>OY725199.1:6247140-7447140 GCA_963241965.1 Tortrix viridana
TACCGGCCTTTGTCACCTCCGATATAAAAGTACCGTACTGCCCTGCTAAGGTAAAGGCAGTATTTTGCACAAAACTACAGTAATAATTGCAACCTCATTACTGGGGAATAAGATTGCAATTGCTACAGTAGTTTTGTGTAAAATACTGACTTTTACCTTAGCAGGGCAGCGTACCTGTTCGCAGGGTATGGGGCCCTCGGCCTTCCTCATCTGACTGGGATACCGTCTTCCCTTCTCCGCGGACGAGTCCCGGCTGTCCCGGTCCCGGCGGGCCCCGGTATCACGGGATTTCCGGGGCTTCTTGGGTTTATTTGATTCTTTTTCACCTCTGTAACAAAAATATTAAATATACCGTTGGCCTAGTAGATAATGAATAACCCTAACGCCTAGTTAATATCGTAGTTTAATAGGAATGATGACAATTTTTAGGGTTCCGTACCTCAAAAGGAAAAATAGGAACCCTTATAGGATCACTTTGTTGTCCGTCTGTCAGTGTCTGTCTGTCTGTGTGTGTGTCTGTCAAGACCCTTTTTCTCATGAACGCGTAGAGATATCAATTTGAAATTAATATCAAATACCAAGGTCTGCAATCCCTTGGATCAGTGAAAAAATCAAACATCTAAGTCATCGCAATCAAAAGATACGGCCGTTTATGCCGCATATTCAAGGGAATCTCAAGGGAATCAAAACCTATAGGGTACTTCCCGTTGACTTAGAATCATGAAATTTGGCAAGAACCAATGTCAAGCACAAGTAAAGGAAAAAATCCGAAAACCGTTAATTTGTAGTTACATCACATAAAAAATAAGTCCAGTATACACTGACACTCACTAAGTACGAAAGTGCATACTTATTAGTGTATTCCCGTAATTTACGAACTATTTACATATCTACAAGTTTGTGCGGAACCCTCGGTGCGCGAGTACGACTCGCACTTGACCGGCTTTTTTTTTTGTCGATCAGGTAGATTATCAAAAAGTAATAAACAGGAAGACACGACTTTCCTCAACACAGTTCAGCAATCGACTGAGGCGTAAACGACTGATACACCCGTACCTTCAGTAAGGATGACTGGGTAAAGAAAACGAAATTCTATTTATTGTTTTCATAATATCTTTTAAATTAATTATACAAAAATAAATATTTCATCCTCGTTATCACGTGACCGCAAACAGCGCGTGACGTCACGGTCCTCTAAACAAACAACATTTTGACATTTGGCCAAGACACAAGATTGTTGCACTTACCGATGTGTTAATAGCGACTCCATGACAGAAGTTAGCGTTTTAGCGGGAAATTTTAAAATGTTTATTTGGCATTTTAAATTAATATACGAGTGAATTTTTTTTCTAATAATTAATATGTTTTTTAAATATATTTCGTGTATAAAATAAAAATATGTAATAAAAAAAATCGTCTACATTATATTAGATTATCAAAACATATTGGACACGTATTTTTTCATTTGTCAATCAAACAAAAAATTACAAAGATAAAGCGCGTCAAAGTTCGGGTATGAGAGCTCGTGACGTCACTTCTATGTGAAAATTGTACCAAGACGTGACGTTATGCGACATTTCAACTCAATATATCTCCGTAATTGTTTGATTATGTAAAAAAAGAAAAAATACGTGTCCAATACTTTTTGATAATATACCTGATCGACAAAGAAAAAAATAATAATAATCATCCCTATCCCTACACAAATTGACAACGCGGTTAGCCTAGTTGGTAGTGAACCTGCCTACGAAGCTAGCGGTCCCGGGTTCGAATCCCGGTATGGACAAATATTTGGGTGATGAGCGCGAGTATTTATTTGTTCCTGAGTCATGGATGTTTTCTATGTATTTAAGTATGTATTTCTCTATATAAGTATGTTTATCGTTGTCTAGTACCCATAGTACAAGCCTAGAGCTCAGTTTGGGACTAGGTCAATTTGCCCTATTGTCAACATTAGAAACCTCCGATCACGTAAACATTGAATAGCAAATGACCGTTTCAGAGACACTTAAGGTCCAATTTGACCAATCTAACTCACTTGTCACCACCACTGTGTCTGGCCGATACGTGCATGTGCCTCCTCAACGCCTCGCTCGACACAAACCGGACGTTACACAGCTCGCAGAACGGACCGTCTTCGGGTATCTATATAGAGACAGTATGATATTCAGCGTGAAAAAAACTGATGAGCAGACGTCGAAATTTTTGGGGCAAAATCAAATGACAGTTAGTTCGTATATAGATAAACTTTGATGCTTTTCGCCTGAACTAGTGATCGCTTCCAGTTTTGTTTGTAAAAATATAATTTTATTGAGAGTATGAAAATGAAAAAAAAATAACTTTTCGGATATTTCCGTCATGGTTGACAGCACAAAATAGACCTGAGTGTCTATGAGTTAAGGTTGACATTGGCTCTGGTCTCTGGACATGGCGTTGAAAAGCTTCTTCGTTTAAAATGATTTTTAACTTCACTCTCACCGCGTTCTTCTTCACAGTATATTTCGGAATTGCAGTTACATTTACCTAATTTAACATCGTTACCAAAATAACACAATAAATATATTTTTTACAAACAAAACCGGGAGTGATCACTAGTTTAAGCGAACAGCATCGATAACTGAGATTATCTATATAACTACTACCCTACTTATCATTCAATTTCGCTCCTAAAATTCTGATGAAATTATTCTAGCCTATCATGGAGATATAGCTAATTTAAAGTATGGTTTACTACTCTGTCAAGAAAGTACCGGGAAAAGATCAATAATACACAAACTGTTTGTTAATCATCCAAATTTATTTTATCACCTTCAAAGTATGCTCCTTCAGAAACGATACACTTACGCCAACGAATAATCCAATCATCAAAACATTTTTTAAACGCTGTTTCCGGAATTGAATTCAGTTCTCGGCGCGAATTCTCCTTTATGTCTTCTAACGATTGAAAACGGGTGCCACGAAGTGGTAATTTGAGTTTAGGAAAAAGAAAGAAGTCGGCAGGAGCCATATCTGGTGAATATGGTGGTTGCTCGATGGTATTTGTTGAGTGTTTGGTCAAAAATTCTTTCACAATGATGGCCTTGTGCGAAGGCGCATTATCGTGGTGCAAAATCCAAGAATTTTCATTCCACAAATCTGGCCTTTTTCGTCGAATTTGCTCTCTTAAATGCCGCATAACGCTCAAATAATATTCTTTATTTACCGTTTGACCTTCCGGCAAGAATTCCGAGTGCACAACACCGCGATAGTCAAAGAAAACAGTCAACATGACTTTGACTTTTGATCGACTTTGGCGTGGTTTCTTCGGTTTCGGTTCAGTTGGAAGGCGCCACTCCGAAGCTTGTTGACTAGTTTGCATGTCAAACTCGTAAACCCACGTCTCGTCACCAGTAACAATGCGTTTCATGAATGTTGGGTCGGAATTGACTCGTTCTAGCATGTCCTCAGCGACTCTCATGCGATTGAGTTTTTGGAGAAAATTCAGGTCTTTTGGGACTAGCCGAGCGGTAACATGTTTCATACCCAAATGATTAGTTAAAATAGTACGGATCGACTCGTGAGATACAGAAAGTTCGGCGGCTATCTCTCTCAAAGTTGAATGAGGATTTTCAGTCACTATTTCCTTCACTTTTGCGATGTTAACTTCAGTTGCAGACGTTGATGGCCTACCAGAGCGAGGCAAATCTTCCATCACATCTCGACCGCTTTTGAACGCTTTGTACCACTCATAAACACGTGTTTTTGATAAAGTCGAATCACCGTAAGCCTTCTGTAACATTTTCAGTGACTCCGAACACGAAATTCCATTGGCGATGCAAAATTTAAGACAAACTCTTTGTTCAATGTTTTTGTCCATTATGAAATTCGCAATACACACTAGATATGATATAACTAAAAACAGCACTGTATTTAATATAAATAACAGATGCAACTCAAACTCCGCGCCAAAATAGAAAACAGTTGTGCCAATCTAACAACAACAAAAAAAACAAAAATTTGAATTTGGAACCATAAACAAATCATCCATTCCCGATACTTTGTTGACGTAATGTATTGCATTGGGGAAATTCTGTCCACAAAGTCACTGTGTTTAGAGTGCAAAAAAAGTGTTTACGGTCTATTGTTGGAGCCAGGAAAACAGACAGTTGCAAGCCTTTATTTAAACAGCTCAATATTTTGACACTCCCGTCTGTATACATTTTGGAAGCATGTGTATTTGTTAAGGAACACATTCATCTGTTTAAAGTTATTCAAAAGAAAAGGCCTAGCTAGACTAAATCAAAATAAATTTGACGTATTTCCAATGAACCCTGTTAAGACTAGTTACTATAATAAAAGTATCTATGTAACGGCTGCTAAAATATTTAACCGTCTGCCAGACCGTATAAAATAACTAAACCTGACCATGTTCAAACGTAAATTAATAATTTTTTATTGAAAAACACATTCTATGATGTTAATAATTTTGTTAATTATTAGATTTATTTGTAAATTCTATTTTTTAAGACTTGAATATTGTACGCCGAAATGGCAAATTATAGCTGTTCATAAATCAACAACAAAACCTTGTACCTACCTATAATTAACAATAAATGACTTCTGATTCTGATTCTACCTGTGGATCTTCCAGCCGGTGTTTCAGCTTCTTGTGTAGCTCTATCCCCTTCTCGCTGACAAAGGAGTACCCGCACAGCTGGCAGACGAAGTCCGACGGGTGCTTGATGCGAATGTGCCCCATATACGTCGTGAACTTGCTGCGAAACAACTGTACGATATAGACATCAATATATTGTTTGTTTACTGTCACTTAAATAATAATAAAATAATAATTCATCCCACTGCTGGGCACAGGCCTCCACTCACAATGAAAGGGTTTGGGCTATAGTTCCCACGCGGGCCCAATGCGGATTGGGAACTTCGCACACACCGTCAAATTGCTTTGCAGGTGTGTGCAGGTTTCCTCACGATGTTTTCCTTCACCGAAAAGCTCAAGGTAAATTTACAAATTATATTTCGCACATAAATTCCGAAAAACTTAGAGGTGCGAGCCCGGGTTCGAACCCACAACCCTCTGCTTAAGAGTCGGCAGGTCAAACCATTAGGCTACCACGGCTTTTTTTACTGCAACTTGTATTTTTGTAAAAGTTAGGTTAGTTTTATTTTTAAGTCAGGGTTCCTCTGAAAATCAGCGCCGCGGTTTCACTGCGGCACAATGTTGAGAGGGATCCTGTTCAACGTAATATCTTCTGTTTTTAATTATTTATATTTTTTTCCCGCTATTGTTATTCTTCTGTGTGCGTTGAATAAATATTTTCTATTCTATTCTAATAAATATGCCATGTCAAATAAAAACTAGAGCTAATGTCAACCTTAATTCATACATTTCCGTCCCGACACGACCTTTTTGTACAATTTCTGTCAAATTTGTCATTTTTGGGACAAGCTTTTGTTGACGACTGTACTTTTTTTGCACAGTCATCATCTGCTTATCAAGACAAATCCAACGAGCACAAACACGGCGGGGCTATCTTGTTTCGCTGCGGAGTTCTGACCACCTTCAGACTGCATCAGACCAGCTCCACGGTACCATATTATTGCATTGTCACCGAAGTTACGTAGGTATACCAAATTTCAGCTCAATCGGACACCGGGAAGTGGTTCTAATTCAGTTTGCAAGATTTGACCTGAACAAACAAACTAACAAACATTTTCAAGAGGATTGTGAGCTGAAACTGAAATTGCGTAGCTGCCAAAACAATTCAATATAACAACTAAGTCCTATTTATTTTTATTTAAGCTTTCGGCACAACAAACGCGTGTCAGGCGCGACGCGTGGCGTGAGCGTCGCAGCACCGGCACACCGCAGGCAGGCGGCAGCTTCAACGCGTTTTGAACGCGTGACAGCGCTGCGCACGCCACGCGGCTGCGTTCGGTGTGACTTGCTGCGCGGCGCGCGCGCACCCCCACCACGCGTTTGTATAAAATACAACGACTAGTACCCGCGCCGACGCCGCGCTGACGGGACGCATGCCAGCGCGCGCGACGCGCCTGCTTCGCGCACGCCACGCGACGCGCTGCCCGAGTTGTCTGCGGCGCGAAGCAGCTCGAACGCGTGCCCTGCGCAGGCACGCGTTACTTTTTGGTGTGCCTGGTTAAATTTGATTTGTTGTTTTACGACATGCGCGGGCCCGCGTTCAAAGCGCGACGCGCCTGACACGCGTTTGGTGTGCCGAAAGCTTTAATGTTTATTGTACAAAAACAAGTATAAATGGCGGACTTAACGCCTAATGGGATTCTCTACCAGTCGTTTTTTTTTATACTCACACAAACTCGTCCGGGCAGTGCGGGCACTGATACTTGGTGCCCTTGTGCCATCTCTCGTGCAGCCGCGCCGTCTGTCTGCAACAGGATGCTGTTTATAAAGTCGCCATCAAGAAAAATGGGCAGAGATGTATAGGTGAAAACTTAAGTAAAGGACAGGGTTAAGGTGTTCAGGGCGGCCGCTTTTTACAACATTTGAATTTCCCTGACTTTTCCCGGTTTTCCAGGGACTTTTTCGGTTTTTTCCCAGATCATCCGAGCAAAAATAAATAAAAAAATGTCACATAACTTTTTATATTCAATATAAAAGTACACCACAAGGAAAGTATGGATTTCTTTTCTCCATACATTATTTTATGGACACGAAATCTAGAGTTTTTCACGTAATATTTTTTTTCTATGTAGATAGGATTTCGATGCCCTTCGAGGATTGCAATTAGTGTCCAACCGAAATGTCGGTTTCGGTTTCGGCCAGTTTCGGCCAAAAGATCAAGTTTCGGCCCGAGTTTCGGTTTCGGCCAAAAACGGCCGAACCCTTCGGCCGCGCCGAAACTTACAACATCGTACCTTCGGGTCGCGCTCGGCTAACGTCGGGCGCGCTCGGCACGGCTGGCAATATGGCGTCGCTCGCCTGACTCCGCCGGCAACTACCTAAATCAGTGCGCTTTGCTCGTGTAGACGTGTCAATACGTGTTGTGTTTGCTCCGCGAATAATTACTAGAGATAGATTTGTTACTATATTATACTTGTTGATTTTTTATCATAACCTATGTTATGCACCTTACATAATAAAAGAAAAGGTTCGCTAAATTGATTACCAAAGGTGATCAATTTGATTATTTTGATTATCTAATTATATTTGAATTAGCCATTCGAGGCTAACTGATTGTGATATTTGTGAGTATAATTAAAATTTAAGTAACTGAAAATAAAAAAACATAATATATAAGCATCATATTTTAATAGTAAATTTGTTTTATTTTATACCACCATTAAAAAATCGCTAACTTTGTGTTACAAATAATGTATTTTTTTCACTTTATAGGGTAGTTAAATTTTCAAACAGAACCTCTGTAACTGTGCTGAAATTTCATTGTGATAAATCTTTGAAAGTAGAAACCTGTAATTATAGGTCGGCGAGATATTAATTTTAGAAAAAAAAGGCTTACTAACATTTTTTCGACTTTTTAAGGACTTTTTTTTTTATAAAAGGTTCGGTTTCGGTTTCGGCCGAAACTACAATGAAACCGAACCTTCGGTTTCGGTTTCGGTTTCGGCAAAATAACATGTTTCGGTCGGTCACTAATTGCAATGAACCACAGTGCAGTGAACAAAATGTGTTTTTTTTTAGCATAGTGTGCTTGTAAGTTCCTCTCAATAGACGAAATGCAAGTTATAGTTTTAGTAAGTAATGTATTTTTCCCTGACCTTTTGCAAATTTCCCTGACATTTCACCTGATTTTTCCCTGACCAGCAAATTTCCCTGATTTTTTCTGTTTTTCCAGAAAGTGGCCACCGTGCTGTTGTAGTGTTCAAAACTTATATGGAACTTATGTAATTTTTCAAATTTGCAACCTCCAGGCATCTGTACAGACACTTGACTACTACGTACAACAGGTCCTTTACTTAAGTTTTTCACGTATAAACAAAAGTTATTTGTCATGCAATGCTGCAAAGTTGTTATTTGGCGTGAGAGCCAGTATTGAATCCCGAGTTAGCGAAGGATTCTGAGCGTAACGAGGGATTCAAGGCCTCTAGACCCAAATAACTTTGCTGCCGTGCTTCGCACACAGTTTTTCACCTCACCGCAGCGAGGAAAACGGTGCTAGAAAAATCAATTCCACGAGCGCCACGTGAGCTGTCGTGTGCGCGCAGTGCCGACAGCTAAATACAACATTACTTTGCCACGCTAGCGAATAAAATGGACTTTTGCGCGCAAATTTTGTCCGACAAAGAAAGCCTTTCCGAGCTGGTGAGGTGAAAATAACAATAAATAATAATATTGCCTTAGACAGACAAACAGGCAGACGGCCCTCCTAATGGGAAGTGGTCACCGCCGCCTGGACATTTGCAACACCAGAGGCGTCACTAATGCGTTGCCGGTCTCGAAGAAATTTAATGACACCCTTTTTAAAAAGCCCCATATTGCAGCGCATTGGGAAAATCTAATTTCCGAGCTGATGTGCTAAAATACAAGAACAACAAGCAACAACAACAACAAGCAGAACAACAACAACAAGCAGAACACCAACAACAACAACAACAAGCAGAACAACAACAACAACAAGCAGAACAACAACAACAACAAGCAGAAGCCCGAGCATTGGCGAGGCGATTACCTGTGTGTGGTGACGTAGGGGCACTGGTTGCAGCTGAACCGCTGCGTGTGGTGCGCCGTGATGTGCTTGCGCAGCGCGTGCGGCTGCTTGAAGTGCGTCTTGCATATACCGCACTCGTACTCGCCGCATTGCTGCAAACGGCGCTATTATGAAGCTATCTCATGACCAGAGATCGGATGTTAGGACGCGAGTTTATCTAAAGTTAGCGTAATTGTAATAAAAGCAAAGTAAATGTGGAGGCAGCTTCTTAATATAATTTATTTTATATGTTTTATCAACCTGGACTCTTATGTTTAGGAAACTTGAAAATTAATTTACAAAAAAACCAAACAAGTCCAAGTGGTGTTCTTTAAGTGAAAATATTTAAATTTGTACAACAAAATTTGCTTGTCCCCGCCTGCAATACCTTTTCCAACATTTAAGTTATATTATTTAGATTATGGCTTGTTTTTAGCTTTTCAGTAGTGTCCGACCGAAATTTCAGTTACGGTTTCGGTTTCGGCCAGTTTCGGCCAAAAGATCAAGTTTCGGCCCGAGTTTCGGTTTCGGCCAAAAACGGCCGAACCCTTCGGCCGCGCCGAAACTTACAACATCGTACCTTCGGGTAAATTTTCAAACAGAACCTCTGTAACTGTGCTGAAATTTCATTGTGATAAATCTTTGAAAGTAGAAACCTGTAATCGGCGAGATATTAATTTTAGAAAAAAACGGGCTTACTAACATTTTTTCGACTTTTTAAGGACTTTTTTTTTTTATAAAAGGTTCGGTTTCGGTTTCGGCCGAAACTACAATGAAACCGAACCTTCGGTTTCGGTTTCGGTTTCGGCAAAATAACATGTTTCGGTCGGTCACTACTTTTCAGTTGATATTTTTAAGTCGGGTTTTAAATTCATTTATTTTATTTCATACTTTTTTAGTTTTTATTAAAATGGTAGCATCAAAGTGTTATAGTGTATATATATTTGGAATGGACTATTTATTAGCTTTCATTTGATACCCATATTGTTATAATAAAAAATACTTTTTTTTATTCCCCCTCCATTTTGTTTTCGCGGACGCCATATTGAAATACTATATACCCTATGTCACTCCGACAGTTAATACGAATCCAATGATACCTCATATGTTAAAATCTGTCCAGGTTAGGCTGCACAGCGACACAAAGAAAGAGACATACATACATACGCTCGAAAAATATAACCCCCCTTCGGGCAGTCGGTTAAAAAAGGCAAGAGGGCGAGAAGCAAAATGGTATATAGGCTCTAAGTATCCTGTATTTACTCCCTTATCGCTCCGTGCATCTCTATCGTCAGAACCTAGTTAAAACGGGACAACTAGTGCTAGCCGTCCAGTGAGAAGCACTTCGCACTTACGTCCGTATGTCTGATGATGTGGCTGTTGTACGCATCTTCGTCCAGAAACCCTTTGAAGCAGGCTTCGCATCTGAACACGGAGTTCCTGTAAATAGATATAAATAAGCTTATATTTAACCTTCTAAGACCCACCATACAACGTTTGCCAATGGAATATGAACCTATTCTGAATAGAATAGAGTCTATTCTCTAATTTAATTGTCAGTCGTAAAAACAAAAGAAATTCCACTCTATATCCTTTGCAATGGATCTTTATTCCAATGGCCGTATTATGTACATCCTATTGTACAAGGGGCCTTAGTAGCTCCTTGTACAATAGGATGGCCTCTTGGGAATAAATATATGACTAATTTATTTGTTAAACTAACCATTCACATAAGGGAAACCTATACGTAAACAGCTAAAGCACAGATCGTCAGCAATAAATTGATATCCGTCTTTTTACATATCCAAATATCCTTTAATAACTTTCGCGATCCACACACGGGAGAAATAGAGATAGGAACACATTCATAAAATAGCTTAATACAAAGGGTTATAAAGGGATATTGGTATCACTCAAAATATTAGCGCTTTAAAAACAAAATCGAACATAACTTTTACGGATTTGGATAGTTAATGCATTCGAAATACCTATTCCAAACCCTTCGTACGGGTAACCTTTATAAAAAGAGTTTTAAAAAGCAAATCGAACGGCTTTTAAGCTATACGGCAAAGTAAAATCCTTATAAAAACCCCTAGAATGGGATAGCGGGCCGGTCCCTGGTTTGTATGTTAGTTTGTTCAGGTCAAATCTTGCAAGCTGAATTAGAACCACTTCCAGGTGTCCAATTGAGCTGAAATACCTTCGTAGCTTCGATGACAATGCAATAATATGGAACCATGGAGCTGGTCTGATGCAGTCGCAAGGTCATAGGAACTCCGCAACGAAACAAGATAGCCCGGCCGTTTGTCTTGATAAGCAGATGATGACTGTGCAAGAAGAGCTTGTCGCAAAAATATTTTTTTTGACAGAAACTTAAGTAGTGTTCCAGAAAAAAAGTAGCACGTCATATTAGTGTGTATATTAATGAAAGTACAACAGTTGTTTTTTGTTTTTCTGGGCTTCTGTCTGATACTTTTTGAACCTTGTATGACTTCAGTCCAGCACTATCTTTAATCCAATGGACCGTAGACTTGCTACAACCCATACTTATCGGCGAGCTTTCGTTCCGACAAGTTAGGGTTGGTCCTGTATGCATCTTTGATCTTATTTGCTAGTTTTTTGACCTGAAACCTTTTTCTCCGACCGGAGCCTGCTTTTTTATCAACAGTTGACCTCTGTCTGTAAGTCCGCAAAACCTTACCTACTGTGGATCTGGGTATAGTTAAATGTTTGGCGACCTGAACTTGACTCCAGCCGACGTTTTCTAGGTAGGTTTATACAATTAACTTACGACGAGTAACTTCAGATGGCGAAATTTTTTTTATTTTCAAATAAATCGAATAATTGCTACCATAAAATAACTTCTCGGTACGTTACGTGATATATGTGAAACAAACAGTTTTTAAATTTTTCGTGAATTGATTAAAATTCAAAAAAGGTTCTTGCTACTTTTTTTCTGGACCACTTCTTACTTGTAATTTGCCGATTCTTGTCTCTTCAGGATCTCCGCGAGCTGCTCCGCGTGCGTCAGGTCGGTGATGGTGAACAGGGTCTCGTTCAGGTCGTCGTTGAGGAACGGCTTCCGCCGCCGGTCGATCTTCGGCTGAGTGGGGTCTTTCTTCACCTGCCTTTTTCTAACCTGGACAGGTTCATGTTTTTTCAACAGTTTTTCTCAAAAGAAGTCCACTGATCCCTTACACAATGCTAGTGAAAAAACTTTGAAAATAGTTTTTTTTTTCGTTATATATGGAGAAATTTCTTGTAAACCTAACTTAATATAAACCATTATATTTTCCAATTTCAAAGTTTTGTCTATTGCATCGGGTCAGTGACCGTACAAATTGTTTTTTTTTTTAGTAAACGGAGGTTCTGTTACATGTACTGTTTAATTATTTCATTTGTATTTCGCCTTGCAAGTTTGATACTTAATAAATTTAATTATAATTCAAGTTAATTAAGAATTTATAATTATAAAAAGCATGATATTAAAATAAAAAATAAAAAATTAAAAGATATTTCGTCCGATATTCGTCTTATGTCGATAAATTCAAAATCGACTTTTTAAATTGCAATAACTTTGATATAACACGAGATAACGGTTTTTCATCTTATTGTTGCAGTGTTGTATTGTGGTTGCGATTTATTCAGTAAGTAGGCCGCACGGGCACTTTTACACGTCAAAATCTACCAGCGTTTCCCAAGAGGAGACCACTGCTGAGAAGAAGCGCCGCAAGAAACTCAACAGTTAAGTAGTCATTAATCGCTGCTAATAGAGAGAGATGTGACGTCAACATATCCTTTCCTAACTCTTACCTTCTTAATAACCTTCTTCTCAATCTTCTCTTTGACCTTCTTCTTCTTCCTAGCCTCTAGCGGCAAACTATCATCAGTCGAATAATCCTTATCTGACGTCACAAATGCATCATTCACATCATAATCCTCTTCTTTAATCTCATTGTAATCATTGAATTCATTAGTTTCGTTTTTAATTTCCATTTCATCAGCGATGTTCACTTCGCATATTGGCTCTTTCTCTTCTGTGTGATGGTAGATGACGTCACAGTGGTCGGGATCGTAATGTTTTGGAGCTAGATTGGATGATAAGTTGTTGTCTCTATTTATAGTGGCTATGCTTTGTAGTGACAGCTGGAAATGAGATTTTACAAACATTTTTATTTATTTTTTTATTTATATGTATAAACATTTTATTTATTTATTTAAAATAATCACACAACATAACAGCATAACACTACAGCACTATGAATTACATACAAAGCAAAAAATAACAAAGACAATATATATGATGACATTGATGTCATATTTGGGCCGATGAAGGGCGGGCGTCCATCCTCTCACAAAACTTCAAGCATTCATCACACACCACCTTCCACCTACACGCAAACAAATCAAAATCTGGGGCAGACTCCAGAAGCGCGTTTAGCTGATGCAAGGCGCGAACCATATATAGTTTGACGACGTGGTTAGTGGTTAGCGGCTTAAACAAGCTGTATAAGAGCTTATACCGCCCCTAAAATGCTGAAACTAGAGTTATAATGGCTGTATAAGCTCTTATACAACTTTTGTGTTACTTGGGCTGCCTACGAAGCTAGGGGTCACGGGCGAAATCACGAACCGTATTAAATATTTCAAATTTCAAAATTATTATTAGAATAGTTAGTAAAGTTCCTTAATGTCTATCTTAGCGAATACATTCATAAATCAATTTCAATTTATAAATTTATTATTTTTGTCACTATTAAATTATTAATTGCACGGGCAAATATTTTTGCGTGAAAATACTGCGAAAACGAATTTTCCCAGATATGAGACCTAGCTATGTTGATTTCTCGCCCCCGTAAGCTCCTATATTGCAAATTTCATCGAAATCGTTAGAGCCGTTTTCGAGAACGTGATTATATACTAACATTGCACCCTCAAAAATCAGGCAAGCCCCTAATAAATTCGCGTTCAAGAAATTAGTAAGAGCACACATTTCCACACAGAACTGACATCTTACAGTTTTCCTTTTATTGCAATGTATGTATATATATATATTTATATCTTTATATTGTATTTATGTATTAGTATATATTCTTGGTACGTTAATGTATACATATGCATTTATCTATAATGTATGTTTATGTATTTTAATCGCATTACATGTTTTGTCCTAATGCTTTTGCTCGTACAATATTGCACCGCCTACAACAATTTTCTGCTTGCCCAAAGGTCAACTGGTAGAGAATGCCATTAGGCATTAAGTTCACCTTTTGTACTCAAATTTGTATTTTTGTGCAATAAAGATTAAATAAATAAATAAATAAATTGCATATAACAATTCATAAAATCTTATGGTTACATGTAAAACAGGTGATGCAAAGAATATTAGAAGTTAGTACCGACAAGAGCACAAATCAAGAATCAGAAGGTTACCCACACCATCTTGTTTGCTGACGACCTCCCACATGAGGGCGTGCGCGCGCAGGCTCTTGTTCCGGAAGCGGATGCAGCTCGTCAGTCTGTGTGCGCACTCCGCACACAGACTTTGCGGCAGCTTGTCTTCAACGCGCATCTGGATTATACAAGATTTATTTATAATAATAATAATAATCCAGCCTATATACGTCCCACTGCTGGGCACAGGCCTCCTATCACAATGAGAGGGTTTGGGCTATAGTTCCCACGCGGGCCCAGTGCGGATTGGGAACTTCGCACACACCGTCAAATTGCTTTGCAGATGTGTGCAGGTTTCCTCAAGATGTTTTCCTTCACCGAAAAGCTCATGGTGAATCTACAAATTATATTTCGCACATAAATTCCGAAAACTTAGAGGTGCGAGCCCGGGTTCGAACCCACGACTTACTTAAGAGTCAGCAGGTCAAACCATTAGGCTAACACGGCTTTTTTTTTTGGAGGTTTTGTGTGGCACAGATTTATTTAGTTGTTTGGCAATGTCAAGTAATGTGGCACAGAGAAGGTTTTAGAATCTCTTGTCCTGTACTTACTGTGAGGCCGGTGAGCTGGTAGTAAGCTTCTTCTAATTTATATTTTCTTATTGACAGCAACCTGCCTTCCACCGTCAGACATATTCGGCAAACCTGTGGATGAAATACATACTAAATAATACAGATGCCTATCGCATTACTAAACTACTGAACTAGGCATGGAGGTAGATTGAATCCCAGGGAAGGACGCATATTTAAACAAAAAAAAAATTAAAATCAAATAAAAAAAAATAAAAAAGTAATTTTTTTTATTATTTATAATAAAAAAAAATAACTTTTTTTTTTAGTTTAAATATGCTTATAAGCACACGTACATTTGGTGCCACTGACGTAAAAAGTGACGTCACGCTGCATATAGGCTGATTCAAATTAGTTTTTTCGTAATAATTTATTACATATAAATGTGAATGACAATCGGTCAAAGTCAATCAAAGACGTTTTGTATCTTATTTTCGCTTATTTTACATGACGATAACGGTTAACTTAAGATGTTGATATGTACGTAATAAATGATTACTAATTTCAATCAGCCTATATGCAGCATGACGTCACTTTTACGTCAGCAGCAGCAAATGTACGAGGTCTGGTTATAAGCATTTAAGCTTAAGTAAATTACCTTCAGGTCTGCAGAGTCTCCAAATTCACAGTTGCTCATATCCTGCAAATAGATAAATAAACATTCTTTATAATATTTTTTTTCCGCTATAAATAAATTTACACATGTCTTTATTTACTTATACCTAAATTTTTATTCCCACGGAAATAGGTAAACAAAGACCTTTTTGTTTGGTTAGGTCCACGCACTTACATAAACATAATGCTACAGAAATATAGCGCTACAAACCTGTAAGACAATAGGAACAGCACCGGACTTCACCTTCCGCAGCCCGCTCTTGGTCTCGTACAGGTCCTCACACAGAAAGTGCTCTGAGCACACCGCACTGCGCTCCTTAGGCTCCCAGGCTTCTTTACCAAGAGCTCGTAACCATGAGGTACGAAGAGCAGGCTCATTCGGGAAGCTGCAACAAAAACCATCTCGTTCTAAAAACTAATAGTAATTTTTAATAATAATTAATAAATTTTTTTTTTTATTGTTTCAATCCGATTTATTAATAATGTAAACAAACATGTTATCAACTCGACTATCAACTGTTTGATGACAAATCCAAGGGCTAATTACGAATCAATAAAAATTTTTAATTACTTTATTCATTAACTAATGTGTTTTATAAAAAACCCATAAAAACTACAAGATGTCTTTCTAACCTAAAAAATAACCTCACTATTTGACATAGTTTTTTAAGTCAAATATAAAAATATTAATACAAATATTGCTAGAAAAATTTATGAGATATCAAGTCGGAACCTTCAAACGACATGTGCATATGTTTTTAATTTAATTAAGTGAATGATTGCGTTGGAATATTAACATAATCGGTTTGTTTACATTACTTAACAAATTGGATTGATACAGAATGGACCTTACTACAGTTTTGTATTAAAAGCAAGTTTGTACGAATTACTAACAGACAAATACAGTAATTGGGTGTATAAAACAAGTTTTATTTTTATCTTTACTTAGCTAAACTGTAATTTAATTTTCTGCTGCTATTTTAGTTAAAATACACTTGTAACCATTTAACACGGTATTTTTATCCACTTATATCACAATTATATAATATGGTTTAAATACAAGTATTCAATAATTAAATTAATTCAATAAACATCTTTATAAGCACAAGCGACAGAAGAACAACAAGTCAGCTAAAAATCCACTTAAAACACAGTACATACACGTGAAACGTAATTCCCTGGGACTTGGAGATGTGCCTAGAGTCATTTTTACAACAAGGTACACAGCATCGCATTTTAAAAAAACTAAGCAAATACTATAATTATTTACTTGTGAAGCACCAATTATGTTGCAGGCATTTTTATACACAATTACAGTTTAGAGTCCCCTTTTTACATTACTAATTTAAACAATATCTTATCCTCTAGTTTTTCAAACCGAGAAATATCATTCGTTTTGCTTAAGAACCATTTAATTAAATAAAGTCTGATATTATATTCGGGTTTATTTCCAATAGCTTTGACAGAAGCTTTGAATGGCAATACTGCTATATTAAAAATCGTTTACAAAGCTTTCGAACTCTTTCAAACATGGTACTGCTAAAACAAGATATCCGATTGTCAAATAACTACCTATTTAATTTAACCGAGATATACTATATAAAAGTATATAAACATTCTCCATCTTCGTTACACCAAGCACGAAATTCGCATGACAAAATGAGAAGCAATTTTGTGCTATTACAGTAGTGAAGCGCTCCTTGTATTGCAAGTAATCGATAAACCGGTTTTCGTCATTTTCTTATGGCTTCGACCATTGACTGACGGCGCGAGGCTTAAAAAAAATACATAGAAAATGGCGAATGCGTCATGGACGGCTTTGACGTTTTGTTTATTTGGTTCAGAATAAAATCCTATATAAATATTGGATAATATCCAAAAAATGTGTTAATTGTTATTGTGCTAAAGAAACCTGTCCTTATTAGACGGTTTTTTATTTAACTTATTTGCATGACGAGATCATAATGGCTATAGTTTTAAAATGATGCACGTAAACTGTATTTTCGAGTTTTTATCTGCTAATTATAAGTGAAAAATCTCAAGGAAATGCGGTGCAGTGTGCAGAACTGTTCCAACGATACTAAGAGAACAACTAAAAGCCATGGAATCACGTTTCACATGTACGTTCATACAACTATTGACTTTAATATTTGTACTGTTTTTTTTTTAGTTTAATCTTATTATCTTATTGGAAACTACAATTTAGCGCTATTTTCAACAGTTTCTTTAAATCGCTGTACCAAAAAAATATGTATCCAGGTTTTCACTTAAGTATTGGTTAAAATTTGTAATTTTTCATTTAGGTACTATAATTTGGTTGGTATAGATGTTTTGTATGCCTCACCCATTTCCATGGTAACTCATTGCTTTAATTTTTTATATATTACTTGGTTAATAATCGGGCTTAATCACATTGTGCTGGTGTGAGATTGAATGCCAGTTGCTTTATTATTTGTACTAGTGGTGACTAAAGTTACATTTTGGATTGAAATTTCCTGACCCCCATATCTCCAAGCTCAATTTTCGTACATTGTGAACCAGCCTCATTATCAGGTCTTATGTTAAAACCCTTTTCCATATTATTCAATACCTTTTGTTTTTATTTATCAGTATTAAAGTACATATATGTTTTATTATTTTCCTGTTTTGTCACTAAAATTACATAAGTAGTTTACATATTATTATGTAGTGTGTTTGTATGGCATTCCGTAAGTCACTGATGGTACTGGCTGAAAATCTGTGCTGTAGGTATTAGTATCTCAGCATAATGCTGACACAGTGTCCATTTCACTGCAGCGAGGACTCACATCCTATGCAATTCTGGTTACATTTATTGTTTTATTTTTGTATATTTGTGTGTTTTTTGTAACTTTAATGTAATTTTAATTTTAATGATAGTAAGAAAATTTTAATGATAAAGTAATTTTAATGATAGTAAGAAAATTTACATGTTGATTGTCCTTACCTTACCTAAAAAAATAAACAACAAAATAATATTTTAGGTTCCCCAAAGAGCAGAACCTCCGTAATGCCTGGATGGAAGCCCTGGGCATCTCGGACTGGGAGCCAAAGGACCGTAGCACCATATGCTCGGAGCACTTCAGGAATGAGGACTTTTATGAGACCCGGTGTGGTCTCAGAAAGATCAAGAGTGGTGCGGTGCCTGTGGTTTCTCAGGTTTGTGTAACAATTTTATAATATTTTCTTAAACACAATTCAAGTTTCACTTCAGTGCATATGTGTTATTTTAGGGTAGCTATCACTTTATCGAAACACCTTTCATCGAATGTATCATTTCATCGAATTCCATTTCATCGGAAGCTAATTTCCATGTGCAGGAGTTATAATTTTTTGGTGGTGACAGGTCTAACATAACCTAACCTATGTAACCCATGCTTAAGATAACCTGAAAACAGTAAGGTTTCAGCAGAAATTAGCTTACGATGAAATGATACGTTCGATGAAAGGTGTTTCTATAAAGTGATGAAATACCGTTATTTTAAAAGGAATGAAAAGCTAATTTTCTAATTTTCACATAGTACTATTTAGTGGTTTGTCTTTGCAGGATTTAGCAGATGATTTGGATGCACCAGCTGCTTTGAGGGTGAGTTCCATATTCAATATTAAATGCAGATTATCATGTTGAAATCGGAATAAATTTAGCTGTGATATCTGAAATAAATACATTTCAAAGGACAATCTCACACAAGTGATGTGTTCCTGCAAGTGGCCCTAATTGGCCTAGTCCCAAACTAAGCTCTAAGCTTCTACTGTGGGTACTAGGCAATGATATACATACTTATATGTATAGAGAAATACATATTTCATTTATTAAAATACAGACTACAGGGAAACTGTAAAATCGTGCTTCTTTAGTAGGTCATGAACCTACATCTTGTCTGGCGGATGCATCATCATTACCCATTTGATAGTACTTCAGTTTGCGTCCACATAATATGTAAAATTATGAAGTGGAGCTAGACTTATAGATCGAAAACAGTAAATAACTTCTTACTTTGCTGGATGTATATTTTAATTAATAAGAAAAAAATTGCACAGGTGTGCCGGATATGCCTGGCAACGGACAGCAACATGTACAACATACGAGATTACAAGCTGGAGCAGGCATACACTGAAGTCAGCGGGATGATTGTAAGTATATCACAGTAAACTTTCGTGTATATGTCGCAGATGGATTGCTGAATCAGCTGTCTACAACGGAGTTCGACGGAGCTCCGCTACGCATAAAAGTAAAGTAAAAAGGGGGGGGGGTCTCAGGAACTACTCGCGCCCATCACATTATAGTATGTATCCGCAAAACTAAGTGGCGAGTCGGGTCATAAATCATCAGAATCATGCTATCTCTTTCACACCTGCACGGCCTTATGGAGCGGGCCTTGCAACAATAGTGCAGGTAGCATTAGGCATAAAAAGGAATGTCGATAAAGTAATGAAACAAAGAAAATAAATTTTTAACTTTGTCAAATTGGTTTTCATACCTGAATTCCATACACAATAAAGATTTACTTTTTTTTTTGCAAAAATCTTCCATTATGACTTAGGTTCACAAACAAGAGTTCGTATAACGAATGAGTTATGCATTTTGATAATAAACCTTTTATATTAATAGTATATCTTGTTATCAATAATGCCTAATGACCTACATAGTACTATAAATTATACCTAATATAATTATTTAATGCATTTCTCAATATCTACTACTAATCACTTATTTAGCTAATTATTTAAGAAATATCTTATATTTATTTATTTTATTTTTAGTCATTAAATAACTATGCACGTAAAAACAAATTAAATAAGGGTGATTCCACGAGCTTTTCAACCACCGTCAGCCCCTTGATCGCATTAAAGTCGAAATTTCTGTAGCTTTGGATGCCATTTTCGGTTATTTTGTGGAAGTCAGGGCGCTATAAAATAACCATAGATGGCATCCAAAGCTACAGAAATTTGGACTTAATTGCGATCAACGGACTGACGGCAGTTGAAACGCGTTATGATATAAGATTTCATTTAAAAATATAATAATTATATCGACGTTTACATCATAAGTTATCGACATGTTACCACCCCTACGGTAACTGACTTTTATTGTCCGACTCGCCACTTAGTTTTGCGGATACTATAATCCCGGGTGTATAGAGACAGTGATAACTTTCCTTTCCACAGTGATTGCCATCAACAAATTAAATTATTTTATTTTGATTATAATACACAGTTTATTAATAGAAAGTCGATTTCTAATATAGTGCAAAGTATACTTGAATGCTTCAATTTTTTTTCGTTAACGGCAACACCTTTGTTTACATTTTTTCCGTGAGAATAAAAATTCAGGTATAGCTTCGTACGCAGGGTCTCTTACCAACTATGGGCTAACCTAGTCAAACGGTGACTTGATGATGGTTGTTCCAGCTGTGTGAAGAAGACAAGCTGCCGCAGAAGCTGTGCTGGGAGTGCACCGCGCGGCTGCTGGCCAGCTCGCGGTTCCGGGGTAAAGTGTTGCGGGCCCACGACCTGCTCGCGAGCCTGCCGCACACCAGCCAGTATGTGAGTACAGCGGAACCATTCAGAGGGCCGGATCCGATTACCACTCTATCACATGACTATTGACTAGTGATCGACCACCGGTAGCATTTTATGTCACTTTGATGACGAAAGTATTACATGGATATGACTCTATTTAATTTCGTGCACAATTTATATACCTATTAAAAATTTATGATTTTTTATCGAGACTTATTATTAATGGTCGGCGACAGGTAGCAACTTTCCGATTAAAGAATATTAAAGATATGATTCTAATCCAATTTTGAGTACGATTTCTGAATTATAAATGTACGCATTTTTAATTTTTAAGGCTAAATGTAAAAAAATTACCTGGTATCTTATCGAATGTGAGGTTTAAATGCATAAATCTCAAAAAGAAATGTTGTTCTATAAGAAATGTACCATTATTTTGTAATACAAGTAATAAAAATAGCATAAGAGGCACCGTGATGTCGTTGGTTGTTTTCGTAGTCGAGTTTTAGTTTTAATTTTATCATGTTTACTTATACTTTAATTTAAACCATACCTAACATATCCATACTAGTCATTACGTTTGGCATGAAAGTGACATGAATTGCTCCCGTCAGCCGATCTTTACGCATGACTGCTAGAGGAGGGTTTTGTCTTATATGCATATTTATTTTGAAGGGATCTACGTATTTAGCCTCTGAGGGTGATTCTCCGATCGTTTCAACCGCTCTCATTCTCCTGGTCGCGTTTATGTCGAATTCCCTATAGATTAGGATAGCATTTTCAGTTATTTCGTAGAAGTCAGGGCACTCTACAAGATAACCCAAAATAGCATCCAAAGCTACATGAATATCGACATTAATGCGACCAGGAGAATGAGAGCGGTTGAAACGCTCGGAGAATTACCCCTGACGGCTTTGACTACTTCACCGGAGAGAGCTCCTGAGGGGAGCTCAGCGCAAAAGCGGGGTTTTCATTAGCATGCTTAGGCGCTCCTCGCCGACCTCGGACTTAGGACGCTAGGGGAGAATTTCTAAGCAAATCGATTTTGTGCTACCAACGCTTCGGAAAGTTACGTTACGCCGGACTGAGTAGAAGCGTCGCAAGAAACACAGTGCGGATGTCGATTTCGTTAGCTGGTACCGGTACCGGAGCAATGTGGGGTCGCCCACGTGTAGTGCGAGTGGGGGGACGCCGACGCCTCGTGGGGGGACGGCGAAGCTGGTGTTGTTGTCAGTGTCGGATTAGTCCATAAACAAATTAAGCAATTGCTAGGAAAAAAAAAGAACAAATCTTTTTAACCTCCTAAAGCCTATTGTATAAAAATGTGTACATAATACGGCCAATGGAATAGAGATCCATTGCATAGGAGATAAGGTGGAATTTCCTTTGTTTTTATGATTGACAATCAAATTAGAAAATTCACTCTATTCTGTTCACAATAGGTTCATATTCCATTGGCAAATTTCTGTATGGTGGGCCTATACCATGACTATATAGGTTACTACTAGGGGGGGGCAACAGGCGTGGATTGCTTAGGACATTAAGTAGTCTTAATCTGGCACTTGTTGTAGCCCTGAGACAGGTGGGCTTCGGAGTTCTTTTCTGGCGGCGAGGGCAGCAGTGATAGTCATCGGTGTCTGTCTTGTATGAACATATATCCCACCAGAAAAATAAATGTAAAAAAATAAATAGATAAAAATTAGGACCTCCTACTTTCAGGGCTCGTAACTCTTAAATGGCCCAACGGATTTGAACCAAACTAAGCTAAGAACACTCACGATCAAGTCACCTTTCAAACAAAAAAAACTAAATCAAAATCGGTTCATCCGTTTGGGAGCTACGATGCCACAGACACGCACGTTGAACTTATAACACCCCTCTGTTTTGTGTTGGGGGTTAAAAGTAGGCCAATTCCTTATGTGCTACCAAAAGTAGTGTTTATAACCTAATCCAACCGAGTTAAAAACCCCCGACATCGGCGCCTAAAAAAACCTCTGAGCAATGAGCAAAAGCTTCAACGAGCTCCGAGCACGTACATTTTCACTGGAGGGACTTCGACACTAGAGTATTTCCAGTATTAAAAAATTTCCGACAAAATCGTGATCAGAGCTCATAACTTTTAAACGGATTAACGGATTTTCATCAAACCAAGCTAAGAACACTCTCGATTAAGTCACCTTTCTAATAAAAAAAACTAAATCAAAATCGGTCCATCCGTTTAGGAGCTACGATGCCACAGACAGATACACAGATACATCAAACTTATAACACCCCTTTTTATGCGTCGGGGGTTTAAAAAGGTGCCAGGTGTGGCACTAAATTGTTGACAGTCAAACCAATGTATAGCAACTAATGTATTTTGGGGTTCTCTATTGGATGGCATAAAATTATTTGTAATAATATTGTTACGCATAATTGCTTTTAGCCGAAATAGCGATGTGCATAATCATCTTTACGCATATATTTTTACGCATAAAATTAAAAAGCATAAATACAGAAAGCATAATCGTCATCAAGACTAACGTCAAATAGCATAAATACAAAAAGTCATAACAATAAATTGGCATCATTACAAAATGCATAACAGTATTGTAATAAAAAAAAATATTTAAGAACTAAGGCGAGGTCGACGAGGTCCGCTTCGCGGACCTCGTATACTGCGTTGCTTGGGCGCTTCGCGCCTGGATATCATACTAACCTAACCTAACCTAATGTACCTAACGTAACCTTACCTAATATTCTGTTGTTAATTTTGTAGGTTCAATTAGCCCAAATAATAATATGCATAATGTGTATTAGTCAAATACAAATTAGTCCAACTAAAATTATTCTAATAGCCTAATATGCTAAAAAAGGAGTATGCTAAAGTATTATTATGCGACAGTACAATTATGCCAATACGAAAACAATTATGCGAAAAAATATTAGTCTAAAACACATTATGCGATCCAAGAGGATCCCGTATTTTGGAGCCTTTGGGCAGTTTGCAGTTTTAATAAAGCCAAATATCTACAACTCGCCAATATATTTCCTTACAGATCACAATACGGGATATCCGCTCGATTAACAGACGGCAGAACAAGCTCCGATCGAATTTATCACACCTCTACCTCGATCCAAACAACTATAACATCCACATAAATGAGGACAAGGTCACCGTTAAATCTGAAGTCAATACCGATGACTTCGACGACAAAGTCCCTCCGATAGCAGAAGTAGAACTAATCAAGTATGAAAAAAGTAATAATGAATTGTTCTTCGATGAGTTTAATGATAATTTAGATGATCCTAATGATTTTGGTGATGCTAATGATAATTATGAGTTAAATAACGATGATAATGATAACAATGATGTGGTAGCCAATGATAGTGATGATAAAGTGTTAAGTGAAGTGTATGTGAAGAAGCGGAAATTAAAGAAGAAGGTGAAAGTTAAGAAGAAAGAAAGAGTTGTCAGGAAGAAGGAAGAAGAAGAGACTCCGACCACCACTATGGATAAGTAAGGATAATCAAATACAAATTACAAATAGTTTATTTCCAAAAATAAAAACATACAAATTACAGTTTAAACTGACCCCCACACTAGGCATTGCCGTACGGTTAATAATCAAGTTAAACGGCTAACGACAATCTTTTATTTACTGTGGGTTGTTTTAATCTGTAATTTAAAAGAAAGAGAAACATACAAATCTTTATACAAAAACAAAAGTGTGTTTGTGTGTGTGTGTGTGTGAAATTATTGCACTTTAAGGAAAGATTCAGTATCTGCGTACGTTAATGGTAACATACCCTTAGTTAACACCCTTTTCACTTCACTTTAATCTATCTAAATATATAAAATAATAATTTAACGGCTTGACCGATTTTTATGAAATTTGGTACACAGTTACCTGTATTAACACATATTATGATAGTTCCCGAGGCATAAGCGAAAAATTACTACGCGGACGAAGTCGCAAGGAAAAGCTAGTTTTAATTAAAAGTACAAAAGAGGTGTTATGGGTTTGAAGCATTTATTTGTCTTTCTCTCTTGTCTGGTAAACCAATATACTTATTTTTTTTTTTATATGAAACATTTAGTTAAAACATGGTTTTAATAGGTATGGGCAAATATTTGTGACGTTCTCAATATAAAAATACCTTATGGAGGATTCAGATTCAGATTTTATTACTCAATATAAATTACAGTATAAATTGCACTTCATGTCAAATTACAAGTTAAGGTTAGTTAAGTTAAGGAAGGCAGTTACTCTCTTCTTATTCTTTTAACTATACGAATACTATGGTAACAGTTCTAAAAACGGCGTAACCGCCTGCCTCCATAAGGTCCCCTTATATTGAGAACGTCATATTCGTGTGTTGAGCGCGAGTAAGGGTTGAGATTCTACCAGTGATGTTGAATGTATGTCGATATTAAATGCGTCCATTCTAGCAATATTAACTCCCAATTTGTGTGACATTGTCCTCTAATATTTATTATTATTATTATTTGTGCAACTAATATTGATTCACAAAAGGAAAAGGTTCTATGTTCCACTGTTCGTATTTTTTTTTTTTATGTATGTTTACCGATTTCTCTGTCAATTGTGGACCGACTTTAAAAAATATTTTTTTATTCGTAAGAGTATACTCCTGAGGTGGTCCCATTATCACGAAGTCGGTGGCAAGAATCATGGTGTCATTGTTGTATTGTGTATAGCTACATGACACCGGCTTGGATATATTTCATGTACCAATTAGATACTAAATAGGCAATTCCTAGGACTCCTAGGAGGCCGGTCTTTATTTAACCCTTTTTATTGGGTTTTTGAAGACGAAGAACAAAAAAATAAAATTTTTGTTAATTTTTTTTTTTTACATTGTAGGTACAAAGTGTCCGACGTCAAACGCCGTAAAACAACAGACGGCCTCGACGAGTCCCTGTTCACTATAACAACCCTAAGCTATGATGAGCAGATAGCGGAGATTCAGAAACGGCAAGAGACCAGCAACTACAAGAGTGCTCCGTACAAGTGCGTCGTCTGCTTCAGAGGGTTCCTGGTCAGGGATCGATATGACGCCCACGTTGTGAGACATAGCGAGGTGAGTTCGTTATTTCATCTTTAATTTCCGCTCCTTTGTCACAGACACGAATGTATCATTTCCCAAAAACCTATTTGTATTAATAATAATAATAATCCAGCCTATATACGTCCCACTGCTGGGCACAGGCCTCCACTCACAATGAGAGGGTTTGGGCTATAGTTCCCACGCGGGCCCAGTGCGGATTGGGAACTTCGCACACACCGTCAAATTGCTTTGCAAGTGTGTGCAGGTTTCCTCACGATGTTTTCCTTCACCGAAAAGCTCATGGTCAATTTACTAATTATATTTCGCACATCAATTCTGGAAAACTTAGAGGTGCGAGCCCGGGTTCGAACCCACGACCCTCTGCTTAAGAGTCGGCAGGTCAAACCATTAGGCTAACACGGATTTGTATTATTTTTGTTTTATTTTCAGGATACCAAAAAAGCTATTTATATAGGTTAGGTTAGAGTTGTGAGCATCTCTTTGGCAAATGAAAATTTGGCCAAACATAATTTGGCCAAACATAATTTGACCAAACATAATTTGGCCAAACATAATTTGACCAAACATAATTTCGAGGGTTGCGAGGTAAAACCCGATAAGTAAACATAATTTGTTTTAGAATATTGAATTTCGAAGGCGTTTTAAGAAGCTTCAATTTTGCATGATTCATTATCTCAACTTATCGGCAAGTACTAAGGCACTTGTACTAAGGCAATGAAACGATATGAATAATAATAATTAGTAGTTTAAAATATATGCTTTAAAATATTTCTGTTCAATCATTAATATGCCTTTGAATGTTATAGATATAATTTTTATGACTTATGAAAATTATAATCTTTAACATTATGGACTTTAGCATTATTAAGCGTTATGCTTTACAATGTTTATGACTATCGATAGTTATGAACATAAATAGTATGACAATCAATTTCTGACTTTCAAAATTCGGTACAACAACTTTATGGGTGACAAAGGGATCCCACAAATTGACCTAGGCCCAAACTGAGCTCTAGACTTGTACTATTATTATTGTGTCCCGTGATAAAGTACACAAACAAATAAGGGTGAAACTACATGTATTTTTTTTTATATTTTTTTTTGTTTCCGTGATAAAATCACATGTAGTTTCACCCTTATTCGTTTGTGCACTTTATCCCGGGACATCCTGTATAGAGAAATACGTAAATATACATATAGAAAACATCCAAGACTCAGGAACAAATCGCGCTCATCACACAAATATTTGCCCATACCGGGACTCGAACCCGGGACCGCTAGCTTCGTAGGCAGGGTTAACCTAGGTTAGCCATGTCGTCAATAATATGAGCAAGGATGCGTTGTGCAGGCTTGCGGCGCGTACGAGTGCTTCATCTGCAAGAGCCGGCTGAAGAGCGCGCGCGCGCTGCGCAAACACCTAACGGCGCAGCACACGGAGAAGTTCAGCTGCAAGGGCTGTCCCTTTCTAACCAGAAACAGGTGCGTTCACATCCATGTATGAAGGATTGTGTAGCTTTAGCTTTACTGAATGAATGAGATGTATTCGCGGGTTGAAGGGATAGAATGAACAGGAATAAATAAATAAATATCAGGGGACAATCTCACGTAAATTTACCTAGTCCCAAATTAAGCTCTAAATAAATAAAATAAAATAAAAATCATTTATTTCAGACCACGAGAACCATAGTATGTTAGTAACAAAATGATCTTTAGACTGTGTTAGTAGTAAATTGATATAAAACACATTTTATATTACTATTTGGCTGCTCCAATTACCACCGTGACCCAGTATTTAGTTAGAGGGCATTCGAGGCGTTCCGCCAACACCCTCAGAAGGCCGTTGCTGCTGCCACGTAGGTACATGCTTCAGCAATGAGGCTATTCTCTTTCTAGGCTTGTGCTATGGGTACTAGACAACGATATACATACTTATATAGATAAATACATACTTAATTTAATGATTTATTTTGTCAATTGTCACAGTTGTGTAGCACGATTATGTTTTCGTTGTCCGCAGAGGCGTGGCCCGCGAGCACGAGAAGTGGCATGCCGGGACCAAGTACCAGTGCCCGCACTGCCCCAGCGAGTTTGAGTGAGTCCTGATACCAATTCAACTAAGGCCCACCATACAACGAAATTTGCCAATGGAATATGAACCTATTCTGAATAGAATAGAGTCTATTTTCTAATTTAATTGTCAGACGTAAAAACAAAAGAAATTCCACTCTAACTCCTTTACAATGGATCTTTATTGTACTGGCATATCTTGAAAACTTTTATTCTGCCCTGCTAATGTAAAAGGCAGTACTTTACACAAAACTACTGTAATAATTGCAACCTCATTACTGGGTAATAAGGTTGCAATTGCTACAGTAGTTTTGTGTAAAAAAACTGCCTTTTACCTTAGCTGGGCAGAATTGAGGTCATGTTAGGCTGGTTCGGTGCTTCATAAACTGGTCTATCTTCGGTGGCTCTTGCAATTCACGAAGGCAAGTGGGCTTTACTTGTGGTAAACACGTATCTGTATACAGCGTCGTGTATGTACATACACACACAGAAACAATATGCACAAGTGACTTGAGCGACGGCGCGCTCGCTGTGGCTCGCTCCGTCAGACACGCACACTACTGCAATGTGCATGTACACGTTCAACACTATACCATCCTCAAATTGAAATGGCTCACCGAGCCATAAAACCCCGAGGCGGGGCAATAAAGTCTTTTTTAATTATAATTTTTTAGTTATATATAAAATATATTGTGTGTTGAAGTTGGATATTAAAATTTAAACACATATTTATTATAAATGGTTATAGCACCCAGGTACTTGTTATTATTATTACCACGTGTTTTATCCTAAATAATAATAATAATAAAATAAATATTTTACTTATTGTATAATTTATTTGAGTACTTATACGGTATCGATATTGACACGGCAACATCACTACGCGCGCCCACGACCAATCACAAGGCAGTGAACGGCCAAGCGCTATGTGCTGTCTCGCTCTAACTTTTTATGGCTCGGTGAGCCATTTCAATTTGAGGGTGGTATAATAAACACTCGCCTTCGTGAAATGAAGGAGCTGTACCCATAGTACAAGCCTAGAGCTTAGTTTGAGACTGTCCCATGATATTTATTATTTTATATTTTACAGCAAACTGACGACGTACATGGGGCACATAAGGATCAAGCACGTGTCCGATTTCGTCTGCGAGCTCTGCGGGTACACGTTCGTTAGTAAGAAGGGGATAGACGTACACAAGAAGAAGAAACACAGACTCGCCGACAAGACTGTGAGTACATTTTGTTAAAGGGACAAATATTTTTATTATCTTTTAGGGCTTTGTATCCAACTCAAGGACCGTAGTAAGTAGACAGTTGAAATTTATACAGAGTGTATTTCGAGTGTCGGTGGCCTAGTGGCTAGCGGTGTCGACTCGTGTTTGTGAGGTACCGAGTTCGAACCCCCAAGCGGCCTACTTGATGCTGTGACGCTGGTTTTCTGTGGTGACCGGTGCGTGTTGGTGAGAGCGGGACAGCGAACGGCTTGATGTGTAACTTATTTGTTAGTAAAAATATATTTAAATAGCCGAAGTAAACTATTTTCCAGGTGTCACTTGAAGGGCCGTACTGCGAAACGTGCGAGGTGAAATTTGTATCGGACGAGGCGCATGCGCGGCACCTGAAGCTGTCGTCGCGGCACAGCAGCGACAGCGACCCGTGAGTACCCTTCATAGCTTTTCGGTGAAGGAAAACATCGTGAGGAAACTTGCACACACCTGCAAAGCAATTTGACGGTGTGTGCGAAGTTCCCAATCCGCACTGAGCCTGCGTGGGAACTACAGCCCACACCCTCTCATTGTGAGTGGAAGCCTGTGCCCAGCAGTGGGACGTATATAGGCTGGGTTATTATTATATTATTTATTTGTGTGAGATCCCATGATATTTATTTATTAATGTCTTTCCAGCAACCGGATCCGCAACGACTCCCAGAGCATGAACGCGGACAAGAACGGGCGCGTCGTGCGCAAGGTGGAGCGCCGGCCGCTCGCGCATGCGCGCGACGACGCCGACAGGGATGCCTGCGAGCCCGGCGGACCCGTGTCCTGCGAACAGGTACCTTACATAACCCTGGGGTACGTTTTCTGAACCATAGGACCTTTCTTAAACCAGTACCTTTACTAAACCTATGGCACCTAATATATTTTACAGTCAATAGTATTATATAATATTAGTAGTACTCGGCTGTCTATCTCTGTCACACTCGCACTCGCATCTGACAGTATATTTGTCAATCGTGTGCTAAGAATTATGAAGGCTACCGACTATTCATACTCTGGTTTTACTGTTCTTATGATACGTTTATTAAACCTATAGAACCTTACTTAAAATATTACACCTAACCCATGGTACCTTTACTAAACCTGGTACCTTTTTGTAACCAATGGTACCCTAATTAGTATTTGGTACCTTTTTATTTATTTGAAAACCCCCAGTGCGGCGTGCAACTGCGCGACCTACGGCTGTACGCGCAACACTTCCGGCGCGCGCACCCTGACAAGAATCGAACCAAGTACCCCGCAATGAAGACGCCGTGCATGTGCGAGCAGTGTGGACGGATCTTCCAGGTAACACGCGACTGGTCAAATCAGCTACTTTTATTGAAACGTCAAAAAGATCCGGTAGTATGAAGTTAGTATGAAAATAGTAACTATAGTACGTTCGCGTTAAGAATGCAGTGAATCATCGTTGTCCGCCGGCTTAGCCACGCCCCCTAACCAATCAGGTCGCTCAAAATTAAAAAGTCAAGTTCACAGTGACTAGTTGAAGGCTTGCTTTCAAACGCAACGGTTGTGTGCTGTCAGTAGTGTGCTAACCAAATTGAACTTAAAAAATGAATACCTCACCTATTCGTAAAAATAGAAGTGGTTCGTTAATTCATAGCGGAGAAAGAAATGTTATCTACAATGTTTTTAAGTACTTTAAACAGTCTGATTTAAATGCAATTATGGACAGTATAGTACTAAAAAGATGACTATGATTAAAATATTTTCTTATATTTTAATTCTAATATTTTATTTTCATTTGCACTTTATTTCCATGTTATAAATCCATTAAACTTTATATTCAAATGTTTATTTTAATTTTAACACCATGTTGAACACACCTTTACCCTGCAGTTGCACTGATGACTCACTGCATTCTTACGGCGAACAAACTATAATTTTAATGACTATACCGTTATCAAATATCAGCGTAAAAATTGTCGGCGAATCATTAGGTAACCATATATCCTATATATATATGTCGGTGACATGGGGGGTGGCTGGGCGGTTGCTGCGGCTAGATGTGTCAGGAATCTTCAGGATATCTTGCCAGATATCTTGGTCTCTAGTTGAGTGAGGGTCGAAGCAAAGAGAACACAAAATAGACGTAGGTAGGTTTATTTCCTTGACGGCCATTAAACTCGATACATTTGATCTTCACTGACTTTAATTAACAGTAACACGTCAAGCATAACGCAAAAACAGTGTAGCCCTACCAGTCCCACCACCAACCCATGGTTCTGCCTTCCTCGCGGCATAACAGACCGAATCTCGGGAGATGCGCGCAATACTTGCTTGGGCTCTTTCTCACGCGCACTTTCTTCACTCCCTACAAACATAACTTGAAACGAAGAGCAGTTCCATCCAGAGGTGTTTACTGGACGGTTTCCCAAATAGTAGTGTTCATTGGACGGATTCTCAAGTAGAAGTGTGCTGCCGTCGCACTGGAGCGACCACCAAGGCTCTGTCGAGCGCGCCAAAAGGTTGTAGAGGGCGTTGGTGTCGCCTTCCGGTGGCACAGTTGTTCCGTTGAGCTCCTATACTATTGTCAATCTCCGACATATATAACCTTGGTGTTTTCAAGGCAAGAGTGAATAGGCATTTTCTGGGTAAGCGTGTACCATCTTCGACCTCGTTTTCACTTAACATCAGGTGAGACTGAAATCAAACGCTAGCCCATCAATAATCACGCTGAGCTGGTGCACCGTTTCGGCTGTTTCTTATTACACGCTTTAGTTATTTAAATAGGTTAGTTTTATATTTTTAATGTCAAGTGTAGATATGTGTTTTATTTAATAGCCATAAAATTATTTATGATAAAAAAAAAAAATAGTACCCTGGCGGTACTCATGTCATAACCGAAAGAAACCCTCAACCCGCAGAGCATGGCGCTCCTCAAGGACCACATGTGGGTGCACACAGGCGAGAAGCGGTTCAAGTGCGACCGCTGTGACAAGAGCTTCACGCAGAAGACCAACCTGGTGTTCCACATGCGCGTGCACAGCGCCACGCGCCCGAGCTACGAGTGCCCGCTGTGCGGGAAGCACTTCGCGTTCTACAACAACCGCCGCCGGCACATGTTTGTGAGTGCCATGCTTTTGTACACGGCCCTTGTTCGTAGTGAGCTTGAAGCGGCATAAGATTACTTAGGGGCCATCCATAAATGGGTCCATATTGAGTTGCATACAGTTATATGGCATACTGTTGATAGGCATATTAATTCTAATCATAATGTTTGAGAGCATAAATAACAAATTTCATACATTTATTGCGCATAAAAGCTTTAACCCATTAACGCCCATTGTACACGTTTGGGTACAGGTGGACAAATCAAATCAATTGAAGCCATAGATAAAGCTTCTCAAAACTCGGATCGATTAAGTAGCTGTACCCAACCGTGTTAATGGCAAGGCGTTAATGGGTTAAGCATAATTATCAATCGCCATAATAGTTTTGCGCGTAACGTTTTCACGTCATATAAGACAAACATTTTTAATCTTATGAATAAAGTATTACAAACACAACTACACCGCAGACACTCGAAGACTGTCTGTATTCCGATGGGCTTCGAACAACATATTAAAAAAAAAAAAAAAAAATATCGACTGCAGTACAACCATTGTCCACAGATCCACACGGGGCTCAAACCGTACAAGTGTGAGACGTGCGGCAAGAGCTTCACGACGTCTGGCGAGCAGCGCGCGCACATCGAACACGTGCACCTCAAGAAGCCCTGGCCGAAGCGCCAGCGGCCGCGCGAGCCCGAGCCGCAGCCCTGGCAGAAGTGCCTCGACCCCATGGAGGACTAAGCTTAATTTTGTTGGAGATTGTGGCGGCCATCTTGAAATTGCACTAAAATATCCTGGTCACGGCACCAATATCCTGAGTTACCATGACATCGCTTTGCAATTCAGTTTCCGGCGAGTGTAGAGGACAGCTATATACCTGCTATGCTATAGTTCTATCTATTACACTCGCCGGAAACTGAATCGCAAAGCGATGTCATAGTAACCCTCCTGGTCGCGGCACCAAAATATTCTGAGATTATCTGAAAACCAGTTAACGATGTGTATTATTCTTAAATTAAATAGGCCGTGCCCGTGTCTCAATGTAGAAAAATATGCTTTTATTATTTTGTATTGTCACGGGCTACAAACTAAAGCAATATTTATAACTTTAAGACAAAATAGATCTCAATAAGGAAGAAATTATAATTTTATCATATGAAAATGAACAATAGAATAATGTGTTACGGATAAAAAAAATATGACTAAAAATGCAACTTACAAAAATAATTTATGTAGAATTCAATTTCACAGTATAAATATGACTAAAGCAGTAAAGAAACTCCGAACAAATGTTCGAAATGTCGCACTCATACATGCATGCCTCAGCGCCGCAGCGCTGTCAGTGGCGGGTGTCGCGTCGAGAGTTAATGGTTGAGACTTGCGTCTGTGTGAGTGCGACGTGTCGAACGTTTGTTCGTAGTTTCTTTACTGCTTTAGCTATATTTATACTGTGATTTTGGTCATACTATTTGTCATTCTGTCCATACTTGAGCCTATGTTAAACAGTGGTCGTCAACATCCTGAGATGCTAATCCTTTTTTTTGGGAAGTTAGATGATTTTATAATGTTTATTGACTATATATACATTATATTTATAAACTAATTTAAGTTGTGATTGATTATTTAAATTATTTATGATTTTTGGAATATTTTTGTACATATCAAATGAATATTATGTTATTCACCTTTTTTTATATAACCTGTGTATATTTTGTGTGAGTGCATTCCATTGGTTTTTATTTATGGCAAAAAAGAGTTGAAGGCGTTACACAATACTGTCAGGTGTTACCAGCCATTCGGTTAACGTTTAATAATGTGGCCAATATGCTCCAAAAGTCCACAGCATCCATTGTCCAAACTGTTTTTTTGCCAAGCTTAACGAGCTCCAGTTTTCAGTGTTCTTTTTGTAGTTTTTAGCTTGGCAGAAAAGAGCTTGACGTTGTCAGGTGTATCTACAATATTCTTATGTGGCAACCACCAGATTTAGAGCAAAAATTGTACCGTGTTGCCAATTTAGTTTCAAACGGCACCCTCATTTTTGCCAACCTATGAACGGATTTCTCGCCTGTATCTAAAATATCTATTTATAAGGAGCTAGAAGTGTACTTGGTATGAAATTGCGTAGTTTTTATAATATAAAATATGAAGAGATATTGTTTTCTTTATACAAACTGGCGGGGAAAAAGTGAGAAGGAAAAGGGAGCTCTGACCTGGTTCACCGTGAGACCCTCGCGTGCTTGTTCTTACTTGATGCTCTGCGCTCTTCCAACGACTTCTTCTGCCCCGGGGCGTATGATGGGCAATAATCCCGCTGATGTACTGCTTTTCTAGCTGATTTGCTTGACCACTAGTAATATTCCGTCGAAGGGAGCATGTGCTTGACCCAACGCGCTCAGTAAAAAGGTCACGAATGTCATGGGTTCTCTTCCTACCCCCGTTTTGGATGCTTGGAAGTAGGGGTTCATAAACGGAATTTTAGGGAAGTTTTTTAAGCTAGGGATTGGATGAATCGACATTTGCCACTAATAGTTGAGCTGCTATAATCGATACATCATCAAATTATCAAGATCAAACTAACGAGTCCCATCTCGGTGAGTCTACGTTAAGTACAGCTGAGGGAGGATCCAGTTGCCAACTTACGACTCTATCATCAGATCTTGCTGTTAAATGAGATTGCAAGTTAAATGAAAGCTTGTAAAAAAAGGAAAGTAATAGCTTTTACTGCCAGATGGCAGTAAAAGTTTTTATTTGGCAATTAGAAAAATCTGCCCTTAAATCATTAGAAGAAATTACAACTTCGAAATTGAATCGATATCTATATTATTGTCGACTAAGCAACAACGCTGGTGTTGATAAATCCAATTCAAAGCTTGTGACAACATGAAGGAAAACGAAAGAATACCTATAAGGACATCCCTTTCTAACTCGTTATGAATGCAATAAATAGAGAAAGGTCAAACATTTACTTCTTTTGCTGTATCTTATAGTCCGGTTTCTATGCAAGTACATATTGTGTGATACTCCCTCATGTTCAGTGTAATTTCCTTAAAAATAACAGTGAATGTTGCCACTTTAAATTATAACCGACGTGAAAAGTTATGAGCCCCCAAAAACAGTACACACGTATGTATCTTACACATACTATATACTTTTTTTTCTATCTGCCTATTTTTTTATTAATTTCAATTTACAAAAATAAGATAAGCACATTCTCTAAAAGGAGCTGTACGGTGATGACCTTTGCAATTCTACATTAGATTAAAAAAAAAGTGGTTTGACACTTTGACATGTTTTGTCGTTGGTTTTTTTTTTTTTTCTCTGGTTTGGTTGTATACCTAGCCTGGCATAAAAGTATAGCAAAAAAAATGAGGGCGCTGTTCGGATTGAAATTGTAGTTCGTATTAGAATTAGAGCCTGGTAGCACACCTCCGCCGCGAAATCGCGAAACTGTGGCGGAATCGTGATATTTAATACGAAATTGAACTTTATTTTGTTGCCAGAGTTTCGCTACTACAGTTCCGTTCCGCGGCGGAGATGTGTTGTAGTTCGTTCGTTAGTACTGAAAAATATTGTAGTTCCAGCTGTCACTACATTTTTTCCGTGGGAATAAAAATTCAGGTATAGGTAGTTCTGTGGGTTTTGTGGTGGGTATGCTATTCTACTCTTATAATCTGTGCTCATGCTCATCTCGTTATGAAAATGAAATCACAGAAATTAAAGAAGAATTGACCGGTTAAATACGTTTTCAGCGTTGTAGTTGCTATTTGTGACAAAATTTGCCTTTGGTTTAAATATAACAATAATTGGTTGAGCTTTGAATTAGTTGTTTTCCTGTAAAGTTACAAATATCTCGTGAAAGGTTGGGTTGGGACGACAGTGTTATTGTGACTACTCTGTTTGTGTTTATTTTAGGCCCGACAAGTTGTGACCCGAATACGGTTGGATTAAGCAAAAGGGTTCCCGTAGTAGGTTAGTTAGATTGTTGTATGGGGACTCCCTCTAGGCGGACCCCAAATACTTTAAGATATCTTTGTTCATTTCGTTTTGTTATCTAGAGTATATAACTTACTATTCTAGCAGTTTTGTGTCTCGGGTAAAGCGTTTTCTCTTGTTATCAGTGGAACTATAATTATTACCTATAGTAAATTAGTAGTAGAAAATCGTAGAATAGAAAGTGTACCTGTAGCAGTCTAATCAAATAGCATTGTAATGAAGATATAATAAAATTTGCTACAAAATTATGAAGATTTCTTCCTGAAGAGACAGAGTGGATGAACTTATTGAAAACGGTCAAAAATGCAGTGCAGTGTAAAAAACTGTTCAAATAATGAGACAACTATGAGAGAGGGCAGTAAGATCACATTCCACCAGTGAGTATAGGTTTTATCAATTTGAAGTGACAGTATCTTATGGAAGTCTCTGGAAGAGGCCTTTACTTCATAGAGCGTTCAGGTGTGATACTTTAATACAGTTATCACTGTTAACTACTATCTTAATTACGTAGACTAAGACTAGTTTGTAAGTTATTTGTCTTTAAAACCCAGAAATAAAAGGCTTCCTTATTTATTTATTTATAATATATGAAAATGCAATGATTTATTTTGTAATTAGGCCCTGTCAGAATTGTCACTTGGAATGCCAATGGCCTGACGGAACGACGCCAAGAGTTTCAAACATTTCTCCAAACAGAAAAAATTGACATAGCATTAATCTCCGAGACGAGATTCACCGCAAAATCTCACTTTACAATAAAAAATTATACAGTGTATACGACAAATCACCCATCAGGGAATAGTCACGGAGGAACTGCAGTAGTTATAAAAAATAACATTAAACATTATGAATTAGAAAAATACCAGACAGATAAAATTCAAGCAACTTCAATAAAAGTGTACAACGATAAAGTTGAGACAACCATGTCTGCAGTGTATTGTCCACCTAGGCACAAAATCACTAAAAATGACTACAACTCGTATTTCTCTTCTCTCGGCTCCAGGTTTATTTGTGGTGGGGATTGGAATGCTAAACACACGCATTGGGGTTCACGTTTAATTACACACCGAGGAAGGCAACTATATGGCACAGTTCAAAACCTAACTCTAGAGTGCTTGACCTCACGAGAACCGACATACTGGCCAACGGATCAAAGTAAAATTCCTGACTTACTAGATTTTTTTGTCACCAAAAATATAAGTCGAAACTACATGACAACTGAAACGTGCATAGATCTATCATCTGATCACACACCAGTCATACTAAATGTAAACGAAAAGGTGGTGCTGGTTCAACCAGTAGAAAGGCTGTACAACAAAGCTACTAACTGGGAACTGTACAAGGAAATTGTCACAACAGAAACTAAGCTCCTGAACCCACTAAAAACAGTAGAAGACATAGAAGAGGCTATAGAGAACCTCAATAAAACCATACATAAAGCAGCTACAACCTCCACAAAAGTGCGTAAAAAATTACCTCTTATGCTAAATGAATACCCAAGAACAATCAAAGAAAAAATAGACGAACGTCGCAATCTAAGAAAAGTTTGGCACAGAACTAGATATCCTGCAGACAAAGCCGCCTTCAACCGAGCCTCTAAAGAACTAAAAAACCTTATTAAAACATTCAACAACAATAACCTACAAACGTTCCTTTCTAACTTGACTCCAAGATTAGACACAAACTACTCACTATGGAAGGCAACACATAAATTAAAACGTCCCAATAATCATATACCTCCTATCAGAAAAAGCAACGGAAAATGGGCCAGATCAGACAAGGAGAAAGCTGAAATATTCGCGGAACACCTAAGTAAAGTGTTTCAACCATTTCCCGAGTTAAGACCCGAGCAAGGCACTGAAATTAAAAGCCACCTAGAAAGTGCACTACAACTGTGCCTACTGTTACAATGCGTAAGTCCAACAGAAGTAGCCGGAGAAATAAAACATCTAAAGGACGGAAAAGCACCAGGATACGACCTTATAGACAGCACTCTCCTGAAAAATCTTCCAAAAAAAGGAATTGTTGCAATCGTCAGGATTTTCAACGCCTGCTTACGGCTCTGCCACTTCCCAGGACAGTGGAAGATAGCACAGGTGATAATGTTACCTAAGCCCAGCAAGCCTCCAAATGAAGTAGACTCATACCGACCTATTAGTCTTCTGCCCACAATAGGTAAACTCTTCGAAAAGATACTACTAAAGAGGATGAAGATACACCTGAAAGACATAATTCCAAGCCATCAATTTGGCTTCAGGGAGCACCACGGAACGATCGAGCAAGTACACCGTATAGTCGACGTAATAAGTAGATCGCTTGAGGAAAAGAAATATTGCTCTGCAGTCTTTTTGGACATTAGCCAGGCCTTTGATAAAGTTTGGCACGATGGCCTGTTATATAAAGTTAAAAAGATGCTCCCACACTCATTTTACCACATACTGTATTCATATCTCAACAAGAGATGTTTCGAAGTTAAGTTCCACAAAGAAATTTCAGACTTAAACGAGATTAAATCAGGAGTACCACAAGGAAGCATACTGGGACCAGTCCTTTACACCATATTTACAGCTGACCTGCCAACGACAGACAGTACCATTATTGCAACATATGCAGACGACACGGCCCTACTTTCTACACATACGAATTCAGTTACTGCATCGGAACGCCTACAACATCACATTGACAAAATTGAGGAATGGCTTAAAATCTGGAGAATGCACGCAAATCAAAGCAAGTCAACTCACGTAACATTTACACTTAGGAGAGACTCTTGTTCACCGGTGACAATAAACAACGAAGAGATTCCGCAGGACGATCATGCGAAATACCTGGGCATGCACTTGGACCGAAGGCTAACATGGCAAAAACACATATGGACCAAGCGAAAGCAACTTGACTTAAAATTGCGCAATATGTACTGGTTAATAGGACGCCATTCGCCATTCGCAAATGAGCACTCACAGCAAGTTGACAGTTTATAAAGCTATCCTAAAACCAATCTGGACCTACGGAATACAGCTCTGGGGTACAGCCAGCAATAGCAATATTGAGATACTGGAACGTTTCCAAACAAAGACACTTAGATCCATCTTTGACATACCACAGTACATCAGTAATAAAATTATATACCTCGACCTGAAACTACCAACAGTCAAACAGGAGATCATGAAACATAGCATTAACTACCAGAAAAGACTCGCAAATCATAAAAATGAACTTGCCCTCGGACTGAGAGGAGACAAAAGTACACGCTATAGGAGATTGAAGAGACATAGTGTTCCAACTCTATTAGATAGATTTGTCAGGATGGAATGAGACACCCAACTGAGAAGTGTCTCACCAAGCCAAACAACCCAAACAGATACATGATATCAAATAGAGAAGTGGCTTATTGTTATGTGCGACAGATTGCCGCGACGCAGAATAGAGATAATAAAAAAAAAAAATTAGGCCCTGTGTCCTTTAAGCACTTTCTTTCCTATATATCTGAGTCTACCAGCACTTCTCAACAGAAGACTACTGTTGAGAAGAGTTGCCCCAGAACACCCAACAGTCAATAAGTTTTATTCAAATAAATCTATTATTACAATGATATATATTTTCTCTGATAAAATATTGTAGCAGTAAGTAGGGATTCCGAAATTAGTTGGTTTTAAAGGTTTCGTAACCGAAGGGTGCATAACGGGACCCTATTATTAAGCCTTTGCTGTCCGTCCGTCCATCTGCCCTAATTTAAAAGATATTTTGAACTGTAAAAGATAGCCCGTTGACATTTTTTGCAGAATATGGCGGATTTCCTAGTAATAAAAAAGTCAAAAGAAAAATAATAAGGGGAATCCCCATAAAAGAAAAATTTTTCCCCATTTTTTTTTGTATTTGTTCTATCGTAAAAATGGTAATAGGTACATACAAGTGTCAAATTTGGTATGATTATAGAACAAACCCTATAAAAACAAACAACCCTACGAAAACCCTACAAATACTAAAAACGGACCAAAAGAGTACTGATGCGCAGTCTCAGTGCGGGTGTCTGTTAAAAATTATTGGTCTACTTTAATACTCGTAAATTAATGTTTTTATGGTAAATTGAAAACATCCATGTTCATATTAAAAATAAAAAGTAATAAATTTCAGGTTCTCCCTTTATGGTGGACTCCGTAATATTTGGGCCGAAGTCCTGGGCATGGCCGATGACCCAAAAGACTTAGACATTATTTGCTCGGACCACTTTAGAAGCGAGGATATTTATGTAACGCAGCGTGGACAGCATCGGATCAGGGAAGGAGCAATACCTGTGGCTGTTCAGGTATGCAATACTGTTACGCAAGAAAAAACCTATACTTCATTTGTATGTCTAAAATAAACATAAACAAATTAAACCACAGGGCTATGTTAAACAGCCAATCAAAGATCTTTTGTCGATTTTTGATGTTCCAATTTCTGCTTCTATTGGCTGATGTACTTTAAAGAGACTAACCAAGTCAGCAATGTCACAGTTTAACAATCCGTACAGTTGGGAAACGAATATACTTGCGTAGAGCAACGGTGGGGGTGTCGCGGGGAAGCGGGCGTGTTTTCTGCGAGTGAATTTTAAGAGAATCGTAAACTTAAAGCTTTCGGCAAACCAAACGCGCGTCGCGAACGTCGCGTCGCGTGGCGTAAATCCATCGCGCGTTTGTAAAAAAATACGACTAGCGTCGCGCGCGATGTGCCTGCCGGTAAACATGGCGCCCATATTTTGCCATATTTTTGAAAGCTTAACAGCGGCATGGATATACATATTAGTCACGCCGACAAAGTGGTATAGTAAAATCTTGAAAAAATTTTTTTGTGGAACCTTCCCGACTCGTGAAGTGGGGATGGTTTTTTTTTCTTTACTACCCTATGGCACCACAGGGTGTCGTTGGATAGGTCTTTTGTAAAAAAAGTTTTTGTTAGATTCAAGTGTGTGTTCCCCCCCCTCCACAGCCAAAACTACTAAACTAAAAAGGAAAACTATCACACCTAAGTAGACATCATTGGTTTTTGAGTTACAGGCAACTAAGGCGATATTATCACGATAATACTGATGCCGTAATAAAATACTGCGATATGGCATTGTTACATTATCAATATATTTTCATTTGTGTGAATCAAACGTTTTCAGGTGTGCCGTATATGCCTGGCAACTGACGTGAAGATGTATAACATACGCAATAGAGAATTGCAGAAGATTTATGCTGATGTCTGTGGAGTTTTTGTAAGTTTTGTGTATGCTCCCTATCGACTTCAAAACGGCTGGATCGATTTCGATGACGTATTCAGGCAATCTTCAGATTAGCCCAGCGGGTGATCCTGTCAAGTTTGGTAGCAATCTGACTTTTTTTTTATTGTGTACCTAATGGTTTGACCTGCTGACTCTTAAGCAGAGGGTCGTGGGTTCGAACCTTGGCTCGCACCTCTAAGGTTTTCGGAATTTATGTGCGTAATACAATTTGTAAATTTACCATGAGCTTTTCGGTGAAGGAACACATCGTGAGGAAACCTGCACACACCTGCAAAGCAATTTGACGGTGTGTGCGAAGTTCCCAATCCGCACTGGGCCCGCGTGGGAACTATAGCCCGAACCCTCTCCTTGTGAGTGGAGGCCTGTGTCCAGCAGTGGGACGTATATAGGCTGGATTATTATTATTTATTATAATATAGTATGTATTTTAAGCAAAAACAACGTATGAAACAAACTATAGGCATTTTAAATATATTTACTTGCGATCAGAATGAACCAGTTCACTTATTTTTGTAAAGAACTTCATTGTTACGTGGCGGCCGAATCTCACTAGCGTTTTGAACTCACCGTGTCAACTAGCTCATTTTGCGCTTCGATATAAATAAAACAAAATAAATAAATAAATACAATCTTTCAGAGTCGAACGGAGTCGCGGGCACAAGCTAGTTATTATAAAATTATGTAAAACTAGCGGTTGCCCGGTGGCGTTTATCCCTGCTCCCCTCGGGAACTGTCCAATTTTTCAAGATATAAAATATCCTATGTCCTTCTCCGTGACTCAAACTATCTCCATACTAAGACAGACAAACAGACATAAGTTACTTTCGCATTTATATTACAAGGGATAGAAGTCCTAAAGCGAAGTTGTGATGATTCCTCACAGATGGAAGATGACAGGCTGAAGGACAAGCTTCCAGAGAAGCTGTGCTGGGAGTGCACCGCGCGGCTCCTCGCCGGCGCCCGGTTCAGGAACAAGGCCATAAGGACCCACCAGCTGCTGACGCAGTTGCTACACACTACTTCCTATGTAAGTACTAACTGCTTCACGCGTCTCTGTTCGCATAGAAGTTGGTTATTATTTTATCTTCTACATATACGTCGGTGGCCTAGTAGCGGTGTCGACTCGTGTTTGTGAGGTACCGAGTTCGAACCCCCGAGCGGTAGCCATGTACCAATGAGTTTTTGTAACTTATGTACATTACCTGCACGGTAACCGATGCTCTTGCGGTGAGGGGAAACATCGTGAGGAAACCTGCACATTTAGGTGGCAAAATGTGTAATGTGGGTTTGGTTCCCCTGTCACAAGGGTTACGGAGGTCAGACGGCTGTCGCTCCACTGTAACAACCAGACTGGCCGAATCTAGATCGTGGTCAAGCGTACCCCGACAAAGAACGGGAAAAACCGCTAGGAGGATGTATACAAAACATCGTCAGCTGACTAGCCAAAATGTATGGCTCCATGGTTTTTTCGCTCCCATAGTGAAAGTTTGTCAGTATGACTTACTGATTTAACCCCCAAAATTTATTGCGCCTTACTCAATCAATCAATCATTTATTGATTTGCGCACTGACTAAAAAATAACTCTGTATAAATACTTAATATATATACTTGAATTTTAAACATTTTCTACAGATCACATTACGCGACATAAAATCAATAAATCGCTTTGAAAATGGTCTGGAATCGAACCTGGCACACCACTACAACGAACCCAACGAGTGCCACATACTCATTAAAGAGGCTTATTCAATCAAGCCAGATGTCGTTGTGGAGAAAGGAGAAAAATATAACTTTGATGAGGAAAAAGAGAATTTAGGATTAGTAAAAGATCATTTAGAAGAAGTAAAATATTGTTTAGAAGAAGAAGAAGACAATTTAGAAGAACTATCATGTGTAAGTGAAGTGAAAAAAGAAATAAACAATGATTTGCTTTATGAGTATGATGAATATGTACATGATGATGATGCTGAACAATACAAAGATGTAGACGAAGGGAATGACGTAATAATTCAACATACAGATTCAAAAGGAAATAAAAGGAAAGCTGATATCAATTATGATGATGATGAACTGAATGACTTGAATGATAGCGACGAAAATAGTGTTAAAGGCAAAGTGTCAAAAGTTAAGAAACTTAAATTGAACAAGAAAGTAAAAGAAACAAAAAATGTTGTCAAGAAATCTGTAGAAAAACCAACAGCTGCTAAGAAAAAGTAAGTTTTTTTTTTAAGTAAAGCTTTTCTGTATAATCATATTCATTTATATATTAATTGTCATCACATGGCAGAAAAGTTATACAGATTGGTGTTTATAATCTTTGAAACTTATTCATAGGTTAGTCCACGTCCCTGCAAGGGCACAATAATGTCCTTAAATATAAAATTTAAAGGTTCTTGCTGTCTCAGTACCGCGAGGCGACAAATAAAATCATAATCTTCGTTTTCGTTTCCCTCTGTAATACTAATTTCTCCAATATGCTCGGAAATGTCTACCGTACTGTTGCAAAAGCGGTACGCGAAGTTATTCGTTCCCGGTCAACATAAAATTTAAAAAAAAAGTCTGTCGATTACCATAAATTTAGGCCGCGAAAAATATAATGAAATCTTATTACTTTACAGTTTTTGTACGTTTTAAAACTATGTGTTGAAGAGAGCAACAGAGAGATTTCTCTTCAGGCGTTTGTGCCTGGCGACCGAAATACGTTCGGATGAAGTTGAAAGTTGTATATATGCAACTTGACTGGGGAAACTTCGATAGCGCGATGTAGAACATTTAGTTCCGCTGTTTGTCGCTGGTGGCGCGGCCTGTACTTAGTTGTCATAAGCTATGTCCACGCCAGTTCGCTTTTATGTTCATCTTGCGTCTTCAACTTTAAATTCGTCTTGCGTCAAGCGCATGCAATATTGATTGCCTTTAAGACGCGTGCAGCTTAGCGTCTATACCTGTGCGCTTGTTGCATGCACACACGCGCCTCGGTTAGCCGTCAATATTGACGCGGAACTAGTAGCTATCAGTGCGGCATATTTAGTGTTATGTGCAAGGAACAAACGAATAAAAGGAGAATCTGGACCGTTTTTACAACATAATTATGTTTTTGCCCCGAGAAATCAACGCGTCGTTTCGTTTTATTTTATTTGTGTAATCTTTGGGCTTGTGAGACCACAAGCCCCAAAGATTAATTTGAAAATTTGTAAAAATCATATATTTTAGGGGATACATGTAATCCTGTAGTTTACTTAATGCACTATAAGTAAGTATATTAACACACGTTTTGAACAGATTAGCCTTTAAATGTACATTCAACCAATTCAAACCAAATTAATTCGTGTCAAGTCATAGATGAATAAGGTGGTCGTTGTGGCAGGGGTGACCCCCTTAGTGGGCACACCGAGTCAGAGTCATATTGGAGAGAAAGAATAGGGCGATAGCTGCGTCCCTTTCAAAGTAGATACGCGCTCGTGTGCTAGCTAGCTAGTTACCGTATAAAAATTAATTTGTGTTTTGAACGTGCGAAAGTAAAAATCACGTAAGTTTTGTTGTTTACTTAATCAGTAGCTATTGGTTTTATTGACCGAGTTATTATTTCTACATAATAAGTAGTTATTAAGGATTCATATGACAATAAGTTAGGGATTGCTATCACAGTGGAAGCTTCTCTTAATGCGTCATAAAATCAAAATGGCGGGGGTAGTACACAGTGGGTCGTTTCCAAAGTGGGCACAGTGAGTCGACCCACTGTGTACCTGACGTGTCTAAACAAAATAGAATATCATTATAACACCTATATTTTTCTTTGACAGAAGGCCAAAGAAACGCCCGTTATGTAGGAAAATAGGTAATCACACCGAAGAAGACATGAAAATAGCCCTGGAAGAAATTCGCTCGGGCAAAAAAATACGTGCTGTAGCAATGGAAAAGAAAATCCCATTCTCAACGCTGCGACGTTATGTAAACAAAATGAAGGCATCCGGAAACGTTGAAAACATAAGACTTGTGCCGCATTATGACGTTAACAGAGTGTTCACGGACGAGCAAGAACAAGCGCTTACAGAATACTACAAAAATTGCGTTCTAATGTTTTACAGATTAACAACGAAAGATTGTCGTAAAGTTGCATATCAAATGGCTGTTGCACACAATATCAAAATGCCACAGTCGTGGACTGTAAATCGAATAGCGGGCGTTGACTGGTTGAGGTCTTTTCGCAAACGCCATGAAGTTTCTCTACGCAAGCTGGAAGCTTGCAGTCCGGCTAGAGCCACTGAGCACAACAAGGCAACTGTGAATGTATTTTTCGATAATCTGCATGAAGTTTATAAAAGATATCCTTCACATGCCGATGGCACCAGAGTGTACAATCTTGATGAGGCGGCAACGTCGACAGTACAGAAACCCCAAAAAATAATTAGTACTAAAGGGTACAATATTGGCGCCCTGGTAACCACATGCTGCATTATTAGTGCCGCTGGTCAAGCTTTGCCACCGGTGCTTATTTTTCCCAAGAAAAACTATAAGGATCACATGATTAAAGGTGCTTCACCCGGAACATTAGCATTGGCCTCACCATTCGGTTGGAACAGCGAGCTATTTCTCGAAACTATGAAACACTTCATCAAATACTCGTCGAGCTCCAAACTAAACCCTTCAATATTGATTATGGACACCCATGAGTCGCATTTGTGTATTGAAGGTTTGGATATAGCAAAAGAAAACGGTGTGACGGTATTGACACTACACCCTCACGCGGCAAAACAGCTGCAGCCCTTGGATGTGGGTATATTTCCCTCATTTAAAAACTGCTACAACGCCGCTATGGAGTCTTGGATGATAAAAAACCCAGGGACACCTGTGACCATATATGAATTGGCTGAGCTGATAGGAACCGCGTTTACCTGTTCCATGACCCCAAAGAACATTATTAATGCTTTCAAAAGAACGGGGATTTATCCTTTTGATAGGAATGTTTTCGCGGATGAAGAGTTAGTGCCAAGAGCAGTTACTAATCGTCCCAATCCCTATGTCCTCCTAAGTAGAGTAGACGAATCATTGCAAAATGACAACGAGAATCCTAATATCTCAATTCTAGGAAACGAATCACCCCCTGGGGCTTTAGTACGTTCTCCAGCTTTCCAGCAAGAGTCAGGGCCGTCGGTCGATCCAGGGCAAGACCCATTAGAGCATCAGCGAGACTTACAGGAGGCATCGAAGCCTCAGGGCTCCAAGTTGAACGATACACCGGTGCTTTTAATTCAGGCAACGAGGCCTATAATTAGAGATACCGTACAGACAAGCTAAAAACCAACACCGAGGTGACAAAACAGCGTGGTCATGTTGTGCCAACATTGACGACATCTTTGTATATCCCAGTCAGTTTACACCCATGCCAAGGGCAAATGTATGACGAAGACCTGGCACACCTGACCTGCTTCATCGCAACTGATACGGTGAAGAAAAATATTAGTACAAAGTTCGGACTCTATAATAAAACAAGCAAACCAAATAAAACTGCAGACTGAATCAGATGATGCTGAAAATATTTCACTACTTGATGAAGACTACTTGATGAAGTCGATTCCAAAGGAAAAGAAGGTTCGTTCTGGTTCGTTATTCATTTAAGAAGAGAAATATTTATTTATTTGGGAATGTTTTGCATGAGCGTAATGAGAAATTAGAATATTACGCGAGCTTCCTCCGTGCAAATCGTAAATATCAGTTTCACTTGTCAACTACTCCGAGTGTGTTGTAATACTTATATTACCTAATCCTTGTATAAGCACCTTACGCCAACAGTCCTAATACAGTTTCAGTGTTGATTTTTCTCAAATCGTTATCTGTTAGTTGATTTTTGGAACTTTGTCAGACTAATTTTATATTTTGTTGTTTCTTGAATATATATATATTAAGTTACAAAGATCTCAATTGTAGTTCGTAGAGGTAGTCAATAAAAAATCTATGTGCCATTATTTGCTCTAACATATACATAAATTAGTTTAAAAGATAAGAGGGCTTTTTAGGGTTCCGTAGTCAAACTAGGAACCTTTATAGTTTCGCCATGTCCGTCCGTCTGTATGTCTGTCACACTTAACTTTTTCTCAGAAACTATAAGTGTCACAAAATTGAATTTTTTTATACGTATAGAAGTTTTTACCGCGCACAAAGATCAATAATAAAATTTGTAAGAAAAATATATTTTAGGGTTAACCTCCCATACATGTAAAGCAAAGATAAAAATATTTTTTTACCTTATGTCATTATCAATTTTTAGTTTGGTCCCCCTAATCTTAAGAAATATTGAACTCGAAAAGTGTCATTTTCGCTAGAGTTGCGTGTCCCCCACCCTACAGCCAAAACTACCAGTGCTAAAAATTTGAAAAATATCTTAAATGAAAGTACATATAACGAATTTAAAAGGAAAACTATCACGACTAGGTAGACTTGATTGGTTCTTCAGTTACACTACTAAAATGTTTATACCTACACCGAGGATCGGCTAAGATAACTTTGAACAGAAAATTAGCTAATATTTATGCTTTTTCTAGATTGTTTTTTTGTATTTGTAGTAATTGCAACGGAACCCTACACTGAGCGTGGCCCGACACTCTTGCCCGGTTTTTTTATTTTATTAGATGACCCGGTGAATTTCGTACCATACTTTTTAGATATTTCGCCTGTTCCTTTGAGTTTTTTCGACATTTTCTTTTTTTCTAAACCATCCCAGTACTGAGTCTTTCTCGAGTTTTTGCAAGGCTAGCGCACGGCAAATGATATTTATTTATATATAATATAGATAATTGCTTTATTTTTAAGATTTATGTAAACACTTACGTGAATATTTTGCAAAGATTTTTATTACCATTCCGAACGATTGACAAAGTTGTATATTATCGATGAAGTTATAATCGAATGATATCTATTTGTAATCTTATATTTACTTCAATTATTTATTATGTGTAACGTAAAGTATAGGCTTGGTAATAATTATTAAAAATATTAACAATAACCTGTCTGTTTATATTAATATACCCTCCTGATTCACTGTGCCCCTAGGGTCCCTGAGTCTTAAGGACACAGTGGGTCAACGCCCTCTTAAAAAAATATTTCGAAATCTAAGTAGTTTTTATTGGATCTTCAGTTACGTACGAGTAAAATGTTTATACCGAAAATCACAATAAAAACAAACATAATGTGAAAACGATTGTTAAAACGTAGCCAACCTAATATGGACCTAACACGTAGTGAATAAAAGTTATTTTTACTAGAGTACTAAAATGGGGGGGGGTTATTACGCTGATTTTAGAAATTTTAGTTTTAGTTAAGTTATTAAAATTCTTGTAACTTTTTCAACGCCATGTTAAATACAAAACTCACACATCAATGACAGCTGAAAACCAGAGGTATTGAATTGCTCGAGAAAGTTCAACGCAGTTTCACCAAAATACCGAGACAACTTAAAAACAAGTCATATAATGAGACTGCAGGTGCTGAAACTTTCGACATTAAAGGATCGAAGGGAGCGTGGCGATTTAATCGAAACCTATAAGATCCTTACAGGGCATTACGATTTACAGGAGTTCCATAACCTGTTCAAGCGTAATAACAATACTCGTCTCCGAGGCCACCAATTCGAACTTCTAAATGAGCTTTCCCACAACAATCCTCGCAGACATTTCTTATGTAACAGAGTGTCCAAACCATGGAACAAACTACCGGAACATGTAGTGTCAGCACTGAATGTCAATCAGTTTAAAAACCGACTAGACCAACACATTAGAAGTACAAAGAATACTTGACCAACGAATAGCCGGATACAGGCGTCTATCAGTTGTCACAACTGCCTGCCTGATAAATAATAATAATCAACCTTAACTCATAGACACTCAGTTCTATTTTTCACTGTCAACCGTGACGGATATATCTATCGATGACGTTAAAAAGATTAACAAGGCTCCGGGGGGTCATGAATGACACGCGACTCTGAAATATCAAAAAGTACAAAAATATTTGATTTATTTTGGCGACGCGGCCATAGTTGGTAGTGACTCTGCCTACGAAGCTAGCGGTCCCGGGTTCAAATCCCGGTATGATCATAAATGGTGATGAGCGCGATTTGTTCCTGAGTCATGGATGTTTTCTATGTATTTAAGTATGTATTTCTCTATATAGTTATGTTTATAGTTACCTAGTACCCATAATGCAAGCCTAGAGTTTGGGGCTATACCCCCTTATATTTATTTCTTGACTAAGAAATAAATATAAGGGGGTATATAAATAAATATAAGGGGGCTTCGCTTCGGTAACGTAAGAGTCTCCCCACATCTATCGATGCAGAATCGGTTCAAGCCAGTTAAAAAAAAGCTTTATAAATTCATGTTATAACGCCTAAAGACGTCTTTTTCGCTTTAATTGCGTCGTGAATAAACGTTACTTCTGTATAATGTGGTTTTCTAATAGTGAAAGAATTATTGACCGCGCGAGCGCAGCGTCTCCGTTTCAGCTTGGGCAAAAATGTTTTCGTATGTCCGGCTGTTCTCCTATACAGGCCGTTTTACTCAAACGATTTCAATCTGAACCTATTTAAAGCTAATAGGCATCTTCTGGGTGAGCTCGCTACATCGAAAAATCGTTATCTCATGTTATATCAAAGTGATTGCAATATAAAAAGTCGATTTTGAATTTTTTCGAGATAATACAGTGTTGTACTGGGGGTGCGATACCAACCCTATTTATACAATCCGCTATTTTATTTAACGTCCTAGGACCAATTAAGGTCCTCCTGGGACGTTAAATACTTTTATAAAAAAAAAAATAATTTAATTTCTAAAATTATTTATACCACATAAAACCTTTGAGCAAAAACTTCAGGCTCGGACAAAGATTTCAACGGGCTCCGAGCACGTATTTACGCCTGGACGGACTTCGTCACTGCAAGATTTCAAGTATTAAAAACTCCCGATAGAATCGCTTTCAGAGCTCATAACTTTTAAACGGCTTAACGGATTTTCATGAAACAAAGCTAAGAACACTCTCGATTAAGTCACCTTTCTAACAAAAAGCCGGTCAAGTGCAAGTCGGACTCGCGCACCGAGGGTTCCGCACAAACTTTTAGGTATGCAAATAGTTCGTAAATCACGGGAGTCGAGTCTCGAAGATTTTTCCCACTTTTTCCAAGTTTTCCCTTGGAACTGTGAAAAAGTCAAAAACTTCTAAGCTAACGCAATCAAAAACGCAATAAAGATTACTTACTTTAATTCTTAAAGATACGGCCGTTTATGCCGCATATTGAAGGGAATCTCAAGGGAATCAAAACCTATAGGGTACTTCACGTTGATTTAGAATCATAAAATTTAGCAAGGAGCAATGTCTCATAGCACAAGTAAAGGGAAAAATCCGAAAACCGTTAATTTTCAACCGCCCGTCGTCCTTCTAATTAACGAGTCACCGAAATTGTTAATTATATCACAAAATTTCGTATAGAACCAAATGCTAAACCATAGAATACAGGCCTGTGCTGAGAATAAGCTTTAAAATTGACGTTAGTTGTCTATATAGCCAATTATTAGGTGACGCGTTAATTAGAAGTACGACGGGTGGTTCAAACGCTCGGAGAATGACCGTTTTACTTAAAAAATCATGTCCAGTAACTTATTAGCTGACACTCCCTTAGTATGAGGTACGGAACCCTAAAAAAGCCGGTCAAGTGCGAGTCGGACTCGCGCACCGAGGGTTCCGCACAACTTGTAGGCATGTAAATAGTTCTTAAATCACGGGAATACAATATAAACAAACTCCAGTATAAACTGACACGCAATAAGTATGTACTTTAGTACTTAGTGAGTGTCAGCTTATACTGGGCTTCGGATTTTTTCCTTTACTTGTGCTATAAGACATAGCTTCTTGCAAAATTTCATGATTCTAAGTCAACGGGAAGTACCCTATCGGTTTTGATTCCCTTGAGATTCCCTTCAATATGCGGCATAAACGGCCGTATCTTTTGATTGCGTTGATTTAGATGTTTGATTTTTTTCAGTGATCCGAGGGATTGCAGACTTAAGTATTTGATATTAATTTCAACTTGATACCTCTACGCGTTCCTGAGAAAAAGGGTCTTGACAGACACACAGACAGACAGACAGACGGACAACAAAGTGATCCTATAAGGGTTCCGTTTTTTTTCTTTTAGCCTAAAAAATTACATAAATCAAAATCCGTCCATCCGTTTAGGAGCTACGATGCCACAGACACATACATACATTTTTTGCATCGGGGGTTAAAAATATAAGTCTGAACGCGACGAGGTCCCATGAAGCGAGTTGCGTTGCGGGCGCGCGGCTGCGTCTCCAGCCGCATTCCCAACGTATGTATATGAGCAATAAACATGACGTTGATCCAAACGAATATTTTTGAAAAAAATATATGTAATAAAATATAAAATTATATATATTATATAAAAATATGGTAGGTGTCGCTAACTCGCAAGTAGTAAAAAAAAAAACTTAAATAGCAAAATTTGTCTAGTTAAAAAAGCCTTAGGAATGTATTTTTTTATTTATTAAATGTATTTTAAATATATTTATAAAATATCCAAATAACAAGTGAATCGGTTTAGTAGTTTAGGTAAAAAAAAAAAAAACTGAATTATTATTTTTTTAATTTTTTCGCAAACCACAAACAGTTAAGGGTTAATATTCGGTAAAATTATATCTTATAATAAGACAAATAAACGTGCATAAGAATATTTCATATTCAGCCAGGGGCGATTTTACTATAGCATTCCGGCCAGACCCTTTGGGGGTTTTTGCGATTACCAACTTATTTGCTGTGTTGGTGGACCAACAGCGACCTATGTCCATGTGTGGGATAACAGTTGTCCACCGGCAAAGTTAACTAGTTAAAATAGGTTCAGGAGTTTCAGAGTTGAACGACTACAGACAAACAAATCTTTCCTCTTTATTATATTAGTCAGTACTAATTTTATTATTTATTTTAGGTACGAAATGTCGGTGAAACACGACGGTCTGAACGAGTCTTTGTTCACAATCACCTCGCTCAGCCAGGAGGAGCAGATCGCGGAGGCGCGGCGGCGGCGCGACGCGGCGTGGCACAACAACGCGCCTTACAGATGCGCTGTCTGCAGTCTCGGATTCCCGGAGAGGATGAGATACGAGGCGCACGTCGCAAGACACACCGAGGTGGATCTATAATTTCAGCACTAAACCCTTGTCGCCACGTTTCAATATCATACATGTCTCGTCTGTGCCAAGCCTTAGGTTCATGTAACATTATCCATTATAATGGAGCGACAAATTCACATGTATGATAATATAGAAAAATAGCCATATCAATCTGCTTCGCATTAATTAAAAAAAAAAACCTTGGGAGCCGCGCTCAGCGCCTATACGGAAAAAATGTAAACAATGATACGTCATTGTCAAAGTGACATTTCAGGGGATCTCACAGTATGGGCGGGTCAATTTCCGGGCGTTTCAACCGCCGTCATTATTGTTTTCAATGTATTGACGAAATCAATGACACCTACCAGCAATTTATGATGTAAACAGTTGCAGAACCGTGGGTGTAGTCTTTAATAGCATCAGAAGTTGGCCAATTATTATAAACGTGCTTAAATGTGTTTAACAACATATTTTACTCCATCTCCGTTAAAGAGCAAAGACGTGGTCGTTTCTTCACAGGAGATAACATATAGTCTTCCTTTGACCGAGAACTACTCGGACCAGGGTCCATCCTTCCACACAACAATGAACGAAAAACAACGGAAAACGTAACAATGAGCAACCTAACAACAATAGAAAACGTAACAACAATAAAAATGTAACAGAACAGTCACTGGAAAACGACTACGGGATCACGGGAGCATTCAATCTAGAATGTTCAGTGAAGCGAGTGACGTCTCACGTAAAGCGGCCCGCAACTTCATGAACCAGGTGTATCGAGACAGTGATACCAGTGCAATAAATAAATTATGCATACGAAAACGGTATTCTCTCTTTAAATTAATATAACAAAGAGTTTATGTCAAAATAAAGTTTGGCATCAACAAATTAAATTATTTTATCTTGATTATAATATGCAATTTATTTATACAAAGTCGATTTCTTAAAAATGTGTTGAGTATAAATATCCCGAATGTTTCAATTTTTTTTCGTTAACGGCAACACCTTTGTTTACATTTTTTCCGTGAGATTAAAAATCCGATTATACAGAGTTTCCCGAGAGCCACATAGTGGATTAACTCTCACATACGGGTACACCTGCCGCCGAGCATAAAGCCCAAGGGCGGGACCCGAAGGCCCCCTGTTGATCCTCCTTCCTTCCCCTTAGATCAACCCAAGCCTCCAGAACAATATTAATCATTTGCCATCTCTTTACATCGTCATTATAATGTGTTATAAGCACTTACCAACGCACAGGGTAATTTATCTCTCACCTCACACACAACTACAATCCTCCCATCGTCCATCTTTTCTTCTTCTTCTCTTTAAAAAAAAATGGCCTCTGTCCACTTATGTAGACAATTTTGCCAATGTCAATGTACGGTTAAAATATATTTTATAAAATTGCTATTGTTCGGTAATTTGGAGAACTGTGGCGAAAGTGTCGATCGCCTCACGCACCAACCACTCCGCCGCGCACAACACCGCCACGCTTCACTTCTCCAAAGAGAAGCCCAAGATGGCGGCCGGCTCAGCAGAAGCGATCGACACGTGCAGCAGCCAACACTCCCACCACAGGACTCCGTCCATCTTTTTTCCCCTCTCACCTCGCCTTCCCGCCAAGTACTCGATGACACCTGTCAAAGCTGACAGTCATAATTCTTTCGTTTAAAATAGTTAAGGACTAAGGTGTTCACTCACGAACATCTTTCACGCATATCGCGATCATTCGCGACAACCCTATTTTTAACCCCCGACGTGTTATAAGGACGTGTGTATCTGTGTATCTGTCTGTGGTATCGTAGCTCCTAAACGGTTGGACCGATTTTGATTTACTTTCTTTTATTAGAAAGGTGACTAAAAATAAATTGTTTATATTTGAGAAATAAGTAGTTATATACGGCGTGTTATTATATTTTCGGTAGCATTACAATCGTGTACTTGCATCATCTTCGTTATTGTGCCAGAGCTTTAATCTGCAAAATACGGGTACGCAAATTTTAAAAGTTTTTTATCACCCTGTAATATTGGGCCAGCGATATGAATTGACAGTTGTCAGTGGTAAAACTGTTTTAGTGCTATGTTATTGTGTAACTGTTAGTGTTAAATAAGAACTCGCTCATTTGTTTCCAGCAAGCCGGCGCTTTGGAGTGCCCGGTGTGCGCGAAGAGACAGAAGACCGCGCGGAGCCTCCGCAAACATATAACCGCGCTACATTCTCGCCGGTACAGCTGCAACAAGTGCCAGTTCTCCACTAACGGCAGGTACACACAAAAACACACACACACACACACACACACTCACACACACACACTCACACACACACACGCGCACACACACACATACATACACGCACGCACACACACAAACACACACATACACATACACACACACATACACACACACACACACACACACACACACACACACACACACACACACACACACACACACACACACACACATACACACATATACACACACACGCACACACACACACACGCACACACACACACACGCACGCACACACACGCACGCACGCACGCACACGCCTTCAACACCGCTGTTTCGGGTCCATATTGACTTACGAAACAATTTGAAGTCCGAATGTGTCGTAATTTACAGTGGTCGGAATATGTAGAGCTAATTTACCTAAACTTGACGCATGTTCATTCATGCGTGAGTGAGATGGCAACACATTATTGAATGAACATGCATCAAGTTTAGGTAAATTAGCTCTAACTATTCCGACCACTGGTAATTTATAATCATCACAAGTTCTAATTTTAGTTTTGTTTTTTTAAATAAATCTAACCTAGCCGAACCTAATTAATTTAACAGTTAGATCCTAATAATATTATAAATGCGAAGGTTTGTGTGCGTGTGTGTGTGTTATTTAGCTGGACATATTTGGATGAAATTTGGGATGGAGATAGCTTATACTCTTGATTAACATATATTATACTTTTTATCCCGGAAAATTTGGTAGTTCCCAGGGGAAATCCAACAAACGACTTCTGACGGGGACGGGGACGGAGTCGCGGGCAAAAGCTAGTATTTTATAAATCCTGACACGATATCGTTTTAAAGGTTGATAATTAGTAATTATCCAGCTTGACTAAGCGCACTGTTCAAAGTGAATGAATAATAATGTTAGAGTTTATAATTGCATCCCTAGATGGCGTTGTTACGTATAGAAACATGCTAACGCCAATTTTACTAAGGAAATAGTTTGTTATTTAAATATTGCTAATTTAATCTAGATGGTGCTGTTACGTACAGAAACATGCTAACAGAAGTTCACCCTAGAATGTATAAGGCGTTTGAGTAATTTTTTACTTAATGTTCTCCATGCAAGTGTTAAAGGTAGTTTAATTTATTTAGAAGAGATAGTATCAGTCTCGAGCGGGTGTTGAGGTGTTGCGCGCAGACATTTTGTGTATGTATTTCTTTTTGTGTGTGTGTTTTTAGAAACGCGGCCCTAAATCATCAGATGTGGCACGAGGGCGTCACGTACCAGTGCCCGCACTGCCCCTGCGTGTTCAAGTAAGTATAATCCCATCAAAAACATTAATGTAAATCATAATTATTATAAAACTAAAATCAGACTACAAAACAACTTGTTGTTACTTCGCCACTTGTGCTGTTTTCGTTTCCACCAATTGACAACCAAATTTGGAAAAAATAAATTCGATGTTAATTTTATGCATGTCAAATCCGCCATGTTGGATTTAATATGACGTCGTACAGTCTAAGACACGCGGAAGACTGAGATGAAGCTAACGACGCCTCATTTGTCAAAATATAACGGATAGCATAGGAGAGAGGACAGATGAACATACAAACATACTAGCCACCTGTTTCACAATCGTCAAGTAAAGCATATCTGTCAAATCAATTTAGCCCTTTCCCTTTCTTACACTTGAAAATAGACAAAGTCAAAGTCAAATATTTATTCAGTAAATTGGCCACATACGAGCTCTTTTACGGGTGCGCCAAAGTTCATATAAAATTGCAAAATAGATTATTTGAACTCCGAAAATGATACATTTTCGGAGTTCAAATAATCTATCATACAATTTTACAACGTAATGATCATTGTACATATTTTTTTTTATTACTAACGATCGAAACTCATAATCATCAGATTTCATAATATCACTAATTATACACCTTGTTTATACTAATATTTGTTTTCATATATTTTCTGATACTAACGATCAAAACTCCTAATCATTCTAATTCATAACGAAGGTCTCCATTAGGTACGACGACGAGCGAAGCGAGGAGGAGTGTTAGGTAGAATGGCGACCCTACAGCGCGCGAGCCGAGCGAGCGTAGCGAGCGTGCCGCGGTAGCGGCCGGCGAAGCGCCAGAAATGAACATATTTTTAACTAATACTTACATATAGTAGACGATGAGCGAAGAATCACCCTTCTATTTCTAAGTCCTTGTTCCGTAGGTAGTAATAAAAAAGTATGACAAAAAAAGTATAAGGAAAAAAATTATGAAGAGTGATTATTATGAATACAAATGAGTGTTAATAAAAAAAATATGACAACTGTCTGTTATGAGTTCCGTTGGTAGTAATAATAAGTTATGAACAAAAAAAGTATGAGGAAAAAAATTATGAAGAGTGATTATTAGGAATACAAATCGGTAGTAAAACCAAAAATCGGAATAAGAATTTTGTATGAGCCAATATGGATCCCTCTTTTACACGTCAGTGATATAGAGTGAATCTACCAGCGCTTCGGACAAGACCATCATTGCGGAGAAGAAGCGCCGCAAGAAAACAAAGAGAGGTCTATCTTTATTTGACAGATAAATTTACTTGTCGATTGTGAAACAGGCCGTAGAGGTAATTATCTAACTAAAGAATAAACTTATACTACTAAAATTCCTCATACCTTTCTTCTTGCTTCGCTGTAGTCTGGTAAAAATAGACCAAGGGCCGTATTCATTAATTAAATCAATTCGACCGCGATGCCCGTTTCAAGATACGTTAAAAGTAAATGTCAATCCATAGAAAACTGTCAGTTTTGACCAGTGTGACAGTTTTTGAGAATAAGTACTTGCATAGAAACCGGACTGTAAGAAACGACAAAAGACGTATGTTTGATCTTTTTCCATTTATGGCATTCATAACGAGTTAGTAAGTGATGTCCTTATGTATACTTTCGTTATCCTTCATGTTGTAACAAGGTTTTAAGACGTCAATGTCAAAAATCAAAAAGTCTACTGTAGGTATTGCGAATAGTAAATTGTATGTCAGGGTGATTGTGTCAAACAGTTTTATCAGTGTCAGCGGGCTCCCCTAAAAAACGGGTCAAGTGCGAGTCGCACTCGCGGGGGTATTAGTCCGTATTTAATAAAATAACTAGTATAAATAAGTTTTATTTACCACGTGTTAGGGTCCATTTAAGGTTGCCTTAATTTTAACAGTCATTTTCAAATATATTTTTTTAATACAGTGTAAACTCCATATAACGTCGCCCATTTAACGACAAACTCTCTAAAACGTCGAAATTACTTGACTCTGGTTGGTTTACCTTGTTGTCCATACAATGATACACTCTATGTAGCATCACACCTATTCTAAATAACGACCACAAAATGTCCTTTTTAAGCAATAAAGTACTTTCTAAGTTGCCGAAATTAACAAGAACTGCAGCTGTGTACGTTATTTTGTTTATTATTTTGTTGATTTATTGTCTAGCCCATATGGGCGAGGTAAATATTTACCTCGACTTTCGGCATATTCGGTACCGAATATTCTGAGAAATTTATTTTGTTTATTGTGATTACCTTGCACGTGTTTACCTCGGCTGCTATACCTGCCGCAAACAAAATTGGCACACAGGGCCATAAAACGTTAGAGCGACCAGCATACAGACCGTCTTTAGGTTATTTATAACAGTAAAATAATATTGATTTTTCTACTCTCCATTTAACGCCCATTCTCAATAACGTCAAAAAATGCTCAGTCCCTTCAGTGTCGTTATATAGACTTTACACTGTATCTTAAAAACTGTCAGTAATAATTTCTTTCATTTTTTTTATCTATTACAGGATACGGTCGACGTATCTCGGTCATTTGAGAATCAAGCACAGAGCTGATTTCGTGTGCGAGCTGTGTGGGCACACGTTCCTCAGCAAGAGCGGCGTCGCGGGGCACAAGACTGTATACCATCGCGGCGCTGATGATAAGGTAACTATTATATTGCCCTGATAACTGCACCTCGGCCACCATATCTTGATCTCATAAAAATTGCCAGTTGTTCGAAGTTGGAAATCAATCTAAAGTGGCCGATTTACACTAATGCGTTTTTAAATTCTGCATGGCAGTATTGTAGTACAGGGCATCAAAAAGTCACTCTGACATACATAAAATGTACTAAATTTAATTTATTTGAGATTCGTGTGATGTATACAGTTAGCATCAAATAGATAGGAGCAGTGAAAGTGGCCAACTATATCGCGACACGCCTTTATTACTATATGAATAAGGGTGTGTTGCGATATATTTGGCCATTTTGGCTGCTACTATCTATTTGATGCTGACTGTACCTTCGCTGACATTCGCCTTGTGACAACATGAAGGATAACAAAAGAATACCTATAAGGACATCTATTTCTAACTCGTTATGAATGCTATAAATAGAAAAAGGTAAAACATGTCTTTTGTTGTTCCTTATAGTCCGGTTTCTATGCTAATACTTATTCTGTGGTTTGTTGTTTGCTCTAGATGCCACTGGAGGGGCCGTACTGTGGGACTTGCGACGTCCAGTTCGCGTCCGAGGCGGCGTACGACAAACACTTCAAATTCGCCTCGCGCCACAGCGACAAGAACGACTTGTAAGTGTACGACTACGGCCAAGCAAAAAAGAGTGTTATGATTTAGCAGTTTAAAACAAAATTAATTTCGAATTACATTTTTATTAAATCACTAAGAAAAGGTGATTAATATTCACCGACGATTAGTTCCCGATTCGCCGGATTCTTGTTTCGTCGGAATTCTTCAGTTACCTATAGAAAATCAAATAGCAATACGCAAATAACGTTGCTTGTGTATTAATAAAAGGTAGTCTTATTTTTATAATTTACATAATATTATTTTAATACATGAACAAAATATGATAGCGGCAGCTGGAGGCTCGAAGGAAAACCAAGGGATGCTATAAACTAATTTAATTCAAGAATTACACTCTAAAATTACAGGTTAATCCTAAGATACGTGACGATCGGTCGAAGTGGGAAACGAAAGTCACAAACTAAAGATAACTAGGGATACATGACTAATGGTCGATGTGAGTGCCAATAGTCACAAACTAAGGCTAACTAAGGATACATGACTAATGGTCGATGTGAGTGCCAATAGTCACAAACTAAGGCTAACTAAGGATACATGACTAATGGTCGATGTGAGTGCCAATAGTCACAAACTAAGGCTAACTAAGGATACATGACTAATGGTCGATGTGAGTACCAATAGTCACAAACTAAGGCTAACTAAGGATACATGACTAATGGTCGATGTGAGTGCCAATAGTCACAAACTAAGGCTAACTAAGGATACATGACTAATGGTCGATATGAGTACCAATAGTCACAAACTAAGGCTAACTAAGGATACATGACTAATGGTCGATGTGAGTGCCAATAGTCACAAACTAAGGCTAACTAAGGATACATGACTAATGGTCGATGTGAGTACCAATAGTCACAAACTAAGGCTAACTAAGGATACATGACTAATGGTCGATGTGAGTGCCAATAGTCACAAACTAAGGCTAACTAAGGATACATGACTAATGGTCGATATGAGTACCAATAGTCACAAACTAAGGCTAACTAAGGATACATTACTAATGGTCGATGTGAGTACCAATAGTCACAAACTAAGGCTAACTAAGGGTACATGACTAATGGTCGATGTGAGTACCAATAGTCACAAACTAAGGCTAACTAAGGGTACATGACTAATGGCCGATGTGAGTACCAATAGTCACAAACTAAGGCTAACTAAGGGTACATGACTAATGGTCAATGTGAGTACCAATAGTCACAAACTAAGGCTAACTAAGGGTACATGACTAATGGTCGATGTGAGTACCAATAGTCACAAACTAAGGCTAACTAAGGGTACATGACTAATGGTCGATGTGAGTACCAATAGTCACAAACTAAGGCTAACTAAGGATACATTACTAATGGTCGATGTGAGTACCAATAGTCACAAACTAAGGCTAACTAAGGGTACATGACTAATGGCCGATGTGAGTACCAATAGTCACAAACTAAGGCTAACTAAGGATACATTACTAATGGTCAATGTGAGTACCAATAGTCACAAACTAAGGCTAACTAAGGGTACATGACTAATGGTCGATGTGAGTACCAATAGTCACAAACTAAGGCTAACTAAGGGTACATGACTAATGGTCGATGTGAGTACCAATAGTCACAAACTAAGGCTAACTAAGGGTACATGACTAATGGTCGATGTGAGTACCAATAGTCACAAACTAAGGCTAACTAAGGATACATGACTAATGGTCGATGTGAGTACCAATAGTCACAAACTAAGGCTAACTAAGGATACATGACTAATGGTCGATGTGAGTACCAATAGTCACAAACTAAGGCTAACTAAGGATACATGACTAATGGTCGATGTGAGTACCAAGAGTGACCCCAAGTTACGCGAACAAACTATGTATTGGTGGCGACGTCAGGCGCGGCCACGTAGTGCTGTCTCGACGCGACGTGCTGCTGGGCACATAACAAACGGGCTGCATCAGGTTGACTGGTACTGCTTGGAACGTGTCCTTGGCCACGTCGTCTTAAATATGGTAGTTATGCAAACATATGCATATAATTATGATGCCAATACATAACCATAACAAGAATCCGGCGAAACAAGAATCCGGCGAATCGGGAACTAACCTCATAGACTTGTTATTGGTTACCATTGACGAGGCAGTTAGCCTAGTTGGTAGTGACCCTGCCTACGAAGCTAGCGGTCCCGGATTCGAATCCCGGTATGGGCAAATATTTGTATGATGAGCGCGAGTATTTGTTCCTGAGTCGTGGATGTTTTCTATATATTTAAGTATGTATTTCTCTATATAAATATGTATATCGTTGCCTGGTACCCATAGTAAAGCCTAGAACTTAGTTTGGGACTAGGTCAATTATTATTTGTGTGAGATTGTCCCCAGATTTTTTTATTTATTTTTTATTAATTTGTTATCAGAATTCAAACTCGAAACGAGCCTACCCAAGCCATTTTTACCATGAACAAGGATTTACAGAGGAAGGTGGGAAGGAGACCGATGATATTCTCGCGCGACGGGACGGACAGGGATGGGACGAGCGACAACGAGGATTTGGTTACCTGCGAACAAGTAAGTTAGGGTCACCTTATTAGCCTTTAGTCGCATGTCGTCCCGTTTGCAATTTGTCCCGTTCGCAGTTCGTCCCGTTCGCAATTTGTCCCGTTTGTAATTCGTCCCGTTAGCAAATCGTCCCGTAAACGCACCTCGTCCCATTCGCACTTCGTCCCGTTCGCAATTCGTCCCGTTAGCAAATCGTCCCGTAAACGCACTTCGTCCCGTTCGCAATTCGTCCCTTTAGCAAATCGTCCCACAATTGCACCTCGCCCCATCCGCAATTTGCCCCTATTGCAATATGTCAGTTGCAGTCATTCAGTCAGTCAATCCAAGACTTCTCTCTTTATGTAATTATATATGTTTTTATATATTTATAATTATATAATTATTCAAATTTACGAGTAATTCAATAACAAATAAATTAAAATCGGGACACTTCGGCAAAGTAATAACATTATTTAATAATAATATTAATAATAATGTTAATTGTGGGACGATTTGCTAACGGGACGAATTGCGAATGGAACGAGTTGCGTTTACGGGACGATTTGCTAACGGGACGAATTGCGAACGGGACCACATGCGACTAAAGGCTTATTAGTTATATTCATAGAATACGTACAGTCAAAGTCATAAATATATACAATCCCAAGATGACATAAATATTTACCCCTATGCCACTGATAATAAGGTGTGTACAAAGCATAGAAACCGGATTATAAAAGCAACAATAGACGTTTGTTTGACCTCATTTTATTTATGGCTTTCACAATAAGTTGGAGAGAGATGTGTATATATCTAGATACTTTTTCTTATTAAAATGACATAGAATTAAATGTTACAATAACGATTTTTTGAATTTACTAGTCGATTGTGAAACGACGACGCGGTTAGCCTAGTCGGTAGTGACCCTGCCTACGAAGCTAGCGATCCCGGGTTCGAATCCAATGGCCAAACATTTGTAAGAATTCGAGTATTTGTCACTGAGTTTTGGATGTTTCTATGTAATGTATTTTTAAGTATTTCTCTATATATTTATCGTTGCCTAGTACCCATAGTACAAAGCCTAGCTTAGTTTGGGACTAGGTCGATTTGTGTGAGATTGTCCATTGATATATATTTACTAAAAAGCCGTGGTAGCCTAATGGTTTGACCTGCCGACTCTTAAGCAGAGGGTCGTGGGTTCGAACCCGGGCGCGCACCTCTAAGTTTATCGGAATTTATGTGCGTAGTATAATTTGTAAATTTACCATGAGCTTTTCGGTGGAGGAAAACATCGTGAGGAAACCTGCACACACCTGCAAAGCAACCTGCAAAGCAATTTGACGGTGTGTGCGAAGTTCCCAATCCGCACTGGGCCCGCGTGGGAACTATAGCCCGAACCCGCTCATTGTTTGTGGAGGCCTGTGCCCAGCAGTGGGACGTATATAGGCTGGATTATTATTATTTATATATTATTTATTTACTGTCGACAGTGCGGTAAAGAGTTTACGAGTTTCCATGCGTACGCGCATCACTTCATTCGCGCCCACCCGGACCGGACCCGGACGCAGTATTCGGGAAGATATCGCCACGTTATGTGTGAGCAGTGCGGACGGATGTTACAGGTATGGCCGTCTCGAAGTCTTAATATACAAGCTCCTAAAATATTGGACCGATTTTAATAAATGGGTTGGCATATTTGTCGTCAAAACCGTGCGAGTGTCATAGGCCGTATGAAATTATAAGGGTGCGGCATATTATCAAACCGCGATTAGAAAGGGATTCGAGAGTACCGTTAGCACAACAGTACTTATAAATGATTAAATATAATCATAAGTCAATCTTTGATATCTTCATAAGTGCTGACACTTATTGATAATATAATTAATAGATTTACAGAGTACGCTTTGCATATTTGGACTCTGTTCTCGGTAAATGTTGTCATTTGTTTTATAATAAAATATTAATATCATATCTGTCAAATCTGTCACCAATTCACATCATTTTCGCGTTATAAAATTGCCGTAGCTGTTAAAATATAGTACGTATGTATAAAATATGAATCGCGGTAAAGTATTAAACGGTCGGTATAATTAATTTTTATGGTCTTTCTAAAAGTAATTACAACATTTGTATTTTATTTAAGTAATATAATTTGAAGTTTTATCCATACTTTATAACTTCATTGTATTAAAATAACAATTTCATTTATCTGCACACTCTACCACTGACAATGTCATATCGTGCATTAGTTCAAAAATGACATATGAGCTCAATCCCTTTCTAGACGCGGTTGGATAATACTAGTCGCCGTCGAGATTTAGTTTTTGAGGTTAGGTTAGGTTATCGCTGCATATTATAAAACAAAGTGGCGGGGGGACCACGTCTGTCTCTTCGCGATAAACTCAAAAACTACTGAACGGATTTTCATACGGTTTTCACGAATGAACGGAGTGATTCATGAAGGTTTAGGTGTTTTACTCATAACTGGTTTTTCTTCATTTCATTTATTTCTAAACCACGCAAGAATTGAGAAGAACAAAAAATATTCAAATCGGTCGAGCTGTTATCGAGTTTTTGCGAGACTAACGCACGGGAATTGAGTTTTATATATATATATATATATATATATATATATATATATATATATATATATATATATATATATATATATATATATATATATATATATATATATATATATATATATATAAATCGATGTGTGTATGGTAAGTCCCCTATGGACTTCAAAACGGCTGGACCGATTTTAATTAAATTTTCAGTTAATCTTCAGATTAGCCCAGCGGGTGTGTGGTCCTGTAACATATTTGTTACAGGACCAAACCTGTTGTTTTTTTGTTGTAACTTACCTATTGGTAAGTTTGATTAAAGTTGCTGCTGTCACTTTCTTTGCTGTAGCAATAGAACAAGACGCAGCAACTTTAATCATACTTAAAAAATAATTGACGTCTCTGAGTGCGGCAGTTAATGTGTAAAAATCACGAACCGACTCCAAATTATTGATGAAATCCGTTTATTTTCGTGGATCCTATGACGACCAAATCTTGATAGTATCTCAGTGGGAGCATCCTTGACTCGGCAGATAGAAAAACATTTTTTTTTATGTTTTCTATTTTATATAAGTACCTATGTTTATTGTTTCCTAGTTTAGGTCAATTTGTGTGAGATTATGTTTTTGTTACAGTCCCCCCACGCTCTCAGAACACACATGTGGACGCATACCGATCAAAAGCTGTACGAATGTGACTATTGCAGCAAGAAATTCGACAAGAAATCAGCCCTGATTGATCATTTAAAGGGAACCAATCACAGCGGTGAGAACTTCCAATGTGAAGATTGCGATGAGAGGTTTAGCCACAAATGTATGCTCTTGGTGCATTGCAAGACGCACAAGAAGGAGAAAAGATATGCGTGCTCTGTCTGTGGTAAAGAATTTAATAATCCGTCTAACCGACTTAGACATATGTGGGTGAGTATACGATGTTTGCTTCCATATTTCTTATTTGTAGTCAACGTCTTTGCTTTCGTCCAAAATTAATATTTGAAACTAGCCTTTGCCCCTTATTCCTGGCTAAGTAAGTTAAAAAATGAATGCAGTTTTTCTTATTAAAAAAAAAAACTAAACAATGCAGGGTGGCTACTTTCTGGAAAACCGGGAAAACCGGGAAAAGTCAGGGAAATTCGCTGGTCAGGGAAATGTCAGGGAAAATTGCAAAAGGTCAGGGAAAAATACATTACTTACTAAAACTATAACTTGCATTTCGTTTATTGAGAGAAAAAAAGTACAAAAATCAAAAATCGGTGTAATAACAACCATGAAATAAGTTATCGTTGTAACATCTACTAATTCTAAACTACGAAAAACTACAAATTAATTTCAATAAATTTACTAAATAAACGAGTCTTGATTAAAATGTAAAAATCCTCGAAGGGCATCAAAATCATATATATATATATATATATATATATATATATATATATATATGTGATTTGCTTAAAATATAATTTATGTGATTTTTTTTTTTTGCTCGGATGATCAGGGAAAAAACCGAAAAAGTTCCTGGAAAACCGGGAAAAGTCAGGGAAATTCAAATGTTGTAAAAAGCGGCCACCCTGCAATGGTTCCTAGGAACAAATTTCGCTATCTCTTATAGTTTCCAATTTTCCCCCACTGGCCTACTTGGATTGATCACCCTGTATAGCCATTGGTTAATTTGTTCGCAGACCCACGCTGCCCAGAAACCAGTCAAGTGCGTGGCGTGCGTCAAGACCTTCGTATCCGCCTCGGTACAAAGGTGTCACTTCGAACACGCGCACCTTAAAAAGCCCTGGCCGAAGAAAAAGAAAACGCCCTCCGGAAAACGAAGAATGAGAAAGAAAGAGCCCGTCGAAGACTAGAAGTTTAATGGTTAAAAATAGCGGAAATCCTGGTCGCGGCACCGCGGCATCCTGGTGACGGCACCATATCGTCTTAATGTTTAAACATTGTACAGTCAACGTCAAAAGTTAGTGATCAAAATCAACATTTCAAAACATGTTCTGGCATGACGCCCCTGATATAACAGATTATACCAAAGTGTTATTTTCAACTGAACATTTAATTAGTCAAAAGAAAATGATCATAATAACAGGGACACAGAAGCAAAATGACAAATGAATATGTCAAAGCGAAATAATAATACACGATGTCATAACTATCTCTTTAGGGTGAATTTCAGGGCGTTTCAACCGCCGTCATTAGTGTCACCAAATATATTGACGAAATTGATTTATATATTAGTCAATAATAGAGAATTCTCGGTTTATGATACATTATGACGTATAGGTAAATTACTTTCGAGACGTTTTTACGTTTGTAGTTGTGTACGGTCAGCACATAAAGAAATAAACCAATACTTTCATATATTTTTTATAATTGTTATAATCAGGTACATCAATGGAATTTTTTTTTTTTTTTTTTAATAGCCTGTTTGAGTGTCCCACTGCTGGGCAAAGGCCTCTCCTCTTGATCTCCATGTCTCCCTATTCGGTGCTTCTTCCGGCCAGTTCCCAAGAAATGCGTCCAAGTCGTCCCGCCATCTCCGTTTAGGCCTGCCCCGTCTGCGTCGCCTATTTTGCGGCACCCACTTGGTAGCTACACTAGCCCACCGGTCCGGGTGCATGCGGCAGACATGACCGGCCCAATCCCATTTCAGCCTGGCGGTTTTTTCGCCAACATCGGCTATGCGTGTTTTGGAGCGCAGTGTGGTGTTCCGGATACGGTCTGTCCTTTTAACACCTAAAATGCTGCGCTCCATGGCCCGCTGGCAAACCTTCAGTTTGGACTTCTGACCCTCAGTGAGTGACCATGGAATTAATAATATTAAACAATATTAAATAAAGTTAATAATATTAATATTAAACATAACATTTAATTCTAATATTCTTCTAAGTCAATGATATTCCGCTTTATATAGCAAATAATTCAGCGGGAGTCACAATACTGCTCGGATTGCTATTGCATTCATTTTGGAAATATTTGTACAAATTATACAAAACTTCTTTTGTTTGGGAAATCGAAGGCTTACCTCGACCATGTTTCAACATCGGAACCATTTTTAATTAACGTTACAATAATAACACTGGACAAGAAATATTACAAACCATAAGAATAAATATAATTATTATTTATTTGACATTCACTGACTTTTGACTGTCAAAATATTTTCTTCTTCAAAACGTGACGAACCTTCTTCAAAATTTTCTGACTTTAGAATGAAATTTCAATTTCAATTTTAGAATCCCTGTAAATATACAAATACTACAAATGCAAAAACGTCTCGAAAGTAATTTACCTATACTATGTTGTCACGCCATAATGACTTGTCATCTCATGTTGACATGACGTTGTTACTTGACCCGGGGGGTTATTGCCTAACGAAATTTTGACAATTGGTATCCGAATCATCTGTCATAGCCCATACAAAATCATGACACTTGATTCTGATTCCGAGCGTCAAACGCGTTAGGCAATAAGGGGGCTGGTTATTTGTAGTTTTTAATGGACGTAGTTAAGAATTGTAGGTTAGTATCCCTAACATAGTTAACTTTTTCGGAAATTCGTGCGATATTATAATAATTAGTTGGATAGATTGTTAAGACAAATTTACGTAGTTAATTCACGTGGACGTCCTTGTTTACGAACTCTCACCGATGGTGATAAATTAGGCCCTTTCCCTTTCTTACACTTGAAAATAGACAAGGAGAGGGCTATCTTTATTTGACAGATTAATTTACTTGTCGATTGTGAAACAGACCCTTACCAATATGTTTTTCAACTTAGTAAGGATATTATAATTTACTGTACAAGATAACTTGACTTTATATTAGTTAACAATTGGCTAGGTATAGTTTTTGGAAGAGATGTAAATTTTTTTTTCGATAGTCATCCTAAAGATCAAGGAACTGCGGCTCTTTTATTTTTATTTCCTCTAATATTTTGGAAATATTTTTTTTAGTTATTAAGTTGACATTTGTATACTTTAATGACCGACAAACTTGTTGCCTTCGTACTTAATGAAAAAGAAAAAAAACTGTCACATCTATATCTGTCATTGTCAAGTCAAATCAAAGTAAACAAACGATTCAATACCTAATTCATTATTCAAGTCCAAATATCGTGCAAAGGTTGTAGAGCAAGCGGCAAAATCGAAAGTCCGGAGTTCGTTAAAAATATTTCTAAAAACACTGATCGCATTGAATTGAATCGTATGTTTACTTTGATTTGACAATGACAGATATAGAAGTGACACTTTTTTTCTTTTTCATAAGTACGAAGGCAACAAGCTTGTCGGTCATTAAAGTATACAAACGTCAACTTAATAACTAAAAAAAAAAATTTCTGAAATATTATAGGAAATAAAAATATAAGAGCCGCAGTTCCTTGATCTTTAGGACGAGGACTATCGAAAAAATATAACCGTTTTCCCCCCGAAGGGTAGAAAACGTATATTTAGGTTTCAGCCGAAGCTTGAACCACTTGAGATTACGCTTTCCGAATTTGTCACTCAAACCTTCCTTATGTGTGTGTAATGCCACCATTATCGCCTATTGCTATCTCCTTCACTCTCTGAAGCAGCGGACGGTGTGGCGTGGCGGCCGCCATTTTGTCAGTACCCGTTGAATGAGCCGGCAAGGTCATGAAAGGGTGGTTCAAGCTTCGGCTGAAACCTAAATATACGTTTTCTACCCTTCGGGGGGAAAACGGTTCTATTTAGGTGTTCGAGCCTTCGCTTGAACCACTTGAGACGTGTTTATATTCTGCCGGCGCTGCTGATGCGTACTGTGACTATTAAATGTATAGATATTTGTATTTATGAAGTAGTTTTCACAATAATACTCCACAATATTAATTAACAATATTTATTGCAATTATAAAGAGATCAGTCATTAATATTAACCTCAAAAAGTTTTTAGTCTCCTCGAGAACAATCATTTTAATAATAAACTATAATCGCAAACAAAACATGTGCCTAAATAATAGAAAAATAATCACTCATTGACAATAAATTATTAGGGTTAGTGATAGACGCTTCTCTGAAATAGTGATTGAAGAATGTATTTTTTGATTGCCAGTTACCCCTTTTAAGGATTTCTTCAATGTCATACTTTCTGTTCAGCCAGTTTTCTGAGGCCACGGTGGACCTAAAACTGCCTGCTGAAGCTGTTATGCCAGCTTTCTGAAAAAGGGTTCGAATCCAACCCGCGATTACGGCGCGCGAGGCATCCTTCACAGTGCCTCTCGTTGTTATGAACAGGTTTTTGAGATTCCTACTTTGGCGACGTTCTTGGGATAATCCAATGGATCTTCTTATCCAAAACGTAAGGTTTAACCCTTTCTCACCATGCTCTGAATTATCTTTTAAGACCCATGCAGATTGTCTATAGGTACCGGAGTCTGTTTTGGATCCGAATTTAGGCCATAAAATTATCTCATCTCCATTATCCACTAAAGAACCATCCTCAATACTAAGTAGAGTGAGATCATGTACTCGTCTTCCCGAAGTTAGAAGAAGGAGGACGGTGGTGTGTCTAAACGTTTGAAAAAGACTTTCTTCATTTATTTCGTAAGTTTTAAGAAAATTAAGGAGATCGTTTATTTTCCAAGGCAATGGTTTTCTAGGTGGTGGATTTCTTGTGAGAATCGCCTTGAGGGTATGTCTTATCAAGAAGTGAGAACTTATCTCATTTGAGCGTTGAGGATTAGCTAACGTCGCTACCACCGACTTGTGAAGAAGTATGGTGTGGGGGGCTAGTCCCACTGCATCATTTAGATAGCAGAGATATTTTGCAACATCCGCAGGCTCTGGGTTATCTGGTGTTACACCATTAGTTTCAGCCCAACATTTCCATCGAAACCACACTGGTGTGTACGTTTTTATGGTGGAGTTTCTCCAAGAGGACTCTATAAGTTTAAATTCTTTGTTGGACCAGTTTTTCAACTGTTTGGGCCAGCCCGTACCTTCCAAACCAATAAATTTAAGTTCCTCACGTTCTGTGGTGGGAGATTCGTGCGCAGGTCTATTAAGTTTGATTCTAGATTCGGTATTGGGAACGGTGGGCACGTTGCACGTCTCTTCAGATCCGGTTCCCAAAACGATTTGTTCCAACTCGGGGCTACTACGAGGTAAGTTCCTGTGGAAATCTCTAGATGGCGGATCACTTGTGGTATTATCGCTGGTGGAGGGAATATCCATCCTAGTTGATACCGCCATGTCCTGCTGAAGGCGTCCGTGTACTTGCTCTGGGTGTCTTTCGCGTCCTCGCTGACATACACTGGTACCACAGCCGACCTGTTTGACGCAAATAAATCTATTACAGGTGTACCTAATGTTTGGAATATCAAAGAAGTTACACTTCGACTGAGATGCCATTCGGGTAGACCCTTCTTCCGAGAAAGGCTGTCGGCTATTCCGTTGTAAATCCCTGGTATATATCGTGCTACCAGGTGACAGTTCTGATGATGGCAAAATTCTAGTATCTTTGCCGCAGTTTTCAATAATCTCAGGGACTTTGTGCCTCCTTGTTTCAGGATGTAAGACACTGTTGTTCGATTGTCGGTTTGTAACATGAGTGTTTTGTCTTTTAGATGAGGTCCCATACGCAGGAGAACTTCGTAGAGTGTGTATAGCTCCTTCTGATTGCTGTGCCACTTCAGTTGATTTCTTGTCCAAAGGCCCCAGAATTTCTGTCCGTTTACTATAGCACCCCAGCCCTTGTCTGCGGCGTCCGTTGTTATAAAAACCGTCGGATGAGGTGTGAATATGGGTGACGTTCTGTGGATATTGTTCTGCCACCAGAATATTTCTTCTAGGGCTTGGTGTGGTATTGAGAATTTTAGATGCGGCTGTGACTGTGGCAAGCGGTTTGATTCTTTTTGTAGAATTCGACTGTGAAGACGGCCCAGAGGCACTACGAATGCTGCGAAGTTCAATTTTCCCAAAATCACCTTTGCGTCGTGCCAGCTCCATCGTTTTCTTGAGTACAGAGCTCCTAAATGTTGCTTGAGGCGAAATATTTTTTGTTCTGATAGGGATTTCTGATTTTTCTCGGTATCCCAAGTTACTCCTAGATACTCTATATGTCTTCTGGCTACCGAGGATGACTTTTCTGGATTGACTGTCCAGCCGAGTTTCTGCAGATAATTCTTGACATAATCTGTTTGTTCCTGTAAGGTTTTGGGGTTTTCGTGTATCAGCAAAAAGTCGTCCAAATAAACTATTATTCGTATACCCTCTTGTCTTAGAGTGTGAGCAATCCAATTGGTGACTTTGGCAAATGCAGCTGGAGCACTGGCCAAACCGAATGGTAGACATGTCATTTGATACACTTTCCCTTGGTAACTTAGAGACAGAAACCGGCGATGACTTGGCGCTATAGGAATATGGAAGTATGCCTGGGATAAATCTATCTTCATTAGAAAATCGTTTCTGTTCATGAGTTTTGGGATTTGCAGGTGGTTTAACAGGCGAAACTTTGGTGTTAGTACAAACTTGTTTAGGCCCTTCAAGTTGAAGATAGGCCGAAAAGAGTCGTCTGCTTTTTTTTTTCCTTAGGAACATTTCCGACAGAAAGCCGTTTTGATAACCATTCTCCTCGATAGCACCTGTCTTTAATAGACTTTCTATTTGTTGTGACATTTGGACAGACACTTTTGTTCGAAACCGTACGATGTTTTTTAAAGAGAATTTCTTGATTGGTGGTCTTAAGTAAAAAGGGATTCTGTACCCCTGAATAAAACTTTGAATTATTTTTGGTGCGTTCGTCCAGTGTCTTATATATTTCTCTAGGCAGCCTGCTCTGAAGTCACAATCTCTTGCCACCTCCCCACTTCTTTTTGAACTTCTGATCTTGTGGATATTGCCTTTGTTGAGGTTGTTGTCTAGGTGGAGCCCGATGTGTTTCATTTGTACCTCTTTTGTAAGGGATATTTCTGGCCGTGGCTTGGGTTCGACCCGCTCTTGTTTTCTCGCCTTTTCCGGACCTTGGAAATGGTCTCTTTCGAACTGAGGAAGGAAAAAACTTTTGCACTTCAACGTTTGAGCAATCATTTACTGCTTGCACTAGGACGCTGTCAGAAAATAGGTGCACTTCTGATGGAGGGATGCCTTGCAAAATGTCTGCCAATACCTTATTCTTGGGTTTATAATTTTGCCTTCTTTGTTCGATCACCTCTGCTCGCCGTCCACAGACGTACTGAAGCAGGTCATCCGATTTTTCCTTAAATTTGGAATCAGCATTTAGAAAATTTTGTCCCATTTTAACTTTTTCTTCTGGGGGCAATTGCTCTAGCATGTCCTTGAAGATTTTCCTCTGCTGAAGTAATCCATGAGTTATCGCACCTAAGGTAAGGTCAAACTTTTCTAAAAGTGCCAATGACTTCCACGGCGGAGTAGCGTTTGCCAAGATAGGATTGACCTTTAGTGCGCAGAAAGCAGGTGAGGCTTGAAATTGATTCTTTGTTTCAACATACTTTAAACTGCGCCACCCTTCCTTGCCAAACCGTTGGCATTTTATCCCCTGTTCAAGAAAATATGGGTCAGTTGATGCAATTTTGGGTTTTGCTTCTACGGTATTTGGCTCAAAATCATAATCTAGATTTGTCTTCAAATTAACTAATTCTCTTTGGGCATCTGATATAATATTTACGAGGTCTATTTCCCTTGCTGATGGGGCAGTCGACGCGCTCGCCTGAGGTAATTCAGTTGTTTTGGGATGTGCGGGCGGGTCTGTGGGGATGTGGGAAATTTGTTCATCGTCCTCCTCGTCCCCCTGGAGTGTACTGTCCGGGAGTGAATCGAAAGATTCGTTTAGACTAGATCGACCGTCTGTTGGTAAAGGATTCCGGTGAATCGCGTTTGAAAGTATTTTCTCAATTTTATTATTCTGATCACATTGGTTTGCCATGAGGCGGTTAAACATCTCCATTTGTTGATTTAGAACCGAGATCAGGACGTGTTCGTTATTACTTTGGTCTTGATCTTGTGATGGCCGAATTCTTTTCGCGGGAGTGCTATCTGAATCCCGGATACTACCAAGTCTTTTCCTGCTATGAGAGGGATCAGAGCGTTCTGTTTCGGACATTGCAGGTGCTGGACTAGATGACCTCGACTGCTGTGAGACACGCAATTCCACGGAAGCGCTCCTGCGATTAACTAGCTTGTTTTTGATTGATTTGACGGTGTCCATAAATGACAGATATGCTCGTCCCGGACAGTGTATTTTCTCCATAATGTGATGCGGGGCATATATAAGAGCTCGCCCAATTGGCCACCGCAGCAATTTGTGTCTGATGTTTCGATATCGCCGCTCAGATAGCGAGCTAGAATTTGGAGAAAAAGCTCTGGCAAGGACAGCAGTAGGTATGGCAAACCTCAATTTACTGTCTATTTTTGGGTCTAATTCACCTCCAAAAAGCTCTTTGAACGACCAGTCGTATACTTCCCATGAACGCCAATCTTCGGGAAAATTCATTTCAATTGACTCGATGATGGCAATGAAGGCGCATTCTTCGTCCGGCGGACAAGGCCGGCTGGCTAATATGCCCATAGTGGTTTTCTGTGCCATGGTCTGAAAACAGAAAAATACCACAAACATGATGGACATGTCCAATGTCAAAACACGGAGGTGTTTAGCGGTGTCCCGAATGACGTGTCGTCTTTACCATACGCCGTCGTCACATTTAGACGACGTCGATTAGATGGGACGACGTCGTCCCAAATCTGAGACGACGTCCCAAAACTGAGACGACACCGTCCAGTTAAGACGACGTCGTCCCACACAGACGACGGCACTCATCCAAACGACGTCGTCCCAATTTTGGGACGACGGTAAAGGACCGGTCTTTAATCGGTGTCAACTTTATGACCCGACAACGCCTTCGAGTGGTCTCCCTTTAGGAAAACAATGACTCGAATTATGATTAAGATGTATTCGTAAGTGCATTAAATAAATGGCACGAACGGCGTCGCTGAGCCAAGGGCGTCGAGCGGAGAGACAATTCTTAATCAAACAGTAATACGTAATATTATTATTTACGTGTCGTAAACAGTAAGATGTTACTTACTACATAAGTAGGCACTGAGTAGTGAGTATGATTTTTGCTCAGGATATATGTATACGATACGAGTGACTCGTTCGATGTTAAAAAGCGTACTGACAAAATGGCGGCCGCCACGCCACACCGTCCGCTGCTTCAGAGAGTGAAGGAGATAGCAATAGGCGATAATGGTGGCATTACACACACATAAGGAAGGTTTGAGTGACAAATTCGGAAAGCGTAATCTCAAGTGGTTCAAGCGAAGGCTCGAACACCTAAATATATAATTTACATCTCTTCCAAAAACTTTACCTAAGCAATTAATTGTATCATAGTTTATTTTAATATACTCGTACGTAAACAAAACATGGTGCTTTTCTTACATCCTAATACCTTTAAACAAACCTGTTTTACAATAGTGTTAACGTGCATACATTGTAGTTACAGTATAAGCGGTGATCTCCGGAACTATATACATCCGATTTCAAAAATTCTTTCACAAACTTTTAGAATGAACTTTCAGGATGGACATAGGCTATAAAGTACTGAGTCTCCGCATACAAAGTCGCGGGCGTAAAGCTAGTATTATCACGATAGGGACAGCGGGAACGGTAAGTGAAAAAGGAAGACTCCAGGGCAGGATATGTTTAATAGTATAAAATAAGGCCACAATTAGTGCTTTAAACGGTAAGAATAATGAATTCTTTGTTAAACTATTAAACTGTTAATAAACTGTGTTAATAAACACTAAACTGTAACACTTTTACACATTTTATGAGACTAGGTTTTACAGGAATACTTACGGCCGCACTCAGAGACGTCCATTAAGTTTTAAGTTTCATTTAAGTAGCTGCTGTCACTTTCTTTGCTATAGCAATAGAATAAGATGCAGCATCTTTAAATGAAACTTAAAAATTAATTGACGTCTCTGAGTGCGGCAGATAGTCACGAACGAATTGAAAGCTGGACATCAACTGGCCCTGTCGTGCGCAGCCGATCGTAAAATTTTGAATGAGCTTAAATTTTGAATTTAGAATAATAGTAATAAAATAACAGGCCAGAATGATTTTATTCAACGAGGTGTAATACATACGTACACCTCGTTACAGTGTGTATAGACATCCCTACCTGTACTCCCGTTGGCCCGACTGCGTCTGTGTACCAAAACCTAAATTGGTTTTGACCCTAGGTCTGGTAGGTAAGAATATTTATTTAGCCCAGAACTAATTTTAGGTGTTTTTTACAAGCTTCGCGGTGCCTAATGCTGTTAGTCTCGCATATAATGCCTCTTTCTCGCTGCGACACGAACCCACAAAAATGGAACCGACTACCATGGAACTGTTAGTGACAATAAAAACATCTTCAAACATTCCCAGGAATTCAGGAATAGATTTTAAAGGACTGGTTTAAAGGTAATGTTAAACTAAGGGACATAACATAATGCACTATGTGGTCACGGTAGATTATCCTGGGAAAGGACGTATTATACTACTTATTCGGAAAACAACAGTTCCCGTTGGAACAGAGATAAACTATTTCTACGTGGACAAAGTCGCGGAGGAAAGCTAGTTATAACAATTTAGCTTAAATAAACTAATTTTACTTCTTAACTAGTTTTTGAAATTGGTTAAATATACGATGCAATGAAAGAAAATAACTAAAAATCAATAAAATGTAAAATCTTTGGCCGGACTTAAGTGACGTCTATTAAATTGAATGCTTGTCAAAGTGACGTGCTGTCTTATTCTATTGCTATAGCAAAGAAAGTGAAAGCAGCAACTTTAATCAAACACTTTTACTGCCCGTTTTGGACCAACGCTCCAGTTAGATAACTCTGACTTGAAGCACTAATATGACAATTAACGTGTGAAACTAATGGTCTAATCAATAAAACTTAATAGACCAATTGGACTACTTTAAACCTATACGTTTTCGTATATCATTTATTTGTTGAACATTATTGAATAAAAAATTAATTGGCGTCTCCGAGTGTGGAAGTTCAAAAACTTAAAATAATTTTCTGACCAATCGCAGCGTCACACGTCTTTAACTGGCGATGCAAACAAACATAAACTATTCGTTTGTAAAATATTGAATACACTTCTTGCAACGTACAAAAAATGCTATAAATAAATTCAAGAAACTATAGTAACTCACGATTACATCGATATTTGCTCAAAGTTTAGTGAACTTTCAAACTTGCCGCCATTTTGTGCGTAATGACATTAAAAAATTTGACATTGACGTCGTTTTAAGTACGTACTCGAATAGCTTTAATCGCCTGTCAAACTTGTACATAAATATTGATTTTCCTTATTTAGGAAAAATGCATTTTCTGGAGAACTCTGTATGAAAGTGCATTGTGTAATTAATGCATTTAGTTGATTAGTATTATTTCGTTGTTAGTTTAATTAATTTGTTTATAGCGCGATCTAATTACGTAAAAAAGTGAGTTTTTATTTTAAGTTTTCTCGCTATTATTTAAAATTAGTTTTCATTGAGATTCTAAAAATAGATTGTGCTCGAAAAAAGTACAAATGAAGAACAACGATCATGCCTAAATGTGCAATCTGGAGTTGCGAGAATTCTTCAGATGTAATCCGAAGTCAGGACGGAGTGTCGTTTTTTCGGTAAGTATTATCAATAGTAAATTATAATTGTAAATTTATTCAGTTACCTATTTAATATTTAATTTACATTGATCTGAATTGCGCCGTGTTGTCCTTGACGTGTAAACTACATCAACGGTAAGTATGCAACATGCCACTATTTTTTTTATTACTTTGTGGAGAGCCTTGGGGTTAGTCTAAGTTCAGCAACGAATGTCTTTCGGCTGATATGATGATGATAATATAACATGTAGCATCATATTGTTTTGTTATAAGTGCGGAAGCTTTCAAATTGTCATGGTAATAATTATTTATATAATATTAAGTAGTTACAGATTTAATTACTATTATTGTATGCAATTGAAATTCCTCTGGTTTTGTGGGTGTTTACGGATCATGGAAAAACCCTGAACTCACTTAAAACGGTTTCGGTCTAACCACGGGAAAACGAGTCACCACCTGCACATGTGGGGATTGAGGGAGTCACTGCAATGCGACTGTGGAGCACCTGACCAGACCCTCTCTCATGTGGTAAATGATTGCCCACTTCGCTGTTTTCCTGGTGGCATGGAGGAGCTGCATAAATTTTTAATAATTCCTTCACCATTAGAAAGCTACATTACACAGAAGTAACAAAGGCTATATTTTAACTTCCACAAGGTGGACCGACGATCTGGTGAATTGCGGGAAGCGATGGATGCCAGTAGCACAAAACCGGCCGTCATGGAGATCCTTGGGGAAGGTCTATGTCCAGCATGTCTCAGCTGATATGATGATGAAGATGATTTTAACTTATTATACCTCAGCGATGCCAGGCCGGGTCGGGTAGTAGGTACCTATTTAGATAGAACTTCAATTCTAGGTACCCACGCGAGCCCCCGCTCGCCTGCCAGTGGTGGGCGGTGCTCGCGCCCGTGGTGCGGGGCTCGTTCAAGCCGCACACGGCCGCGGTGTGCTCGGCGCACTTCCGGGAGCGGCACAAGTACACGTGTCGGACGCGGCACCGGCTCACCAAGGACGCCGTGCCGGACCCGCAGCTGGTGAGGGCTGTATATTATTTATTAGACGCTTAATGATAGTGTGTTTGAGTCTGTATGGGGGGGGGCGAGGAGGTCTATTAAACATGAAAAATTGTGTTTGTTAGGCTGCGTCTTATTATGTGTGTGTGGTTTGCGCGTGCTTATGGGTTTTTGTGTGTGTTGGAAAAAAATTGTATCAATTAAAATATAACCTAAACTAAGTTAAAATCCCCCGACATCAGCGCCTAAAAAAACCTCTGAGCAATGAGCAAAACCTTCAACGGGTTCCGAGCACGTAAATTTTCACTGGAGGGACTGTCACTAGAAGATTTCAAGTATTAAAAAACTCCCGACGAAATCGGGATCAGAGCTCATAACTTTTAAACGGATTAACGGATTTTCATAAAATCAAGCTATGAACACTCTCGATTAAGTCACCTTTCTAAAAAAAAAACTAAATCAAAATCGGTCCATCCGTTTAGGAGCTACGATGCCACAGACAGATACACACGTCAAACTTATAACACCCCTCTTTTTTGCGTCGGGGGTTAAAAATGTATTTGTGTAGGTGGGGCCCCCGCGCGGTGACATGTACCGCCCCGCCGACGATTCCTCGGACGACGGAACCCACATGATCATGGTAAGGTAAACTAAGCCATTATACTGCCGCCCTGCTGCGGTAAAAGGCAGTTTTTTACACAAAACTACTGTAGCAATTACAACCTTATTACCCAGTAATGAGGTTAAAATTGTAACAGTAGTTTTGTGTAAAAAAAACTGCCTTTTACCGTAGCAGGGCAGTATACAAATCACTACATAGTATAAAACAAAGTCGCTTCCCGCCGTCTGTCCCTCTGTATGTACGCTTAGATCTTTCAAACTACGCAACGGATTTTAATGCGGTTTTCACCATCAGTTAGATACATTTTCACGGAAGGTTTCTGTTTATAGTATCCGGAGCGAAGCGAGGGCGGCTCGCCAGTAAATAATATTCCTTAAACAAGTTCTATAAGGAAAGACTAAACAAACACACTTTCACATTCATAATACTTTATTAATAGTAAGTTTAGATTTATTCTGTTTTTTTTTTTTAGGATGTTCCCGAATTCACACCGAGCTCGGAGTCAACGGTAGGAAAACATACCTACATGTTAACGTATTAATAGGAATATTTCATTCAATTACCCTTGGATCGCCGAAACTCATTTCATAGAATGTTTTACTTCGCCGAATTTTTATCGACGGGTCCACGTGCAGTAGTTACAATATTTTGGTGGTCTAACCTAACGTACGTAACCCATGCTTAAGATAACCTGAAAACAATAAGGTTTAGTGTATGCAAAACAAGCGGGCACGATTTCATTCATTGATCTTGTATTAATTAGATGAATGCACCTTTATTTTCAGCAACATTTTTTCATTTTTAACTCTAATTTTGCACGACTACGGTATGTTTTATAATTTTTGCAAATAATGGAACTTAAATGAATTGAAGCTAAAAGATTTGACTTAGTTTTATTTGGGTTCGACCCCGGGACTCCTAGCTTCGTGGGGTCACTACCAACCAGGCAAACTTTCTTGTAGGTGTGCAGGATATGTCTGGAGACAGAGGGGAGGATGGAGAGGGTCGCAGGGGGGGAGCACGAGGAGGCCTACACCCAACTAACTGGAGTTAAGGTAAGCATTAAATTTTAAACTTAAATATTACTTTTAAAGATCTTGAAATGCATTTTTTGTCGTTTTTATGAGCTGGTCCAGTGTAGCCGATGAAAGTTTAGACGTTTAGTAAGGTTAGCCTCGATAAGATGACTGCAATAACAGTACAGTGGGCGACAAGTGTTTGTCTCGAACAGTACAGGCGGCGACACGCGCTTGTCTCAAACAGGTGAAGCGAGTAAGGGAATAAACATGTGGAAAATAAAGTCAAATAAAGCCTTCAGAACATCTATTTATTTAGGTACCTATCTTATTTATCATATCGTATTCACAGACGAGGGTGAAACTCGATGCTTGTACTTTTTTAGTCGAAATAGCTGCGCCCGACCTTATATGTTAATTCAGGATAAGCTAAATTCATTCCAAATTGCATCCAAATCCGTCAAGCCGTTGCAGCGTGAAAGAGTAACAAATATCACACAGAAACTTTCGTATTAATGTGATTAATGTGATTAATGTGTGTGTACAACAAGAGCAATAATAATAACAATTGCTCGTAAAACCGATGGCCGTTGGAGCGGAAAGGTTCTAGAGTGGCGACCGCGAACCGGGAGGCGAAGTGTCGGCAGGTCTTCCACAAGGTGGACCGACGATCTGATAAAGGTCGCGGGAAACCGCTGGATGACAGCAGCAGAGGACCGGGCGTTGTGGAAAACCTTGGGGAAGGCCTTAGTCCAGCAGTGGACGTTTGGCGGCGGATGATGATGATGATGATGATGATGATGATGAGGATGATGATGTGTGTGTATTTGGAATACATCGGATAAGATCCCACAAACAAAACCACGTGACGTATTTCATCATTGCAGCCAATAGGAGTCCGTCATCCGTCAAAATTCAAAGAACAGTTTCTATTGGGTGTTTAACTTTTTCAACGCCATGTCAAATAAAAACTAGAGCTAATGTCAACCTTAATTTATACATACTCAGGTTTATTTTGCGTTGTCAACCATGACGGATATTTCCGTCAATGGCGTTGGAAAGTGTAATAGAGTCACGTGGTTCAGTTTGTAAGTACCTAAACACTGATATGTATGTATGTGTGTTCGCGTGTAGTGGAGCACGTCGGACAAGCTGCCGCAGCACGTGTGCTGGGAGTGCGGCGCGCGGCTGCGGGCGGCGGCGCGCCTGCGCGGGCGGGCGCTGGCCGCGCACGCGCTGCTGCTCCGCGCGCTGGCGCAGCCCGCCGTGAGTCTCGCCCTACTGTACGTTTCGGTCATACGTCACGATTCAGGCCGCCCGCACATTGGGCCACTAGTGTGGCCGCCACAAGCTGCGGACGAGATTTTTCATACATTTTGTATAGCATCGGCGCACACCGGGCGTTCGAGTGGCCGCGTCTGAGCCACAAGCTGCGGTAGTAGCCCGCGCTCGCTACTAGTGGCCGCGTTTTGTGGCTCGCCTCGCGCGCACACTCGGCCACAGTCGCCGGCTTCTCTAATAAACAATAGCCAATAGTGGCCGCCACTCAGCCACCGGTGGCATCGATTGGTGGCTGCGTCTAGTGGCTTAGCCGAGCCACTAGTGGTCGCGTTTAGTGGCGGCCACTAGTGGCCCAATGTGCAGCCAGCCTTACAAGACAAACCTCTAAAACAGACTAGGGCGTTTTACAAATAAAGTACGTAAGGAGTAAAATTAACAACGGTACCTGATTGTTTCCAATACGTCACGGAAATTAGTCATACATTTATATACAGCCCTCATACGCCAATAGGCGGTATGTCAAATCCAATAACCGAAGCAGATTCAATCCTCGCCCGTTGGTAATATGGTTGCACTTGCTACAGGAGTTTTGACTGAGATACCACCATTTGTCTTGTTTTGTATTTGTTAATGGAAGCAATTGCCGTTGTTAAATTTTGTCCTTAACTATGCGTACTTTTTTGGAAAACGCAAACGTTCACGTTTTAATACACTATTTTACGTACACTTCACCTTTACGATACAAGATGTCAACGTCAAAGTCATGACTCAGTTCATGATTGTCTGATCCCCGTCCTTGTAACAGATGTTCACATTTTTTTTTTTTGCGATGCTTAGTTCAAGAGATGGCTGGTGATGTAAGTCTTACTTATTCCCTAGTTAACCAACTAGGGGATATATCCCGCGATACGTTTCAGCAAAGACGATGCTGTCAGACAAGTCGAGTGAAGTCCAGCAACGTTGCGCCACGTGGCCACGTCGCACGACGTCGCTGGCGGCACGCGTCGCGGGACATTTGTTGTTTACGTAGCACCAACCGTCTCTTGAATTAAGCTCGGCAAAAAGATGTGGATTTGGGGACTTAATAATTATTTTAGCGGAGTACCTAATTAATACACTAAATACCGTTCACAGGTGAACATCGACGACATCCAACGCGTCGACCGCAACTCCCACTTAAAATCCAACCTAACCACAAAACATTTCCCCCCCATCGAATACTTATCCACAACTATTACCAACGAGAATTCTAAACGAGATCCGGAGAGAGACAAAGAAACAAAACCAGATAAAAATAATTTAAAAACGAACAAAACTATTGCCGATATCAAAAGTAAAGAAACAGAAGTTAACACAGCTAACGTAGAAAATGCACAAATTAATACTGGTAATAAAATAGAAATAATAGATGATACTAATGCGGATAAATCTAAAGACATCAACTTTGATTATGATTCTGATGACAGCTCGCATTGTCTAGTGATTGATGCCGACGAACCTTTGGAAGTCATCAAGTCTGAATATGTTGGTAACAGTGATGGAGGGATGTTGATAGATGAGCTGATTGATATATATAATAATGATGGGGATGGGGATGGGAGGCTGCAAGAGTTGAACGAGAGGTTTGGAGAGGAAGCCACCGTGCAGATAGATCAGGGGTGAGTGCTATACAGTTAATAATAAATAAATAATAATAATCCAGCCAGTATACGTCTCACTGCTGGGCACAGGCCTCCACTCAGAATGACTCTTTATGTCGGCTACGCACGACATAAAGACGAACTTTTAGAGCATGACAAGTGAAAAAGTATGTTTTTAACATAGACGACAATATCAAAATATGCAAGCGGGTTTTTTAGAGTTTGATTTTATTTGTAGCTGGGGCGGCCAGCGGCCGGCGAGCGGGAGCCTCCGCGAGAGGAACGACCAGGGAGCCCTCGCCTCCGACAAAACCCACAACGGCGTGAAGACCAGCCCGCGGAAGCTGTTCAAAGAGTTCCAGATGTCTAGGCGAGTGTTATAATTAGTACAATCGAGGACAGAAAGATGTATACACTTTTGGACCTTATTACAATGGAATAAGGTGAATAAGTGTAAACATCTTTCTGTCCTCGACTCTACCTGGGAGACCGAGCGTCGTCGCTCGGGTCGAAACCGAGTTTCCATCGATTTTGTATACAAAAACAGAAAAAAATAGATTCATATAGCTAGGGTTCGAACCCGCAGTCTTGGCGTAGTAACCAACGTTCTAACCAATCAGTCTTCAGACGGCGGTAGCCGCCCCGAAATTACGAACCATATTGCTATATATATATATATACCTACTATAGGTATATATATGTATATATATATATATATATATTATTAAGAGCTTATTGTGTCCCACTGCTGGGCAAAGGCCTATATAATATATATGTATATATGGTGTAATATGGGTACCAGCCAACGATAAACACACACATACTTATATAGAGAAATACATACTTAAATACATAGAAAACATAAATGAGTAAGGAACAAATACTCGCGCTCATCACGGAAATATTTGCCCATATCGTTATCCGAACCCTGGACTGCTAGCTTCGGTAGAGTCACCAACTAGGCTAACCGCGTTGTGCATATTTGTCGGGCCTGTTGCCTGCTGTCGTGAAATAAGCTGTATGTTTGTCTGTCAGGGCGTACGAGAAGCTGAACCGTGAACTGTTCACCATCACGCCGGTGTCAGAGCAGGAGCAGATTGCGGAAATCGCTAAGAGACAGGTACATAGACATCATCATCGTCATCATCATTATCATCGTGTGATCATCATGCCATTTGGTGGTTCAGTACCTACAAAGTTCAAAATGGCGGCCACTTTTTTTAATTCTGACAAAAGGTTCGTATTCGGAGTTCACGCGAAGCCCCAGATATCGATTTTCAAAGCAATTGGTTCAGTAACTAAAAAGTTCAAAATGGCGGCCACTTTTTTCATTCTGACAAAAGGTACATATTCGGAGTCCACATGAAGCCCCAGATATCGATTTACTATAAAATACTTCGTGCTACAGCAGCATACCTCAATCCCGAGATGAGATGTTAGCGCTCTGAAAAACTCCTGTAAAAAAAAGATCCTCTGTCTTGAAGTATGAAGGCCGGAGCAAGTGCGCCAACCACAGGACGGTACTCATCGATGGCTTATAGTTATAGTTTATAACTATTTTAGGATACATTCCGGTTCAAGTCGGCCCCGTTCAAGTGCTATCTGTGCTACCGGAGCTTCCAGAACCGCCGGGCGCACGACTCGCACATGCAGCGACACGACGCGGTGAGCTTTCTAAAACTAAGTACAGCTGTAATATCTCACGCAATTGGCTATTTGACTGATGTCAAATCAATTAACAAAGTAACAAACCTATTTATAATTTCCAAGCATTTTTGAGAAAAAATAATCAATATACAAAGACTAGGTCATAAATAAGTGTATAGTCTTTATTTTTTTAATTGTGTTGTTAATAAAGACTACACGTTTAGTAAGTAACCTTGTCACTTGAATCGCTGTGACATTCATATATGGCAGTTTAAACATGACATTAAATAGACAAGGTACTAAAATGTACACATATTTCGGCTTTGGTCTAAGTGCAGTGCTCTATATGCTCAGAGTAACGGTGCGTACGAGTGCAGTATCTGCAAGGCGCGCCAGAAGAGCGCGCGCGCGGTGAAGACGCACGTGTACGGGCAGCACGCGGTCAGGATCAGTTGCAACGACTGCGGCTTCGTCACCATGAACAGGTCGGGACTCACTGACTCTTCTCTACTTACCTCTCTCACTCACTCGCTCACTTACTCACTCGGCCGCTCACCCGCTCAGTCGCTAATTCGCTCGCTCGCTCACTTACTCACTCTCTCATCTAGTCATCACTCAATAACATATCTACTTGCTCATTTACTCTCACTCACTCAATGATAAAAAACGGGACGAGCTCAAAGCCCGTCCACCAGCGGCCATCATTTACAATTATGCTGGCGGTGTATTAACCTGTCCAAGATGCGCTCGTACCTTCACCAACAAGATCGGTTATGCCAGTTGTCTAGTTCGGTTCAGTTCACAGTAACGCCAGTTTCCACACACAGTCGCTGTGGCCGAAATCGGCTAGGACACATCATCATCATCATCAACCTATCTACTTGCTCATTTACTTACTCAGTCACTCAGTCGTTAATTCACTAAGTTACTCACTCACTCACTATTTAAGTATCTAACATTATTTTAAAATGAATCGGTTATTGCAGGAGCGTGGCGCGCAGCCACGAAAAGTGGCACGCGGGCACCGTGTACCAGTGTCCGCACTGCCCCGTCCAGTTCGAGTGAGTTATCACGTTATCACTACATATTAATAATATGTGACGTTCTCAATATAAAGGGACCTTATAGAGGAAGGCAATTACGCTCTTCTTATTCTTGTAACTATACGAATACTATGGTAACAGTTCTAAAAACGGCGTAACCGCCTGCCTACATAAGGTCCCTTTATATTGACAATGTCACATATGATATAATACTACTGTCTGTCTACTACTAAACGAATTTTTATACGGTTTTCAGTGGATGTAGTGATTCATGAGGAAGGTTTATGTGTATAATTAATTAAGGTTTAGGTGCGTATATGCTGCCTGCGCGAAGCCGGGGCGGGTCGCAAGTTATTATAAGGGTATTTGTTGGAGTCACGTCAAAACTACAGGATCTCTAGAAATTTATTGTGTTTAAAGCTTACTATTAGGTTCTACTATGTTCCACCAATCTTGTTTTCGAAACCAGATCATTTTTTTTTTTCATTTTGACATTCAAGAATGTCTAATCATCAGTATTTTTCATCATCTATCAGTATTTTTTTTCTTCCGGATGAATGGTGATTGATGACGACGGTTCCAGCCAGGAGTCGACGTACAAGAGCCACCTGCGCACGCAGCACGTGCACGCGTTCGCCTGCGCGCTCTGCGGGTTCACGTTCGTCAGCGCCAAGGGGCTCGCCGTGCACCGCTGCAAGAGGCATCCCGCCGCGGACCAGGTCGGCCGAGGATTAACTGGGGTGGGACTGGACTGGGGAGGGGGTTGACGGGGGATGAAGGGAGTAGACTGGGCATGGGGGAGTTGACTAGGCAAGCAGTTGACTGGGGATGGAGGAAGAATTGACTAGGGAGGCAGTTGACTGGGGAGGGAGGGAGTTGACTGAGGATGGAGGGAGTTGACTGGGGATGAAGGAAGAATTGACTAGGGCGTCAGTTGACTGGGGATGGAGGGAGTTGACTGGGGATGGAGGAAGAATTGACTAGGGCGGCAGTTGACTGGGGATGGAGGGAGTTGACTGGGGATGGAGGAAGAATTGACTAGGGCGGCAGTTGACTGGGGATGGAGGGAGTTGACTGGGGATGGAGGAAGAATTGACTAGGGCGGCAGTTGACTGGGGATGGAGGGAGTTGACTGGGGATGAAGGAAGAATTGACTAGGGCGGCAGTTGACTGGGGATGGAGGGAGTTGACTGGGGATGGAGGAAGAATTGACTAGGGCGGCAGTTGACTGGGGATGGAGGGAGTTGACTGGGGATGGAGGAAGAATTGACTAGGGCGGCAGTTGACTGGGGATGGAGGGAGTTGACTGGGGATGGAGGAAGAATTGACTAGGGCGGCAGTTGACTGGGGATGGAGGGAGTTGACTGGGGATGAAGGAAGAATTGACTAGGGCGGCAGTTGACTGGGGATGGAGGGAGTTGACTGGGGATGGAGGAAGAATTGACTAGGGCGGCAGTTGACTGGGGATGGAGGGAGTTGACTGGGGATGGAGGAAGAATTGACTAGGGCGGCAGTTGACTGGGGATGGAGGGAGTTGACTGGAGATGAGGGAGTTGATTGGGGATGTAGGAAGAATTGACTAGGGAGGCAGTTGACTGGAGAGGAAGTTGGCTGGGGATGGAGGGAGTTGAAATTCTGACTGATCGAAAAGCGTGATCAAGATGAGTTGGATCATTTTTAAACGAGTATTTTTTTAATGAAAAGGTGAAATCAAATGAGATTGAAACACACTTTTATTTTAAATTTAACAAATTAAAAAGTAGTCAACCTGTGATTGTGTCTTTTAGATACCACTGCTGGGCCCGTACTGCGCGACCTGCGACCTGAAGTTCGCGATGGACGAAGCTTATTCCAGGCACCTCAGGCTCTCGTCGAAACATCGCTCTAACAACGCCCCGTGAGTATTAATTTATATCAGTAGGGCTATCTAGTGACGGCTATAGCCGTCATGGTTGACAGCGTAAAATAGACCTGAGTGTATTTGAGGAAGGTTGACATTAGCTATGGTGTGGTGTCATATATCAGACTACGGCGGTCAAATATTTGCGTGATGAACGCTAGTATTTGTTCCTATGTTGGATGCTTTTTACGTATGTACTTCTGTATATAAGTATATATATCGTATTCTAGTACCAAGCCTATAGAGCTTGGGACATAGTCAATTATTAACACGTACTCGTTTTTATCTAGGTCTGACATGGAGCACCGCGTGGCCGGGAACTGAACCAGTATACTCACGAATCTTGCTCGCACCACTAATAATGTTTCATTGCATTCGCCCAAAGATGTATTTTTTATGTTGAAACGAAAATATTTACCAACAGTATAGGGTTTATTACCTTATTATTCTACCAAGTTCCTATCTGAGAACGTTCTTTTATTAATTGATTTCTTTATGTATTTGGAAAACACATAGAAACCTTTTCACTGGCTCCTATCATTATTATGTAGTTCGGGTCGTAACCAAATTTACCCGAAGATGTCACCTTGACAGAACGATTCTCATCAAAATTGTTAAAGCCGTGAAAACGTGATTACAAATATATACAAATATTGCTCGTAATAATAGTAAAGGTTATCTCAAACGCTCGCAATATCTTTTAACTGACACACAATTCAACATTTTCGTTTTAATATAAAAAATGAATAACTCATGCATGAAATAAAAATCATTCCAGAGTACATAAGCACTATTTGTTGTGAATTTACTGTAGGTAAGTACATGAACTTTCAGATAATTCTTGTGTCATACATTCATGTGTTAATCTCGGGTCTCCCTCTAGTCGCATACAAACTATTGGCATAATTTCGATTGGAATAACACTTTACGCATATAGTTGTTGGTCATAAAAGTATTTTGTCATAAATGATCCTGTGCATAATACTTTCATTGTCATAATTGTACTATGTCATATTTTTTTTAATCATAATATTTAATGTCATAAAAATTTTAGTCATAATATTGAAGATCATAATTATTTTTAGTCATAATAATTGCAATGCATAAATTATGACAATAGACATATAGTTGAAATTGACCTAATTTAGCAAATAATCAGTGATGCGTATACCTTATATTAAACGAACGCACGAACCAATTTATGCCTCTTGACAGTTATGCGAAGTGATCATTATGACTCAAACAGTTATGCCTATCAACAGTATGCCATAAAACTGTATGCAACCCCATATGGACCCGTTAATCTCACGTTTAAGTCATACATACGCACAGAAGAATGACTCAGTATTATTGTAAAATACTTAGCAGTTTCCAGAGGGAATGTCGATTGATAAAGACTTATAAAATTGTTATATTTTAATGATAAGTAAAACTACCTACTCTAGAGATAAGTGTCTAAAGTACTTATGGTTATAAAAAGAATTACTCGAAATATATACATGTATAAATTTAACTGTATTCTTACGAATAAATGAATTATTATTAATAATTATTATGAATTATGAAATAAAGTTCAGGGTGCCAATGGCGATACGGTGTCAACAATAGATCAGTTTAATGTTTTGGATTTGACTAGGGATGGTGTTAGGGAGAAAAGGTTCTCGATTTTTTTTAAAATTAAGTACATATAAACAACAACAAAACAATTTTTTGACAATTAAATATTGTTTTAATAAAACTATTCATTATTAAGATTGTGTGTAACGAGAAAGGCCTAAAACTTAGACTTATTGCTATATGACCTTTTCCAATATTCAATATAGATAGATTTGAGTGATTCCCATTTGTTCCGTGGAACTACTTAGTATTGAACGTTACGTCATAGCTTAACTCTATGTAAAAAACGTAGTTCCATGGAAGAAATTGGAATTACCCATATAGATTTGATCATTTCGAGTTTAAATTTGACATTTGCCACAAACAAAATATGTAAAATTTTGACTCGCTGTTAGAATGTAAAATATAACTACAACCTAATTTAAACGCAACAAATCATTTTATGAAAGATTAAGTTAAGTTTTGTGTGTGTGTTAGTTTGTGACTTTCACGCTGCAACGGCTGGACGGTTTTGGATGAAATTTGGAATGGAGATAGCTTATACCCCGGATTAACAGATAGGATACTTTTTATCTCGGAAAATTTACAAAATAAATGTTGAACAGTATTATGATGTCGATATTAAGTGTTACAGGTTTTTTGTCTCTGTATTTGAATGTAATTAGAATAAGTTGTTGACTTTCAAATTAAAATTTTATGATACTAGTCAAAAATGAAGTATTAATCTTTATGAGAACATAAAATGTAAATAAAACTTTTTAAAAGCTTCATACATATTTTTATAACCGAATATGAGAAAGCCTTAAAAAATGGTTTGGCATGTTTTCCTTCTCATATGACGTTTCGTTTTTATTTTATTTTGTTCCGAATCATGTTGCAACATGTTGTTCCTCAAGTAACTTCGGTGTTATCTCACATGCCAATAACTGTAACGTCTATACCCAGTTGGTTCATAAGTTCTGTCACTAGGATTTATTAATATACATTAAAAAAAATTACAAGTTTTTCATAACTCTATGCATAATTCGAAACCTTGATTAATATAGATTTTAAAGTAACATAAGTTAATTTTTATTTTTGCAATAATTTAATGTACGAGATTTTAGATATCTCGTGATTGACCGGTTACGGACGAGTAAAATTACGCACGACGATCATACTGATTAGCGGCCACAGCTTCTGTAAGGGTACACGCAGAGAGACCAAGTTTATTGATTGATAAATAATGATACAGGGTGGCCGCTTTTTACAACATTTGAATTTCCCTGACTTTTCCCGGTTTTCCAGGCACTTTTTCGGTTTGTTCCCAGATCATCCGAGCAAAAATAAAAAAATGTCACAAATTAAATTTTATAACAAATATTTTTTTAATATATAGGATTTTGATGCCCTTCGAGGATTTTTACATTTTAATCAAGACTCGTAACATATATTTTTTGTCAAAATGCACCGATATTTTTCATTTAGTAAATGTATTGAAATTAATTTATAGTTTTGCGTAGTTTAGAATTAGTAGATGTTGCAACGATAACTTATTTTATAGTTGTTATTACACCAATTTTTGATTTTTGTACGTACTTAGTGACTTTTTTCTCTCAGTAGACGAAATGCAAGTTATAGTTTTAGTAAGTAATGTATTTTTCCCTGACCTTTTGCAATTTTCCCTGACATTTCCCTGATTTTTCCCTGACCTGCGAATTTTCCTGACTTTTCCCGGTTTTCCAGAAAGTGGCCACCCTGTGATATAAATACATTCCCAACAAATGCATTTGCCCTTATACATCGACCAATCAGCTCTCATCAATAATAAGCATCAAAGCTGCTTTTTAAATAGAGGGCCGAGGTTTAATCACTTAAAAAAAGGGAAGTTTGAAAAAGCCGTGCGTATTTCTAATGACTCCGGTCGTAAATAAGACCGTAAGATCGTATCGAAAATTGCAGCGACTACGTGACATTGAAATATTTTCTTTCAAAATGTATTATTATTAAAGCTTTTAATCATATGTTATTTTTATTTAATAATAAACATCAGTTCGTTTATTATGATTAAACTAACTGCCGCACTCAGAGACGTCAATTAATTTTTAAGGTTCATTAAAGTTGCTGCGTCTTATTCTATTGCTATAGCAAAGAAAGTGAGAGCAGCTACTTTAATGAAACTTAAAACTTAATTGACGACTCTGAGTGCGGCAGTAAGTGACAGAACTTATGGATTGACTAAGTAGATATAATTATATTTCAGTCTTAACGGATATACATACCTACCTAAAGGTATTTTACTGGGTTTACCCTTGAATCACCGACTTATTTCATAGAATGTTTTACTTCGTTGAATTTTCATTTCATCGACAGGCATTTCCACGTGCAGGAGTTGTAATTTTTTGGTGGTCACAGGTCTGACTTAACCTAACTTATGTAATCAATGCTTAAGATAACCTGAAAACAATAAGTTTCAGCAGGAATTAGCTGTCGATGAAATATTGTGATGATGGATTCATTTTTGACTGTGAATCTGAGCTGCGTATCCGTCGTACTTATTGATCGATTTAAATTATTAAAAAAAAACCTTATTGAAATAAGTAAAAGGAAAATTTTATTTTTTCTTTTAATTTAAACTTCTATGTGTCTAAGATATACTTGTTGGTTCCGACTTTGCGGCCGCAAGGGACTGAATGAAACTCATTGTTGTTTGTACAATATTTATTATTAATTATTATTGGTGTATAGTAATTTATTGTTCCGTGATTAAAATAATAAACGTGTAAATTGTTTTATTTACTTAAATATCTGAATGAATTTACAAAATCTGAACTACACTATTTTATGCTCAAATATTCTGATGGCGACTGTAAATTGATCGTTTTGAAAATAACAAATAAAAAAAAATTTTTAATTATTGCACATCCAAGAAATATACCGTTATTGAAAATATAATGACATACATTTGAGATCACTTAATTGCATAAATACATACTGTAGCATCTACAACATATTCAATAATTTACTTATTGATTATAATACTTTATAAAAAAAAAAAAAAAAAAGTGAATTACTGCGTTATTTACAGTTGTTGTAGTTACATTATGTACATGGGCTTGTCGTCCATCACGAGCGGGATGTCGGGCCACGGCGGCTGCGCCGGCGCCGGCTGCGGCGGTTGGACCTGAGGTCAAACAAGATTATTTACCCAAGATTATTTGGCTCTGAGCTAGACCCTAAGCCAAGATGCATTACGCTAACCAGCGTTTCTATTCGTTTCGTTTTTAAACCAATAGCGTCGCTGGTAGATCACGTGATACGAAGAGTCACGTGATCTACCAGTGACGAGATTGGTTTAAAAACAAAACGAATAGAAACGCTAGTTAGCGTAATGCATCATGGCCAAGAGCCCTGTAGACCTCGCGACAAACTTAACTTTGCCGTTGGAAAACTATTATCCCCATGCATCGACGTAGGTCGCGATCAGTTTATCAACACCGCAAACAAGTTTGTAATCACAAAAACCCCTATGTTTGCAATTTTTTTTAAATTTGCAAAAATAAAATTTCACGAGAATCGGTTGAGAAATGCGAAGCTGAAACGCTGTTTGTTTGGCATCGCTGGATTTGTATTAAAAAAAAAAAGTATATTGACCTGTCGCGTGTCGGGGCGGCGCTTGCCGCGCGCGCGCTTGGGCCAGGGCTTCTTTAAGTGCACGTAGGTGACGTGCGCTCGCTTCTCGCTCGCGTGCTTGAACGACTTGCCGCACATTTCGCACTTGAACGGCTTCAGCCCGGTGTGGCTCTGGAGGTACACGGTCGGTACAACACAACTTTACAAAGCAACACAGACTATTTGAAACACCTAGCGTCGCTCGGGTCCTTGACAGATCGATTTCTTAACCCAAAAAAACCTCATCGAAATCGTTAGAACCGTTTCTGAGAGCGCGATAAGAAAAATATATTATGTATATGCTCGTATAATAGTATTGTGGGGATAATTAAATATATAAATATCAGTCGACAATCTCACACAAATTGACCTAGTCCCAAACTAAGCTCTAGGCTTTTACTATATAGGTACTAGGCAACGATATACATGCTTATGTAGAGAAATATATTATTATTCTCGTGGAGGTCAATTGGCTATTAAAAAAAATTCAAGCAACAAATAGTAAATGACAATTGTAAACTAACAAAATAATCATAATAAAATAATAAATCACTGCGGGGTTGTATGCATGCTCGAGATAAAATTTGACAGGTGCTATGGAAATTAATCATCTATTCCATATTCTAACTTAGTACAACGCTTAAGGTTCAAAATAAAAGTGTCTCGTCCTGACTTTTATTACCTTTTACCATCATTATCAGCCGCAAGACGTCCACTGCTGGACAAAGGCCTTCCCCAAGGTTCTCCACAACGACCGGTCCTCTGCTGCTGTCATCCAGCAGTTTCCCGCGACCTTTATCAGATCGTCGGTCCACCTTGTGGAAGGCCTGCCGAAGTCTCCCGGTTCGCGGTCGCCACTCTAGAACTTTTCCGCTCCAACGGCCATCGGTTCTACGAGCAATGTGCCCCGCCCACTGCCACTTAAGGTTTGCTATTCGGTGAGCTATATCAGTTACTTTGGTTCTCCTGTGAATCTTTTCATTCCTGATTCGATCTCGCAAGGACCTTTTATTACTAAGCGAATATTGGGATTTTCACATTTTTATAGCGATTTTATCAAGACGGGACGCTTGTGTTACGTTAGAATATGGAATAGATTGTATTAATTTCCCTAGCACCTTATTTTATCTAACGTTTGCATGTTAGGGGGCCTGCAGAATGAATACAGACTCACAATCATGTGCCTCTGCCGGTTGCTGGCGGTGGTGAACCTCTTCCCGCACGCGGCGCAGGCGTGGGAGGCGCGCGCCGCGCCGTGCAGCCGGCGGTGCGCGATGAGCCGGTACTTGCGCTGGAACGTCTTGTCACACAGCTGGCACTTGAACAGCTTCGCGTCCGCGTGCGTGAAGCTGTGGTCGTGCAGGAGGGCCAGGCTCTGACGCACCAATAGGCAACAAATAAAAGTATTTTTTTTTTTTTAAAGCCGTTGAAGTAACACGGTAGGTACCAAATTTCGAATCGATAGGACATATGAAAGGTAATCAGATCCCCTCGTCAACTCTTAAAGAGCTGATGATCTTCAAACGGCTGAACAGATTTTCATGAAACATGGCTTAAAAAAAAAAAAAAAAAAAAATTATCTATGACACAAAAAAAAACTAAACGAAAATCGGTTCATCCGTTTGGGAGCTACGATACCACAGACACATACACAGACAGACACGTTAAACTTATAACACCCCTCTCTTTTTGCGTCGGGGGTTAAAAATTATACATTTTTTTTGCTTTATTAAAGTTATTCATGTAACAAGCAGTAGAGAAAATAACCAAGATATAAGCCGTTAAACATTTGTTTCTATCTTTTTCTAGCAAAACAGAATTTAAAATGGAGTAGTGGACGCTGACGTCACAGGACATGTCGGATCTCTCTATGTAATTAGTATTTAAATGGTTATATTATCCGTATTTCTTGGTCGATTTTAATTTTGATTTCAATTCTTGCCGTCACTTTTATGGTATTTTCATATTTTGTTAACAAGTGCTGTAAAAAAAAAATTCATGCATATTCCCAATTGAATTGGTTCATTGTTTTACAGTTTTTTTATCGAGTTTTTGGGTGCGTTGTGGATTTTCATTGACACAGTCATGTATTAAAGAAGGATTATCTCCGAACACCTTTTGATACTTAGATTTCCAGCGCATGAGAGACGCGAAAACATAAAAATCAAAAAAAGTTTTTTGAACTTTTGAATCGTGAAATTTTGTTTTAATTTATATTATTTTTTACGTTTACATTTTACTTTATTATAAAAAAATAAATCACTTAAATTAATAACTTACAAGTTGCTTTGATGGTTATAAATCATAGAACTAAAAAAAAAAAATGAACCTTGATGAACATCGTTTAAACCCCTCTCTCATTAAATAATGTTTTTTTTTTATTATTTTAATGACTAAAAATTAAATATACAAACTACTACATACATAGTAGCTATTTATAAACACACCGACAAGTTGGCATGCGACTTTCCCGCGATACAAATTATACTTGACTTTTAATTTACTGCGGTAAAATTACAGCGCCAAATGTCACTCTGTGTAATAATGATATCGCATTTATTTTAATAGTGCTTCATATGTTCACGTAATGAATGATTAGATCAAAGAACGAACTAAATATTTTATGAATATTATACACTTAGTTAAGTTAATTATATTTCGCTGATCATTTTGTTTGAAACAGAATGTTAAAGTAGTATTTAAATAATATAATTACGTAACATTTGTTTTGTTATTTTCTTAACATAGGTTTCTTTGAAACGCTCCTAAATATTAATATTATTTATTAATATAGTGAAACACTCAAATTAACTACATTAAATTCGTTCATTTTTTTATTAATTAAATAAGTAACATCACTATTTTTTATACACCAAAAACTGACAACACCGAAGCTGTCATCCTACTGCAGTGAATTATAAGTTCGAGTGTAGTGCCGCTGGAAGTACACAAGTTGTCAGATATACCTGGAACATCTTGCCGCAGACTTCGCACATGCTCTTGGACTTCATAGACGGGTAGTTGGTTCGATTCTTGTCCGGGTGCGTCCGCCGGAAGTGATGGTAGTACGACAAGGAGTCCGGTAGCTGCACGCCGCACTAGAGACACGTTAGAATAACTAGAATAAGTAATTAAGTAATTTTAACAAATTAAAAAAAAAACCCCGGACAAAATAGTGATGACTTTTTTTTTAACTTTGTCGATCAGGTAGATTATCAAAAAGTATTGGACATGTATTTTTTCTTATCTCACATAATCAAAAAATTTAGAGCGGGTCTGGTCGCATACATATTGTTTGCTATAATGTAATGTTAGTCATATTTTTTTTAGTCATACACTTTCAGGCTGAAATTACAGAATTTAATAAACTACCATCGTGTAAATTAGTTAGGTTAGGTTACTTTAATAAAAATTCTGTAAAAATAACGATGTCATGAAAAAAAATGCATTATGACTTGCGAAAATTATGACTAACAATATGTACATATACAACCCAATATGAACCCTCTAAAAATTACGGAGATATATTGAGTTGAAAAGTCGCATGACGTCACGTCTTGGTACAATTTTTTCACCGAAGTGACGTCACGAGCCCCCACTTCCGAACTTTGACGAGCTTTATCCTTGGCATTTTTTATTTGATTGACAAAAGATAAAATACGTGTCCAATATTATTATTATTTATTATTGGTAGCCTAATGGTTTGACCTGCCGACTCTTAAGCAGAGGATCGTGGGTTCGAACCCGGGCTCGCACCTCTAAGTTTTTCGGAATTTATGTGCGAAATATAATTTGTAAATTTACCATGAGCTTTTCGGTGAAGGAAAACATCGTGAGGAAACCTGCACACACCTGCAATGCAATTTGACGGTGTGTGCGAAGTTCCCAATCCGCACTGGGCCCGCGTGGGAACTATAGCCCAAACCCTCTCATTGTGAGTGGAGGCCTGTGCCCAGCAGTGGGACGTATATAGGCTGGATTATTATTATTATTATTATTATAATCTAACTGACTAAATAGAATTTAGTTGTCTTTACCGTCATCCCTATTGGGACTCTTAAATGGCCCAACGGATTTTAACCAAACCTCACCTTTCAAACAAAAAAAACTAAATCAAAATTGCTACATCCGTTTGGGAGCTACGACGCCACAGACAGATACACAGACACACGGATATACACATCAAACTTATAACACCCCTTTTTGCGTCAAGGGTTAATAAAATATAAAAAAAATATCAGACAGGGGACAATCACACAAATCGACCTAGTCCCAAAATAAGCTCTAGGCTTGTACTACACAACGATTAATATACGTTATAATATATAAGAATAAGAATTATTTATTATCCAAAAAGAGTACATATTCCTTAACTTAATTTACAGCGGATCCCAAACTAGGCTGAGCCTGTATCTTGGGCATCCCAGGAGCGAAGTTAACATGGGGTCATTAATTATTTTGGAATACGGATTATGCATAAGAAAAGTAATAAGAAAAAATTTCGACTAATACTAAGAAATAAAGATGTGTGCGTGTGCGTGTGTGTGTGTGTGTGTGTGCGCGAGTGTGTGTGTGTATGTGTGCGTGCGCGTGCGTGGCTGTGTGTGTTAGTGATTGTGTCCCAGCCCCTATGCGGGAACCACTAACAGATTTTCGGTTTCATCGTAGGTCAGCGAGGTGAGCCATTTCTTTACTACTGTTTTGATATATGCATGTATGTATGTATGTAAACTCTTTATTGCACAAAAAGTATAAGTAAATAATACATTGACATCGTAAATTTAAAGTACAAAGGCGAACTTACCCCTAAATGGGATCTCTTCCAGCTAACCCTGAAGTATGGTTGTTTATTTATTTATTTCTTTATATTTAAGTATGTGTTTCTCTATGTAGTACGTTTACCATTGCCTAGCACCCATAGTACAGACAGCGCAGCATCAAATAGACAGGAGCAGCGAAAGTGGCCAAATATTTCGCAACACATCTTTATTCCTATAGGAATAAGAATGTGTTGCGAAATATTTGGTTAATTTGACTGCTCCTATCTATTTGATGTCTGTACAAGCCTAGAACTTAGTTTGGGACTAGGTCAATTTGTGTGAGAGTGTCCCCTGATTGATTTATTTATTAATATTCTATATAAATTAAAATTAAATTAAATTAATTATTATATTTTAAAGTATAACTTAATAATTTGTGCTTCACTGTAGGTACTATTGTTCGTTTAAGTTCACTCTGTAAACCTTTTCTGTAACCGGCTCACAGGGCTCCAATATACAGGTGCCGCCTAGTTAGGAGTCCAAGGGACATTTTCTGTATGTATTCTTGTGCTTGGTCTATCAATAAACTTTCTTTATCTTTTTTATCTTTTTAAATAAAAATCAATTGCCACATGTGACGGTGCTTCACTTGAGAACGGCTCGAAGGATTTGACTGATTGTATGAGTTTTTTTTATTACTAATAATGGGTTTGCTCTTGACTAACTCTTGCCCTTGGAGGACGAAGATCCAGTAATCCAGTCTACGATGAAACGAGCTCACCCAGAAAATGCCTGTCAGGGTGGCCGCTTTTTACAACATTTGAATTTCCCTGACTTTTCCCGGTTTTCCAGGCACTTTTTCGGTTTTTTCCCTGATCATCCAAGCAAAAATAAAAAAATGTCACATAACTTTTTATATTCAATATAAAAGTACACCGCATGGAAAGTATGGATTTTTTTCTCTATACATTTTTCTATGGAAACGAAATCTAGAGATTTTTTACATAATATTTTTTTATATATAGGATTCTGATGGCCTTCGAGGATTTTTACATTTTAATTAAGACTCGTAACATATATTTTTTATTAAAATGAACCGATATTTTTTACTTAGTAAATTTATTGAAATTAATTTATAGTTTTTCGTAGTTTTGAATTAGTAGATGTTACAACGATAACTCATATCATGGTTGTTATTACACCGATTTTAGATTTTTGTACTTAGTGACTTTTTCCTCTCAATAAACGAAATCCGATAAACGAAAAATATAGTTTTAGTAAGTAATGTATTTTTCCCTGACCTTTTGCAAATTTCCCTGACATTTCCCTGATTTTTCCCTGACCCGAGAATTTCCCTGACTTTTCCCGGTTTTCCAGAAAGTGGCCACCCTGCCTGTTATATATGTGCAATGTCGGTAGATTTGGTGATAGCGAATATAAGAAGGTAGATGAAGAAATCAGTCTGTCATGGTGGTTCTGTAACTTTCACATGTGCTCAGTTCTGAATTAGTAAGTGGCGGCGACGTAAATGGGACTTAAGCGTGCATTTAAAGTGTATAAAGTGTGTATTATAGTGGTAAGAGTATTATTATAAACATACTAGTGCAAAATGGGTATAAAATTTGGTGAGTTTGATATAGCACATGGCTGTTGGAGGAACTACTTAGAAAGGTTTACTTTCTGTCTGCAAGCAAATGATATTGTAGATTCTAATAAATTCACCCTAGCATTAAATAGCTTAGCTTTTAGCTTGTTTTTTATTGCTTCCGTGCGAAGCCGGGGCGTGTCGCTAGTTATCAGTATATACCTGTTCGCAAGGGATGGGGCCCTCCGGCTTGTCGGCGCGCGGTTTGCGCGCTGTTTTACTATCCCCGCCCCCCTCCGCGCGCCGCCCCCTTTTACGCCCATTCTCTTTCACGTCTCTAGAGTGAGAAGGATACAATTAAATTTAAAAAAAAAACACGACTCTTCAAACATTGTCCTTCAATTAACTGTAATGCATGGGCTACATACACGGTTTCAAACAATGGAAACCGTGTAGACAGTGGTTTTAAACCAAATTTCGCATGACCTTAAACGCCCTTGACAGATGTCAAACAAATGGGCTTGTTTGAAACCGTGTAGCAGCTCGCTTCTGCCAAGGTCACACGGTTTAAAACCATGGTTTCAAACCGTGTAGCACGCGCATAAAGCTTAATTTGTCGGTATTTGATTTGGTCCAATAGTAAAATCTTTTTTTTTTTCTAGTACTTTTCAATGCGTGGGCAGACCAACAAGGTGGTTAGGACCGCCGACGTGGTTAGGATTGCGGGAATGGATGCAAGCGGCGCAGGACCGGTCCTCGTGGCAAACCTTGGGGGAGGCCCATGTCCAGCAGTGGACGTCTTTCGGCTGAAATGATGATGAATGATGACTTTTTAATCCTAAACAAAAAATATATTTTAAAGTCAATAGTAAATAGAAATGTTTATTTGCTAGAATACGTGACAGTAAGATCATAAAAATAGGTAAAAGAATCAGTATTCAGCCGACATTAAAATCGACATGCAAAATATTAGATTAGACACAATAATTAACATGTTGGTCACGATAATTTTAAAATAACTCGCAAAAATAAATTAGCTATATAGCATGCATCAGCGTTGTAGCATAAAGCATGTATCCGTGGTAGCCTAATGGTTTGACCTGCCGACTCTTAAGCAGAGGGCCGTGGGTTCGAACCCGGGCTCGCACCTCTAAGTTTTTCGGAATTTATGTGCGAAATACAATTTGTAAATTTACCATGAGCTTTTCGGTGAAGGAAAACATCGCGAGGAAACCTGCACACACCTGCAAAGAAATTTGACGGTGTGTGCGAAGTTCCCAATCCGCACTGGGCCCGCGTGGGAACTATAGCCCGAACCCTCTCATTGTGAGTGGAGGCCTGTGCCCAGCAGTGGGACGTATACTACTCTGTCAAGAAAGTACCGGGAAAAGATCAATAATACACAAACTGTTTGTTAATCATCCAAATTTATTTTATCACCTTCAAAGTATGCTCCTTCAGAAACGATACACTTACGCCAACGAATAATCCAATCATCAAAACATTTTTTAAACGCTGTTTCCGGAATTGAATTCAGTTCTCGGCGCGAATTCTCCTTTATGTCTTCTACCGATTGAAAACGGGTGCCACGAAGCGCCACTCCGAAGCTTGTTGACTAGTTTGCATGTCAAACTCGTAAACCCACGTCTCGTCACCAGTAACAATGCGTTTCATGAATGTTGGGTCGGAATTGACTCGTTCTAGCATGTCCTCAGCGACTCTCATGCGATTGAGTTTTTGGAGAAAATTCAGGTCTTTTGGGACTAGCCGAGCGGTAACATGTTTCATACCCAAATGATTAGTTAAAATAGTACGGATCGACTCGTGAGATACAGAAAGTTCGGCGGCTATCTCTCTCAAAGTTGAATGAGGATTTTCAGTCACTATTTCCTTCACTTTTGCGATGTTAACTTCAGTTGCAAACGTTGATGGCCTACCAGAGCGAGGCAAATCTTCCATCACATCTCGACCGCTTTTGAACGCTTTGTACCACTCATAAACACGTGTTTTTGATAAAGTCGAATCACCGTAAGCCTTCTGTAACATTTTTAGTGACTCCGAACACGAAATTCCATTGGCGATGCAAAATTTAAGACAAACTCTTTGTTCAATGTTTTTGTCCATTATGAAATTCGCAATACACACTAGATATGATATAACTAAAAACAGCACTGTATTTAATATAAATAACAGATGCAACTCAAACTCCGCGCCAAAATAGAAAACAGTTGTGCCAATCTAACAACAACAAAAAAAACAAAAATTTGAATTTGGAACCATAAACAAATCATCCATTCCCGATACTTTGTTGACTGAATGTATAGGCTGGGTTATTATTGTTAGTATACTCACGTATCGTCACTATGCCTCGCCGACAGTGTGACGTGTTTCTCCAGAGCCTGCACGGTGGCGAAGCGAACGTCGCACGGCCGGCAACGCGGGCCGTCGTCGGGGACCTAGAGCGACGAAAGATAAAACTGTTGTAGATTAAAAATTATAATGTATAAAATTTACGTTTAAGCTATCGTGAGTGAGGTTATGCCGCGAACGGTCCCTTCAAAATAATAATTTGCTGCCTGCTTTAAAAAATATCAAGTAAAAAGCTAAAAACGAGCTCTATCTAAAGAATATAATTTAAATGTTGGAAAAGGTATTGCAGGCGGGGACAAGCTAGTACTCCAAGTGGTGATATTTAAGTGATAATATTTAAATTTGAACAACAAAATATATTTTCCAATTAAGTATTTGCTTGTCCCCGCCTGCAACACTTTCCAATTTTCGATTTGTAATTTATATTATTTCGATTATATGGCGGACGCCATATTGAAATATTATATACCCTATGTCACATCGACAAATCTAATCTTCAAAATCTCTTCAAAATCGGTCAAGCCGTTTAGGCTACAGGTCACAATGGAACGGGCATATTTACATACCCACATACATACATGCGCGCCTTCCGGGGATAATAATAATAAAAATAATGGCGCTTTCGCGAAACACCCCTTTCACAACTCCTTTCTACAATTAAATTTTTAAAGCCTGTTTCTTAACCTTCATTAACCAGTCTCCATATATTATTATAAAATAGATTAAAGGATGAATACATACTTACAAACCAGAATTGTAAATTACTTGGTAGACAACAAAACAAAAAAAAAATGTAATAATTATAGTGAGCTACTTCCAATCTGCAAAATTTTACCTGTCCAAATTAAAATTAAATATTTAATTGCTCACACATTTTTACAAACATGAGTATAAACGACCAGTATTTAATAAATATAACAAGGAGGGTTAGAGAAGGAAAGCTGATGCAACCGCTAGCAGTCAATTATTACGGGAAAAGATTAAATAGATATTTAGTGCCCAGGGTATTTAATGAGGTAGGGTGGCTGAGGGAAAACATAAAATTAAGTAAACCAGCCCTCAAAAGGAGATTGAAAAGGTGCTATTTAGAAATATAGATAAATCGTATTATTATATTTTCTAAAACGTTACTGTAAGATCTTAAGTGGTAGATTGTTGATAGGAGTTGTACCTAGTTTGCCCAGGTGCATGATTAGCATGTGTTTGAGCGCATCACTCGCCAACAAACTGGGTAACAGTTTGGCGAGCATTACATATAATATAACGCATGTACCTTTTTTGAATAAATAAATAAAAATAAATAATAAAATGATTGTAGATTGTAGTGACCATTCTGTCTGTTCTAACGGATAAGACCTGTCTTCAACGTTGATCTTCCGATGAATATATCCGTTGTTTCCGGTAAAAAGATTGTTTATTTTTACATAAGACTGAACAGTGATTGACCCCGATCTCACCTGATGGAAAGTGCGGTCCAAATTCCTGCCATGTCAGCAAAGTTCCTGTCATTTGGCAACCCTACTGGATAAGCCTGTGTCCAACAGTGGAGGCCTTGTCGCTGATATGATGATGATGATGATGATGATGACGATGATGATAATAATGATGATGATAATGATGATGATGATGATCATAATGATGGTGGTGATGGTGACGATGATGATGATGATGATCATGATCATGCTGATGATGATCATGCTGATGATGGTGATTATGATGATGGTGGTGATGATGACAATGATGATGATGACAATAATGATGATTATTATCATGATCATGCTGATGATGATGATGATGACAATGATGATGATGACAATAATGATGATTATTATCATGATCATGCTGATGATGATGATGATGACAATGATGATGATGATCATGCTGATGATGGTGATGATGACAATGATGATGATGACAATAATGATGATGATGATGGTGATGATGACGATGATGATGATGTCTACTTACCGGTTGTTGGTGAAACCGATGCTTTAGTTTCTTGTGTAAAGAGAGACCTTTCTCGCTGACGAATGAGTGCCCGCACAGTTGGCAGACGAAGTCCGACGGATGCTTGATGCGGATATGACCCATGTACGTTGAGAATTTACTGAAAAAAAAAACCAACTACCTCACAACATTCATTTTATTTAGAAACTAGACTTAATTTAGAAAAAAACCATTAACTTTAATAGACATTTTCGGGTCGCGGAAAAAAATGTATGTATAAAAAAATTGTATCGCATTTTTTAACAAAATATGAAAATACCGTAAGAGATCGGAAAAAGTGAAATTAAAATCGGCCAAAAAATACGGATAATATAAGCATTTATAAACTAATAATTAGACAGAGATCCGACATGTGCTGTGACGTCAGCGTGCACTACGGCCATATAAACTCCGTGTTAAATTCTGTTTTGCCAGAAAGAGATAGAAACAAATCTTTAATGGCTTATATGTACCTTGATTAATTTATAATTTTATAGTTATTCGAAAAATAATTTGTCTCCACACTGTTTGTAACATGAATGAGTTTTTATTAAAGCAAAAAAAAAAACAGGCATATTTCCTATTGGATCTTCTTGAAAGGTATATCTAGCAGCGGACGGGTTTTGGCTAGTAGTAGTTCGGGTTTGGGTTGTGGCTTACAATAGTGACTCATAATCGTAATGTACCAAGTTCGAACCCCAGCAGTTGCTATGTAATGTACCAATGAGTTTTCTTACATAGGTTCATAACCCGACGCTCTTATGGTCAAGGAAGACCATCGTGTGGAAACCTGCACATTTACAGCTGAGTGGTGTAAGAGGAGTAATTTTAGAAAAGATCCTAAATGGTCGAAGGATCCCCAAAAGAAAGGGTCGTATACAATCAAAGTCTTAAATATATACATTCCCAAGATGCCATAAACCTCACACCTCTACGCTACTAAAATAAGTTGTGTATACATATATTTAAACCTTTATGTCTTTGACTATACAATGATAACATGAAAAATCAATCAATCAATCAATCAGTCGAAACAGAACCGCGCGGTTTATATCACTTACACGAAATCTTCTTGGCAATGTGGGCACTGGTATCGCGTGCCGTTGTGCCACTGTTCGTGTAACTTCGCCGCATGCCTGCAACACCCGAAAATTTTATAAACTATCCCACCATTAGACGTAAAAGTATCATATAAAATAAAAAGAGGTAATGTGGATACAGAACTTGTGTACAGTTCGCCATCAAATAATCTGTACATATCAGTAAAAATATCTGAACATGCACTCTAACGCCTTGACAATAGAGTCGTGTTCAGATATTTGTGAGCACCTTGTTTGCTGCAATATATATGATGACGACTGTACTATGGGTACTAGACAACGATATACATACTTAAATAGAGAAATACATACTTAAATAAATAGAAAACATCCATGACTCAGGAACAAATACTCGCGCTCATCACACAAATATTTGTCTATACAGGGATTCGAACCCGGGACCGCTAGCTTCGTAGGCAGGGTCACTACCAACTAGGCTAAACGCGTCGTCAAATATGACTCGTCGGCGTCGAGAAGGTTAAGGCAGTTCCCCGTCCAGGGCCCATATTTTTTTTCCACCCTGTATATTAGATACACAATCCCGAACAAAAAGCTTGAAGCGCTCACCGGCGCGTGGTGACGTAGGCGCAGCACGTGCAGCCGAAGCGCTGGCGGTGCGCGGCGGCGTGGTTGCGCAGCGCGTGCGCGTGCTTGAAGTGCGTCGCGCACACCGGGCACGCGAACTGCCCGCTTTGCTACAAGTTTTGTTACGAGAGGTTTAAAGGCACGAAACGCAAACAATTACAATATTACAATTATACAATTTTGTTGGTAAACAACGAAAGGGACATTTCGCAAAATCGACGTTTTGCAAAATGGACAGGCGGAGGAAATTTATTGGCACTCCACAGACCCCACGTACAGCGGTAAAAGAACATAGTTTATATTTTTTAAATTTTCACCATAACTCGAAAACAATAACAAAAAAAATTACACCATGTTTCACTTGAACTATTAGGGCCTGCGCAAACCGGCGGAGCGCAGCGCAGATCACTTTAAATTTATCAATGTATATTCTTCCCTATTTCAATTGCGATAAGGTATAAATTTGAATGCTCTGAGACCGACCTCGGAGCATCACGGGGGATTTCTACTCTGCGGCTGCGGCTCTAAATTTATACCTTATTGTAATTAAAATAGAACAGAATATAAATTGATAAATTTAAAGTGATCTGCGCTGCGCTCCGCCGGTTTGCGCAGGCCCTTAGGGTCATTCTCACGAGCGTTTCAGCCTCCGTCACAACCGTGGTCGCATTATTGAAGGCTTCGGGCTTCCCTGTAGATTCGAATGTCATTTGCGGCTATTCTGTGCAATTCAGAGCCGCCTTAGAAAATCGTCAATATTGTAGGCACGGCTGCTCTAACCTTCTTAAGCAATATTTATAAGTATTTCAAGTTAAGGCATTATGAATTATGCCGCTGTGACAAACGTATAGACAGACAGACGGACAGATGGAGTTATGGAACCCTTAAAAAGGTACATACTTACATCGGTATGACGAATAATGTGACTTTTGTACGCATCTTCATCCAAAAATCCTTTGTAACAATCTTCACACTTGAACGCTGAATTCTTATAATTCGAAGTATCTCTTCTTTTTCTAATTTCCTCTATTTGTTCGTCATGAGATAAATCAGTTATAGTAAATAATGCTTCATTTAACACTTCGCTAGCTGGTTTTCTTCTTCTATCTATTTTCGTTTCTTTCTTTTTCTTATGTTTCTTCGTTTTTTTATCTTTTTTACTTTTGTGTTTGACTAAAAGTTCGTCGCTAGATGATTGTAAATCTACTTGTATGTTATCAATGTCGTTGTCAACCGATTCGTCTTCGCTTTTTACTTCAGTGATGTTTATCTCTTGTATGCATATGGATTCTTGTACAGTTATATCTTGTTCAGTCGATATTTCGTGTAAATGTAAGTCATTGTGATTTATAAAAGTTTCCGTAATTAAAGATGATGTCAGATTGTTTTTTTTACGATCAATTGATTTTAAATTCTGAAATAATCAATATTCAAGGGTGAATTTCGAAAATATTGTAAATAAGTAAATAAGGAGTCAATTCAATTTTTTTTACATACCACAATTATACCCATATGATTAATATAATAAATTAATCTAAATTACCCATATCTAAATATACAAAACAAAGTCGGGTTAATTACACCATTCATAACTCAAGAACTGCTCGACCGATTTTTATGAGATTTGGCAGACAGATAGTGTATTACCTGGATTAATATAAAAAATACATAATACATACTTATGTAAACTTTTTTTTTTAATAGCCTGTTTGGGTGTCCCACTGCTGGGCAAAGGCCCAATGTAAACATTTATGCGAAATAAATATTTTCTATTTCTATTTCTATTTGACAGTTCCCGAGGGATAAGCGAAAAATTACTACTAAGCGGACGGAGTCGCGGGGAAAAGCTAGTAGATAATATAAATTACCAATATGATTAATACTTTGTTACACAATGGAAAAAGTAATCGTTTTCTTAATCAAATCTATATGTACCATATTTTTAGGGTTCCGTACCCGAGGGGTGCCTAACGGGACCCTATTAATATGCCTACGCTGTCCGTCCGTCCGTCTGTCTGTCCTAACTATAAATAGCTGTATCTTTTGAACCGTAACAGATAGCGGCTTGATTTTTTTTTTCAGAATGTGTTATTACGGCGGATTTACTAACAAATAAAATAATAATAATAAAGTGAAATAATGAAGGGGGTCCCCATACAAGAGAAACGTTTTTTTCAACGTATTTTTATTTTTGTTGCATCGTAAAAACGGTAAAATATACAAGCGTCTAGTATGATTATAGAACAAACCAGAATATAATAATAATAATATTTTTGTAATAAATCCTTAAATTGAAACATAAAGCGTCATCATCATGTTCAAAGTTACTTACACACAGATTGAATGGAGATATGGCGGCGAGTAAAGCCTGGCTTTGGAGAGCTTTCAACCGGAAACGGCTGCAGGACAAGAGACGAGCCCTGCATTCCCAGCAGAGCCTCCACGGCAAGGAGTCGTCGGTTACCTGCAATAATAATACAATAAAAAGAACGAGAGTTCCGTATTCAAGTCCGTACTTCAAAAATATACCATTTTATGTACTTTAATTCGTGTGTGTACTTTAATTCGTATGCGATAAGGTAAATTTTGGCTTGCCTAAATATTTGTACAGATTTTCAAACTTTTTTATCAATTTCTCGAAAACTAAAAATTTTGAACACTTCGTTTCATTTTTGCCGTAAAATATAAGTAATTATCGATAAGTTAAGAATTTTTCAGATTTTTCGGTTCATAAACTTCGGATATAAGGACGGTCATTTTTTGAACATTTTTGGTTATAAATTAAAAAGTACGTCACGGAAAATTATAAAAAAAATGTTTAGAAATGTGCAGATTAAGCCCTTTCATATGACATCCCACTTGCTTTAATCAAATCACTTTCATTTCTTAACCCCCCAAATATTAAACATTGACTAAATGCTCAAAACAATATTATAATAATAATCCAGCCTATATACGTCCCACTGCTGGGCACAGGCCTCCACTCACAACGAGAGGGTTTGGGCTATAGCTCCCACGCGGGCCCAGTGCCGATTGGGAACTTCGCACACACCGTCAAATTGCTATGCAGGTGTGCAGGTTTCCTCGCGATGTTTTCCTTCACCGAAAAGCTCATGATAAATTTACAAATTATATTTCGCACATAAATTACGAAAAACTTAGAGTTGCGAGCCCGGGTCCGAACCCACGAGAGTCGGTAGGTCAAACCATTAGGCTACCACGGCTTTTTTTTAAATACAATACATTAGGCATATTAGACGGAGGTTGCACGCAGTATTTCATCAGTACAGGCCATTAGTTTGGTCAAAATGACCGGAGAATGATGGTCTAACCCACAGAATGACGGACTGATGGTCCAGACTTGAAAATTAAATATTTTAAATAATTCCCTTCAATCCAGTGAATGATGAAATACTGATGGGAAACTGATCGTGTAACCCGCTCGTATCATTCTCGCGTCTGTCACCTAAACGGCGTACGTTTTATCACTCTGATGTCAGTCAATTCAATTCAATTTTTTGTTAAAATGGCGTCTGTCCATGAGGACAATTCTGCCTATGTCAAAGTTTAAGGTTACATGTGATCGGTTCTTGAAAATGTTATTCAAACATTTAGAGTGTTATATTCTCCGAGATCAGAGGCAAGAGTGTCGGCCGCCGCTCGCGCTGACCACTCCATCCATGTCAGTCTTGGACTGATCGTGTAACCATTCAAATCATCCGTCCCTCTGGCGTCAAAGTTTGACCAGATTGACGGACTGCATTGATGAAATACTGAGCGTGTAACCTCCGTGTTGCTGCCAGATTATTCACGAGATTGTCAGTATTGAAATATTTATTTATTAATTTACGTGTTTTCGTAAAAGTAACTTGCTTACCTACTAGGCTAACCGCATCGTCAATGTGTATATATTATTTAATTATTATTGTAAATCCCATACAATTTTTTTAATTTCTTTTCCGTTTTAATATCACATGTAGTATCACCCTTATTCGTTTGTGCACTTTATCCCGGGACATCCTGTATACATTATTGAAGCTAATTTAAGTTGTAATTTAATTTGTTTGGGAATTCATATTAACCCAAATGTAATTTTATTTGTGTGTTTAATTTTAATTTTCTTTTAATTCCATACTTGTAACATAATGTAAATCTGGGATAACTTACATAGCCATTAGTCAAGTTTTTGTATGACGTCTTCAAGTTGCTCTGACCCATGTCATAGAGACCTGTGTCCCTGACCAGGCATATCCTGCACACCTGACAATAAAAAAATTGTTTATTATTGATGAAAAAATAGCAAGATCTAATTCCCTTCAGATGATGATATGGTAAAAAAAAAAAAAGTTATCCAAAATTTGAGCATTTAAATTCACAAAAAAAAAACAGAAGAATAGACTAGAAAGTCATGATTATTGTTTCTAATAAAGATTCAAATATAAAAATAAATGTTTGTTTTATAGAATATGATTATTTTATCCAACTGCTCGAAATTCCAAAGCAAGTAACTAATCCAATATGAATGTACTGGTAAAATGCGGTGACTTTCAAACAACGGGGCGACTTTGATATATTTTTAAATCATTGATTCTGTGCTATGAGTCAGTTGTAAATGAGCTCTTTCGCAACATAACTTTTATTTGTTTCATTTGCGAGCCCAAACTATAAGTATCTAGTTTAAATATATTCAGAAAAATAGGATATAAAAACTTCAAAACAACAAACCCCTCATTTTTGACGTGCTTCAGGGGCGACTTTGATATTGAACATCAAAGTAGCCCCAATTTAAGAATCGAGATTTTAAGCTACCTGAGCCATCGTAGTTCATCGTAGTTCACCCCTAACTGGTTTAAGTTACTCCAAATCAGTAGTCGCCAATACAATATTTTATACATTTTGTTATTTGAAATTAAACAAAGTAAGTAAGTAAACATTTTACGGCTGATCAATATAAAGCTTAAAACATCGAAAAATAGCAGAAATATTATTAGAGAGCCATTTAAATGACCGCCAAAACTTAACTGGACAGGTTTTACCTACTTCACTTATACTTTTCTCCAATATACAATTACATTCTTCATGATTAAATATATAATATAATACTTACTTCCATTGCTGAGGAACTGCAATAGTTCAGTACTTAGACAATGCATTGACAGGTTCTACGAATTTAGAACAACAACTGGATTTCTTACGCAAATCTTTTCATTCATATTTTGATTCTTAAAGTAAATAAATAAATGCAAACGATTTATTTTCCTTTGCCCTCTTGACATTTTACAAAAGAGTTGCCAACGTTAAATTAAAAAAGCCGGTCAAGTGCGAGTCGGACTCGCGCACAAACTTGTAAGAGCATAATTAGTGGGTGTCAGTTTACACTGAATTTTTTTTAATGTGATACGGCCGTATGTTTTGATTGCGTTGACTTAGAAGTTCATTTTTTCACAGCTCCAAGGGATTGCATACTTGAGCATTTGATACCTCTTAAGTGTATATAATACAATGGCTTGCCGAGTAGCCAATATTAGATCAAAGCAAGTGATAGTTAACTAGTAATTCACGCTTTGTTTTTATTCTTTTTGTAATTATCATTATTCTGACGTTATAAACATTATTTATTTATTTATTATTTACATAGATAAAAACTCGAGACTTGCGTATTATAAAATTTTATTAAATTGTAACTTCATCGTTAGAAGGTACTTAAAACAAATAACATATTTATCAAATTAAAACTCTTGGTTATAAAGACACTTTTCTTAAATCAAGACTTCATTGACACAGAACAAACAAAATATATATTTTTTTAATCACAAACATCATAACAAGTAACAAATTACAATATCATTACATTAATTACAGACTTCATAGAAACAAAAAAAAAAACAGTCTTCAAAAGCCTTCAGAAAAGGGTTAGGTAACAATGCCTATTTGCCAATTTGGTGCCGAAGGCGCGTCACACACGGAGCTATAATATACATATATTATAGGTCGGTATATTACGATATATTTTCCCTACTAGTTGACAGACTCCACACACGCAGCTATAATATATATTAATATAAATTATAGCTGCGTGTGTGGAGTCTGTCAAATAGTATGAAAAATATACCTATACTATACGAAAATATATCGTAAGATGCCTTACTATAATATATATTAATATACCAAAATATATATTATAGCTCCGTGTGTGACGCGCTTAATAGGTACCTACATGAAATATATCCAAGGTGTCAAGTAGGTATACACTAGCAATGTCACATGATTCTTGCCATCGACTTCGATATATTTTATTATTTCATGGGCTTATACTATGTACACTTATACAGACAACTCATGTTTTTTCAAGTGTAACCCCCTTACTAATAAACGTTGAGTAACGGCTGAGTAGTTATACAATGTTTTGTCCTTATCTGTCGAATTCAAATGTCACAATGACAGATAAGGACAAAGCATTGTATAACTACTCAGCCGTTACTCAACGTTTATTAGTAAGGGGGTGAGAATACATGTTCTAAATATAATGGTGAACTTTAACGATGGGGTATTTTACTTGACGACAATATATCACAGCGCTTTATTAAAATGTATACTTCGTTTGCTTAGGTATTTAACTAAATTTAAACAAACAAATGTACGTGACATACGTAGCTCATGATACGTCAAAGTTCGAAAGTACAGTTTCAATTGGCCGCTTGGCAGGGTCACGTGGTCTGGTTTTTGTATTTTGTTTAGTGACCGACCGAAACATGTTATTTTGCCGAAACCGAAACCGAAGGTTCGGTTTCATTGTAGTTTCGGCCGAAACCGAACCTTTTATAAAAAAAAAAAAAGTCCTTAAAAAGTCGAAAAAATGTTAGTAAGCCCGTTTTTTTCTAAAATTAATATCTCGCCGACCTATTATTACAGGTTTCTACTTTCAAAGATCAGCACAGTTACAGAGGTTCTGTTTGAAAATTTACCCGAAGGTACGATGTTGTAAGTTTCGGCGCGGCCGAAGGGTTCGGCCGTTTTTGGCCGAAACCGAAACTCGGGCCGAAACTTGATCTTTTGGCCGAAACTGGCCGAAACCGAAACTGAAATTTCGGTCGGACACTAATTTTGTTTAATTACCGAAAGAGTATAGGAACCACAGAATAAGTAATAGGAACTTAATATTTAATTACTCTCTGTGTTCTATCAGTATGCGAGCTTCGTATAATAAAACATGCTCACCGCGGGACGGTCACACGAACTTTTGTATTATTCAATCAAACTTTTTAATAACTCGGCGTCCTACGTGAACGATCTTGATGCAAACCGTCGATATATACCTATAGGGCCCTAGTTAACCTAGTCGCTTGCGGCCAGTGGTCGTAGTCGTGTAGTTCGCCAGGACCCATATTGAAGTGTCCTATGCGACCAAACGCACGCGGGGTTCGCTGCGGTGCGGCGCGAAACGAAGCGAACGCGATCAGTTTAGGCTGTGCTAGACGGCATAAAACCCGTTTTGAAGGGCACGCCGTCGAGTTTAATGGCCGCACTCGAAAGACGTCAATTAATTTTTAAGTTTGATTAAAGTTGCTGCTGAGGGCCTAGTGTAAGTTTTGCAACGTTTTTTACGTCTCGATCGCGTTTGCGTAAGTGTCACTTTGTATGGAACTGTCAAATGTTTCGAATACGCGCCGCAAGGGGCGCTGTCACACTTCCATACTAATTGAGACTAAACGCAAACGCGATCGAGACGTAAAAAACGTTGCAAAACTTACACTAGGCCCTCTGGCACTTTCTTTGCTATATAGAATAACACAACACGTCACTTTGACAAACATGACAGCTTCTATTCACGATCGGCCATCATGGGCAGGCATGAGGGACGAAGTTATGCGTTAGCGTGAGAAACAACACTTTGGCTCGCTCTAACGCATAACTTCGTCCCTCATGCTCGCCTATCATGGCCGATCATGAAGCAGGCCCATTAAAGGTCAAACCGCACTTGCGCGGCAGCGGAGCGGCGTGGCTCTTTCGGCCAGTGCGTGGCAAGATTTCATTCAAGATAGACGAAAGCATTGAAGTGATTGTGGTATCTTTATTGTGTGAAGAGGCAGAAAGACTTGAAAGAAAGAAACAACACAAATCTATATGGGTACACGATATTCCAAGTTATACCGGCTTACCGCACTAGCGGCAACGGCGCGGCAGTATTCTCTCGGACCCAACTCTGCCGCGCCGCGCTTGTATATTGCGGTTTGAATGATAGTAATTAATAGAAATAATATTCGGCTGCGCAGCGCCGCGCCGCGCCTCGCAAGTGCGGTTTGACCTTTAAATTCAATTGACGTCTCTGAGTGCAGCGGTAAAGGCTTCGTCATACAGCCAGCGCGTCGCGTTCTTAGCGTGACGCTATCGCGGCGTGGCAGTCACACTGCAGGCAGCAGAAAACGCCGTTTCCCTCTATAGTTACTTTACTCTTTGGAACGCGTCGCGCTAAGAACACGCCGTGCCGCGCTGCAGCGCGGCCGAGTTGTGCTGGCGTGGCGCGCCTGCAGCGACGCGCGGCGCGACGTGATTCTGTGTGACTGCCTGCATACTACTCCTTGTTAATTTCCACGCTAAGAACGCGCCGCACGACGCTGCAGGCGCGACGCGCTGGCTGTATGACGAAGCCTTAAGTTGCATTACTATTATACATATAGGTAAGCACGTAAGACAGAGTTTGGGTACTAATGACTGGCCGAGCTGCTACGTCGTCGCTTCGAACATAATTCGTTCACGAATCGAAAAACGAGTGGTTTAAAAGAATCACATAAGTAACTTGTCGGACTATAGGCGCCGACACGATTGAATAAAAAACCGGGCAAGTGCGAGTCGGACTAGCGCACTGAGGGTTCCGTACACATTTGGCTGGTTTTTAGTATTTGTTGTTATTCTATAGGGTTTGTTCTATAATCATACCAAATTTAATAAAACGGACGGACGGACAGCGTAGGCATATTAATAGGGTCCCGTTGGCCGCCCTTCGGGTACGGAACCCTAAAAATCAAACTACTGTAAAAACAACAAAAGCGAACTGTAGTTTAAATTTTACAATGACTTCATAAATCTAGAAGGTATAAGCCAAAAGTTACTTGTGCTTCTTGAGATGCTTATTTAAATCAGATTTAATAGCACCCTTGTAACTACAAACATCGCAGCTAAAAGGCTTCTTGCCCGAGTGGACCCTCATCAAGTGTCGCTTTAAGCTACTTATGTCAGCAGTCTTGTACTCACAGATGTCGCACTTGTAGGGTTTCTCACTGGTGTGTTTCCTTTGATGTCTTACTAAATTCACTTTTTGACTACAGGTGTAACTGCAGTGGTCGCATTTGAATGGTCTCTCACCTGTGTGTATCCTTTGATGATCTACTAAATAGTGTTTTCTGTTGCAGGTGTAACTGCAGTGGTCACATTTGAATGGTCTCTCACCTGTGTGTATCCTTTGATGTGTTACTAAATTGTCTTTTCGGCCACAGGTGTAACTGCAGTGGTCGCATTTGAAAGGTTTCTCATCTAAATGTTTCCTCATGTGATGTAGCAAATTACCTCTGTGATCTGTCTTATACTTGCATTCAGTACAAGCGAAGTATTTAATGCCATGTTGGCTTATCCTATGATCTATTAGAAGTAACTTCGTGTTAAAAGTGTTTCTACAGCTTTTGCAGACAAAATCTTTATTAACCGTTTTGTTACTTTCTATAAATGCATGAGTGTGCAAGTGTTTCTCTAAATCGGATTTAATGTCGAAATTTTTATCGCATTTGTCGCATTTGAAGTGAGTTTGATTCAAATTTCGATTGGTTTCTTTAGTAGTTTTTGTGTGGGTATTGTAACTAGATTCAGTTATAGCATCAGTGCCTTTTTGTAAATTGACTGCATTTTCAATATTTTTAGCCTTTTTCACTGTACTCTTTTTGGTCTTGAAAGTAGGAATTGCTACCAATTGTTTTGGTAAATTAGCTTGGGAGTTAACTATAAGCTCTGGAGTATTTTTTTCTTTAGCACTAGGAGCAGGTAATGCAGGGTTGGGCAGTGAATTGTCTACGGACCCTAATAATGTATTTTGAACCTTTTCGGCAGGACTTTTTTTAGTTACTCCTTTAAATGTACTTTTTTTAGTTTTCTTACTAAGGGCAGGTATTGCGCCACTATCTAATTCGACTAGCGACGGCGTCTCTTGAATCTTTTCAGCTGGACTTACTTTGATAATCTTTTCATCTTTCGGCTTTTCTACAACTTTGGTATGTTGCTTATTTACTTTTGCTGGTGCTGATTTCTGTTGGTTAGCTTGACCTGCAAATAAAACATTTTTTCATACTTTCAGTGTGTAAAGCTTCGTAAACTGTGCCGGGGGCTGCATTTTTGTGACTAATGATGAAAATGAAAATGGAGAATTCCCGTGGTCGCATTAATGTCTAATTCCTGTAGCTTTGGATGCTATTTTCGGTTATCTTGTAGTGCCCTGACTTCAACAAAATTTAACAGAAAATGCTTCCAAAGCTACAGGAATTTCGACAATGCGGCTACGGGAATGAGGGCGGTTGAAACGCTCGAAGAATCAGCCTCTTTAGTGAAATATCTAAATATCTTACAGTAAGGGCAGCCGCAGGGCGACCTGTAGGCGCGCAGGTCGACGCCGAGCGCGCGCGCGAACTCGCTGCCGTAGAACACGAGCAGCTCCGAGAAGCGAGGGATGATCTTCACCGTCCTACGGAAATCAATGACAAATTAGAAATACATCAATGTGATACATTATAAATAAACTATCACAGAGTACTATAATTACATGTACAGTAGGCGCTCTTCTTGTGTGATGTGTGATGACTTCGTGTGATGTGTGATCGTTGTCTAGTACCCATATTACAAGCCTAGAGCTTAGTTTGGGACTAGGTTCAATTTGTGTGAGATTATCCCGACATTTATTTGTTATTCATTTTATTTAGGCGAGTCGAACGTGCATATTCCTGTGCTTCACATAATTTTTATTCATTCGCACGCAACCTAGCTCATACAAGACACAACCAGCGGGCTTAACATGCAAGCACGGGATAAAATTTGAAAGGTGCAAAGAAAATTAATATATCTATTCCATATTCTAACGTGAGACTTAACGCTTAAGGTTTAAAATAAGTGTCTCGTCCTTATTACCTTTTATTACTAAGCGACTATTACGATTTTCATATTTTTATAGCGATTGTATCAAGACGGGGCCAGAGATGCGGGCCGATATGTACTTGTAGCTTCGTACAAAATGCAGAGTGCTCCAGGCCTTACACTACTATTCGTTGCAAATTAAAACCAGACTGGCGATTAGAACTGACCCTTACAATTTTTATATTGCCTATGACACTCGCACGATTTTGACGAATCATATGACACCTAATTTAAAATCGGGCCAATAGTTTAGGAGCTAGAGTTGAACATCCGATTTTTAACCCCCCGACGCAAAAAGAGAGGGGTGTTATAAGTTTAACGTGTCTGTCTGTGGTATCGTAGCTCCCAAACGGATGGACCGATTTTTATTTAGCTTTTTTTTGTGTCATAGATAATTTAATCCCGATTGTTCTTCGCCATGTTTCATGAAAATCTGTTTAGCCGTTTGAAGATCATCAGCTCTTTTTTAGTTGATGAGGGGATCTGATTTTTTAATTCTTGAAATCTTCTAGTGACGAAGTCCCTCCAGTGAAAATGTACGTGCTTGGAGTCCGTTCAAGGTTTTGCTCATCGCTCAGAGGGTTTTTAGGCGCTGATATCGGGGGTTTTTAACTAGGTTAGGTTAGGTGGACATAATAATAATAACATACATACATAGACTGTGAAAATCATTACCTTTCTTTTGGCTTTGTTCAGTCGGATAAATATTCGTTAACATTCATGACGAAACGTCGGCAGACCCCAGACAAGGTTGATTAACGATCTATTAGATTTAGAAGTATTCTAACTGTTCATTATTACAGGTCTCAGGGCAGATCTGAAGATGTCCTTCAAATGGGGTAATGATTTTTATGTCAAAATTTCCTCCAGAAAAACTCCTGATGTATATACAGGGTGGCCACTTTTTACAACATTTGAATTTCCCTGATTTTTCCCGGTTTTTCAGGCACTTTTTCCCTGATCATCCAAGCAAAAGTAAAAAATGTCACATAAATTTTACATTCAATATAAAAGTGTACGGAAAGTATGGAATTTTTCTCTCCATAAATTTTTCTATGGAACGGAAATTTAGAGATTTTTTTACAAAATATTATTTTTTCAAGATCTAGTTATAGGAATTTGATAGTTATTTTTAAATTAGTAAATTGCAATGAATGCATAGTTTTTTGTAGTTTGGAATTAGTAGATACTCAATACTATACTCAAACGTTTATTGCATTCCATAGATGTTACAACGATGACTCATTTCATGGTTGTTATTACACCGATTTTTTATTTCTGTCATAAAGTGTACTGAGCGAGTTTTTCCTGTCAATACACGAAATGCAAGTTAGTTTTAGTAAGTAATGTATTTTTCCCTTTTCCAAATTTCCCTGACTTTTCCCCGACTAGCGAAATTCCCTGACTTTTCCCGGTTTTACAGAATTGGCCACCCTGTATATGGCACAATGTATAGCATGTCGGCTGTGGGTGTGAACTCGCCGGTAGTACAGCTGCCCCTGGTACTGGTAGGCCACGAGGTTCTGCTCGGAGCAGTGCCGCGCGCAGTTCACGTAGCGCATCCAGTTGGAACGGTTGTCGTCGGCTGCGTCCACGATGTGCGACGGCTTGTGGTTCTTGTCGAAAATCTAATAAGTAATACATTAACAGTGATTGCAATGTGTGTACCGGTAAAATGGGGTATAAAACCATATAAATAAACCCATCAATAGAAAAAATAAAAAAACGATATTCTTTAAAATCATTGATTCTGTGCTATGTGTCAGTTATAAATGAGCTTCGCGATATACCTTCTATTTGTTTCATATGCGAGCGCAAACTATAAGTAGAAAAATAGGATGTACAAACTTCAAAACAGAAAACCCCTCACTTTTGACATGCTTCATATTGTATTACAATCACAAGGATATCAAAGTAGCCCCCCAATTTAAGATTCGAGATTTTAAGCTACCTTATTAAATAAAATAAAAACTACAACAACTATTTACTAGGCCTAAAATTTTGAAAAAAAATCAGAAAATGGTTCTTTTCTTTACCTATATAGGTTGTATATTACGAAAAACCTATACGAAGTCCATGGGTATTTGGTTACCACAAACCAATTTGGATCAGACTTAAAAAAAATTGGGAGTCGTGGGAGGAGTGGGACGTATACAGGGTGTTTTTTTATTCGTCTTAAAAATTTTGGGGGTTACCGTTACCATTACCATTACCATCCCATACATTTTGGCTGGTCAGCTGACGATGTTTTGTATGGGAGGGTCAATTTTGTTTTCGCGATTTCGGGTTTGGTCCCATAGTGAAAGTTGATCAATATGACTTACTGATTTAACCCCCAAAATGTTTAAGACGAATAAAAAAAACACCCTGTATAGGCTGGATTATTATTATTTATATTATTTAAAAAAATTAAGGAACTTAGATAATCATGTACGGAACCCCTCCACGCGAGTTTAACTCGCACTTGTCCGGTTTTTTTTACTTCAGTTCAGGTATGTGTTTAGTGGGATACCATTCACCCGCTCACCTGCCAGCCGTAGTCGGAGTCCCCGGCGGCGGCCCGGCGCGCGCCGCGGTACGGCCCGAAGCGCACGCCGCTCGGCAGCGTGAGCGTGCTGAACACGCCGATACCCGCGCCTGCGTGACACGCGAAGAGTTGACTACAGCTGACGAGGAATTACCACTACTGTGTACTTAGGGTGAATCCGGGATAGTTGCCCCGATTGTAATTACTTTTCGCGGATGAATCGCATGCTATTTTATTTGTCTATCGGAATATTCTCCAACTACCACTAAGTTGACCGTGACGCATGTCTCTCTGCGATTGCGTGGGAAGGCAAAATGCGATCAGTTTTTTTGGGATAGATGTCCTGTTTCTCGGCGGGGCATCTATCCCAAACGTAATTTATATGGATAAAGCAACTATCCTCTATGTGGGATAGGTGTCCCAAAATATAGTGGTCCGCAAAAATCGCTATTACTCTAGAAATATTAACGATAATGTTTTTTACTTTCCATAAATTTGGAGATAAAAAAACCAGAGTACCGGCCAGTTTTACAAATAAAGTATTCTGCTATTTGTACTGAGAGATGAGTGATTTCAAAAAGTGTGGCAACTATCCCGGGTTTACTATAGTTGCTAAACTACTGACTAGAACTGCCATCATGTGATCTAAAGTTAACCCCGGACTAAGTTACGGGAAACTACGAACCTACAAACGCGGTTAGCCTAGTTCCCTGCCTTCGAAACTAGCCGTCCCGGGTTGGATTCGAACCAGGTACGGGTAAATATTTGTGTGAAATACTCTTCCTGAGTGTTGTATGTTTTCTATGTAAATATTTAATATGTATTTCACTGTATAAGTATGTTTATCGTTGTCTAGTATCCATAGGCCTCTCTACGCATATTGACCAATACGCAGAATGAACAAAGTACCTACTACGCAAAATGTCATACGTAAATTGACCAATACGCTTTATGACCATTACGTATTTTGACGTATACGCGGAATGACCATTTCAATTTAAGTTTCAATACGCAGAATGTCATACGTAAATTGACCAATACGCTTTATGTGCATAAAGTAAAATCTTCGTCAAAAACCTAGGCAATCGGTCCAACAGCCACACGAACAACTAAAGTTTAAAGAATAACCTCTTTATTTTATTTCGTTTCGTTAGTATTACCAACGTTAGTGATACCAACAGCCAAAGTACAGTCAAGGTCATAAATATGTATACATTTTAGTACCTTGTCACTTTAGTCGCTGTGACATTCATATATGGCAGTTTAAACATGACATTAAATAGACAAGGTACTAAAATGTATACATATTTATGACCTTGACTGTACACAATAAAGCTTCATGATATAAACTTATAATTTTTATTTCGTCGCATTTAGTTATATAGCTCTGTCCTTTTATCTCACCGTAAAGTGAACTGCATAGCTATGTCATAATAACCCCCCTGTACTGACAATGTGGGAAGAAGGCCATTTTGAGAAGCAGATATTTTAGGAAACAGACAGAACGAGCCTGAGCCAAATAAAATGGAAACAATCGTAAATATGTGTATTATTTAACATAGGTCATTTTGCGACTAATCGCTCGTGTTGGCATTATGCGTATTGGGCAATTTGCGTTTGGTCATTTTGCGTATTATTTAACGTAGGTCATTTTGCGACTGATCGCTCGTGTTGGCATTATGCGTATTGGGCAATTTGCGTGTCTTTTATTGGTCAATATGCGTAGAGAGGATCCATAGTAGTACAAGCCTAGAGCTTAGACTAGATTAGTTTAAATGAGATTGACCTTTTAAAATCATCTTTTAAGCGGTTCCGTTTTTCAGTATTTCGTACGGAACCCTAAAAAAGTTGACTCCAGGCCAAGTTATGTTAAACTCCCAACCGACTTGTACGTTAGTAACTACTACATACAAATAGTTATTCTGTGGTTAAGTTTTTATTTCGAAACGAATTTGATTAATCGGTCAAAGTAGGTAGTTAATTACACTGACTTGAATATTTGTGTGATGAGTATTTGTTTCTGAGTCATGGATGGTTTATATGTATTTAAGTATGTATTTCTCTATATAAGTATGTTTATCGTTGTCTAGTCCTAGAGCTTAGTTTGGGAATAGGTCAATTTGTGACATTCTCCCGTGATATTTATTTATTAAATTAAATACCTACAAGAATAAATCAATACATATTTAAGTTAAATGTGAGCTAGTCGTTCTAAATACCGTGTGTTAAACTAACTAACTACTTAATAATCTCACTTCTAAGGGCCCGTTTCACAATCGACAAGTAAATTCATCTGTCAAATAAAAATAGCCCTCTCCTTGTCTATTTTCAAATGTAAGCAAGAGAAAGAGCTTAATTAATTTGACAGATATGCTTTACTTGACGAAACAGGCGGTAAGTATTACAGGGTCTACTTATTTATTAATTAGTAATTTATTTCAACCATCTATGTGTCATAACAGGGTGGCCGCTTTTTACATTTGATTTTCCCTGACTTTTCCCGGTTTTCCAGGCACTTTTTCGGTTTTTTCCCTGATCATCCAAGCAAAAATAAAAAAAAATCACATAAATTATATTTTATAAAAAAAAAATATATATATATAGGATTTTGATGCCCTTCGAGGATTTTTACATTTTAATCGTTTTAATTATATTGCGTAAATATGGCTAATTTAGGGGACAGGCTGCAGTATCTACGGTTTTTCTGAACCGGGGCAGAAACTGGATAGTTGCGCCCCAGCGTTTGAGTAAAATTTTGGTAAATTGAACAATTTTAGCCCCTGAAATTGCCGCTCGGGGCAGGTGCCCCGGTTAGCCCAGTCACCCCCTCTAACGCCGCGTTCTGACAATCGCCCCCGGCGCTACATGGTGGAGTACAGCGGTGGGCACCTGGGATGACGGAGGTGGCGAGGTGCAGGAACACGCGCGGGATGGTGAGCGCGGCGCGCGGCACGCCCGGGACTGCGCCTACGACCTATGCACGACGAAGCTCTAACTAGGGGACAAATGTCGCGCAACATCTGGCATCAGACGATGTTGCCAGACAAGTCGAGCGAAGTCCGGCAACGTTGCGCTACTTCTCCCGACGTCGCTGGCGAGGTGTCGCGGGACATTTGTCCCAGAGTGAATTCGTGGCTTTACAGTCACAAAATTCCATGATTTCCCTGTATCATCTTATTTTAAACTTCATTTCCACCGGCAAAAATACTTCTACCAAACAAGCATGCTGACGGACCATTCTCGCAAATTTTTCTTGCAGATAGAAGCGATAAGTAGTGTAAACTACCAATAGACACTGTCGGAGTCACTCCTGCCTCATACATTAAGTAATAAGTAATTTAGAAGTTATGAGGGAACAGATGAACATACATACATACCTATGTAGGTATGTATGTATGTACATACATACCGGTCAAAATCATAACCCTCCTTTTTGCTTCGCCGTAGTCGGGTAAAAAAATAGGTGTCCTTCCATTTGGTCTAAAAACGTTTGGCAAACTGTTTCATTTGGCCAAACCCTTTTTTTTCGAAACTGTAAATATTTCAGGACCATCGTGTAGAACCCTATAGGTTAGGTTAGTTTTATAAAAATCCTGAAATATTTACATTTACAGAAAAAAAAAGCGTTTGGCCAAATGAAATGGTTGCGAAATGAAACAGTTTGCGAAACGAGCGGTTGCGAATCATTAGTAAACCAAAAAATAATTCTTTTGAGTTTTTCGATTGTAATAGGGGTGGGCAGGCATTATTTAAAACTTTTTAAAATTTTCAAATCAATGCTTAGCGTAGTTGCTTAAATATGCTACTGTAACGGACAGAGTCCCGACATAACAATTACTTTTTTAATTTTTGGTATTTAACCCTTAAACATGCTTCCACATCCACATGCCCATGCCATGTTAAGGTGGATTCAGACGGCGCGTGACAGCGCGAGCCGAGCGAGGCTCGTGTTTCAATCTCGCCTAAACGGCTGAGCAGATTTGGATATTACCATACTGATAGTCCTGAGCCTGAGCTATCTGTGTGCCAAATTTTCAAAGTCCCAAAGTCTAAATCCACCTTTAGGTATCTTGCAATGTTAACTGATTATTGTGATTAACATGCTGCTAGCTATATGTTACAAATCATAGGTGAAATTTCAAGTTAAAAAAAGTTCGTGTGAAAAATTCATCAAAAATACAAGAATAAGTTATCTAAATGTTTGGACAGTGACAAATGACTAATAATATTATTAAAAGCTATTACATGTTAAAATTTCACCCATATTTATGAGAGTTTTAAATTAATTTATTGGATAAGAATCAGCATTAAACACCCAAGTAAGGTAATATATATAAATAAATGATATCAACAAAAATGTATACAGTGTGACACATCTTAAGAATTTCAAGTTCAGGTATAAATAAACCTATAAGGCTGTAACACAGAGCATAAAGGTAATTTCTAAGCAAAGGAAGAAATTGATAACACATTTATATTTTAAATTATCTGTACCATATTATTAAATGGATTTTTTCCCTCTTTCTTCAGTTCAAAATTCAATGCCGGTAAGTTGTTGCAACTTGAAATCCAATGATACATTTATATTAATTAATATAAGTAGTAGATATTTTGGAGCTTTATTTGTGTACTTATGCTAGGCCTTACCTTGTCATCTGGAATCACAAGGAGTGCTCCGTGTATGGAACAATATTCATACACATAGTCGCCACATTCTGTACAGTCTGAAAAGGAAATAAATGAATAGTTAGGAACTCTTGTAATTAATTTAACATGAACAGAAAATCAGCGTTGTCTACTCAGGGATACATGCCTTTTGATTACATAAAATCCATTTAAAATATGGTTTAGGTTCCTGTTATTATGTGACAAAATTAATGCTAGGTAGGTATATTAGTAGATCCTCTGAGTCCAGATTATGTTTGTAATTTTGTATACCTACTTAGGAACCTTATATAGTTTATACTACTTTCCTTTTATTTTTTTTCTATGCAATCGATTTTGTTCTAGTTTTTATCATAATTTAGAATATGTCTTGTCTTTTGTTTCCTTTAATTAAGGTTTACCAGAGAAAGTTTACACTTTGTACAATGGAATAATACTTAATATTTAATACAAACAAAGTAAACATGGTGTAACATAACACCCTCTTCAAGGTAAATACCAAATAAACTAATAATAAATATATAAAAAAAAAAATGTTTTTTGGAAAATTTATGTGTATACCTCAGTAACTAATAAATACAATTCCCGCTCAGCTATAAAGTCAAGGCCGAGCGCTAGTTACCTATATAAATGCGTGAGGACAAAACAATAAAAAGTACTTACAAACATATTCGTCAAACGGCGGCTCTTCAGGCTCGTAGTAGCAGACGCGCGGCCGTTTTCGCAGGTTCAGGCGACTCATTTTGAAGCCGCCCAATCGTGCCCAATAATTAGTTCTTAAACAAAATGGCGGAACAGAAATAAAGTTTCTAAATTCAATGTTCTAGCACTTTTTAGCACTACCTCGTTAAAAATTATCCGCTCAAAATAGTTGGTACATCTAATTTCATATCTTGATTACTTAAATACTGATAGAAATGGAAAAGGACCTCCGAAAATCACTTGTTCTGCAACATTACACAACTTTCTTAATGTCTGTAATTTCATGTTTGTAAATTAGGATAGAACCTTCCTTGTTTATAACCTGGTATAGACGCTTCTGGAGAAAGAAAATACCTATCACACTTCGTTAAGATCTCAGAATAAACATTTTTATCTTTAAACTTTCTCATCATTCGATAGTCTTGTAAAACTTATTTAATTATTGGTAGCCTATGTACGGTTTCTAAACACCTTAATTCTTATTTATAAAAATCCTTAATTTACCTAAAGAATTAAGAAAGAAAGATTAAAAGGATAAACAATACGCACCTTAGGAAATTCTTCGAAATTTCCCTTATAATGAATTGAAGCTCAAACTAACTTGTGTAGTGTACACCTGAAAACAAACAAGTGAAGCAGAAACAAGCTTCTTCCCGAGTTCCCGCCATTCCCGCCAATTTGAACGTGAAATGAAAAAAATATAGACAGAAAACCAACATATACTGTACGGTTTTCCCGCCCTTTTATAGAAACTTTAGTCCTAACTACACCTTTGTGAATTGAACTCGATACGTTTGATCAATTATTTAAGTAACTATGCAAAAAGAACAATAATTTTTGTTAATGTTATTATATAAAAGGTATAAATGCTCCCAAAAATACACAAATTATTTGATAGTATGTATTTTCTAAACCAGATAGCAATGCTTTTAATATTTTCTATGATACAAAAGCTTCAACTCGGACCGTAGACTTGGACCAGGAGTACCACCACTGAAATATACAAATATGCCTCTTGCTTTGCTTTTTCCAGGGGCCCATTCACTGTCTTGCTTAGCAGTCCGCCAAGCAAGATTAATCTGTTCCGTTTCAAATACCTCACGTGTCAGTTTTTGCAATTTTTACAACGTTAGTACACAATATACTCAAGTGGCAAAAGCAGAGGAAATAAATTCTCGAAAGATGCATCATACTCGAAAGTGCAAACTAGATCATGTTGCCAATTTCACTCCAAACAACAACTTGTTTGTTTTGTTTGGTTTGTTTTGAGGTGCAACTAGAGATTGCACCTGGAACTTTTTTATGAAGACGAGTTACCCCTAGTCATGTTTTCTACCCCTCTGACACCGTCTGAAATTGCAATTCAATTCAAATTCAAAAATATTTATTTCAGGTTTCCCCATATAATAGTTAGTAAAATTCCTTAATATCTATGTTATTAAATTAAATTATATTACATTCATTCATTTATCACTTTAAATTTATACAATTACAATTTTCATGTCACTATTAATGCAATGCTAGCATTGCATTCTTATTGGCACCTTTTGTATCTAGATACAAAAGGTGCCAATAAGAATGTGTGATGGAAAGATAAGCCCAAGAAGCTTCTTCCTACTCAAATTCTACAATTGTTTTACTGATTTAAGATGAGTTTTGACAAATTATATACCTACTTCTTTGAAGTCTATATAAAAAACCAAACAAAAGATCAGCCCTTCACGCCTTTTATGTGATTTAATAATCAATTGACACTATGGCCGATGAAGAAAGGGACAAAACACATAAGCGACGTCATTCAAGGCCACTTTTCTTCGCTTCAAAGCTTACATGTTTACATTGCAATCTCCACTGTCTTATAAGTTTCTTGTTATTTTCCAATCTATTACACGGCTGAGAATGCAAGATAGTGAGTAGACTCCTTTAAAAATTTGGTTTTTTACTCGACATTGCCCGTATTTCTCTATGGGCTGTGTCGGGTGAAAAACAAAACAATCATGATTTTCGGAGTATATTTGTTTCTTATGTAAACGATATACCTATGTAGAATAGCTAGACGAAAAATAGTTTGAAGGTAGAACTATAAATATTCTTTTTGTGGCGACCACCACAAGCATCAGATTTTATGCAGTTTGAAGTTAATTGGTCTTACTTTTAATCTAGAAAGAAACCGCAAAATTTGGCTTCTCGTTCTTGCACAGAATTTAGAGTAAAACAGCGATCAACTTCTGCAACTTTTATTGCTAGTCTATTTGGGCCTTCCTTAGGCCTCAGGAACATCGTTGACGTTATGATAGCTATTTATAGTGTTGTTCCATTGACATGGCAGTGATCTGTTATAACACAGCGTCAACAGTGATTACAGCCCGTGAGAATAGAATTCGGCTGTTCTCTCTCTCGCACTCATACGCTCCTTAAGCGAGTCTAGCCGATTTTATCCGAACCCGAATCCTACCTATTCGAAGCGCTCACGGGCTGTACGATATTGAAGCAAGGTAGTATTTAACCAAGATAGTATTTAAGGTTACGAAATAAAACAACAAATTTAAATAGTTTTCATTTTTCAATATTTCTTTCACATACTTAACTCTGCTATGCACATACAAAAATCTCCAAGTAGCCTGGCAAAAATGTCGAGCGTGTGGTGACAGCTGGAACTACAAATGGCAACCAGCACAGTTTAGAGTCAACCTTGGATCATGTTGCCAATTTCATTCCGAACAGCGCCCTCATTTTCTACTCGACTTTTTCGCCAGGCCATACCGTAAAATCGGTCACGCATACTCACAGAGTTCACATTTGCTTGACCTTTACCAAAGTATATACAGACTAGTAATTCAACTTTGGCCCTTTATGCCCCAAGTACACTCAGCCATGTTGGCTTACCTTACATACTCGTCCACTTCCCTGCCCAACATGGCTGAGAGTAAATGGGGGAAATCGAGTCAGGAACCTACGGACACACGCAGGCGCAGCGGCGACTAAATTCATGATTATCAGCGTTAGCTTACTCCCCACCAGGCTTGTGGCGTTGCTGATTTCACAAGAAGAGAGGGCAGTGAGGCAGTACAGTACATTTCCGTAGGAGAGATGATGAAAGCAACAGTCTAGTTACTCTACCAATCCATGGAAATCTACTGTCCTGCCTCACTGCCCTGCCCGCGTGTGAAATCAGCATAATGCACGCACACATACAAACCGTACTATGTACCATTCGTAGAGTATTTACTGGCCTGTATATACTGGTTATGATTACTAATTACGGGCGCTGATAGCAAATTTACAGAAGTAGGTTAAGACTCCCGTTCGCAGAATGTCCCTTTATAAAATTACGCCCCATTCGCTTAGTTCTTAATTTAATGACAAACAGAAACATTATTTATTTCAAATACATAAGGCAGCATTAATAATAATAATAATATAGCGTTTGTATAATATTGTTTTGAGCATTTAGTCCATGTTAATATTTCCACTTGGGTGTTTCGCAGATAGGACGTTTTGCAAAAGGGTCATTTTGCGAACCGGACCTTACGCGTCCTAACCATAAGAAACTATACAGACTAGTCATTTTTCATTTGAACCAGTTCATACTTCATGGAGGATATAGTTTGGGGACCTATTATTAAACATGATCGAAAACCAGTATCTTTTTTCAACAATTTCTATACATTTTAATAGATCTGGGGCCTTAATCTGCAAATCGATGTTCGAACGTTATCTTTATCTCTTTCTCCCTCTCGAATGAGGAGTGAACGGGATAACTCATTAAAAATTTCAAAAATGGTTCGAAAATTGCGGCCACTCTCGCGCCATCTCGCTCACACCATTGTGAGCGAGATGGCGCGAGAGTGGCCGACATTTTCGAATCTATTCTTTATTGGCGCGGTTTATAATGGTGTAATTAAAACAAATAATTGTACAAACTTTACATAGGTTTTTAGTCACAGTAAGAACGGATCTGTGTTGAGCTATTTCATACATACACACATACAACCCCGATCGTTCACTCATTCGGTCCATGCATACTCGCTCTTATTACACTAGTAATAAGATGTAATGTTTCATGGTGATCAGCATTATACTGATAATGCTGATCACCATGAAACATTTGCATTTTTAACTTAAGGTGGATTCACAATGCAGAATAGCAAGCGAGAAAATAGCTATACAAATCGCTCCCGGCATTTTTAACGCGAACACGCGGAAATGTACGCCCGACGAGCGATATGAATGAATTCACAACGCTTTTACCTTTTTGAACTTGCAATGAAACATTTGTTCTAACTTTTGTACTCAAATTTGTGTTTTTGTGCAATAAAGATTAAATAAATAAAATAAATTTTATTTTCACTTGATTAACTTATCCAATTAAATAAATTTCTTAAAATACTGAATTATATTTGACACAATGACAATCCCGCGCGATCGACGATTAAAAGAATTGACTTCATTCTAGTTCTTTAGAGTGACGTCATTTCGCGACTTCTGGTCAGCTGGGACGAGCACGATATCTTAACGCTATCCTACATTGTGAATCCGCTATAAAGCAAAACTCACGACGAGGAATTGCACGCGATAAATTAGCTACGGACACTATCACACTACGCGTTATCTAGGGCCCGATATTTAGGGAGCAAGGCCGCCGAGAGCGTACGGTAGCTCTAATTAGGGACCCTTTCTATTATTACACCATCCCGATTTACGGAAAGGGTACCTGAATAAGGTGTAGTGTAACAGCCCTTTTATGATTGGTCAAACGAGTTATGAATTATTGTAGTTATTTTACCTATACCTATACCTTTGCCATCAGCCCCATAATAGTTTCCTTATCACAAATTAAAAGGTCCAGAGCTAAAATGATCCATAATCTACAAACTTCAACTTTAGCTGTTTGTTGATACTTTGACGATGCGGTTAGCCTAGTCGGTAGTGACCCTGTCTACGAAGCCAGCGGTCTCGGGTTTGACTCTTGGTACAAAAAAATCATGTAATATATAAGTATATTTATCATTGCCTAGTACCCATGATACAAGCTTAGAGCTTAGTTTGGGACTAGTTCAATTTGTGTGAGAATGTCCCCTGATATTTATTTATGTAGTTCAATCTTGCAAAACAATTGATGCATAGTCAGCTTAAAAAAAGCTTGCCTTATTCTGGATCATATTGACTATGGCTCCTCTTCACATCGGTGACTTTTTCAAGTGGGCGTAAATAATAAATAACCTACTGTCGACTATTGGAGCTGCGAGTTCGACGCCGCGGAGTCCCGGTCGCTCCAATGTCGCTCCACGAATTTCCTTATATAGTTATAGGGCTTCGAATCGGGGTCCCCAAGTACATTCTCTACCTGTAAGTTAAATAATATAGTAATAGTAAATTGCTAGACTTAAAAAAATCTTTGTATTAATGTTTTTTTGATGATTTTGTTCATCACTCTGGTTAACTCTGGTTGATGGATATGTGCATACTCCCAACAATGACCTATGCAAGCCAAACATGAAAAAGAAAAAGAGGTCGGCCATTGGCACGCTGGACAGACAAAACTGCGAGGACAGCTGGGCAAAACTGAATTTTGACAAGACAGAATCTTTTGGAAGTCCCTGGAAGATTCCTTTACCTCATAGACTCACTCTGACATAGTGGATTCTGGTGCAATATTTGAATACAGCTATCACTGTTAACAACTATCTTAATAATTACGTAGACTAAGACTAGTTTGTAATTTCTTTTTCTCTTTAAACCCAAAATAAAAGGCTAAAAAAGCCTTTTATTTTGGGTTTAAAGACAAAAAGAAATTTTATTAATTTTAGTAAAAATGAGTCAGTTTTTTTTAGTATTGATAGAATATTGTACTAATCCCGATTACGAGACAATTGGGGACCTCAGACAAGACAGACAGCCAGTTCAGTTCTGTTTTAGAATCATATCACCATTGTTAAAGTTAGATAGCACTTTAAATGAACAGTCAATACCTTGTACGGAGGTGAGATGGTGACCTCGTTGTACACCCGGATGTTCTGGCCGGCCCAGGACACATCCTCGATCACCCGCGCTATCGCTAGGAACAGCCGCTGCCCCTCAGGGTCCAAGCATGCTGATAACGCTGTCACCTGGATAAAAATATCACAATGAGTAAAGCAAAATTTTGAACATTGATCACACATGTACAGGAAATCTATATAGTGTGACTGATGACTGAGTGGAAGTGTTAGAACGTGACTAAGATAGGCACCTATTAGATGTAAGTTAGTTTTAATTATTAGTTTTTAATTTATTGATGTACTGCTTTGGTTTTTTATTGTAATGCTATGCAATGTATAACATTGTTATAAATAAATCTACTCTCCCCATTTTACCATTCATTCATTATTGTAGCTACAGTGTTTTTCAAACCAGAGTCACAACTAACCACATCTAAAAAGGTCACTAGAGTGGTCGGAGTGCAATACATGTATTTTTCTAACATGGCCAGGAGCTAGCATAAAGCTTAGATGGCAATATATAAAAATACTGTTACAGATTACCTACTGCTGTAGACGATACTATAGATAGAAGGGTATTGCAAACAGATACTTACTAATCTTCTCTTATTCTCGATTGAATTCCGTACTCTAGTATTTAGCCTATGCAGATTCAAACTCTGCGGCGCCTCTGGAGCTGCCGTCACTTCTTTCTTGATTTGCACGTCGCTCACTAACGATAAATTAACAATATTCACATCATGGCGCTTTGGGTTGCCGCTGGATGATGGGCATTTTAATATCAACATCTTCGTCTGAGGATCGAAGGCGAGAACTTCGCCTTCTATTTCTTGATTGTAGCACGTCCGAGTCGCTACAACGCTTCCAATCGTAAAGCAGTCAGACACGACTGTCGACATTTTGAAACGAAGATTCGCGGTTTCTGGTGTTTTAAACCGGTGGCATGCAGCTTAGATGCTTATATTTTAGTAATTATGTAAGCCCAACGTGTTCAAATGTTTTGTTAGGACGTCGAGCCGTCCGCCATTGAATTTTTTGAAGTTTCTTTTCTATTGCGTTTTGATATTGCTAACACTTAAATAATGGAGCGTTTGGTTTGCGTTTTAGGAAGCGCACGATGAGTTTTGTTCGGTTTGTGTCACGTGCTAGAATTTAGACAAACCGTGTTTTATCTTGACGTCTCGACTATACATATTTTACATTCTTTTATAATATAATTTTAGGTTTACAATAAAACTTCAGCATCAATTTTGGGCGTTTGTTATTGAATATCATTGAATTGTTGTTGTAATTGTTATTTAACAAAGACTTTGTAGTTTATTTAGTATTTAATACAAGAAAGTTTTGTTTAATAATAAGTTTATAAGTAAGTTACTGTTGTACCTACATTGATTTGTAGCATTTATTGTACACCTATTTTGGTTTTTTTTTTTTTTTTTTTTTTTAATTTATTCGTGACCATGGATACTAGTCCTTTAGTCGAAATCATGTTAAAATACAAAGTATAATACAAACAGAAATTACTAACTTATATATACTTATATCTAATCTTAAAATGTTTAAATTTTTCGTACAGTATTCACAATAAACTTATATATAGAAACAAAATAATCTAAATTAGATAAAAGATCTTGAGTGCGGCGGGGAACACTTTTACTAATTTCATACACCTCACTTGTTAAGTTTGCACGTTGCGCTTCAAATGTCTGACAGTTATAAAAAATATGCTCTAAATCCGCGATTTCAAAATCACAATGGTCGCATCTGCTGTCGCCACGCAAATTCAGCCGGTTCAAGTGAGCCGGGAATAAACAATGCCCGTATCGTAGGCGATTGAGTGTGGTCACAAACTTCCTGCCACAATATCTAAATCGGTTATACCAAGGTTTTGTCGGTAAGTCTCGCTGTATGTCTGCGTACCATTTACCTTTACTATGTACAGAAATTCTCCAATATTCTTCCCACAGGTTTCGCGATAGTCTATTAAATAACGTGTTGAAGTCGGTAAATGGTACTTTCACAATCGCCGTATGGTCCTCATCATGTGTCTGACGAGTCGCTCCATCTACTACCTCATTACCATATATGCCACTGTGTGATGGGACCCAAACAAACTCTATGTTTTTAGTAGCAGCCAAACCTTGCAACATATCTTTAATTTCATATATAATATAATTTAATTTAAATTCTAAATTGCTGTTGCTTAAAGTTGACAATACACTTTTAGAATCTGTAACTATTAGTATATTTACATTGTTTACATGACTATATATAAATTTTAAAGCTATTAATATGGCATAGCTCTCTGCAGTGAATATGCTACAATTACTATCTAATTTTATACATTTTGTACATTTCATTTGTGGATCATAATAAGCTGCTTTAACTTCATTCTCAGTTTTAGAACCATCTGTATAGATGATATAGTGACCTGTCTTGTTATACAAAAATTCCAAAAAATCTTGTTTATTGTGTACAGAATCTAAGTGACATTTTATATCTAGAAAATTGAGTAATGTATTATAAGGGCAATTATAAATTGGCCATTTATCATAGATGCAAATATCTTTAGTCAAATTTTTAACAAGTGTCATTATGGTTTGGATTTCAGGCAAGGTTCCTGACACAAGAGTATTAGCCGAGATATTGGATACTTCAGCTAACTGAGAAATCTCTGAGGGATACAATATATTATCTAAGACCACTTTATTGTTAGATGCTAACTCCTTCAAACAAAATTTCTCAGCCAGATGTAAACGACGCAGAGACAATGGAGGTATGCAATTCTCAATTTCCATAGAATTGATAGGAGTAGAGCGCATAGCTCCACTGATTACTCTCAAACCTATATTTTGAATCACATCAAGTTTTCTTAATAAAGTGCTACTAGCATTCATGTAAGCCAAACTACTGTAATCAAAATGACTCCTGACTATGCTTTTATACAGCATGCTAAGGGTTTTGGGATCAGATCCCCAGAAAGTGCCTGCTAGAGATCTTAGGACATTTATGCTTTTCATAGCATTCTGGCTAATATAGTTTATGTGCTTATCAAATTTCAATTTATCATCAATTATGATACCTAAAAATTTATGATGTTGGACAATAGGAATAACACTCCTACCATAAGTAATTTCTACATTAGATTGGGCAAATGGGTCTTTACTGAATACTAATACTGAACTCTTTTCAGAGCTGATTTCCAATTTTAAAAGGTCGCTATAATACTTTTTTAATTGATCTAATGCTGCATTCATGTTATAGATAGCTATATTCAAATTTTGATTTTCACTGTATAAAAGCAAGTCATCGGCAAACTGTAAAATTTTAACTTGTGATGTATTTACATAATTAAGGATTTGAGATGTATACAGATTATACAACAGAGGTGACAGCGTAGCTCCCTGCATTGTTCCTTTATTGACAAACCTAGGGCCATGTAGATTATTATTAAATTTAACAAAAAGAGTCCTGTTGTGTAAAAATTTGTAAATCCAAATTAAAGTTTTACTTGGTACACCAATTTCATGTAACACGCGAACCAGACATTCAATATTTACATTGTCAAATGCACCTTTCACATCTAAAAATACACATATGACATTAGAGTGACTAAGCTTGGCTTTTTTGATGTCTGCAATAAAAGATACAAAGCTTTCAGAGCAACTTTTACCTTTTCTAAACCCAAACTGCATATCTGGTAGCTTGTTCTGTGATTCAGCAAAGTAGTCAAGACGTAACTTCAGCATATTCTCAAAAATTTTACCTAGACATGAAGATAGAGAAATAGGCCTATAAGATGATGCATTATTTGCAGGCTTATTTGGTTTTAATATGGGAATAACACATTGAGTTTTCCATGATTCTGGTATAATTGAATTATTCCAAAGCTTGTTATAGATGTCCAATAATATTTTTTGAGCATTTGGATGTAATTTTTGGATCATAATATATGGTATGCTGTCCATCCCTGGAGTTGTATCCTTCCTACTCTTGAGTGAAATGTGCAGTTCATTCAGTGTAAAGTTGTCATTGAGAAAACAATTAATTTCATTTTGAACAGATTGCTCTAATAAATCATTTAAGCTTTCCTCGTCCAATTGTGATGAATCAGTTAACTTGTCTAAAAAACTTGGAACCCAGTTATCATTCAAATACCTGTTTCGACAACTGCCAATCCTTTTAAATCTTTTAATATAGTCCCATATCCTAGAAACAGGTGTCATTCTATTAAAACTACTACATAATGTGTGCCACGAATCCACTCTTTCTTCCTTTAAAATAATTTTCTTTTTAGCGTCACATTTTTTATAATTGATATAATTAGGGATTGTCGGACAATCCTTATATGCTCGAAGAGCATCTTTTGATTTTTTAACTGCGTCATCACATTTTTGGTTCCACCAAGGAGCTGGTTTTCTTAATACTTGAAAAGTTTTCTTTGGCTTTTGCTTAGGGATGGTTTCATTCCTGATATCATACAATATATTTACAAAACTATTGTACAATTCAAGAGGCTGTGTATTTTCTATATCTAAGTTTGAAAAACTATTTTCAGATAGCAAATGAAATTTTGACCAATCTGCTCTACTATAAACATATTTATCTTCCACAGAACGCATCTCATACACTGAAGGCTGCACATTTACAACTACTAGAGTGGGATAATGATAACTGCCCATTGGATCACCATGGACATACCACTCACAGAGAGGAGCTATGTTGGGACTGACGAAAGCTATATCAATTGCAGATGGATTCCTATTAGGATATGAAACAGTGGTTGGGCTGCCGTCGTTCAGCACACACAGATCAAACTCATCTATAAGATTATAAAGGCTATTACCTCTGCTGTTATTTGTATAACAACCAAACAAAATATGGTGTGCATTAAAATCTCCCATAATGAGACATGGTTTAGGAATTTCCTGTAACAACTTTTTCATTTTACTTGTATCAAATCGGCTACTGTTAGGAGGACAATATACACACAGAATGGATAATTTACCAACAGATGTTTCTATTGAAATACAGATATTTTGAACTGATTCATAAAAAGGTGTATTTACAATGTTATATCTTAAGTTCTGTTTTATGAACATACCTACTCCATTATGAGTGTTTTTTGAGTTTTTGTAAATAAAATTATATGATGTAATATTTGGAATGTTACTAGTGTTCCTAAGCCATGTCTCATTTAATAGACATATGTCAACATTTTGTTCAGATAGAAAATTTGTCAATAAGGCTTTTTTGCTTTGTAAACTTTGTATATTAAATTGTGCTACATTTAAATAGGTGTCCATACAATTAAATTAAATTTGCTAATAATATTTCCTTTATTTTCTTGTTTGTGATTGGAGTGTTGTCACTACTGTTGCCAAGTGCTACAAGAGACTTAACTATTGCATTTATAATTATTTCATTGCCAATTATTTGATTGGCATCGAATTCTCTGTGAGAACTTTTTTCTAGCTGGAGTTGAGAGTTTGATATATTGTTTGGCTTATTCAAATTAGGAAACGCTTTGGGGTCAGACAACTTAGATGGCATACTCACCACAGTGGCATATGATCTATTGAGGTGTTTGTTTTTCTTTTCTTCAATTTTTTGTTTTTTCACCGGGCAATCTCTGGATATGGCCAGGTGATTCCCGCTGCAGTTTAAACACATAATGACTTCTGTGTCACATTCCTTATAAGAGTGCTGTCCCGCACATGAAGAACACATTTGTGTACCTCGGCAGGATTTTGCTGAATGGTTAAATTTCAAACATTTATAACATTGCACCAGCGGAGGTATGTATGTGTGTACAGGGTACCTGAAGAGTTTTATGTAAGCGAACTGCGGCAGCGAGGTCGCAGCGAATGTCACTGCCACAGTGCCCAATGGGACCAATTTTCCTTCTACTTTTCTCATAAATCTCTTAATTGAGATCACCTCGTTGTCGCAACTGATGTTTTTATAAATTTCTTCATTAGTCATGTCTTTGGGGACATACCGGATGACCCCAGTTGTTTCTGTCATATATGCGGGAATGAAAGCTTTTAACTTGTACTTGTTAAGAAAGCTGTCCATTTTTAGGAAACTATTTGCCGGGGCAGGCTTCCTAAATGTCACTCCGATCTTATAGGCATTAACTCTGTGTACGCCTGCGATTCCTTTTACATTTTCCGTAAATATGTTTGTCAGTGCTATTGGGTTTTTATTACCAAGCTTTTCTTGTTCTTGCGACTCAACATAAACCACACAATCAACGCTGCGGGTTTCTGGAAAAAGTCTCTTATAATTCTGTTTCACAAACACTTTATAGTTTAGTTCACCAGAAGTTGGAGTCAACTTTCGTCTCTTAGTTCCCCCTGTAGGTGTAGACCCTGCAGATACTTGTTCGACGGGGTCTTCCCCGTCGCTATTGACCCCCATGATGTATTTACACTAAGCACTATTTACAAATGTACTATTTACACACGAACACTTTATATTTACACAAATAATAAGGAATTAAAATTCAGAGAAAATTTTAAGCGTACGCCTAGTTTGACTTCCCGCCAAAAAGTCACCTATTTTGGTAGATTGTAGTGATGCACGCACAAAAAATTTGTCATCTGTATAATTTATTTATACTTGTTACCTACAATCAGGCAATAAACAAATTTTGAATTTTGAATTTTTGAATTTTGAATACGCAATCTCTATTCAGATCGGCGTTTAAAAAGAAGGCTCAAACAAAAGGATGTATAAGCCGCGCCTATTCTTATGCGTGGGCTACACGGTCGGTTTCAAACAACGGTTTAAAATCGTGTAGACAGTGGTTTTAAAGCAAATTTCGGTTGACCTTGGCTATCAAACATAGATAACATACAAACAAACATAGAAACATAGAATGTAGATATCAAACAAATGGGATTGTTTGAAACCGTCTAGCCGCTCGCTTCTACCAAGGTCACTTGGTTTAAAACCGTGTAGCACGCGCTTCATAGGGTAGTCGTTTATCGCTGCTCCCTCGGGAACTGTGTAATTTTCCGGGATAAAAAGTAGTCAATGTCCTTCCCCGGAACTCAGGCTATCTCCGAACCAAATTTCTTCGAAATCGGTTCAGTGGTTTAGTGAAAGCGTAACAGACAGTTACTTTCGCATTTATGATATAGTATGGATTTTATTAAAATATATTATTTCTATGATATAAGCAGCAGATTCGTAACCGCCATCTAGGTACTTCATTTTATTTTGCTGCAAATAGTTTTATCACATTCACTACGTTTTAACAGAACATAAACCATGTTAACCCACTATGATTAGTGGCCATGTGTATAAAAAATAGGCTAAGTGCGAATCAGACTCGTGTACCGAGGGTTCCGTACTTACGAAAGATCTTTTTAAAATAGTAGCAACCAGCTGTGTTAATTCTGTTCACGAAATATTAGATGCAGGTGCAGACACAAAGAGGGAATAAGGCCTTTATTCAGCAGCACTAAGAGCGTTTTTTAATTGACCGACACGACATCGGTGCAACGGGATGCAGTTATAGGTTGGAGCGAGCTCGCTTGTGTATGTGTGTATCTTCCTGTAACCCATAACTGCCGTGGTAGCCTAACGGTTTGACCTGCCGACTCTTAAGCAGAGGGTCGTGGGTTCGAACCCGGGCTCGCACCTCTAAGTTTTTCGGAATTTATGTGCGAAATATAATTTGTAAATTTACCATGAGCTTTTCGGTGAAGGAAAACATCGTGAGGAAACCTGCACACACCTGCAAAGCAATTTGACGGTGTGTGCGAAGTTCCCAATCCGCACTGGGCCCGCGTGGGAACTATAGCCCAAACCCTCTCATTGTGAGTGGAGGCCTGTGCCCAGCAGTGGGACGTATATAGGCTGGATTATTATTTTATTATAAGCTTTCACGGGCAGAAAAATAAGTAAAACAAGTGTTAAAGCAATAACATTTATTACTATACTACTTTACACAGTTATTATAATAATATACATAAAGTAAATTCGAAATGGCAACTAAATATCATTTTGTACTGGTACGTGCGTAGAAAACTTAATCATATTGACCTGGTCTGTTTCATTAACATCTAATACGTTTTTTTCTAAGAAATTTGTTTATAAAGCGTGTTCTGATATTTTTCAGCATTTCGCCTGCTCCGATATATTTGATGGCGATTGTTCTATAAAAAAAAAGCCGATGCCGAATTGGGTAAAATTAATACCTTATGACAATTCAAAATATTGGATTTAGAAATGTCAAAATTAACTTCTTAAAAAAAAAAATTGCGCTACGTAGCATTTTAGCCAATGTAAAATTTTTGTGAGGGAAACTAAATTAACAAATGGGCGAAGGAACAAGTCATAAAGAATCTGAATATAAAATAGTTCAAGACAAGAACTAATTTTGACGTTTCTAAACGTAATTTTAGAGATATTTAAATTTGAATTAAACAGTATCGTTTACAAAAGTAATTTGTAATAGAAATGAAACTAGACCAATAGACGTTTTATAGGAATGAGACTAAAGTAAATTATACTTTAGTTTTTAGTAATTATTTCGTCATAATATTAAAGAAGCATTTACTATCAAACACCAAGCGTTCGAGATACATCTAAAGTGGTCTAAATATCCACATTAATAAATATAGACAGAACTAGAAACAGGTAATATCGATATAGTATAGTAACGATAGATGCCTATTAAGAACAACATTATTCAGGTAAAAGGTTGGATTCAGGACCGAGTTATATTTTGTGCTTAGACCTTTTATATCAGGACTCGCCTTACATAGACTTTCCCCTCTGCCGAGGTATAAGATCAAATGATCTTGCCCGTTTATAAAAACTACCCGTTTAGTCGATTATTTGACATTATCATGATAACCTAACCTATCCGAGTTAAAAAACCCCCGTTATCAGCGCCTAAAAGCCTTCTGAGCAATGAGCAAAACCTTTAACGGGCTCCAAGCACGTACATTTTCACTGGAGGGACTTCGTCACTAGAAGATTTCAAGAATTAAAAAATCAGATCCCCTCATCAACTAGAAAAAAGCTGATGATCTTCAAACGGCTGAACAGATTTTCATGAAACATGGCTAAGAACACTCGGGATAAAATTATCTATGACACAAAAAAAAAAAACTAAACGAAAATCGGTCCATCCGTTTGGGAGCTACGATACCACAGACAGATACACAGATAGACACGTTAAACTTATAACACCCCTCTCTTTTTGCGTCGGGGGTTAAAAATCGTCTTCGTAGAGTAAGAAGCTCTAAGAAAATACCTCGCTGTGATGGCGTAACATTTTGCATGTTAATATTTTTTTAAAATTAATTTGATTTTTTTTTATTAATGCAAGTGCAGTTTTTGCAATTGTGTTAGAGGTTTACATGTATCGCCTCCCTCCGAAAAACGAGACCTTTTTCCTTACGAAATTGTGCCAATGCGTAGGTACTCCTGTTATTAACTTCTCTAAGATATTAGTAGATAAAATAAACATCTGAATGGGAAAGTATTGGCGCGCGTTCAGTAGTGGACGTATTTCGACTGACATGATTATAATGGTACAATCAATATTAGCGAAAGCTCGGCATCGCAAATTTGCATCTTCATTTTCCTTGTAGTCACACCACAGGATTGTTGAGGCACTTGCTAACATTCTTAATTCGGCCGGGTTGTCAAATCGTACACGGTCGGTAGGTATATTATATTGAAATGTGACGCTTACTAAGTATACAACAAATAATTGCATAAACAGTTATGTTGTCTAGTACCCATACCATAGTAGCCTATAGCTTAGTTTAGAACTAAATAAATAAATAAATAAATAAATAAATATCAGGGGACAATCTCACACAAATTGACCTAGTCCCAAACTAAGCTCTAGGCTTGTACTATGGGTACTAGACAACGATAAACATACTTATATAGAGAAATACATACTTAAATACATAGAAAACATCCATGACTCAGGAACAAATACTCGCGCTCATCACACAAATATTTGTCCATACCGGGATTCGAACCCGGGACCGCTAGCTTCGTAGGCAGGTTCACTACCAACTAGGCTAACCGCGTCGCCAATCTGATCATTAGGTTATAATTTTGATAGATTTTAACTTAGTTCTGAACCCAGTAGTGTGATATTTTATATTTAATTAACTAGCTTCGTGACGTAGTTGCTTGGGAACAGGCCGGTCATGCCTCGAAGTTCACCTGAAAAAAAAATTACAAAAAGTCATCAACACTAATTTCATTGAATGTGTCGTTTCACCAAATTTAATTTCATCGAAAGCTATTTTCTGCTGAAACCTTGTTTTCAGGTTATCTTCAGCATTGGTTACGTTAGGTTAGACCTGTGACCACCAAAAAATTATAACTCCTGCACGTGGAAATGCGTGTCGATGAAATAAAAATTCGGCGAAGTGAAACATTCTACGAGATGAGTGTAGGTGATTCAAGGGTTAACCGTTTGACACACTTATGTAGCTAGGGAAAAAACCTGTAACCTTTTGACCGCCGTAGTCTGATATATAAGACACCACACCATAGCTAAATGTACACCTTACTCAAATATACTTAAAGTATATTTAAATAGGTAAGGTATATAATAAGTAGACCTAAGTTTATTTGAGGAAGGTTGACATTTAGCTATGGTGTGATATCTTATAAGAAGTGGTCCAGAAAAAAAAGTAACACGACATATTAGCTGTATATTAATGACAGTACAGCAGTTGTTTTTTGGTTTTTCTGGGGTTCTGTCTGGTGCTTTTCTATCAACAGTTAACCTCTGTCTATAAGTCCGCAAAACCTTACCTACTGTGGATCTGGGTATAGTTAAATGTTTGGCGACCTGAACTAGACTCCAGCCGGCGTTTTCTAGGTAGGTGTATATAATTAACTTACGACGAGTAACTTCAGATGGCTACATTTTTTTCATTTTTAAATAAATCGAATAATTGCTACCATAAAATAACTTCTCGGTACGTTACGTGATAGATGTGAAACAAACAGTTTTTGAAATTTTTCGTGAATTGATCAAAATTCAAAAAAGGTTCTTGCTACCTTAGATGAAAACAAAAAGAGGAAGATACGTGACCGGCGCGCGGGCTTGAGCACCTAAATATAGGCGCTGAGCGCCTATGTTTGAGTCAGTTGTCCGGCCGTCACCGAACTGTCAACACGTGCGACGTCGTCATTATTGTGAGACATATGGCGGTCTCACTTATGCGCACGACGTTAGTCCCTCCATTTATCTCTATTGCTCCTTAGTGCATGTTTACAGCTGTGTGTGTGGAATTTGCGAATGTAGGTGTCGCGGCACGCATTATGTCAGTGTCTTGTACGGCGATAACGTGTCTTCCCCTTTTGCTTTAGTCTAAGCTTTCTACTTTTTTTCTGGACCGCTTCTTATTAGAGATGGGCCGAATACGGACTTTGCCGAATACGAATATTCGGCCGAACATTCGGTTCAGCTCTTACCGAACCGAATATTCGGTTGCGCCGAATCGCTAGAAACAGGTTTTGACTCGTACGCGCTCAGCGCTCCGCGCGTGTTTCGGACCTTCGCGCTCGCGCCATTTGACTTGTCGACTTTTAGTGGATAACTGAGAAAGGTGATTACTGATTAATAAAACTTACTTAATTAGAACAACTTATTTAAGATACGGTTTTTTGCAAAACAATTGTATTTATATTTAGACGCATATTTATCTCTTTTCGGTAGTTGCTTAGAATGCTGAAATAGGATGTCAATCCGACGAATTACGAAACAACCTACGCTCGTTGTTTACTTTGTTTATTCGGTAAATATTCGGCAATGTAACCGAACTATTCGGCCGAATACGAACATAGAAAAATTTGCCGAATATGCCGAATACCGAATATTTACCGAATATTCGGCCCATCTCTACTTCTTTTATCAGACTACGGCGGTCGAGAGTTTAAATGATAAGACGAGCGCACCTTGCCACCAGGCGGGGTCCTGGCTGCGGTCCGTGACGGCGATGATGTCGTCCTTCTCGAAGCTCAGCTCGTCCGCGTTCTGCGCCGTGTACGGGTACAGCGCGATCACCTGGAACAACCACCAGTTACCACCACTAACCAGACCCCCGACGCAAAAACCTAACCGAGTTAAAAACCCCCGATATCAGCGCCTAAAAACCCTCTGAGCAATGAGCAAAACCTTTAACGCGCTTCAAGCACGTACATTTTCACTGGAGGGACTTCGTCACTAGAACATTTCAAGAATTAAAAAATTAGATCCCCTCATCAACTAGAAACGAGCTGATGATCTTCAAACGGCTGAACAGGTTTTCATGAAACATGGCTAAGGGGCCGTTCAAATATTACGTAAGCAGATTTATTACAATTATTTACCCCCACATCCCCCTTGTCAGCAAAAGTAATCAAAGCTCTTACCCCCTCCCCCCATGCTTACGTAAACATTATTCAATTATAAATGTATTTTTTTATATATTATAATTATAATGCACTAAACGTATGCATTATTTGCAGGAATCCGTTTTCAAGCATAGACATTGTGAGGGTTGCCATTCGTGTAAAAAAGTAAATAACTACCGATGACGTAATCATCATCTAGACTCCCCTACCCCCCATGTCATCCAAAATAAGCAAAACAAAGACCCCCCCATAGTGCTTACGTAATACTTGAACGGCCCCTAAGAACACTCGGGATAAAATTATCTATGACACAAAAAAAACTAAACTAAAATCGGTTCATCCGTTTGGGAGCTACGATACCACAGACAGATACACAGATACACAGACAGAACCGTTAAACTTATAACATCCCTCTTTTTTTGCGTCGGGGGTTAAAAAAGAGGGGTGTTATAAGTTTGACGTGTGTACCTGTAGCATTGTAGCTCCTAAACGGATAGACCGATTTTGATTTAGTTTTTGTTTTATTAGAAAGGTGACTTAGTCGAGTGTTCTTAGCTTGGTTTGATGAAAATCCGTTAAGCCGTTTAAAAGTTATGAGCTCTGATCACGATTTTGTCGGGAGTTTTTTAATATTGGAAATCTTCTAGTGACGAAGTCCCTCCAGTGAAAATGTACGTGCTCGGAGCCCGTTGAAGTTTTTGCTCATTGCTCAGAGGTTATTTTAGGCGCTGATGTCGGGGGTTTTTAAGTCGGTTAGGTTATCTTCCTAGCGCTTATTTTTCGTCGGGGCACGCTAGACCATGATCCAGATTCGGCCAGTCCGGTTATTGCAGTGGAGCGACTGCCGTCTGACCTCCGTAACCCTTGCGACAGGGGAACCAAACCAATTGAATCATGGATACACATTTTGCCACCTAAATGTGCAGGTTTCCTCACATTGTTTTCCCTTACCGTAGGAGCATCGGTTACCGTGCTGGTAATATACATAAGTTACAAAAACTCATTGGTACATGGCGACCGCTTGGGGGTTCGAACTCTGTACCTCACATACACGAGTCGACACCGCTAGCCACTAGGCCACCGACGCTCTGGCGACTATACTTTTGTCTGAATAGATAATTATACACTAACACCAGATTCGAGTATTATTAGTACTCAGCTATCTATCGCTGTCACGCTCTCTCTGGCATAACAAATTTAACACACACACACACACACGCACGCACGCACGCACGCACGCACGCACGCACGCACGCACGCACGCACGCACGCACGCACGCACGCACGCACGCACGCACGCACGCACGCACGCACGCACGCACGCACGCACGCACGCACGCACGCACGCACGCACGCACGCACGCACGCACGCACGCACGCACGCACACACACACACACACACACACACACACACACACACACACACACACACACACACACACACACACACACACACACACACACACACACACACACACACACACACACACACACACACAGCATGCACGCACGCAGGTACAAATTTAATAATTAAATAAATATCAATTGACAATTAGCAATTTGACGGTGTGTGCGATGTTCCCAATCCGCACTGGGCCCGCGTGGGAACTATAGCCCGAAACCTGTCGTTGTGAGAGTATATAGGCTGGATTATTATTATTATTATTATTTAATAAATATCACGGACAATCTCACACAAATTGACCTAGTCCCAAACTAAGCTCTATGCTTGTACAGTAGAGTTCAAAATTATATACACACTTTTTGCACCTTATTTCAATACGATAAGGCGCATAAGTGTTTACATATCTTTGAACTCTACTGTACTATGGGTACTAGGCAACGATATACATACTTTTATATATAGAAAACATCCATGACTCAGGAACAAATACTCGCGCTCATCACACAAATATTTGCCCATACCGGGATTTTCAGAAGCTGTGTGTACATAAACTAAATAAATTATTTTTCTTTCTTTCTATAATGACAGATGCCAGAGAGTGTGACAGCTATAGAGAGCCGAGTACTATTTAATACCGTGGTTACAATGTTTTTTTGGGCCAAATGAGGTATGGGGAAGTTCGAAACCACATGATGTAGGCAAACTGTCTAAGGAACCCTCTTTATTTGTGAAAACGTTTTTCGCATATTTTTTTTTTAGTAAAGTTTAAGTTGTTAGTGAAATTAAAAATGTTTTTATGCAGATCGACTCAGTTTATTAGGGACATTTACATTTTGCGGCGTTCGTTATATTTTTTCCTGTCAATAATATACTCCTACGGAATCCTAAAAGCAACGTTTCATTTCACCTTGTCTATGACAGTTTCCGCAGGCATCGCGTCCATCTTGGACGACAGCACAGGCGTCGTTCTGCCGGAAGTGCGCCCTGACGATTGCAGGATCTAGAATACGAATGAAATAGTAGTTTATGTGACTGGTGCATAATGAGAGTCAATAAAATACGAGTGTGTGTTTATGAAACGAGCCGACAGGCGAGTTTCATAATAGCATCACACGAGTGTTTTAATGCCTAATTATGTACAGTTACATACACTATTTTATCTACATACATATTATAAGCTCTCTATGATGTGTTCAGGAACCGCATGTTACGACCGGCATAGCCGGCATTGATCAATTTATTAGAACGTCAAAAATGGCGGCAACCGTAGTTTTTGTTTTAATTCAGAGACAATCTAGAGTCGGCCTCTACCAGCATATTGTTCGATATCAAATTATAAAGTAACATACGAGATTTGTCAAAATTGTATGCATTTGACATTTCATTTCGAATTAAATGTCATCTCGAGTGATATTAGAATTGAGGTCAAATAAAATTGTTTTGTTTTACAAAGATGTTCGAAATTTGAAACTCATAACTTTATCAAATTTTATATCGATATAAGAACATTATGTTACTGCTACAGATAAGAAAATTATCATAGTAAATTAGATTGCTGTAATGCTGGTCATTGCTAACGGATTCTGAACGCATTATAGGGGACTTATGTAGATAAACTTATTAACTGTACCATGTGTGAACTATACTGCCCTGCTAAGCTAAAATGCGATATCTCAGACAAAACTCCTGTAGCAATTGCTGCCTTATTACTAACAGGAGAGGACTGAATTTTCTTTGGCTATTGAATTTGAGATTTCGCCTGCTTAGGACGGCAGTATATTAAGGGGCATCCATTAATTACGCGAGATGATTATGGCGATGTTTCGACCCCCCCTTTGGTGAGATGTCGTGAGATTAGTCTCGACTATTCATCTGTACGTAAGATGATTTTTCGAAACGCGTATTTTTAGTGTATGTACATTAATCTGTACTTGATTGCGTTGGATTTATTAAAAAAAATGTGTTACATTATTAAGGCGTATTTTAGCTCAAAAACATGGTTTACTTAATTTAACCCAGTTTTCTAGCAATTTTACTGTTTCTTGCGGAAAAAACATACCTTTCTTAGGCCATTATGGAATTATGTCAAAGTGAAGTTATAAATCGAATATGCGAAGTGTCTGGCGCCCTCCCACCAGCCGCTGTCCCCTTCTTGTCAGTAAGGGGGCACCCTGGTGTACGCACCTTGACGTAGCTGGCGGGGAACCAGCCGAGCTGGCGCAGTACCCTGGTGTACGCACCTTGACGTAGCTGGCGGGGAACCAGCCGAGCTGGCGCAGTACCCTGGTGTACGCACCTTGACGTAGCTGGCGGGGAACCAGCCGAGCTGGCGCAGTACCCTGGTGTACGCACCTTGACGTAGCTGGCGGGGAACCAGCCGAGCTGGCGCAGTACCCTGGTGTACGCACCTTGACGTAGCTGGCGGGGAACCAGCCGAGCTGGCGCAGTACCCTGGTGTACGCACCTTGACGTAGCTGGCGGGGAACCAGCCGAGCTGGCGCAGTACCCTGGTGTACGCACCTTGACGTAGCTGGCGGGGAACCAGCCGAGCTGGCGCAGTACCCTGGTGTACGCACCTTGACGTAGCTGGCGGGGAACCAGCCGAGCTGGCGCAGTACCCTGGTGTACGCACCTTGACGTAGCTGGCGGGGAACCAGCCGAGCTGGCGCAGTACCCTGGTGTACGCACCTTGACGTAGCTGGCGGGGAACCAGCCGAGCTGGCGCAGTACCCTGGTGTACGCACCTTGACGTAGCTGGCGGGGAACCAGCCGAGCTGGCGCAGTACCCTGGTGTACGCACCTTGACGTAGCTGGCGGGGAACCAGCCGAGCTGGCGCAGTACCCTGGTGTACGCACCTTGACGTAGCTGGCGGGGAACCAGCCGAGCTGGCGCGCGCGGCCCTTGGCCTGCAGCTCGCCCTCCCACCAGCCGGTGTCCGCCTTCTTGCGCACCACCAGCAACTGCCCTTTGGTGAGCGACAGCTGCTCCGAGCTGGAACAGTTCATTTATGCTAAATTTTGCCCTCGACTCCGTCCGCGTAGAAGTCCAATTTTTCCCTACTTCCACCCCCTTAAGGGATGATTTCCGGGATAAAAAGTATCCTGTCGTCCCCCGGGGCTCAAACTATCTTCATACCAAATTTCATCTAAATCGGTTCAGCGGTTTAAGCACGAAAAGGTAACAGACAGACAGAGTTACTTTCGCAGTTATAATATTACTAGCTTTTGCCCGCGACTTTGTCCGCGTAGAAGTCGTTTATCACTGCTCTCTCGGGAACTGTTCAATTTTCTGAGATAAAAAGTAGCCTATGTCCTTTCTCGAAACTCAGGCTATATCCATACCAAATTTCATCGAAATCGGTTCAAGCTTTACAGACAGACAGACAGACGCAAAAGTATGTCTACTTTCGTGTTTATATAATATCAAGTATAGCAACCCGCCCTCGCTTAGCTTCGGTTATAAGTTAAAATATAGCCTATGTCCACCATGAAACCTCATTCTGAATATCACTGAAAGAATTTTAGAAATCGGATGGGTAGTTTCAGCGATTACCCCCTACATCCAAACTTATTAAGTACCTCTTTCTCCTCTTCTTAAGTAAGTCGTTTATCGTTTTTACCCTGGACACTATCAAATTGTCTGGGATAAAAAAAGGTGCCAACCCAGGATAACAACTACCTGTGTGACAATTTCATCCGAATCCGTTCAACTATTTAGGCGTAGCTGAAAAAACATCCCAACATCCATACAAACTTTATTTAGCGACGTCGCTGGGGTCGCAACCGATTTTCGATCGAATTTCTATACAAAAACAAAAAAAAACGGTCTATAGCTGGGGTTCGAACCCGCAGTCTTTGCGTAGTAGGCCAACGCTCTAACCATCAGCCTATTCAGACGGAAGCAGCCGCCCCGTAATTACGAACCATTGCGCGAGAATTTCCATGTTTCTAACTTCAAAAATTACCAAACTCCCTTGCAAACTATCACCCCCTATTTCATTCCCTTAGGGGTAGTTATCCAAAATCACCGGAAGTTGTTTTAATCTGTTTAAAGTAGTCTTTTTAACAGTTTTCACGTTTCTTACTTCAAAATTGACCAAACTCCTATACACACTTTCACCTCCCCTTTTCATCCTCATGGGGGTAGTTTTTCAAAATCACCTAAAGTAGTATTTTGTTATTTGTTTACAGTAGCCTGTACATAAATTTCCATGTTTCTAACTTCAAAAATGACCAAACTCCCATGCAAACTACCACCCCTAATTTCCTTCCCTTAGGGGTAGTTATCCAAAATTGCCTTAAGTCGTTTTTTATTTGTTAACAGTATTCTTTATAGCAATTTTCAAGTTTCGTACTTCAAAAAGGACCAACCACCACTCCAAAAGGAACTACCACCCCCCCATTTCATTCCCTTAGGGGTAGTTTTTCCAAAATTGCCAGTAGTACTTTTTTTATTTGTAAACAGTAGCCCATAAACCAATTTTCACGTTCCTAACTTCAAAAATATCCAAACCCCTATACAAACTTTAAACCCCCATTTTAACCCCTTAGGGGTAGTTTAGCCAAAATCGCTGAAGATAGTATTTTTCATTTGTAAATAGTAGCCTTTATACCAATTTCCACATTTCTATCTTCAAAAATGGATGACTTTCATACAAACTTCCAACCCCATTTTTACCCCCTTAGGGGATGAATTTTGAAAAATCCTTTCTTAGTGCACCCCTAGACCTCATAAGGAACCTACGTGCCAAATTTGGAATCTCTAGACCCAGCGGTTTGGGCTGTGCGTTGATATGTCAGTCAGTCAGTCAGTTTCTTCTTTTATATATTTAGATGTTAAATAGTAGGGATAACTAGAAAATGCAACGCGTAAGGCCGGCCTTACACACTCTGAATTAAGAATCTGAATTCATAATTTGAATTCATATTATTAATTCAGAAAGCACGGAATTGCATACAATACAATGTAACTATTATCCACACACAATCTGATTTTTTCAGATTTAAAATTTTACTGAATTCAGACGCATCAAAAATTCTAACTTCATTCCACGGACTGAAAAGGTACCGTTAAAAACGGTTTTTATCGGGTCTTTTTAAAGGTACCCGACCGTTAACGCAGCATTCCGGTACCGGGTATCAATACTTTAGGTATCCAAACAAGCTTCCGTCCAAACGGTACCTTTAAATGAAAGTACCTCATCAAATAATAATAATAATCTAAGCACTTTCCATCAGGTGAGATCGGGGTCAACCACTGTTCAGTCTTATGTAGAAAAAATAAAAAAAATAAGTACCCCAATTCAAACCGGTCACTCAATCGGACAATAGCGCCGTTGCGAGCTAGCGACTCTCGCGAGAGCGAGAGGGATCGCGTGTCTCACTTTTGAGTCAGTTGCCGACTGCGTCACTATCACTCTCAGTACCGCATGTGACGTTGCCACGTTTATGGGTAACCGAAATCATTGAGGTATGTAGAATTTATTTAAAATGTCGGAATCCACTTGAGAGCTTATCTTCCAATGAATGGCTTTGTTATCTATTGTGAAGCCCGACCGCTAATTAGCAGTGCAAAATGAAACGCACAAATAACAAAAGATTTCATATGAATAGCAACTTTACCGCTTAAAGAAGAAGGTTCAAATTGCAATGGCAACGCATTCGAGATAGTACTGTTTGAAATTGAAAGCGGCAGCCAGGAAGTTTGTTTGTGTCAGGTACAGGGTGATTCAGGAATAGCTTTCTTATCTTAGTATAGTACGCAAGCACGTCTGCATAGTTCTCAGTCGCTACCAAGTATCGATATCGTTTGCTTCACTGTGTTTTATTCTGGATATTTCTTTAATTTGACCTCTGGCCTACGTATTATATTATATGGCTAGATAGTATTTTTAAACAGTACTATCTCGAATGCATTGCCATTGCAATTTGAACCTTCTTCTTTAAGCGGTAAAGTTGCTATTCACATGAAATCTTTTGTTATTTGTGCGTTTCATTTTGCACTGCTAATTAGCGGTCGGGCTTCACAATAGATAACAAAGCCATTCATTGGAAGATAAGCTCTCAAGTGGATTCCGACGTTTTAAATAAATTCTACTATACCCGTTTTATTGGTCAGCGTAATTGTACGGCTCATTTTTCGTTCAGGTACCTTTACTTGTAACGGTCAACCTTAGCGATACCGTTAAGGTACCTATTAAATTTTATTTATTCGGGCACCGTTACTTTTGGATACCTTTTCAATTGATACCTTTATTTTAGATGACCGGTCTTTTGCGGGTTTTCAGTCCCTGCTTCATTCGTTTTAAAGTTTATTTTTAAAGTTAAGTTTGTTTTAAAGTTAAGAGCAGTTTGTTGAACCAGGCCTTAGACATGTGGAAGTGCCTGTGGGTGTGTGTACAATAGAAAAAGAGGGAGTGTGTTTGTAAAGGTGATTCCATGAGTTTCAACCGCCGTCAGTCCCTTGATCGCATTAAAGTCGAAATTTCTGTAGCTTTGACCATTTTCGGTTAATTTGTAGAAGTCAGGGCGTTCTATAAAATAACCGAAAGTGGCATTCAAAGCTACAGAAATTTCGACTTGACGCGGTTGAAACACTCGTGGAATCACCCAGGAGTATACGTGACGTTCTCAATATAAAGGGACCTTATGGAGGAAGGCAGTTACGCTCTTCTTGTTCTTGTAACTATACGAATACTATGGTAACAGTTCTAAAAACTGCGTAACCGCCTGTCTCCATAAGGTCCCTTTATATTGAGAACGTCACATATGTGCATGTGCGCGCGTTCGTTCTGATACAAATATGATAGAAAGATACGGAACACGTCTGTGTGTTTGTCTGACCTGGCAGCGGTGTAATTAGCGATCGCCTGCGCGATCTCATTCTTGCGAGTGTGTGCGTGTGTGTATTCACGCTTAAGGCCTACGCAAACCGGCGGAGCGCAGCGCAGATCACCTAGGAGGATTTACGCCGCGCAGCGCACACCGACGAGGGAAAATCCCCCGCGATACCGCGAGCGCCCGCCAGCGCAGCGCCGGCGGCCGGCGCATACCGGGGGATGCCGCGGCATGCCGCCGCCTGCCGTGGCGGTATCCTCTAACATGCTCCTCGATGCCGCAGAGTAGAAATCCCACGTGATGCTCCGAGGTCGGTCACAGAGCATTCAAATTTATACCTTATTGTAATTAAAATAGAAAAGAATATACATTGATAAATTTAAAGTGATCTGCGCTGCGCTCCGCCGGTTTGCGCAGGCCTTTATGCTGTATGTGTGTTTGTCTGACCTGGCAGCGGTGTAATTGGCGATCGCCTGCGCGATCTCGTTCTTGCGGCGGCCGGTGGCGGAGTCCCGGCCGGAGTCGCGGCGCGCCGCGGAGGCGGGACGCGCCTCCGTGATGGCGGCCACCTCCGAGGATATAGGGGTTGACGACTTTTGCTCCTGGAAATAAATGGCTCCACTAAATTGGATATATAGCACATTTTTGCAGAGGCTGGAAAGTCAAATTGATGGAAGAGTCAAAAATTAAACGCATGATGACTTAACCAAAAAGTCACGTCTGCCATTTTGAAATGTATAAATAATCTACCTTAATTTCGAAATCGGCGTCATCGAGCATAAAAAAAGAAAGTAACACGACGGCTTTTTAAAAAAAAGTCCCGTGCGCCATCATGAAATCCAAAATCGACTTCCATTCTTGAAATGGTATTATCGGCATGCTGGAAAATGACTTATATTTCTATTCTACCAAGTTATTGAATAAAACACGATGAAGACAATATACCTGCACTGGTTCCGCGGGTGCGACGGGTGTCGGCGTCACGGCCGGCGGCGGCTGTTGCGCCGGAGCCGGTTGCGGCGCCGGCTCCGGCTCCGGCTCCGGCTCCGGCTCGACCGCTTCCGGGATCGGCGCGATCGGCTCCGACGTCGTCGTCGCGTCTTTGGTCACGTAGTTGGATGGGAAGATGCCGGTTCTGTACGGAATTAAATCTTACTACTATTATGAACTAGCGACCCGCCCTCGCTTCGCTCCGGCTACTATTATATACATAAACCTTCCGTGAAAAATTATCTAACTGATGGTGAAAACCGCATTAAAATCCGTTGCGTAGTTTGAAAGATCTAAGCGTACATACAGAGGGACAGACGGCGGGAAGCGACTTTGTTTTATACTATGTAGTGATGCAAAAGTTTGTATGGATGTATGTTTGTTACTCATTCACGCATAATAGTCTGAACGGATCTGAATGAAATTTGGCACTGAGATAGATTATAGTCTGGAATAGCACAAAGGTTACTGTACGGGCAAGTGTACATTCATTTGTATATAACTCCGCAAAACCTATTTATTGTGCATGCGTGTGCCTACGCGTGCAATTAACTTTACAACTGTAACAAATAAATTCATTCTTTATTCAGCAGTCAATTCGGTCGTTTCTTATTAATTATCATCGCCTCCGATCGATCAGTATCATCTCTAACATATATAAATTATATCATTTATCAAATGACGACGCGGTTAGCCTAGTTGGTAGTGACCCTGCCTACGAAGCTAGCGGTCCCGGGTTCGAATCCCGGTATGGACAAATATTTGTGTGATGAGCGCGAATATTTGTTCCTGAGTCATGGATGTTTTCTATGTATTTAAGTATGTATTTCTCTATATAAGTATGTTTATCGTTGTCTAGTACCCATAGTACAAGCCTAGAGCTTAGTTTGGGACTAGGTCAATTTGTGTGAGATTGTCCCCTGATATTTATTTGATATTTATTTATAGTAGTGTAGCTAAACCCTACAGTTACTTTTTATCCCGAAAAAATTTAAAGTTCCCGAGGGAGCAGCGATAAACGACTTCTACGCGGACGGAGTAGTCATATGTATTTTTAGAGTGCGGTAACCGTAGTAAGCGCGTGGAATAATATAAACAAACATTATGTTAGATTTGAGACTGAGGGTTTTCTATCTATTGGTGCGAAACCGGCTTAAGTCGGTCAGAAATAGTAGATTGTTGCATCAAGCAGAAAGTAATTTATTATTGCACCGAGTGCTGACTTGGAGCTTGAGCCTCGGCGAGGGCTCTAAATGCATGAGTGCAAATTGTAATTAAATAAACTCTTGAATGTTTCAATTATTTTCGCTTAAGAAATCCAAATTAAATCAGAATAAAAAAATTACATAATTTTGGAATTCGGCGTCCCCAAAAACCCATAAATTGAGTCATGATGAATTTTTCAAAAAGTCACATCCGCCATCTTCAAATCCAAACTGGACCTCATTTTTGAAGTCGGAATCTCTAAAAAACCTAGAAGATGTGCCCCATGAAGACTTTCCCGAAAAATGTCATGTCCGCCATCTTGAATTCCATACCTACGTCAGTTTTAAAATCAGCATCCCAAAAACCAAGGGAATGAGTGCTATGACTGACATGATAAAAGATATCCCAAGTCGTGACAGATTGGTCCATGATTTAGTGCAGTAATGGAATTTGTATGGAACTTTATTGCTCTAGAGCAGAAAAGTGCCTCTTTGTGCTTGCAAATTATTGCTTAGTTGGAAGAAGCTTCAAGTCTTCAATAAGAGCGAAAAAAATGGCATTCGGCTGATTCTGAGCAGCTTAATACGGAGCCGGAGGAGTAACATTTCCTTTCTTTCATTTCTTTTCCTTTGTCAAGTCAATTTAAAAAAAATGGTTTGCAACTCTTTCATATACGGAGACAGAAGACATTGCGCATCTGTGCTTAGAGAGCTCTCTTGCTGACTTTAGTGGATACATCCTCGCACTCATACATACATATAACACACCTCACACACACACACTCTCACACATATTTTTATGTACTGCTAAATTGTCATCATAATTGCCATTATATTTCCAAATTTCATGATTGTACATTTTTAATAACTTGATGTTATTTCTCTGGGTATATGTCGACCGACTCCGTGGATCCCAAGATTCAGGCTCAGCCTATACCTTGACTATTTAACAGAGTTAGTACTAGAAAACAGAGAATGCACGTAATTGGTCAGCGATAAGGACGATGCACAGGCACAAGGTAGGTTTACATGCCTGTCAAAGTTTAGTCAACATCTGTCGCTCGTACGGTGCGGACGCTTTCAAGTGCTTATATTTGGTTACAAATTTTTACCTGGCTCGTTTATTGGACTGTTTCCCATTTAACCTGTGACTCGGCTAGTTTTTTGGACTGTTTCCTATTTAACCTGTGACTCGGCTTGTTTATCGAACTGTCTTCTGCTTCTTCCGTGACTCGGATTGTTTAAAGCATACGGATTAAATATATATTTATAAAAAGAACGGATAAGTAGTTTTATTTCTATGTATATATATACCTACTACTTCTCTTTCCCATTATCACTCATACTTGTACTTGTATAGCCTATACTATACGTCCCACTGCACTGCACGGCACATATTTAAATATTATTATCTACTACTTTAAATTACATAATGATTTATAGATTAATAAACATGACATGACAACGTCATGTTATCAATAAGTTAATTATTTGAGGTGCCTCGAACTACAAACAAAAATCACGAGAAATATTACGAATATTCCAACAAGCGGCATGTAAGCCGAGCCCGCCATCGACGTGCGATTTATTTTCGCCCACTGTCAGTTTCTTGTCCCTTTCATTTTCATACAAAAGTGCAACAGAAAGAACGCTTTGCTAACTCTGTTAAATAGACAGGGTATAGTTTGGTATCCACCGGATAATGCGTTTGTATCCATGTGACTTGTTTAAATAAAGTTATTCTTATTCTTTGCCAGGGTCACCAAATAACCGTAATGATGTCTGTGCCGCTTCAGGAGCAGGCCTGGCTGAGTACCTGGCGCCGATGCGGCCTGTCCACCAGTCCCCGTCGCGGCGCGTGACCTCGATCCGCTCGCCCGCCTCGAACACCAGGTCGCCGGGCTCCGCAGAGTTGTAAGGATACGCTGCTATATAAAAATCGCCACCTTCTAAAAAAAAAAAAGTAACAATTTTGAACTCTCAAATTCATCTAGAACAAACGAACGAGCGAGAAAGGACGAGTTAGTGTTATACATCTTGTCTAGGCCCAGGGACTATACCGGTATAATACGGATATCGATATAAATATCGATAATTAGGTATCATTTTATCGATATAGGTATCGATAAATAATTTTCGATACATTAATATCGATATTTTGACAGAACTCCGTCATTTGTGACCCGATTTGAAATTATTGTTTTTATTCAGTCAGGTAACATACATACATACCTAACTGATGATGAAATCCATGAGTAATCGACGAAACTCGTAGGTGCAGTCAAAGGCACTAATATCTATACACCCATCGCGTCATTAGTGACAATATTCGGCCAGGTGATTATGTATCTGATTACTAGCACGATTTGCTAAAAAATATGTACCTATTAGTATCGATACCAAGTATTGATATCTGTTTACCGATATTTAAGTTAACCGATACAATTTATTTTTTATTTTTATTGATAATGGGTTTGCTCTTGACCAACTCCCGCCCTTGGAGGACGAAGATTCAGTCTACGATGTAGCGAGCTCACCCAGAAGATGCCTATTCACCCTAGCTTTAAATAGGTTCAGATTGTATGCACTCGGAAATACAGACGCCGGAAGCGCATTCCACTCCTTTGCAGTACGCATTATGAAAGATGATGCAAAGCGCTTCGTTCGAAAAGGCGGAATTTGAACCAAGTACGGATGGCATCCCTCGGTGCGCCTGGAAGTCCGATGGTAGAAAGGAGACGGCGGTATTAGCTCGTGGAGCCCCTGTGCACACTCCCCGAAGTACAGTCTGTAGAACACCGACAAGCAGGCAACTTTCCGTCGGTGAGCTAGGCTGTGAAGCTTAGCTTTTTCGAGAAAGTCGTGGCCGATGAGTCTCTTAGCTCTGCGTTCCACCGAGTCAAGTATGGCTAGTTGGTATTTAGCTGAACCATCCCAAAGGTGACTGCAGTACTCCTTGCCTGATCGGACCTGAGCTTTGTAGAGAGATAAAAGCTGTCCAGGCGTGAAGAACCGCTTTACCCTATTTAGGATGCCCAGCTTTTTGGCCGCGGTTTGCGCTTTGTACTCAATGGTGGCACCAAAGTTGAGATTAGACGTCAACTCCATGCCGAGAAGCTCGAGACGGTCGGTAATAGGCACAGATGTACTTCGGAAAGTAGGGGTCAAACTGAACTGACTCCTTTTGGCAGAGAATAGACACGCCTGTGTTTTGGTGGCGTTGAAACTGACTAAATTTTTGTCACCCCACTGGGAGACAAGACTTAAAGTCAGATCCGTTCGCTCTACCAAGGCCTCTCTCAAAGAACGTACCTCCACTGCACTGACTTATCGATATATTCGGGAAGTATCGATATTGTTATCGGTATCTTATTAAAATACCTATATATCTCGGTTATCGATATACAGTCCCTGTCTAGGCCCCCTGTTAAATACACACCATTTTACGATAAATATTAAAGTACAGTATATTATTGTTTTCTTTAAATTGATGCAACCAGTCTAAAACGAAATACAATACCGGTTTCTTAAGGATCAAATAACTGTATAATTAAAAATAAATCATCAACGTAATTTACTTACCGACAACTGGCATCGCACCGCCTAAGTCGTTCGCTATTTCCGCTTCCGGCACCTCAGCGATTCCTTAAAAAAAAATGTAATAAAACTACAAACTGTTCTCGGCGTCAAAAATGTGTTTCAAACGAATATAGCTTTTAAATTATTTATGAGTATTTAGTATCATTAATGACCGTTAAAAACACGAATCGTTCGATTCCGTACAAAATAATGACCGCTAAATAAATCAGTTAAATAAACTGTTTGAAGTCAACTTATCAAAATCTGATATTTATTTATTAACCCTTCCCTTGCCTTCACTCAGTCGGATTAAAGACCGTGAATGATGGAGTTACCTTCGAGTTGCGTCTTCGTCTCCAGCGGCTCGATGACTTCAGTGGCGTAGGCTGCAGCAGCGTTGATGTCTTCGACGTACGACTCCGGAAACCAGCCCGATTGGCCTGCGACCAACGAAATATGTCTGAATTAGATTATCTTGCAGACATTCTTAATCATCATCATCATCATCATTATCAGCCGCAAGACGTCCACTGCTGGACAAAGGCCTTCCCCAAGGTTTTCCACAACGACCGGTCCTCTGCTGCTGTCATCCAGCGGTTTCCCGAGACATTCTTAATACTCTTCTTCAATTAAAACCTAGGAAATTCTCATGAATATCTTCTCAAACAAGTCACGTCCGCCATCTTGCATTCCAAAATCTACATCATTTTCGAAATCAGCATTCCAAAAACCTAGGGAATGAGCCCCATGATTGGCATGATAAAAGAAATCACAAGTCGCGACCGTCTGTCTCATGATTTAGTATGAAACTTTATTGCTCTAGAGCAGAAAAGTACCGCCTTGTGCTAAGTATTAAGAGCAGTTTTGACGAAATTATTGCGTACTTGGAAGAAAAAAAAAGATATGTTACCTCTAGCCATGCCCCATCGCCACCCGGGCTCAGCGTCACCCCTAGGGGCAACCGCATCGCTCACCTAAAAAAATAAAAAAATCAGGGTACAAACTGATACAAATTGACCTAGTCCCAAACTAAGCTCATGCTTGTACAGTCACACCACGGGATTGTTGAGCCACCATAGAACCCTGTCATAATGACAGCGTTAAGTCACGCAAAATAAATTACGTCAAAATTTACCGTCAACTTTCTGTGAGAGGGTTCTATAGTGGCTCAACAATCCCGTGTGGTGACTGTACTAGACGACGAAAAACATAAAAAACATACTGGGTGTTTTTTTATTCGTCTACAAAATTTTGGGGGTTAAATCAGTAAGTCATACTGACCAACTTTCACTATGGGACCAACCCCGAAATGGCGAAAAAAAATTTGCCCCTCCCATACAAAACATCGTCAGCTGACTAGCCAAAATATATGGGATGGTCAATTTTTTTTTCGCGATTTCGGGGTTGGTCCCATAGTGAAAGTTGATCAGTATGACTTACTGATTTACCCCCAAAATTTTTTCGACGAATAAAAAAACACCCAGTATAGAGAAATACATACGTAAATACATAAAAAACATCCATGACTCTTTCGCTCATCACACAAATATGTTGACTTGCCCATAGTGGGATTCGAACCTTGGACCGCTAGCTTCGTGGGCAGGGTTACCAACTAGGCTAACTGCGTCGTCCTCATATCATCATCATCATGTCAGTCTGATGACGCCTATTGGTGGACAAAGGCCTTAAAAGACCCAGGGCAAGACCGGCTCATCGATTATGTATGACAGCCATACAGATGAACAAAAATATTATGCGACTAAATTCGAAAACATAATTCGAGAGACAACTTTGACAACTCATTCCTCACTTCACGTTAATAAATTACTAGTGATTTATTGCTGTGAAGTTATCCCTATGGTAGGTAACCCTTCGTCTTATCTGTCAAAGTTGTCTCTCGAATTATGGTTTCGACTTAAGGTGATGATGATTCGCGACATGAAGTGACATTCGCTGTATGACGTGACGTTCGCCACATGGCATGTCGTGACATTATGGACATGACGTAGCATTCGCGATGTGACATGAAGTGACGTGACGTGACGTTCGCGTCATGGCGTAACGTCTTGCCTCTTATTGGTATCCAATCACTTGCTAAACAACATTTCACAAACAAATAATTTGGCAAACCCGTTTTTTTTTTCCGAAAATAAATATTTCAGGACCATCGTGTAGAACCCTATAGGTTAGGTTAGGTTAGTTTTATAAAAATCCTGAAATATTCAGTTTCGGAAAAAAGGTGGTTTACCAAATTACTAGTATATGTTTGTGAAATGAATCAGTTTGTATGTCGTTGTATGATTATGAAATGACATTTATGAGATGAAATCTTTATTCACTAAATATGGGTAACAATAATATGGGTAATAATAATAGGTGTTATGTATACATATTAGTTTAAATAATAGTCATATTCTGCTAGATATAATTGGCATGCGGATTTATGTGTGTATTCTTAAATAGCTAACATTTCAGTCACACAAAAATAATTCCTCAGTCTAGATAACAAATTAAAAATAGAATAAGTCATTTAGTTTAGGGTATTCGTGTCAATATTAAAAAAATAACTTAAAGAATAAATACAAAGTTCACACAGCCACATATATTCTTGAACTGACTCAGGGCGGCCGCACATTGAGCCACTAGTGGCCGCCACTAAACGCGACCACTAGTGGCTCGGTTAAGGCACTAGACTCAGCCACCAATCGCGGCCACCGGTGGCTGAGTGGCGGCCTCTAGTGGCGGCCACTATTGGCTATTGTTTATCTGAGTAGCCGGCAACTGTGGCCGAGTGTGCGCGCGAGGCGAGCCACTAAACGCGGCCACTAGTAGCGAGCGCGGGCGACTACCGCAGCTTGTGGCACAGACGCGGCCACTCGTACGCTCGGCATGCGCCGATGCTATACAAAATGTATGAAAATACTCGTCCGCAGCTTGTGGCGGCCACTAGTGGCTACGCTGTCGCCGCGACTAGTGGCCCAATGTGCGGCCGCCCTCAGGGAGAGATCTTTTAAGTGCAAAAGTATGACTGGAGTGAGTACGCGATATTATTATGTTGGGCTGGACGTGCGCATTCTCACCAAGTCCCCTGGCTGCAGGCTGAGCTCGTCGACGGTGCGCGCTGCGAACTCGTACACGCAGCGCCAGCGCGCGCCCGCCGCCGGCACCGCCTCCGTCGCTGCACACCATAAAACATAGCCATAAACGTACATCGGAATTTTCTGTGCGGGAATGATTGACATTACCCAAAGAGTAGATATCGACTTAAAAACAGAATGTACTCTAGCTAGTTTCTACCTTATGAATAATACATTTAAAAAACATACTTGAATAAATCATAAATATACATATATTATAATGGTCAGTCATTATCAACCTCTTCAGTTAAGTCCCTACTTTAAATAAATAGCAAATAGTTCATAGATATCGGACGTCTAGATTAGACACATATTGTTATGCCGTGCTTTTGTCTAGTTGATAAATTATTCATATGCAATTATATTTTTAAAATAGTATAAATAATAGTCAATTCAAAAATGCCTCCAAGAAAAAAAGCTCGTTACGAGTTGGTGCGGATAGAAAACAATGCAGACGCCGCAGATTAACTGTTCCAAATATAAAAAAAATATTAATAATTTATTTAGAAAATCGCGTCGACTACTAAATTAATTAAAGTTATTTTTATTATTATCTTATAAGGCTTGGTAGTAAAGTTAAAGTACTACATTAATTAAAATAAAACTATATCATAGAGTGTATACAATTCGCAGAGAGGTAGTTATTCATTAGGCATAATATGATTTTTCTCAGACTAACCTATCTGTTTATCTCTATTATTTTAATAAAACCCCCCACAAACAGTTAAGCTCGACACACACGGTCAGTCAAACGGACGTACATCCAAAAGCAGATTGTTATGTACTTGTCTATGCATGGAAGAAGAAAAGGGTATCTGTCATTATGATTAGTGTCATTCATAAATAAATACGAAAATATTATGTTACATTAGTGGTAATATTATTTCAATATACAATACAGACTATGAGTGTGAAATCGTGAAGCCAGTGAATGGGAAAATCGTTTTGGCTTACATCTTAACTGATCAGCAGAGCTAGGAAAGGGTGAGCTGTTTTTAGAGTTTGCATAACATGGACATACCTTGTCATTTAATGGTAGTGGTCCCATGTGTATTTAAATTACTAATTAAATTATTTTATTTAGGCTGCCTTTTTATTTTTACCTTTATTTTCGGAAGGAACGGATGTGGACAGTATTTTAATGTCTAAAGATCTATTTCTATCTATAAGTAAATATTAAACGCAAAAAGAAACGCATTGAAAATAGATAATAAAAACAAACTGATAGTCCTTTATTGATACAATTAACACAGAAACTTTAGAATAAATAATAAATAAAAAAGTCAGTAATCGTTTTGCAATGCATTGTCATTTTAGTTTAATCATAGTGAATAAAGTGTTGTTTTGTTTTAATATTTATTTTCAGGGTGTATCCATATTAATATCTACACATGACATTAATGACAGAAGAATAGCTCACCTTTTCCGAGCTCTGCTGATCAGTTAACTGTTGTATTATAACTGACCGCGTGTGTCTAGCTTAAGGGTCTCACCTTCGGAGCTGATAACTCTTAAATGGCCAAACGGATTTTCATCAAATAAAGCTAAAAACACTCTCGATTAAGTCACCTCTCTAACAAAAAAAAACTAAATCAAAATCGGTCCATCCGTTTAGGTGATACGACGCCACAGACACACAAACACACATTAACTTATAACACCCCTCAGTTTTACGCTGGGGGTTAGACAAAGACTCACCAGTGGTGGCGGGCGCGTCGCCCCACGCCTCGGCCTCCGGCTCGCCCCACGCGTCGTCTGTCGGGCCCCAATCCGCTTCTGTTACAACATTAAATATAAATAAATAATAATAATAATCCAGCCTATATACGTCCCACTGCTGGGCACAGGCCTCCACTCACAACGAGAGGGTTCGGGCTATAGTTCCCGCGCGGGCCCAGTGCGGATTGGGAACTACGCACACACCGTCAAATTGATTTGCAAGTGTGTGCAGGTTTCCTCACGATGTTTTCCTTCACCGAAAAGCTCATGGTAAATTTACAAATTATATTTCGCACATAAATTCCGAAAAACTTAGAGGTGCGAGCCCTGGTTCGAACACACGACCCTCTGCTTAAGAGTCGGCAGGTCAAACCATTAGGCTAACAAGGCTTTTTTTAAATACAATACATAAGGCATATTAGACAGAGGTTACACGCAGTATTTCATCAGTACAGGCCATCAGGCTACCACGGCTCTTTACAACACACTGTTACACTTTTTTTATAACATTACCAACTAAATATATTCTTTTTTTTTTAATTTATTCGGATTAACAAACAGTCACAACAAGGGATTAGTAACAGAAACAAAATTAAAGAATAAGATGACAATTGTGTGGCCAACACCTAATTTTTTTTTCTTTGTCGATCAGGTAGATTATCAAAAATCTATTGGACGCGTATTTTTTCTTTTTCACATAATCAAAATGGGGTGGAAATGTTGCATGACGTTACGTCTCAATACAATGTTTACATAGAAGTGACGTATCGAGCCCCCACTCCCGAACTTTGACGCGCTTTATCTTTGTCACTTTTTGTTTGATTGCCAAAAGAAAAAATACGTGTTCAATATTTTTTTGATAATCTAACTGACGGACTAGATAGAATAGAGTCATCATCCCTGTTATTACTAAAGAAAAATAATCGACCAATTTAAATTCTTTTATTTAACTCTCAAAACGCCAGGAAATCTTTTCCGTATGTAGTTTTAAGCACAGGTAATTATCACCAGATTTCATAGAAATTATTCGTGAACAAACCGACAAGATTCGCCACAGATTCGCAACGTTTAGGCGCCGGCTGAGAAATCTTTTGTTGGATTCTGTTAATGAGTATACAGAACTTGACATATAAATAATATTGACATTTAATGTATTTTGTGTTGACTTTCATTGTTGTTATATGTTGTTATTCCTGATTTCTTTACTGACCACGTATTTATATCATGATGTTATGACGATACTCAATGGAGATATACTTATAAGATGACATTAACATGGAGGTTAAATAATTCAAATTTTATATTTTTGTATTTTCATAATTGATGTGTAATTTCTACTTCTGACGATCTCAATATAATAACTTGTAATTTGACATGAAGTGCAATTTATACTGTAATTTATATTGAGTAATAAAATCTGAATCTGAATCTGAAGTAATTGTTTTTTTTAGAATAAATACATACATCAATACATAGAAAACTGATTAAGGAACAAATATTCATGTTTAACACAATAAATAGATTAATTAAAATCATAAAACTGAGCGCGTTTCGCCATCAAACGTAATAATTTGGCGAGTATTTAGTTTGTTTGGGTACTTTAAAAAAAAATCTAAATAAATAAAAATAAAAAATACAATTTTCCTTCGTTATCATTGCATGATTTTATCATAATTTCAGAGAAAATAGAAGAATTATGAATTAAAAATAATGATCGTAGCGAGGGCAGGACTCACCAGTAGCGGGCCAGGCGGACTCGGCGGGCGCGGTCGTCTTCCTCTCCAGATACTCCTGCCGCCTCTCCTCGTACAACTGCCACACCTTCTGACACTTGTCGCCGAGTTCCGCGACAGTCGCTGTCAACTCCGACAATTGCGCCTTGTTGTTGTCAACGTCCGACTTCTTGCTCTCGACGATCGCTTTGGCGGCTTCAACCTGCATTTATATAATAAATAAATAAATAATAATCCAGCCTATATACGTCCCACTGCTGGGCACAGGCCTCCACTCACAATGAGAGGGTTCGGGCTATAGTTCCCGCGCGGGCCCAGTGCGGATTGGGAACTTCGCACACACCGACAAATTGCTTTGCAGATGTGCAGGTTTCCTCACGATGTTTTCCTTCACCGAAAAGCTCATGGTAAATTTACAAATTATATTTCGCACATAAATTCCGAAAAACTTAGAGGTGCGAACCCGGGTTCGAACCCACGACCCTCTGCTTAAGAGTCGGCAGGTCAAACCGTTAGGCTACCACGGTTTTTTTTGCATTTATATGAATTAAATAAATTTCTGTCGAAAACTTTTCTTGTCGACTGTACTTATTTTGCACAGTCATCATCTGCTTATCAAGACAAATCCAACGAGCACAAACACGGCGGGACCATCTTGTTTCGTGGCGGAGTTCTTTATGGCCACCTTCCGACTGCGTCGTCAGACCAGCTCCGCGATACCATATCATTGTCACCTAACGTAGGTATACCAAATCTCAGCTCAATCGGACACCGGGAAGTGGTTCAAGCAAGATTTGACATTATTCTACTCTTTTATAAGGGCCATCTTATTTTGACATATGCAATTAGAAAAAGACAGCTATTGTTGCCGGCTACAAATTGCAGAAAAATGTGACCCGTTCAGAAGTCCCTTCATTTAAGGTGCGTCCGGACTAGAGACAGTCTCGAGCGAGGTAGCCCCGCCGCGCGCGCCTCGCGGCGAGGCTGCCTCGGCAGATCACTCGTACAATAAGCTGAGGCACATGCCTCAGGCAGAGGCCCGTGCCTCGCGCCGATGCGTGAAACAAAATGGCGCCGATCGTTTTAAACAGCTGATTGATTTAAATCCGCCATTTTTTGTGATTTACAATTTGATTGCAAGGCAAAGGGATCTAGCCCATTCAGCCAATGTTTTATGCCCCCGTTAAAACCCGCTTAATTCACGTCCAAACTTGCGAGGCACGTATGGCGCCAGCACAGACAAAAAACCGACTCCCGATGGCTCGCGCCGCGGCAACCTCCAGTCGAGGCACGCCTCGGGCTGAGGCGCGGACGCATTTGAGGAAATAGAGCCGCGCGTGCCTCGCCCGAGGCTGCCTCTAGTCCGTACGCACCTTTATATACAAACATTGCAACTTAATAAATAATAATGAACAAAAAAAAGCTTTTAAAAAACACAAATGTTTATTTAGTCTCATAAATAATTACTTACCTTGTCCCTAAGCTGCTTGAGGGTGACTTCCATCATGCTGAGCTTGCCGTCTTCCCCAGCGCCCTCTGACGCTTTAGCCTGAAAAATATACACTCAAAATCATATACCAATAGTAATACGTGTGTTTAATGCTTGCTTTATATACATACTGGGATCCGAACTAGTGATGTGCCGTTACCGGGAATATTCCCAAGAATCAGTAATTTACGGGAATATTAAAATTTTGTAAATGTAAAGTAAACATAAATGTTTTAACTTTAAACCGTTACGTGTGGACTAATGCATAAAACAAAGTGCAAAAAATCAACATAGATTAACTTTTCAAGTATATTCCCAATATTACTGGGAATATTCCCAATGTTACCCGGTAACTTTACGATAAGAAATTTGAGTGAATGAGACGTAAACATAATTGAGCTATTTCTACTTGTTTCCAATTAAATGAACTAAATATAACGTAAGAACAGTAGGATAGCGTTATGCACAAAACAGCCATCTGCCTTCTTCTGCATAACGCTATCCTAATGAATCCACAGATATTGTATATTACCTGCTTTGGAGAATATTACCGGGAACAATGGGAATTTACTGTAAATATTCCCAAATGGGAAATTACCGGTAACGGTAATTTACTAACGACACAACACTAATCCAAACCCAGGACCGTTAGCTTCGTAGGCAGGGTCACTGGGCCTCACCACCAGATGGCGGTGTGCTCGATTCCATAGAATTCCTTCCTTATGCTACAAAAAAAAATTGACACATACCTTAGCGTCGAGGTCGGCTTTTTCTTTGTTCAAAGCTATTTGCTTGGCGTTAAGTTCCTTTACGCGAGATTTTAGCTGTTGCATTTCCGCCATGCTAGCGTCGCGATCAGACCTGAGAACAAAAATGTATGCCGATTTTAAATGTACATATAACATTTCGACGGGTCTCTGACTCAACCTCGTATATGAAAATTGATGAAATTGGAATATCTACTTTAGGACGTGTACCTAAAGTGGATATTCGGATTTCGTAAAATTTCATATACGAGGTTAAGTCAGAGACCCGTCGATTTACCACCTGTTCCACAATCGTCAAGTAAAGCATATCTGTCAAATAAATTTAGTCGGGTTTTACAATAAAATGATTAATTGTATTTTTTTCTACGGAATTTCCCTTAACGCCCATAAATATGACTAGATTCTCCGATAGATATACAACTTTCTATAATAAAAGATATAAATGGCTCTTTTAAAGTTTGACTTTTATATGAAAAACGCATGGGTGCTTAATACTTTTGGCCATGTATTTGAAATGTATTTGAAAAGTATTTTCGGTGTATTTTTATTGTATTTGTACAGTATTTTCGTTGTATTAGTAATGTGTTATCCTCGTATTGGTATACTCACCTCATCCCGTCTATGGTACACTTGGCGGCGGCCACAGCAGTACGGCTGCTTCTAATATCCTTCGCTAAGTTCCCGGCCCTCGCGCCGACTGAACTCAGTTCAGCTGAGAGAGCCTGGCTCTTCGCTTTTAAGCTCAGCACTTTGCTTTGCTCTTCGGTGCGAAGCGTTTCTAATTCACGCGTCCTGTACATAAAAAAAATCTTTTTATGTATATAATTGGCTAAATAAATACACAAATTTACCTAATCCCAAACTTAGATAGCCTTGTACAGTCACATCACGGGATTGTTGAGCCACCATAGAACCCTGTCATAATGACAACGTCAAGTCACTCAAAATAAATTACGTCAAAATTTACCGTTGACTTTCTGTGAGAGGGTTCTATAGTGGCTCAACAATCCCGTGTTCTGGGCAAAGATAAACATATTTATATAGAGAAATACATATATAAATACATATATTTATATAGAGAAATACATATATAAATACATAAAAAAAACGTCCAAGACTCAGAAAAAATACCAAGAAACGAACCCGGGACCGCTAGCTTCGTCGGCAGGGTCATTACTAACTAGGTTAAGTGTCTCTTTTACATTTTTTTATTCTAAAATCTATTAAAGTATGTTGAACTGAATGAATAAATTTATATCAATGAAATAATAGCGAGATATTCAGGCAATATTTTAATTAAAAAAAATATATATCTTTTACATTAAATAAATAGATATTAATAGAATTTTGAATTAAAAATAATTTACTCACCTCTTCTTCTCCCACTCGAGTTGGCATTGTCTCTCCATTTCTTTTCTCGCTGCTTCTCGCTTTTCCTACAAGAACATATACATTACAGTGTTTTGTTTTTTTTTACCCGCCTACGGCGAAGCAAAAAGGAGGGTTAAATGCCTTTATGTCGCCAGGGATAAGAGAATTCGGGTGGAGTTCAAAAAGTTGGACATGCTAACTCACGAAATTAAATTTTGTATGAAACTTTCTGTTGTGCGACGAAAATTCGCCAAACAATTGTAAGGATACTTCGTCGCACAACGGATTTTTTTTCACCTTCGTTGTTTGTATACTTAACTTCATGCTAATTGGGTCTAACTTTTTGAACCTTCACAACTATATTTATTTTTTATGTGAAGGAGGTTTGGTTTAAAACACTCGTACCTGTTCTTCCTTTTGTTTCCTCATAAGCTCGTCCTGCTCCCTCTTCTGCGCTTCTAATCGCAGCTTCTCTCTCTTTTCCGCTTCCTCTCTCTCTTTACGCTCTCGTTCCGCCTGTGGAAATATAACAAAATTTTGTAAGTAAGTTTTTATAAATCTTCAATTTTAAGTCATTAGTTAAAAAAAAAAACAAAATAACAGAAAACGATTGTTTCGTAAATGTGAAAAAATATTTTTCCATTTACCTCAGCTTCCTGGAAAGCGTGAAAATATATAATCAATATTTAATATAAGTCACGTTAGGCTATTATAAATCTAACGGCATAGTATTTAAGAAGTATTTGAAATATATAACTTGTGGCATTGGTGGGCTATTTATAATTTTATTGCGTTGGGCTGTTTACCCTGTATTTATCTTGTATTTATAATGTATTTGCCAAGTATTTGTATTGTATTTGTCAAGTATTTGTATTGTATTTGTACTGTATTCACACACCTTTTCCTTCAAATGCACATCAGCTAGCTGCTCCCGCCGTCTCTCCAACTCGGCTTGACCGCGCGCCATGTTCTCTCTGCGACGCTCCTCGTATGAATGAGTGCTTGTAAGGCTCGTTACCGACTGACGCCTAAACAAATAAATTAAATCATTTGCTTATATGTGACGTTCTCAATATAAAGGGACCTTATGGAGGAAGGCACTTACGCTCTTCTTATTCATGTGACTATACGAATACTATGGTAACAGTTCTACAAACGGCGTAACCACCTGCCTCCATAAGGTCCCTTTATATTGAGAATGTCACATATTTACTAGCTTAAATTCAAAACTCGCAAACTAAAACCTGACTGGCAACTATTATGACGCATCCTTACAATTTTTATAAAGCCTATTTATGGTATTTACGATACTTGTTCGTTTTTGACGAAATATAAATATCTTTATTTTGCAAAAAACGTTGTACAATAGATGGCCTCATATCATCCACCATCAGAATCATATGACACCCTATATATTAAAATCGGTCCAATAGTCTAGTTATGAGGCATCCACACGATACAATTGTACGAACAATTTGACTAGATTGGCAATCGAATTGTGTATTGTGGAAATAATATGAAATTGAAGGTCATCCGCTCGACTCGAAATAAAACTAAAATTGGCGATCTTCTATGTACGTGTGGACGGACAATCAGGTTGTAGCCAATTCAATTGGCCAATCAAATTGTATCGTGCGGATGCCCTTTTGAGGTTTTAGTTTTGACTCTATCTTGTTTATTTATTTACGCTATTTTAGATTGATTACGTATAAAGAAGCATACCTAGTCACCTACATACCTGAACGTAGGCGGGATGAGTTCCGGAGGCAACTTGCTCGGCACAGGTTCACCCTGCGTCGCCTTCTCACAGAGATACATGGCCAACACAAACTCTTCACAACCTGCAACCAATCATTTTTTTTGGGTTCCGTAGCCAAATGGGCAAAAACGGAACCCTTAGTTTCGTCACGTACGTCCGTCCATCCGTCTTACCGTGTGTCACAGGCATTTTACTCAAAAACTTCAAGATGTATATTGATTAAATTTGGAGTATAGGTGTCTTGTATAAGCCGCTACTTAAGATTGGTAGTTAAATAACAAAAAATATTTCTAGGGGGGGCACTCCATACGTGTAACAGAAGCTGAATTTTTTTTCCAGCAAACATCAACGTGTGGCACATATTTCGACAGTTATTTTTTTTAAGTGAATATTTTCGGAAATAATCGCTCCGAATGTTGCATAAATTGTGTCCCCCTGTATCTTTACAACTGTATGTTCAAAAAAATTATGAAAAAATTACAAAGGTAACGTTTAATAAATACTCTCAACCAAAATAATTTTCAACATGATCGAATATACCGTTTTTGAGTTATTGCCGAAAAACTGCGCCTCGCAACAAAGGGACGTAAGTGCTTTGAAGATACGCTTATTTGTTGGTGAACTTTATTTGTAATTATAGTAATGGCGACGGAACCCTACACTGCGCGTGGCCCGACATGCTCTTGCACGGTTTTTGTAGTTTATAATAATAAATAATAATCCAACCTATATACGTCCCACTGCTGGGCACAGGCCTCCACTCACAACGAGAGGGTTTGGGCTATAGTTCCCACGCGGGCCCAGTGCGGATTGGGAACTTCGCACACACCGTCAAATTGCTTTGCAGGAGTGTGCAGGTTTCCTCACGATGTTTTCCTTCACCGAAAAGCTCATGGTAAATTTGCAAATTATATTTCGCACATAAATTCCGAAAAACTTAGAGGTGCGAAGCCGGGTTGGAACCCACGACACTCTGCTTAAGAGTCGGCAGGTCAAACCATTAGGCTACCACGGCTTTTGTAGTTTACTTGTAACTAACTTAGCTTTACTTATAAGTTGTAACAAACTAACAATGTGATAAAATGTCGCAAGTTTAACCAACTTCTAATTGTCGGATTGACGTGAAATTTTGCATACTTATGTAATTCCGATGTCAATGCATATGGTACCATCGAGCTGGTATGGAGACGGAAGGTGGCCATAGGAACTCCTCAACGGCTAATAGTAGATCCGTCGAGTTTTGACTCGTCGTTTTATTGCAGGTTTTATCAGTGTTAAAAGTACAGTCGACAACATAACTGAGTTACTAAAAATTTTTTTTTTGACAAAACTTATTCGTCAATAAATATTTTGTCAATAAACGTAATTTTCAGTACTGGTCCCATTCCAGAGCGCGCTCTGTCAATCCCTCGCAAAGTCTAGGGCAATTCATCTCCTTAATGGTCCGAACCGTCCCCTCAATTTTAAATAAAATTCTTTTGAATGGGCCACAAAGCGTGACCGCTTAGCAAGTTTAACCGTATATAACTCACCAAGCCGCCCGTCCGAGTCTAGATCCGCCAGCGCCCAGATCTGCGCCAGCGCAGCCTGCGGCAGCCGCGACTGCAGCATAATGGAGCGGGCACGCGCGCCCGAAACCCAGCCACTTTTCGCCAGGTCCGTCGCGTTAAATAATTGCGTGTACCTACAAAGATTTTATTTCTATAGATTATTGCAGTTAGTGTTTGCTTGATACATTTTCACAAAAGTTATCTCCAACCAATTTTTACCCGGCCGTGCGAAGCCAAAATAAGGGCAATTATTTCAACAGCATATGTATGTATGAAACCAAAATCCTTTTTTCTTGTACCCCCGAATTTACAACAAATTAGTCAAGGTTTTCAAATTTAAAGAATACTCCGTTCTCGAAGTGAAAAGGGTTTTAACGAAGGGCATGTTACGATTAACGTACGCAGATACTGAATATTTTCTTAAAGTGCAATAATCTCTCTCTCACACACACACACACACGCACGCACGCACGCACGCACGCACGCACGCACGCACGCGCGCGCACACACACACACACACACACACGCACACTATGTGTTTCTCTTTTCCCTATGTTATCTTTAAAATTATAGATTAAAACAACCCACAGTAAATAAAAGCTTGTCGTTAGCCGTTAAACTTGATTGTTAACCGGACCATCTCCCCCACGGGACAGGCAATGCCTAGTGTGGGGGTCAGTTTAAACTGTAACTTGTATGTTTTTATTTTTGGAAATAAACTATTTGTATTTTGTATTTGTAAAAATCGAATGTTTCCACTCTGACTATAGAACGTTGATTTTTTTTCTATGTCTGTCTAGATTTCTGACATCTGGAGACAGGCATCTAAGCCAAGATGAGTTTATTAATACCTATGATGATATGCATGTTTCTAGAAGTACTTATTATGTTTTAACCTTCTTAGGTGCTACTAGAAACATGACCCTACTATTATTTTTGCAAACTTTTATAATAACCATAGCTATAAGCACGTACTAACCATCGTTATGAGTCTGTAAAGTTAGTTGAAATAAAAAAAAAAAATACGGTTCCTAGACCTATACTGACTTGAGTTTCTGTGCTTGCGGGATGCCCCACTCGGCCTGCGCGGGTGGGCTCATCACGCCTAGGGGCTCCACAGGGCTGGTCGCCACTGATGCTGCTAAAGACCCGGCCAGTGAGCCTGAGTCACAGCATTAGTATTACAATAGAGATAAATAAGAAGATGGAAGATGTTCAGTAAGCAGTCACTTCGCGGTACCCTAAGGATTGGCGTACCCGGGTGAATTTCCGGGCGTTTCAAACCACCGTCATTAGTGTCACCAATATATTGACGAAATCAGTGACACTACAGCAACTTCTAATGCTGATAGAAACTACATCCCGGTTCTGCTTCTGTTTACATCAGGAGTTGCTGGTAGGTGTCATTGATTTCGTCAATATATTGGTGACGCTAATGACGGCGGTTGAAACGCCCGGAAATTCACCCACCCCCTCCAATTCTAGGGTGAAATTGTTACATGCCGACAACGCATGTCAAATAAAAAAACAATATGTAGAAAAAATACAGAAAAATTATCGCACGGGCACTTGGAGACGTAAAAGTTTACCAGCGCTTCCCTACGGGACCACTGCAATTGCAAAGGAATGGAGGAGTATAAATCGAAAATTCGAAAATGTTTAAATTTATTTGCTTTTTTATTACCGCAGACAAATGAGGGATAAAAATGCTTTATAAATATATCTTACCAGGTTTAGACAAGTCTTCAGCTTTCACCGCAGCGATAGGCGTACTTGTAACCGGCTGGAATGAACCTGCAACCGCGTTCGCAGGCTTCGGTGGACTGCTAACCGACGAGCCCACGGTAGTTCCTGTGGGAATAAGAGGTTGGGGAGGGGAGGACGGTTTCAACGGAGGACCAGGTAGAGGTTGCGACAGACCACTTATAAGCGGTTGGGTAGACATTACTGGTTGGGGTGCTATAGGTACTATTGGTTGATTTGACATCAAAGGTTGCGTGGGCATTATTGGAGGAGTCGGGAGAATAGGCTGAGGAGGCATGATTGGTTGACTAGGCACCATTGGTTGGTTAGGTAACATCGGCGCTCCCATTGGTGGATTTGGGATTAGAGGCGGTTGTTGCGATGCCATTGGCTGATGTGGCTGCATGAGCGGCTGCGTCATTATTGGTTGTGTCATTGGTTTTACGCCGGATATTAAGTCGGGTACTATTGGGGCCGAGGGGCGAGTAGGGGCGGATGGTTGACCAAAGTCTCCTAGAAGGGATTGGGTTGGTTGAGGTGATAGACCCCCTAAAAGTGGTTGTTGCGGCATGGGGGGAATGGGGGGTTTTACAGGGGCAGGGAATTGTTGCTGACCTGTGGAGATTTAAACACATACGCTCAGGAAATTTGATCATGAATGAAAATGGTTGTTTTAAATATTTAGCAAACATTTTGGAGCTAAAATGAAACAGCTCACACTAGTCTAAAGTCTCATGGAAATTTCATAGAACTGATTCCTTAAGCCAAACTTGTTCAAATGTAAACTAAATTAATTTTTCAAGTTATTTCAAGTCTGTGCTGTTTGTAATTATATTCTGTGGTAATATTGTTTATTTTTATTTAAGATCTGGTACTTTGAGCACAGAATTATACTACGCCTTTTGAACTAAAGGTTATTTTAAATTGTTAAATTACCAGTAGGGCTTAGAGATTGCAGCAGTGACGGCGGCAGAACTTTAGGTACTTCTATGCCATGAAGTTTCAAATTGATTATCTGAAACATGACATGACATTAAACCTGGTTAGTCTTGTGTTTAAGTTTTACTCTCAAAAATATTTGTAATGTATTCTGAAGTATTTCTATTGTATTGTATTTATACTGTATTTGTAACGTATTGTATTTACACAGTATTTGCATATTTGAAAATTGTATACTTATTCTATTGCTTTAACAACAGTTTTGTTGTATAAGTATATACATGTATACAAATCAAATACATATTTAAAAAGTAATTTAATAATTATGATTGTATGAAGTATTACAAATAAAAAAAAAGAGTATTAAAATTAAATTCCAAATTACCTTGCAAGCAATAGAGAACTCCTTCAAGTCCAATTTCCCGTCAGCATTACAGTCAGCCAAAGACCAGATCTGCCCGAGTATGGGCGGGGGCAGCTGTGACTGCAACATGAACCGCTTCGCCTGCTCCCCACTGAGGTTGCCATTAGCCGGACCAAGGTTCCGGAAGTGCTCCGCAAACTTTGCATGCTCATGGGGCTGGATCACCCATGGATCACCCGCCATTTTGGTTCTATAAAGTGTTTTTTTTTTGTTAAGTTGCATCCTCTCATAAGTTACTATTTGTGGAATTTTGAATTATAGTAAAAAAATGATTTATAGTAAAAAAACTAAAAACAAAATGTCTTTTGAGAGAAGGAGAATATGCCAAAAAGCTCCAATTTTGACCAAACATTGATCTTGTCTCAAAATAAGCTCTAGACTTGAACTATGGGTACTAGACAATGATACACATACTTATATAGAGAAATACATTGAAACTTAGATATATTGAAAACAACCAAGACTCAGGCACAAATATTTGTAGTCATCACACAAATATTAGACCATACCGGGAATCATACCCATGACCACCAGCTTGGTATAAGTATAAGAATTAACTATAAGAAGGTAAAGGAACTTAAAATTAATAGACAGGTGGAAGATATTGCATCATTAACTCTATATTGAACGATTGTTCATTTATGTATATACTTAATAATTGTTAATGATTATAAAATATTGCAGGTAAGTAAGGTATCTATAATTTTGTAATTCTAAAGTGACAATTTAAGATATTGTTTGAATAGCAATATGATATCGTATCAGAAAGTTGACATAAGAATTAAGACGAAATCCAAACACTGCGAACGATGAAAACTATGTTCATGTAAGTACTTTCTCTGCTGTAATAACTATAGATTGATCACTACGGCGTATTTAAAAGCCTGTAAAATGGTTAATACTTACGGTTAGTGCGGGATTTTGTATTTAACAAATGTTTTCAACGCCCCTTTTCTTAATTAAACTTAATTTTTATCCGGAAAAGTAGGCAGGAAATCTCTCAATACTCTCGAATGTATTGATCGGGAACCAACTGTCAAATATGACAACTCTTATTCGTTCTGAAAAACATTAGATACATTATTGAAATACCAATAAATAATAAAATTAAACTTGTTCGTTGCATTCGAATTTGATTATTTAAATATGTGAATGGCAAAAAAAATGAAAAAATAAATCAAGGATAAAAATTATCTAACTCAATCGTTCTCTTGTAAATCTCAAGTACACTTGGTATAACATGAGTAGTCAATTATTGAACGAAACTAAACTGTCACTGTCACAACGGTTGCGTTCAAAGTAAACGATCAGAAAATTACCTTTTCTCGTTTTACGTAAGAATAAATCTTGAATTTAATTTAAACTTAATCCTTGACTATTTTCATAAATATATATGAAATTTTTGTAATTTTTCAAGTTCTAAAAATTTCATATCTTTCTGGAATTTTCATATAATTCAATACGAGTTTACTTCCGAACGTTAATGTCATGAAATCAGCTGTGAAAAACTGCAAACAGCTGTGCGCATTTACGGATTTTGTAAACGCAAAACGCAATAATGACGAAAATCGCTGATAATCTCAATCCTCACGTTTACGAGAAAGGTTCAGAGCGGCAGATCACTTCCACCGACCACGATGAAGACGTCGTAGATGAGTTTGATGAGCGCGAAATCTTTGATATCATCCGAAACATCAATGACCCGGAACATCCACTCACGTTAGAAGACCTCAGGGTGTTGGAGGAGAAGAATGTAACTGTGAACAATAAGGAAAATACAGTACATGTTCATTTTACGCCAACGATTCCACATTGCAGTATGGCTACTTTGATAGGTGAGGTTATTTTTTTATTGCTTTGTGCTATCAGATCAGTCTGTTGTTTTAACTTTTTCAACGCCATTGAAGAAAATATCCGTCATGGTTGACAACGCAAAATAAACCTGAGTATGTATGAATTAAAATTGACATTAGCTCTAGTTTTTATTTGACATGGCATTGAAAGGTTAATGTCGGATTTCACCAACCACTAACAGACGATTAGAGTGCTAACAGCTGTCAAAATGTATGAACTTACAGTCGATTAACATTTAACATCGTATGGTGAAATTGGTACTAAGTTCATCAATCATCACAGTGAACATAACATAGCATCCACTTTTTTATATTTTCTTGTGACTATTTTTTTATGCTGTTTTAAAATCTAAAGAGGTTTGATTACCCAACTTTTTTATTTTCGCCAAATTAACGGTTAACTGTGACTGACTCTTTGGTCTTGCTTAAAGTTAAAAAAACTACCCCGTTATCATTTACAGGTAGGTTTTTAGATTGAATGAGCTTGATGATTGTCAGGACACAACAGTTAATTTTTTCAAAGTGTCTAAACTATAGCGAGTAGCTTTGGTGCTGTTAAATCTCGTTCTTTTTATCATCGTCATCACCATCTGAATCAGCTGAAAGAAACGCACTGATGATGGTAGGTGGCAACTTTTTATGAACAATTTTTGTATGAAAATTTCATTTTGTCGTTAATTTTATTTATTGTGACTATAGAAATCATCCTTTTAATTGTTCATTTGTCTTTAGGTCTATCCATCCGCGTGCAACTCCTCCGTGCGCTGCCCAGCCGATTCAAAGTGACAGTCACAGTGACCGAGGGTACGCATGCCTCGGAACACGCCGTCAACAAGCAGCTGGCAGACAAGGAACGGGTTGCAGCGGCATTAGAGAATAGAAATTTGGTTTCTATTATTAACCAGTGCATTTCACCTCTGTAAGATTACATTGTTACAGCTGATATTAAGAGAAGGCCTGACATATTTTTAACAAAAAGTAACAAAGATCCACTGTGTTTGGACATGTTTGTAAAATCAAGTAAACTTGAGTTTACTTTTTGAATGTGAATGGAGAGATGTCTGTATGTATGCATTCTCTTTAGATTGGTATTTTTCTGGCTATATCCAGTGGATTTGGCCTTATACTTACTTATCTATCTATAGAAATAAAAAACAATTGCCACATGTATGAAAAGACATGACTTGAGAATGGCTGACTGATTTGGCTTATTTTTTGTTGTTTGTTATTGTCAGGACAAGGTAAAACATACAAGTGAAGGGAAAGAGATTAAAAGAGAACAAGTTAAGAAGTTGCTAATTGTTTATTTTGATGATAAGTTAGTTGTATTATTTTTGTGTATAAAATATAAAAAAAAAATGATTTACACAATTTGTTTTATTTTATTTAGAATTTGCTGCTTTCGCTTCGTTCTTGATGTCTTCGTAGGAAGGCTGGTTCTAAAAAATAAAACATTAAATTTAAATAAGTAAAGGACAATTGAAAATTATAAAATATTTTTTTATGCAAAAGTGAGTTATTTGTACGCTTTCATGACTAAAACGCTGAACCGATTTTCATGAAATTTGGCATGGAGATAGTTTGAGTCCCGGGGAAGGACATAGGATAATTTTTATCCCGGAAATTTGGACAGTTCCCGAGGGAGCGGCGATAAACGACTTCTACGTGAAGGGGGCAAAAGCTATATCAGTCTTACCCCTTGATATGTTCCATAAAAATGTCATATTTGTGGTATTATGAAACCGCGATTAGAAAGGGATTCGAGAGTATCGTTAGCACAACAGTACCTATAAGTAATTAAATATATTCATAAGTCAATCTTTGATATCTTCATAAGTGCAGACACTTATTGATAATATAATTAATAGATTTACAGAGTACGCTTTGCATATTTGGACGCTATTCTAGGTAAATGTTGTCATTTGTTTTATAAAAAAATATTAATATCATATCTGTCAAATCTGTCACTCATTCACATCATTTTCGCGTTAAATTGCCGTAGCTGTTGATAAATAGTACGTTGTATAAAATATGAATCGCGGTAAAGTATTAAACGGTCGGTATAATTAATTTTTATGGTCTTTCTAAAAGTAATAGCTTATTTACAACATTTGTATTTTATTTAAGTAATATAATTTGAAGTTTTTTCCATACTTTATAACTTCATTGTACTAAAATAACAATTTCATTTATCTGCACACTCTACCACTGACAATGTCATATCGTGCATTAGTTCAAAAATGACATATGAGCTCAATCCCTTTCTAAACGCGGTTTGATAATAATTTGGGCAAGGGAAAGGCAGACTTACGTCCCACATGTCGGTGTCCCAGCTGGGGAACAGGTTCTTGAACACCGCCGGCTCCGCGCCCTGCCTCACCATCGCCACGAGGGCGGAGTCCGCGGTGCGGTCCAGCCCATCGTCTTTTATGAATTCCTGACAACATATAAATAAAAATTAAATAAGTATTGATCACAGGACAATCTCACACAAAACACTCGTCCGCAGCTTGTGGCGGCCACAAGTGGCTACGCTGTGGTCGCGAGTAGTGGCCTAACGTGCGGCAGCTCTAATTGATTGTAATGTACAGAGACTATCTTTCCTGCAGACAAAGTGTTCAAACAGTTTTGCAGGGATTGATATTGTACGTATTGTCATGTTGTTTGATTCAATAATAAATAAATATAGAGAAATACGTACTTAAATAGTTACCTAAAAAACATCCTTGACTCAGGAACAAAAATTCGCGCTTATCACACAAATATTTGCACATACCGGGATTTGAACCCGGGACCGCTTTCATAGGCAGAGTCACTACCAACTAGGCTAATCGCATTAACTAAACAAATGATTTAAATTTCAATATGTTTGTGGTGCTCACGTCAACGATCTGCGCGCGCGCAGTGCGAACCCGCTCGGGGATGTTGCGCCCCTGCCAGACGTACAGCTCCTCGCCAGTGTCCAGGATGTACACTCCATCATCAGACAGATCCTGTAATATAATAGTAAAACATAGGCAATCTGACGAAAAGACAACGCTGTTAATACGATGCGTTCTCCAATAGATGGCGCTACCTCTTGCTTAAAGTCCAGCGGCAGATCCTCAAACTTGATCTTGCCCGTGACAGACACGCTGACAGTCGTCAGAGTGCGCGTCGCTGTCACCCGGCGGTTAACCTCCTTCTGCCACCCGGAAGGGTCCTCCTTTTCCTCAGGGACTCCGCCTAGAATAAAAAAGTTGCAAACAAAAATCGACTGTCGATTAGTATAGCGCACCCTTGAAATTATTATATAGCCGATAAAAATCGATTTCAAAAATGTTCCATATTCAATTTTTTTAACAAATAGCCTACCTTTACAACGGTGTGTAACTTGCCAGTGTCCAACAAATAAGTAAAGAGTATTTAATTTATTTTGGCATGGCCCTCGTATGTCACCTCATTTCATAAAATCGGTGCAATGGTTTAGGAGCTATAATGGCACATCCGAATCTCAGCTAGATGGTTGCTAGACGTTTCACGTACTCCACCTGCGGCTGCGTCCCTGACGTATCAGGTTACCCGTTTTTTAAGTCGGATAAAAATACAAAAGTATAACTATCCTAAAAAAGCCGTGGTAGCCTAATGGTTTGACCTGCCAACTCTTAAGCAGAGGGTCGTGGGTTCGAACCCGGGCTCGCACCTCTAAGTTTTTCGAAATTTATGTGCGAAATATAATTTGTAAATTTATCATTAGCTTTTCGGTGAAGGAAAACATCGTGAGGAAAACTGCACACCTGCAAAGCAATTTGACGGTGTGTGCGAAGTTCCCAATCCGCACTGGGCCCGCGTGGGAACTATATATAGCCCGAACCCCTCTCATCATGAGTGGAGGTCTGTGCCCAGCAGTGGGACGTATATTTATATTATTATAACTATCCTCGTACCCAAAGCCGCCCAGAACTCGTCCGTCTCCTCGCCCTGCTGCAGCACGGTGACCTCCTTGTCTACCGCGAATTGTTTCACGAAGTTCAGGGCTGCTTCCTGCTCGGTTTCGTGGGCCTCCTATAAATACATACTTAAATAAGTTTGTACAAGAAATAAGTTCCTGTCAAAAAATAAATTATGTACTTTTTTTGCACAGTCATGCACAGTCACAGGCACGACAGGTTTACCATGGGTAGTTATGGAGTTATGGCCAACCTTCCGTCTACATCAGCAGACCAGCTCCGTGGTACCATATTATTGCATTGTCATTAAAGTTACGTAGGTACATACCAAATAGTTCCATTAAAGCGGGCTTAGCATGCATGCAAGCAACGCGCGATACGCGCGCCAAACGGATCGCTCCGTCGCGGCTCCGTGTTTATTAATTCTGTTTAGTAGGATTTTCTTAAAATTATAAGTTGTGTAATATACCAGTAGTTTCCTTGTAATTTCTACATTCTAAAAGTGTTAAAATCGTTTGTATAGAATTAAACAGTGAAGTACAGTGATCAAAAAACTTTCATAATGTTTATGATTTAATCGTGATTGATTCCTGGAATCGCGCGGCCGCGGCTCGGCTCGCTCGGTGGCGCATGCGCGGCGCGCGCCCGCGCCACACCTGACTGCCCGGCGTGAACTCAACTGACTGAACCGTAGTACTTCCACTTAGATCTCAAAATGTCTTCAGTAAAGAAAGTCGATTATACTACCATTGAAAAGTGTGTTAAAAGTTTAGAACAAAAAGTCCAAGAGCAGAGTAGTGAAATCGGTGCATTAAAACAGCACATTGTTGAACTTGAAACAGTAATTAAAAACTGGATGGCGAGTACATCGAATAACTGTTCTAAATGTGAATTAAACACTGCTAGACCAACGTTCTCGGCTGTGGCAGCAACACAGGCGGCTAATGTTAGCGGAGCAACTGCGAGTACCCAGAGTGGCCCTCAAGCTACCACGCCGCCCCCGGGGCGCCCCGCGCGCGCGACCTCCCCGCCCGCGGCCCTGCCAGCGGCGACGCGCACTCGGGCAGCGGCGAAGCGAGACAGTGCAAAAAATACTAAAAGCCCCAATGAAGTAATTGCGGCAACGGTCAACAAAATCACTCAACCTATGGCCGAAAACGCTACACCACCGTCAGAATTAGCAAACTCGATAATCGAGCCCAATAAACAAAGTACCGAAAAATGGCATCATGTCGGTAAAAATAAAAAAAGACATGTACGACCGATCATTCGTGGTGACGGTGACAATAATAGTATCTTACAAGCAGCCGAAAGACTAAAATATCTGCACGTATGGGGCGCCAGACCGACGACGTCGGAGCAAAATGTAGTTGATTATATGAAAAACAAAATACAGAACGACCTTTATGAGGTGACGAAAATGTCGCCTAGACATCCTCAAGAATATACATCGTTTAAAATCGGTGTCCCGGAATATTTAATAAACAATTTTCTAAGTCCTAGTTCTTGGCCTAAAGGTTTTTCAGTGGAAAGGTGGTTATTTCGATTGGAAAGAGCCAGCCAGGCGGCAACGAAAACAAAACGAGACAACAAAAACATCTAACAGGTCACTCGCTATTAACCTGTATTACCAAAATGTAAGGTGGCTTAAATCGAAATTATTTACCTGGAGAACTAATCTACAACTGTCTGAAGAATTACACTTGGTAGCTGCTGCTGAAACCAATCTCGATAGTTCCGTAAATGACGCCGAACTGTGCTGCGGAAACTGGACCGTGGTTCGACGCGACCGCGGCGGTGCTCGCGCGGGCGGCGGCGTGCTGCTGGCGGCGCGCGCGCCCGCGCGCCTTGAGCGCCTGCCGCTACTCGAGACGCCGCTCGGGGAAGACATCTGGGCGAAGTTCAGTGTTGATGGACATTCATTTTATGTGTGCGTTGTTTACATACCGCCTAACGCTAAAGACGAAACCTACATACAATGGTTCAATAGTGTTGAAAGAGTATGTGAAAAAATTTCCAGTTCTAAAGTTTTTATTCTCGGCGACCTGAATCTTTATAGTACGAATGATAATATAAGAAACCTGTATATTTGTTTTATGTCCCTATGTAATTTATTTGAGTATAACTGCGTGACTAATATGAATGATAGAATGCTTGACGTGGTGCTGACGAGCCCGGAGATGCAGCAAACGCTGCGCGTGCGGCGCGCGGCGCCCGGCGAGGAGCTCGTGCCCGAGGACGCGCATCACCCGCCACTGCTCGTACGCGCTGAATACGATTTTTCAAAAAAGGTAAAAATAATCGATCCTTCTAATATAGATACCTCTAAAGACTGGAACTTTTCCAAGGCAGACTTTTACCTCCTTTATTGCACAGTCAAAGATCTCGAGTGGTATCATCTTTTCGATTGTACAGATGTCAATGAGGCTGTATTTACTTTTAGTGACCAATTATATAGTTTATTCGACCGCTGTGTTCCAAAGAAAAAACGGAAGTCAACGTGTAGTCGTACATACCCTGTCTATTACACGAAGGCCATCATCCGTGACATTGAATTAAAAGCTCGTTTTCATCGTGAATGGAAGCGAACTAAACATGAAAATGCATATAATTATTTCAAATCTTTGCGATCTAAAATCAAGGAAAACATTAAAACTGCCTATAATATTTACGTTAATAATGCGTCCCGTAACCTTACAAATAAACCTTCGCAATTTTGGCAATACATAAACTCCTTACGGTGCCAAGGCGGATTTGAACCCGTTGTTACCCGTGGAGATGTAGAGTACCACGGAGCCGAAGCTGCCGATGCATTCGCGGCACATTTTCATTCAGTGTTCCTTCCGGACAAACCCACACTCGACCCGGGGCCGGCCAGTGAGGGCACCTCGGCCAGCGAGCGGCTTGTAGACCTCCGCACTATCGAGAGTGACGCTATACGAGGCGCAGTGAAGCGGCTCAAAGCAGACACCTCCGCTGGACCTGACGCCATTCCGGCCTTTGTTATTAAAGGATGCATAGATCATTTGATTGCTCCGATAACCTTTATTTTCAACTTGATTTTAACAAGTGGAGTATACCCAAGCATGTGGAAGATATCACGAGTAACACCGATACCCAAAAAAGGATCCAAGTTGAAAGTAGAGAACCATCGGCCCATTGCAATACTATGTGCCTTAGCGAAAATCTTTGAAATGGTCTTACATCAGGGTTTGTTACCTCAATGCCAGCCTTACATCACCAGCGCCCAGCATGCATTTTTACCCAAAAGATCGGTAGCAACTAACCTAATTCATTTGGTTGATACCCTCTCACAGGAGCTAGATAGTCGAAATCAGGTGGACGTTGTTTATCTCGATTTTCAAAAAGCTTTCGACAGAGTAGACAACGATAATCTATTATTAAAACTAGGGCAAATGGGTTTTGTCCCTCGGCTTATAAAACTTTTTGCGAATTATCTCAGCAACAGGCAGCAGTTTGTTAAATATGGGCACTATCTATCGAAACCATATGATACGCCCTCTGGAATAAGCCAAGGATCAAACTTAGGGCCATTTCTATTCTTAATACTAATTAACGATTTGCCCAAGGTGGTCAAGAACGCCACTATGCTGCTATTTGCCGACGACGTGAAGCTGGTAATGAGCATTAAATCCACCCTGGACTGTGAGGCGCTACAGAAAGATGTTAATGCTGTGAACAAGTGGAGCGTAGAAAACAAATTATCTTTCAACATTGAAAAGTGTGAAGTGTTAACCTTTTCGCGCTCCCCTTCGCCCGTTTACCACAGTTATCTAATAGCCGGACATGTGATAACTCGTGTGTCCGAGGTGCGAGATCTCGGTGTTACCTTCGACCAAGGCCTTACATTCCGGACACACGTACGAAATGTTACCAAAAATGCGTACCAGAGATTAGGGTTTGTGTTACGCAACGCCGCACCACTGACAGCAACAGCGACACGCGCGCTTTACTCAGCGTTAGTGAGAAGCGTCCTTGAGACGAACACAGTGGTTTGGGGTCCGCATGAGAAAAAATATATTCTCATGTTGGAACAAGTTCAAAAAAAATTTTTGCGTAACTTTTACAAAAAAATATATACATATTATCCGTTTATGTACCCAACGCGCTTCTTACAGGGACATTTATGTTGTGACTCGTTGGAACTGCGTAGAAACTTTGCTTTAATAGTTTTTTTTGTTAAAGTACTTAGAAATAAAATAGACAGCAATATTATTCTGAAAATGATCCTGAACCTATCAGTGCCCAATGAGTACTGCAACAAACGCCATAGCGTCCGCCTGCTGCGGGTGGCCGACGCGCGCACGCGCCTGCGCTGGCACGCGCCCGCGCCGCGCGCCGCCGCGCTGATCAACTCCCTGCTCACGGCAGCACCACAATGTGATCTATTTGCTACTAAAATAGAGCGACTGATGACTGAGTGGAAGAGAGTGTTGGAGCGAGACCAATATAGGCACCTTTTAGATGTAAGTTAGTTTTAGTCCTTAGTTTTATAATGAATCGGTGTATCGCTTTGGTTCCTACTGTAATGCTACACAATGTATACGATTCTAATAAATAAATAAATAAATAAATAAAATAAATAAATAAATGCACGAGTTAAAATTTGACAGGTGCTAGGGAAATGAATACATCTATTCCATAATCTAACGTATGCTCTAACACTTAAGGTTTAAAATAAAAGTGTCACTTTAACAAACTAAATTGGCATTTCTTTTGTTAATCTGTACCTAATTTGTATCCAAAAATCTGTAATATGTCAATAAGTAATTTAAAAATTAAGCTATGGTCTCGTAGATATATTTTCGAGTGGTGCCAAGGGTGTCATAACTGACCTATCTGTTAGGGCTGTGATTCTAAAAAAATCCACACACAAATTGCGTTTACAAAACGCACCTTCAAACATTACTTAAGGAACACAGACAAAATTGAATTATTTAAACACAGAACTGGGTACGGGAAGAGAAGCATAATGTCCGAGGGAGCACGGTTGTACAATGGCCTACCAAGTGAAGTGAAGCTGTGCCCTGCGTTAGTTATGTTTAAACCTAAATTAAAACGTTTAAATGATAAAATATATTGAATCTTCCGAGGCTGGAATGTATACATTTAAGTCACTTTTTAATTTAAGCTCATTGTAAGTGAACTATTGTTATTTATGAGTAGTGATTGGCCACCGGTAGCATTTTATGTCACTTTGATGACGAAAGTATTACATGGATATGACTATTTAATTTCGTGCACAATTTATATACCTATTAAAAATGTATGATTTTTTTTATCGAGTCTTATTATTAATTGTCGGCGACGGGTAGCAACTTTCCGACTAGAGAATGTTATAGATATGATTCTAATCAAATTTTGAGTACGATTTTTGAATTATAAATGTACGCATTTTTAACCTTTAAGGCAAAATGTAAAAAAAATACCTACTTTCTTATCAAATGTGAGGTTTTAATACATAAATCTCGAAAAGAAATGTTGCTCTATAAGTAATGTACCATTATTTTGTGATACAAGTAATAAAAATAGCATAAGAGGCACCGTGATGTCGTTGGTTGTTTTCGCAGTCGAATTTTAGTTTTAATTTTATCTTGTTTACTTATACTTTAATTTAAACCATACCTAACATATCCATACTAGTCATTACGTTTGACGTGAAAGTGACATAAATTGCTCCCGTCAGCCGATCTCTATTTATGAGTAATACATTTCTTTAAACCCATTATGTTTTGTATGGTATTTTGTAACTAACCCGTCCATTCCTCACGTAGACCGCTCCAGGTGTCTCCAGCACGAACACGTCGTCGTCCTCCAGGACCTCGGCCGTCTCCGCCACCTGCACCGCCCGCATGTCCACGCCGAGCTTAGTGCCTTCCACCTGGATATTTTAGATAATTCCAGCTTAAACTACTACGTAAATAAATATCAACGGGCTTAACATGCTTGCGCGAGATATTTGACAGGTGTTAGGGTTTACAATAAGTGCCTCGTCCTGATAAAATAGCTATGAAAATGTGAAAATCGCTATAGTCGCTTAGTAATTTCAGGTAATAAAAGTCAGGACAAGACATTTTTATTTTAAGCCTTACGTTATGTCTTACGTTACAATGTCTACCCTAGCACCTGTCAAAATTTTATCTCGCGCATGCGTGCTAAGCCCGCAAGGGATAATCTTATACAAACAGACTTAGTCCCAAAAGAGTATGATAAGTTTATGAGCCATTTATTTCATGGAATTAATAAATTAGTGTTTGCGTAAAATATCTGTGACGTATATACAGACAGACAGAAAGACGCGCAACGAAATTCTAAAAAGAGCTAAAATAAAGACGGTTGAGCTTCTTACCCTGAACAGCCTGACTCCATCATCATCGTAGGAATTCTGGGAGTTAACGCTTTTGTAATCCGAATCCTTACCACCAAAAAGAACCACCAGGTTTCCTGTAAGAAGAACAAAATCGGGGCTTAGAGCCGAACAAACAAACAGCTATTTTCTTGGAATAATATTGAACGAAAGTTCTATATTAGGAGGAAAGACATTTTATTTTTATTCTTGAGATCGCAAACTTCCATGGGTCCCCCTCGTCAGCTCACTTACGAGTATCATCAGCTGGCTTGCTTGCCTTCTCTATGCCAATAAAAAAAAAGAAATATTGAAAATCTCGTTGGTAAGTGGGGCCTATAACAGCTCTCGTGGCTCCCTCCATACCACTTCCTGACACCCAGAGGGATATCTTCAAGACAGACTGATGCATTACTAAAGATCGCTTCAACAAACTGTTCTGTTCTTAACTCATGATCATATATGACAGCAGATGTCTAAAATATATTTATGTATATAATAAATGTACCTTTGAAAATGCTCAGTAAATGTTTCGGCTCCTTTCCTTGAGGTACTTTGACGACTGTCACATCGTCCAGCTGAAATGAAAACAAATGAAAATTAATAAAATAAATATCAGGGGACAATCTCACACAAATTGACCTAGTCCCAAACTAAGCTTTAGGATTGTACTATGGGTACTATACATACTACTCTGTCAAGAAAGTACCGGGAAAAGATCAATAATACACAAACTGTTTGTTAATCATCCAAATTTATTTTATCACCTTCAAAGTATGCTCCTTCAGAAACGATACACTTACGCCAACGAATAATCCAATCATCAAAACATTTTTTAAACGCTGTTTCCGGAATTGAATTCAGTTCTCGGCGCGAATTCTCCTTTATGTCTTCTACCGATTGAAAACGGGTGCCACGAAGTGGTAATTTGAGTTTAGGAAAAAGAAAGAAGTCGGCAGGAGCCATATCTGGTGAATATGGTGGTTGCTCGATGGTATTTGTTGAGTGTTTGGTCAAAAATTCTTTCACAATGATGGCCTTGTGCGAAGGCGCATTATCGTGGTGCAAAATCCAAGAATTTTCATTCCACAAATCTGGCCTTTTTCGTCGAATTTGCTCTCTTAAATGCCGCATAACGCTCAAATAATATTCTTTATTTACCGTTTGACCTTCCGGCAAGAATTCCGAGTGCACAACACCGCGATAGTCAAAGAAAACAGTCAACATGACTTTGACTTTTGATCGACTTTGGCGTGGTTTCTTCGGTTTCGGTTCAGTTGGAAGGCGCCACTCCGAAGCTTGTTGACTAGTTTGCATGTCAAACTCGTAAACCCACGTCTCGTCACCAGTAACAATGCGTTTCATGAATGTTGGGTCGGAATTGACTCGTTCTAGCATGTCCTCAGCGACTCTCATGCGATTGAGTTTTTGGAGAAAATTCAGGTCTTTTGGGACTAGCCGAGCGGTAACATGTTTCATACCCAAATGATTAGTTAAAATAGTACGGATCGACTCGTGAGATACAGAAAGTTCGGCGGCTATCTCTCTCAAAGTTGAATGAGGATTTTTAGTCACTATTTCCTTCACTTTTGCGATGTTAACTTCAGTTGCAGACGTTGATGGCCTACCAGAGCGAGGCAAATCTTCCATCACATCTCGACCGCTTTTGAACGCTTTGTACCACTCATAAACACGTGTTTTTGATAAAGTCGAATCACCGTAAGCCTTCTGTAACATTTTCAGTGACTCCGAACACGAAATTCCATTGGCGATGCAAAATTTAAGACAAACTCTTTGTTCAATGTTTTTGTCCATTATGAAATTCGCAATACACACTAGATATGATATAACTAAAAACAGCACTGTATTTAATATAAATAACAGATGCAACTCAAACTCCGCGCCAAAATAGAAAACAGTTGTGCCAATCTAACAACAACAAAAAAAACAAAAATTTGAATTTGGAACCATAAACAAATCATCCATTCCCGATACTTTGTTGACTGAATGTACATACTTAATTATATAGAGAAATAAAATCTTAAATATAGAAAACATCAATGACTCAGGCACATCACACACATATTTGCCCATACCGGGATTCGATCCCGGGACCGCTAGCTTCGTAGGCAGGGTCACTACGAGCTAGGCTAACCACGTCGTCAAATATAAGTTAATATAAGTTTCTGACAAAAATGTCATTATTGGGATAAGCTTTTCTTGTCGACTGTACTTTTTTTGCACAGTCATCATCTGCTTATCAAGACGAATCCAACGAGCCCAAACACGGCGGGGCTGTCTTGTTTCGTTGCGGAGTTCCTATGTCCAAGTTTAGACTGCATTATCAGACCAGCTACATGGTACCATATTATTGCATTGTCACTGAAGTTACGTAGGTATACCAAATTTCAGTTCAATCGGACACCGGGAAGTGGTGTGGGCTCGTTGATTTGTCTTGATAAGCAGATTGCTCCAAAATGAATTTCAGCAAGAAAAGATTGCCCCAAAACAAATTAATTTAATAAACTTTAGAAAATGATAACACGTCACATACCTCACCCTCCAGCTCCGTTATCAGCTCAAGGGCCGCTTTCTTATCGTCGTATGTGGCTTCAGATCCCTAAAAAATAAAAATATAAAACAAATGCAACGCTTCAGCTTTGAACGCGTCATTGCGCAGAATTTTTGTTTCATCGTCTCTTTACTTGCATTTTTCGGTAGTCTACTTCAGCACTCAGAGACGTCAATTAGTTTTTAAGTTTCATTAAAGTTGCTACGTCTTATTTTATTGCTGTAGCAAAGAAAGTGACAGCAGCAACTTTAATGAAACTTAAAAGTTAATTGCGGTCTCTGAGTGCGGCCGTAACCTAATATTTACGTACAAATGTTTAAAATAACCGTAAATAGCTTTCGATGAAGTGAAATTCAATAGAATTATGAGATATTCAATGAGTGACATCACAGTTTGTCCACTCCACGGGTTTCGCAGACACTCATTTCATCGAATGTGTCGTTTCACCAAATTTCATTTCATCGAAAGCTAATTAGCTTTCGAGCTTCTGCTGAGACCTGTTTTCAGGTTATCTTAAGCATGGGTTACGTATGTTAGGTTAGACCTGTGACCACCAAAAAATTATAACTCCTGCACGTGGAAATGCCTGTCGATGAAATGAAAATTCGGCGAAGTAAAACATATGACATGAGTGTCGGTAATTCAAGGGTAAACCCTCCACGGAACATCACGGAAATATATTGTGTATGTATCAGTTTTATGCAATTTAGCGAATAATTTCTGTAGTCGTGATTGTGTTAAATTAGTTAAAAAAAGAGTTCTGTACTCACGATCCACCAGTAAACTACATAGGCGTCGTCTCCACTGTCATTGCTGTACTGGTACTTCACCACGTATACTTCCGAGTGGTAGAACACCGGCACGCCAGCTAGAAACTTCTCTGACACATCTTCTTGCTCCCCTGCTATCCTGGTAGTTTAAAGCAAAGTTTAGGTACCTATTCATTATATTCATCATCATCATCATCAGCCGCAAGACGTCCACTGCTGGACAAAGGCCTTCCCCGAGGTTTTCCACAACGACCGGTCCTCTGCTGCTGTCATCCAGCGGTTTCCCGCGACCTTTATCAGATCGTCGGTCCACCTTGTGGAAGGCCTGTCGACACTTCGCCTCCCGGTTCGCGGTCGCCACTCTAGAACCTTTCCGCTCCAACGGCCATCGGTTCTACGAGCAATGTGCCCCGCCCACTGCCACTTAAGGTTTGCTATTCGGTGAGCTATATCAGTTACTTTAGTTCTCCTGCGGATCTCCTCATTCCTGACTCCTGACTCCTCATTATCTTATAATATGATTAATTTTGTGTTGTGTAAGCTGAACTATGGATTTTAATTATCTGACAGTAAATTATTTTTATTTTTTTGTTTAATATCAATAAGCGAAATTTTATAATTAACTCATAAATTAGTCTCCAAAGTTAAACAGGGTTGCCCACTAGATGTCACTACTTTATTCAGTACATCGCGACGCTCGCAAGATGGCGCTATAAACATCGACAGATCGTGGCGTCTGCTAGATGGCGTTACTTGCATCGCGTTGCTGCTCCTGCCAAATCCGCCATATGTTTTACATAAGGACCATTTTAAACCTCAGTTAAATCATTGATCGAAATCCTTTATGTGACCAAAAGCACATAGCGAATTTGGCAGGCGCAGCAACGATCGGCAAATCTCGGCGTCCGCTAGGTTCGGCTACTTAACTCGGTAGACGGCGACGTTCGCTAGATGGCGCTCACCTCGTGACGACCAAACTGCCTGCTCCCTCGTCGGGCATGTAGCCACGCGCCGCGGCGCTCTTCCCGATCAATTTGGCGACGGCGGCTGACTCCTCCGCGTCACCAGAGTAGTAGCCAGCATCTACAGAGGTTTAATTTAGTAGACTCAAAGAATGAGGTCAATAATAACTTCAACATTTAATAACCCGGGCTTTTTTAACAACTTAGTACGTACTCGTACGAGCTGGTTTAAAAGCTCATATCTTTTAAACGGTGGAACCGATTTCTTTAAAATATTAGCCTTTCTACTTTTTTGTTCAAACTCGTCCACAGCTGAACATACGCATAGATTTCCATGACGTCTGTCCTCATTGGATTAGCAGCAGAGTATTTACCATGAACTTTAGAGCCTAACATAACAAGTGGTATTTTCTCGTGTGTCCCTCAGTAACCTATGTGTCTATCTTCCCTTTTAGAAACGTAAATAGAATAATGGTAAATAACCAAATAACCTATTTCAGAGATGTAGGGCTGGATGGAGCCGGTGACCGTGTCCCATGTCTGGAAGTACTGACGGAATGTAGAGCTCTCCGCGCCCTCTGCCACCCTGGTCACTGGTACCTAGAGTCACACGGTATCATAAAATATCTGGTGAATTCTCCATGGGTTGTGAAATGGAAGCAGAAATTATGAGATCCGGAGAAGAACCACGCGTAGTACCAGCAGCATTTTGTCTGGAGGTGTCTTACAGAGTGTGTACATCCCTGGTATATAGCGAATATTCTTACCCAAGATGGATATCCCTTGATTTCAAGATATTTCTGCGCGATGTCGTGGTAATTCTTCTTCGTGTCTGCGTCTACGCCGCTTCCCAACCACAAGTACACCCCGGAACACGGAGTATCCAGCACAAAAATATCCTGTAAAAATATAAATACATATTTGATCGTCCAAATCGAAAGGGTTATCGTGGTAGGCGGTTACGCCTTTTTTCACTCGGCTGTTATACTAATGACAAGGCAATGAAAACTATAACAGCGTAAGCACCCGCCGCCATAAGGACCCTTTCGATTGGGACGACCATATAGTATTGTCTAAGATATTTCAGGACTATCTATGTTTTGATCGTAAGGTTGATTTAAGAATAATTATAAATTGGTAAGAACAATGACAATCGATTGACAATCGTAAATAAATTACTCTTTCTTCCAGGACCAATTATCAGCATCTTTACATATAAAGTTACCAAGTTTATCAGGATCTTTACATATAAAGACTTAAGCCTTAATGGTCGCTCACAATATCGCGTGGTTCAACGTTGACCAGGCAATCCCTAGTTGAGACACCAAAACGCTACTCTTCCCTTTTCATCCCTGAGCATTTTTGACTTGTGTAGACGTGGCAGTCGCTCCCGTATCGGCCTTACAAGCCATACGTAGGTGCCGCACCTTTAGACTCGCTGCTTAAATCATCTTTGATACAGGCAAGCCAGTCATGAAGATGAAGTACTCACATCAGAACTGAGGTGTTTCTGTTTGTGGGGCTTGCTGAGGGACACGAGCTCGATCTCGTCTCCCGTCAGCACCTTGTGCAAGAAGACGGAGGTGCCGTCACGCGCGTAGGTCTGAAAACATTTTAGTAGCAAGTGTGACTGAATATCAGCGATGTTATTTATTTTTAAAAATACTATAGCTTTTGTGGAGCTACGTCGTTAGCATGACGGATTTGACTAGTTCACGGGAGAGAGGGCGAGCTCCTGAGTGGTGTTCAGCGCAGAGTCCAGATTTCAAATATGTATACTATCTGGTACCAGTGAAAAGTGGAGTCGCCCACGTGTAGTGCGAATAGGTGGACGCCGACGTCTCCTCCGGAGGAGATGCTGTGTGTAAGGCGCACCGCGTAGAAGTCGTTTATCACTGTTTCCTTCGGGAACTGTCCAATTTTCCGGAAGAAAAAGTATTATATGTCTGTCTCCCGGGATTCAAAGTATATCCATATCAAAATTCATTGAAATCGGTTCAGCTTTAGCCGTGAAAGCGTAACAATCAAACAAACACACACACTCACTTTCGCATTTTAAATATTATTAAGATATATGTTAATAGGATCAGGATAGTCAAAGAAGTTTGTGCGCGACTTGGCAGATAGACAGACAGACGTTGTTGGAGGCGAGGTGACTATCGGTAGGTACTTGGTTAATAAGTGGCCAGGGGCGGATCTACTTAAGGGCTTTTTGGGCTACAGCCAAGGCCCCCAGCCCCCATTGAAAACAATAGAGGACATTGTGAAGTAAAAAAATAATAAAATGGCAATTAGTTGATTAATTAGGTAGACCCCTAAGTAAAAGCTAGTCATATTATAAAAGCACATCAAAAAACTATATTTCTTTGAACAGAATTAAAAAAAATTGAGAATTTTCGGTACAGTGTATGATTTGATAAATGTCATTAATACTCACCTCGGACGACGAGTCATCCAGGATGTCTTCCTTAGATCCCGAGCCGAGGGTCTCGAAGAACAGCGCCACATCATCGTCCGAAGAGAACTCATCTGGAAGTTATAAAAATAGGCAAATTTTAGCACCCAGCGTGGATACAACATCTGTCCTTTCTGACCAGTGTACGTGCGAGAGTGACGGCAGATTTAACCACACTTATCCACGGCTATAAAGATGACTATAATACCGGTGCTGGTTGCGTGTGAATAAATACAAATTAAATATGCTACAGAAAAAAAGCCGTGGTAGCCTAATGGTTTGAACTGCCGACTCTTAAGCAGAGGGTCGTGAGTTCGAACCCGGGCTCGCACCTCTATGTTTTTCGGAATTTATGTGTTTTTTTTTTTTATTATTATGCTTTAGAAAGGGAAGCTAACCACTCTCCATTTACCAATTATCTCAATAGTAGCCCTCCCGTTGTGGTAATCGTCCCGCAGGCTGTTGGCAACACTGATGATCTTCCGTCTCTGCGTGGCCTTCGCGCCTTCCGGCATCAGCACGAAGATGTCGTGCTCGTTCTCCAGGATGAAGCACTGGTCTTTGGTCAGGGAGGATGCCTCGGCTGAGACCTGGATATGAGAGAGAACAGGTTTGCTGAACTAAGACATGCTTAGGCTCGAGAGCATTTAAGTTTAAATGGATCAAGTCTAACAAAAAAACAGGCCTTGAAAAGCCGACTATCTTGCAGCATCAGTTATGTTATTCTGTTGACACATCGTCGTTCAGTTCTACTCACTCGATGTATAGCCGGCGAATTTACGTCGTCCGTCAAGGTGGGTAAATAACATTCAACTGCCTGCACATTCATTTAGTCGCTGGTTTCACAGCTGGTCGTCTGTAAAACCAGCGACTAAATGAATGCCTCTCGTTGTGAGTGGAGGCATGTGCCCAGCAGTGGGACGTATATAGGCTGGATTATTATATTATTTATTATAAATTAATGTGCAGGCAGTTGAATGTCATTTACCCACCTTGACCGAAGATGTAAATTCGCCGGCTATTCATCGACTGAGTAGAACTGAACGACGACGTGTTAACAGAATAACATAGCAGGACTGAGGAGATTTGAATATAGACTATGACACTCCTCGGATGAATTCCAAACCAACGAGATACCTCGCCCTTTTATATCCGTCAAGGCGTTGAGCCTACAGGAGACAACAAAGAAACATTGATGCATACACACATGTGCCCAAAAAAACATTACCCTCCTTTTGGTTACTCGGGTACAATACAAGTCTGATATTTTGACCACACGATCCGAGTTCACAACCTTTGATAGATTAAATAAGTAGATCTATTTCAGTTTTTGACCGCTAGATGGTGTATTTACTCGGTATCCTTAGTAAATATTAAGCAAAGAAAACACATATATCCAACTCTCACAAACATGGACCAAAAGCCATCTATCGGAAAAATTTCAAACTAAAAGTTGTTCTACTTCTTCTATTGCCCGTTAGATGTCGGTACACAACAGTCGTAGTGAAGAATGCTAAGAAAATAATAATATAACGATCGAGAAAGTTGTAACTTGCATTTACTTCATAAAATACTACTAATATTGACATACAGAAAGAGAACAATCCTACAAAAAAAATGCACTGTATATTCGCATGTTAATGTAGTTTTTTATTTTAGGCTTTCACTGGAATATTAAAATGATTTATTTAGTAACTTAAACTAAATAACAACTATATAACAAAATGTCACCACCCTAAAATGATGATTAGAATAGTAATTGAAATACTGGTCAAAATCTGTGTACTGTGTTTTGAGCTTTGGCTACTCAGCAATAGATGGCGCCACAAAACGTTTTGTTAGTGTTTTAATAACGTAGTTCAAACTTTTTCCACTAGATGGCATTGATAATACAATTACAGATCGAGAAAGCAAGGAATTTAGATATAAAAAAATTCTGAAAAAAAAATTTGCTTAACATCATCTTTACATCGAAGAACATGTAAAAATATTATTTATTTACTGAAAGGTAATGACGGGACGGATTCGAGGGTCTGTCGGCTTAAGTCACATTACTACTTAACAAAGTCAGTAACAAAATAAACTACCTACTTACTCATAATTTTGCGTTTTATCAGTACAGATCATCGCTTTTCGGAAACCCGATAAGTAACACGTAGATTATCTGTCGGTTGATAAACAAATTACTTTTTGGCTACATTATGACAAACAATCAAATAATAAAAATGATTTGTATCGATTGAAAACTCTTATTTAACCGACTTAAAAAAAGGAGGTTTTCAATTCGGTTGAATGTTTTTTTTTTCTACTATTATTGGACACTTTTATTTTAAACCTTAAGCGCTAAGTCTTACGTTAGAATATGGAATAGATGTATTCATTTCTCTAGCACCTGTCATATTTTATCTCGCGCATGCGTGTTAAGTCCTAGGTGTCATAACATTAACGTGTATCTACCTATGTGTATGAACCGATTTTGAGTTCGTTTTTTGTTTGAAAGGTGAAGTGACCGTCTATCAAGTGATCGAGAGTGGTCAGCTAAGTTTAGTAAACATTTGGGGCATTTAACAGTTATGAGCTATCTATTTATTCGTATTCGTAATAGGAAATATGCAAGATTTTTTTTTTGCTTTATAAAAAGTCATTCATTCAGAGAACAAATATTTCTCGAATAGGTAACTATTTAAATAACCAAGAAATGCTATTAAAGATTTGTTTCTATCTCTTTCTTAACAGAGTTTATATGGCCGCAGTGCCCGCTGACGTCACAGTTCATGTAGGATCTCTCTGTCTAATTAGTAGTTTTAAATGCTTATATTATCCGTATTTTTTGGCAGATTTTAATTTTAATTTCACTTTTTGCCATCTCTTTTATGGTATTTTCATATTTTGTTAAGAAATGCTATAAAAAAAAATCATACATATACCCTATTCGTACCTCTTCTATGCGCATGTTGTCGCAGCCCGAGAGCCGCAGCAGCCGCTTCTCTGCGCCTGCGTTGGTCTCTACTTCAGTGAAGCCAGATTCGTTTCCACCCTCCAGGTACCTGATAGCTGAGGGAACACAGTTTTTTTTTATTTTTTTTATTTTATTACTATTACAAATAAGTGTACATCAGCGTGTAGTGTATAGTGTGTGTATAGTGTGTGTGTGTGTGTGTGTCTGTGTGTGTGTGTGTGTAAGTGTGTGTAAGTGTAAATAAGTGTAGTTAGTTAGTTATACTTAAGTTTAAAAAACCTATAAAGCATACGTGACTTCTCTGTTTTTTCTGCCTAAATTGATGTTGATAATTTCGTGTTACTACTTATTTATGTTAATAATCTATGTTGTTTATATTTTTGATAGTCTTTATTTTGATATTTTTCACGTTGAAGCAAAAAAAATACACAGACGCTTATTTTTAACTTTTATCCACCATTTTGTACTTTGAATAGACGAATCATATAACGACGCTTTGTTCTTCCGAATTGGGCCACGACAGTCTCTATATGTGAAGTTCTCAATATAAAGGGACCTTATGGAGGAAGGCATTTACGCTCTTCCGATTCTTGTAACTATACGAATACTATGGTAACAGTTCTATAAACGGCGTAACCGCCTCCCTCCATAAGGTCCCTTTATATTGAGAACGTCACATATACGGGGGCAACAAAAACCATACTTACGTTGTAATGTATGTATGTATGTTGTTTTTGTATGAATACAAAAACAATGGTCAGTTAGTTAATAATCTAGGGCGATTTTTCAATCTTCAGATAACCCTACCGATCAGATAGATAGCATTGTCCTTTGTAACAAATACTTAACAACTTTAACTGTCAGATAAATTTGTCTGGGGATTGTAAAAACTGGCCCCTTCATCTACAAACTATACCTGCACTTAAAGTACAATAATATATGTTTTGTTAGACAATGTATACACATGGGTACAATATCCCCAAACACGCTTACCAGGTTGAAAGTACCCCAGGAACTGGCCAGTCTCGTGGCCCTGCACCTCCCTGTGGTGCACCGCTCGTCCGCCCAGCATGTCGTCCAGGGTCACCGTCCAAATAGCTGCGGAGCCCTTCTTGTCCTGGGAAGTCTTTGAGCCCAGCCAAAAGTGAGCGTCGTACGATAAGGAGGAAGTGTCGTCGCCTGTCGTCTGGAAATATATCTACCAGATTAGTCACTACAGAAAGCAAGCTTCTTAGGGTTCCAGGGTCACGGGACAACACAGGGGTCACCAAATTCACCAACAGACACGAAAACTTATTTATTAAGTAATTGCATTACATATGTCAAGTGCACAACTTAAATACATATGTACCTTGTCAGGCATCTCAGTTTAAAGGAGAGGAAGAGGACTTAACGTCCTGGTGACCCAGGGTACAGGGACCTACGAGCGAGAATGCCTAGGGCATGTGGGCACTTGATCCGACACTGTCTGCAGAGTTGGATTATCATCGTAACATCCGAAAGACGCCATTGTTAAAGGATTGTACATTTAGATATACAGGGGAAGATCCAGGATTTATTTGTACAAGAGAAAAACAGCTGTGATATGATATGACAGACAGACGCCCTCGCTTCGCTTCGGTCAAAGTTCCCCCTGCCATTTCCCCCCCTTAAAGTTGAAATATCCAATTGTTTTCTTCATAAATACCTTCCTCAGACTTACAGACACACAGACTATTAAAAAAAAAGTATTTAAAATTCCTGCGTGATGCCGTGACCAAATGAAATAGATGAAGTTTAAAAAAAAAGCTAAAAGGATTTGGATGAAATTTCGCACACAGATTGGTTATTTATCCTGGATTACTTTTATCTTGGAAAACTTGACAGTTCCCGTGGGGAAATCGATAAAGACGTCGACGTGGACGGAGTCACGAGTAAAAGCTAAGTTTATAATTATGTAGAGTATCATCATCATCATCATTATCAGCGGCAAGACGTCCACTGCTGGACAAAGGCCTTCCCCAAGGTTTTCCACAACGACCGGTCCTCTGCTGCTGTCATCCAGCGGTTTCCCGCGACCTTTATCAGATCGTCGGTCCACCTAGTGGAAGGCCTGCCGACACTTCGTCTCCCGGTTCGCGTTCGCCACTCTAGAACCTTTCCGCTCCAACGGCCATCGGTTCTACGATCAATGTGCCCCGCCCACTGCCACTTAAGGTTTGCTATTCGGTGAGCTATATCAGTTACTTTAGTTCTGCGGATCTCCTCATTCCTGATTCGATCTCGCAAGGAGACACCTAGCATAGCTCTTTCCATCGCCCTTTGAGTGACCTTGAGCCTTCTTATGAGGCCCATTGTAAGCGACCATGTCTCAGATCCGTATGTCATCACTGGCAACTGGCACTGGGTATGTAGAGTATAAAGCATAAAATAAAAAATAAAATTCAAAAACATGTCACCTTGAGAACAATGTAAGAATCTCCGTTGTAGAATTTTCCATATTTTTTCTCGTCTATGGGCACGGGCTCGAATTGCTGCCGAGAAATAAAAACAAATAAATAAAATAAGCAAATACAGAAAAAAACAGCGTTTCTAGACACGAATAACATGTATTTTACGCTGTTTTGTTGTGTAATTTAAAACAAGCATTCATACTGACTGAATCTTTTAATGTTATTGATATCTTCACTGTGTTATAAGTTATAACTATTCTTTTACGGTTTACTAACGTCAATGGTCCAAATTTCGATCCCCGCGCTCCCGCCAGCCTCTGCAAATGCCGGATGATCCATTTTCGAGCAAGTTTTGCGAATGACTGCACTAAAGTAAACGTTTGTAAACAAAATACATATGGTATAACATTAAAGATAACAAAGTGATTCATTGTGATAAGAAAGCGTTATCTATCTATAGGGTGATAAAATGTACGAATAATGATAATATTGATAATACGTAGATGTTTATAGCTTGACAAAAAACATAGTTTGGAAAAATCGTCCACGCATGATATTTTATTTTATATATATATTTTTACTAGCGATCCGCCCTCGCTTCGCTCCGGGTACAATGTATACATAATATAATAAAATCGTTAAGACCATAAAGTCTGTACATTGAAGATTAAAAATAAACCCGATCAGGGCGACTGATAATAAAAAAAAAAAATCAGTTAATTGCAGACAGAGTCCATATTTGTGTAAGTTAAGTTAGTTACTTAGAAGGTAGTATAAGGTATGTTAGTAGGTATGATCAATAATAATTTAATTTAATTTAATCTATAATTTAATTTAATTTATAATTTAATTTATAATTTAATTTATAATTTAATTTAATTTATAATTTAATTTAATTTAAAATCATTTAATTTAATTTAATTTAGGTATCTGCCACCTCCCGAGACCCCGGGTATTTGCGCATGCACTCGTACCCAGTGTCGCAGTATGGGGCAGTCCGGCTTCTCACAAATGACCCTCAGGATGGATAATAAGTAACTGAATATAATTGAAATGTTTGTTTGTTTGTTTGTTTGACTGAACATCATGTAATAACGAACGGATATTGATGGAATTTTCATAAATCTATTTAAATATAATCTGCTATGTTATTCTGTTAAAACAACGTCATTCAGTTCTACTCAGTCAAAATTCAAAATTTCAAAATATTTTATTGCATTCACGTAGTTATATAGTTCGATGTGATATAGCTCAGTCGATGAATAGCCGGCGAATTTACGTCGTCCGTCAAGGTGGGTAAATGACATTCAACTGCCTGCACTGTCATTTAGTCGCCAGAACAACATTTAGGATCAACAGCTAGCCTGTTTCCGCATTTTTTTCAATCCTTTTATGTTTAAAATTACTGCGGGCCTAATATGGCCGTGTTTATCGCGTGACAAAGCGTGGATAAAGCATCCGTCACTCTCGCGCTTATATACGTGTCAGAAAGTGACGGATGCTTTATCCACGTTTTGTCACGCGATAAACGCGACCATATTAGGCCCGCTGGACTTGATACAATACAACTATAAAATAAAAACCAATGTAACTTTTGAAACTTGCTTCATATACTTAAAATAACAAATGTAAAACAAAATACTTTCGGCGATTTTGGATAAACTACCCCTAAGGGGTGGAAATGGGGGGGTTAAAGTTTGTATGGGAGTTTGGCCGTTTTCCAAGTTAGAAAAGTGTAAATTGGTATATAGAGTAGGTACTATTGGCAATTAAGAAATACCACTTTCGGTGATTTTGGATATACTACCTCTAAGGGGATGAAATGGGGTGTGGTAATTTGTATTGGAGTTTGGTCAATTTTGAAGTAAGAAACGTGGAAATTGCTAAGGCATTGGTAGGTAGTTAACAAAAAAAAATACTTTCAGTGATTTTGGATAAACTACCCCTAAGTTGGTGAAATGGGGGGCTAAAATATGTATGGGTCATTCTTGAAGTTAGAAACGTGGAAATTGGTATACTTATACAAGTAGGCTACCGTTAGCAAAAATAAACAATTTTTGGCGATTATGGTTATGGTGGTGGGGGGTATGGGTGGTGGGTCCAACTTCAAAGTTTGTAATGGAGTTTGGTCGTTTTTCATGTTAGAAAATGGATGGACGGTATGGTTTGGATGGTTATACAAATAAGAAATGTAACTTTTCGCGTAAACTTCATCGCCATCGCTATCACCATCGCTGTCACAATTACCGTCGCAATCGCCATCGCAATCGCCATCGTAATTGCTATCGCAATTGCCATCGCAATTGCCATCGCAATCACTATCGAAATCGCCATCGCAATCGCTATCGCAATCGCCATCGGAATCACAATCGCTATCGCCATCGGAATCACAATCGCTATCGCCATCGGAATCGCAATCGCTATCGCCATCGGAATCGCAATCGATATCGCAATCACGATAGCGATAAAATTATCTAAATGATGATGAAAACCGCATTAAATTCCGTCGCGTAGTTTGAAAGATCTAAGGCGAGAAGCGGCTTTGTTTTATAGTGATATAATGCTAGATTATTCCTGTAACGCACACAAACACACACACACACACACACACACACACACGCACACACACACACACACACACACACACACACACACACACACACACACACACACACACACACACACACACACACTACACATTTTCTATCACATAATATGTATAGATGTATATACATCTATACAATCTTCACGTCTGCAAGGACTTGTTCAGTTAATTATTACAGTGATGGCTTTTGACGAAGAGACCTCGTCGTGTTGTTCTCCTAGTCATTACATTTAGTGTAACGTATTTGACCTTACATTTGTAATATTTTCATTTGTGCTAGTTCTAATAATTTATATTTGTTACTTTATTACCTTGTAATGTAACTTACTTTTAAGTATTATTGTATTTTGTATTTGAAAAAATGACCTTCTGCTGGAGTTTCTTGCGGCGCTTCTTTTCCGCAATTATGGTCTTGTCCGAAGCGCTGGTAGATTCACTCTATATTACTGACGTGTAAAAGAGCCCGTATGTGGCCAATTTACTGAATAAATATTTGACTTTGACTTTGACTTCTATCACACTTGTAAGTTTTACTCATGTAAGTACTTACGATAAACTTGCAAGTGTAAATCTTAGATGAAAACAAAAAGAGGAAGATACGTGACCGGCGGGCTTGAGCACCTAAATATAGGCGCTGAGCGCCTATATTGAGTCAGTTGTCCGACTGTTACCGATCTGTCAGCACGTGCGACGTCGTCATTATTGTGAGACATATGACTGTCTCACTTACGCGCACGACGTTAGTCCATCAATTTATCTCTATTGCCTCTTACTGCATGTTTACAGCTGTGTGTGGAATTTGCGAATGTAGGTGTCGCGGCACGCATTATGTCAGTGTCTTGTACGGCGATAACGTGTCTTCCCTTTTTGCTTTAGTCTAAGGTGTAAACACTCTTTATGAGTAACTTATTGTAATTTGTCTTTGTGAGTTACTTACGTGAGTAAAACTTACAAGTGTAATTCTAGCCTAAGTAATATTAAAAAAAATTACTGACCTTTGAGTTTCTGGCGGCGTTCTTCTCAGTGGTTTCTTCTGAAGCGCTAGTAGATTTTTCACGTGTTTAAGTGCCCGTGCCTACTTACTGAATAAACATCTTTATCCTTATCGTCAATCAGCGTTAAATCATCGACGAACTTGTCAGCGAGCTTATTTTAGATATAGGTTTAGACTTGCGGCGTACAGAATTCGCACCATACTTTCTCTTTCATAATTTATGCGGTAAGGAAAATGTACAATGAAAATTATATAGTCTTTCTTGTAGCAACAGCCTGTATATGATTGAAAAAAAAAAACAATAGTAGTTGATCATAGACAGAGATAATGACTCATAGCTTTCACGAAGATCCGCCGTTGCAAATATACATTTCAGTGGCACACTTATGTAGCGTGATGTGAATCAAATTCTATTGCATTAATATAGGGGTGTAGACAATTTTTTTATTTTTTTTTTATTTTATGTATACATGAAATATATGTAAAAAAATGCAGTAGTATATTAATTTGAAAAGCTTTAAAATAAATTTCATTTTATTTTTATTACTTGCTGTTATAACGGCAATTAAAATAAACACACTGTGAAAATGAGAAACAGCCGGATTTAACAAAAAAATCACGTTTCTTGTATGGGGCCCCTCTTTAATTTTCAATTTGGGATGATGGGATCCATGAGGAATCGAAGGAACTCCTCAAAAATTATAGGCACGCATACAACGATTTTGGTATTACCTGCAAGACCTTAAGAAATTGCATCACAAAAGCACCTCTTGGTGAAGAGGACCTGATGATGAAGACCAGAGATGACCACCGGAACTCCTTAGTCGTAAGTGGTTGACGCCAGCAATGAGATTTCTTTATTAAGAACATGAAGCTACTTTTATATTCATTATAATGCATGTGGTGAAGTGCAACTGATGGTGAAGTACTGGGAGAACTCCTCAATGATTAACGGCCCTGCATCTTGGACTGCGACATTTTGTTAAGGGTGATGAGAAATCGGTATTAGGCTATTGTTTCTTATGTCTATGTGCTTTATCACATAATAATATTAGGTACATCACTAAAAAGCAACAAAAAAAAAATTTACAAAAAAATAAAACCGTCTTCAAAAACCAACTAAAAAGGATTAAATAAAGAACGGCGTCCTAGGAGTCCTAGGAATAGCCAATTTAGTGCCTAATAGGTACATGAAGTATATCGAAGTCGGTGGCAAGAATCATGATGTCATTGCTATTGTGTATATACCTACTTGACACCGGCTTGGATATACTTCATGTACCTATTAGGCACTAAATTGGCTATTCCTAGGACTCCTAGGAGGTCGGTCTTTATTTAATCCTTTTTAGTTGTTTTTTGAAGACGGTTTTATTTTTTTATTATTAGCTATAGCAACAATAGACATACACATTCTGTGAAAATTTCAGCTGTCTACCTATAACGGTTCATGAGATACAGCCCGGCGACCGACAGACGGACGGACGGACGGACAGCGGAGGCTTAGTAATAGGGTCCCGTTTGGCACCCTTCGGGTACGGTCAGTACGGAACCCCAAAAAGTGTATATCTTAAGGACAAAAATTAAGAATTTTTAACTTTTTCAGTGCGTCACGAAAATCAGTCATACATTTATTATCGTTAATTTTCGTGACGCAATAGAGAAGTTAGCGTTTCTTAATTTTTGTCTTTATGTCCACTTTTTTTTTTGTATTTGTTGCGGTTGATAAGTGTGGATTAACTCACTGTGGTCACTCTACACTTACATATTACGTACAAGTTAGAAAGTGACAGATGTCTTATCCACGTTTATTTTATCTATACTATAATTACACGACCATAATGAGTAGTGAATGACCCGCAGAAGTATGCCACGCTCCCTCTGTTGGGATTAGGTAGGAAGTTGTATAAATGCGCTGTCAGATTTAGTTGCGCTATCCGACACTGGAGGCGCTGTCGTAGATGGATGTCTTCTACTTGCCACTAGATGTCGCTATTGTTGCAGTGCAAATATCCAACTTCCATCTTCATTCCAATGGACTTAAGTCCTCAGTCAACGTAATAATTACAGGGGCCCTAGCCAAGGTGCATTATGCTAACTTAATGATTTTCGAAAATCGACAAAATGACATGTATGGAATTGACGAAGCGGCTGACGGTACCGGTTGACGGTTTTTAAACCAATCGCGTCACTGGTAGATCACGTGACTCCGTATGACGTGATCTACCAATGACGCGATTGGTTTAAAAACGAAACGAATAAAAACGCTAGTTAGCGATGGACATCTTGGCTAAGGGCTCTGGTCGTTAGATTTCGTTAATCCTATAATATGGGAATATATTATTTGAAGCCTACTGGAAAGCGCAGCATTTAATGTGAAAGAGGTGTCTATACTCGCCTTTATATGCCTCTACTTACGTGTGTACCATGCTTTATTTCACCTGTCATGTGTCTATGATAACCGTTTATGGTCACCTAGCTAGGCGGGAATCCATCTTCGTCATTGTGTGTTTTGACTCGCCGCCATTATGCACGATTAAGAATTAAAACTTTGTTTTTAAGTGTTTTCCAGTAAAATTAAAAGAGAATTCTTTTACTAAATAAGTATTAGTGGGTGTCGCGATAGTGACGTGTAACGATGAAGTCAGAAGACAACGCGGCGCAAAGTCCACGTGCTAAGTCGGCTTCGTCGATCGTCGAGTTCCAGCTAGCTATTCCAATTTCTCGTCCTCAGAGGATGAATGTACTTCCTCGCGGCTCCCAAATAAACGAGGTAAAGGCGAAGATCTACGGATTGACGCCCTCATGAGCTCAGGTGGGTCTTTTGACATGTTTTGCATGATTTGCTGCGATGAGCAGTGGTATAATTGCAATCTTGCCTGATGATCAAATTTTAGATCGAACAGAGACAACCCTCTTTCTTGTAATGTGCGGTACACTGACTTTTGCCCACCGAACGTGAGTTAAATTCCCCGTAGTATGTTCTCAGCTTGCTACAGCAGGTTTTATTGAATTGGTATGTTTGAGAGCTTTTGTACCGTATTTATTGCAAATAACGAATTGATTGATTGATTGAAAACGTAATGACGGTCTGATGTACTTTAGCACATTCGTCGCCGGTGACACACTGTCGTGTCAAAATTACATATATTTGGAGATTAAGCGGCGGTGAATGTGTTTACTCAGCTAAGGATTATTCCATGGGCAAAGAGACGGCCACGGCGGCTTTCTCCCATGCCCAGTTATAACAGAGGACCCTGCTCAGGAGGAGAGCGGATCTCTGGCCTGCAAGCAGTAGTCAATTGGGTAGTCAAATCTCCGGAGGATATAAACCCAAATGTTCTTATCAATATAATATTGTCTATGCTCTTTGGCTCATCGCCTTAATCATAAAGTAGTAAGAGTTGACTTTATTTAAATTTTTGTGGCATAGAGAGTTACTTTCAAAAAGTGAAATTGAAATATTTCATTTCAACTCAGGGTGGTCTACAGGCCTGGTATCAGCTCCCAGTCTTTAGAAAATATGAACATTTCTTGCCATTTTTATAGAATAGTTATTAAAGTTATTAATAAGTTATGGATGTGAGTCCGAAATATGATAAAATCATTTATTCCAATAAGTCATATATGGATTTTAGTAAGGAAAAGTAATATTGCTACCTTTTACTCAAGGGAAGTGGGAAGCTACTCTTTAAAGGTAAATGCCTAGTTCTGTTCTATTCTAGGAAAGTTGAATATATCGGGTGCCAACAGCTTTATTATGTAATTAATAATCAGTTTCTTTTTAGAAGCTATATAATAAACTAATAGCTTTTTACAGAACCTTTTGTTCAGGTAATAAAACGAATTTAAGATCTCTGATCTTTAAATGGTTTTTAAAGATTTTTTTGTTTTTAATGTATTAAGCAGCTTTCTGTTAAAGTTTTTGTTGCTGCAAAGAAAGACAGGGTTTCGGGACCCATTTTTAATCTGCAGGTTTTCAACAATTATGTTGGCACAAAGAATGTTCACCTTATATCCTTGCAGTACCAGAATTTAAGAAGCCTTAAGTTTGGCTAATAAAACTTTAGATTTCAGACCAGGAATTTAGAATTACCCAATTTGCTAGTTCCAATGGCTATTCCTCCACCTCATTAACAAGGGAGAAGTACCTCAGATGTCTTCATTACGCTTTTGCCCCCTGCCTTTTCACAGGCAGTTCTTACTGGATTGCAAAAATCCTAGCTAGACAAGAGAGGAAGACGCATACTAGTTTACCTAGATGGATTCCTGTTGGTCTATCAGGACCACTCCATACGGACTCAGTAGGCCTCGGCGGCCTTGGAGTTGCTGGAGAGCTTAAAGTGGCAAGTCAACTACCAAAAATCGGTTCTTATCCATGAGGAAAGAATTTATTAAGTGTCAAACAAAGTCCATTATTTTTTAAATGTTTACTCAATTTCATCACTTTAGGAGTAGCACAGGACCCAACAGTGGTGATCTTTGAGGAAGGCCTATGTCCATCAGTGGATGTGATTTTGACTGATATGATAATTTTTGGATTCATAAATAATTCATAATTAATTCATAATATAATAATTTTTTAAATAAATAATAAAAATAAATTAAAAAAAAAAAAAAAAAAAAAAAAAAAAAAAAAAAAAAAAAAGTATTACACATTACACTCATGGCTTTTGCACGATCTACATTCATACATATTATAACTTCTTCCTAATTTTTAAAGACATGACACTTGTACCTTCAATGAGCATTATTTTAGACACAAAGATTTTGTTTTTATAATTCTAAATGCTCAAGAGCATTTTTAATTCTTATAGACCTTATTAGACCAGGATTATCGGTTTGTGATTCTGAAGTCACCTTATCTGACTTTTTTAGTCAGTGGTACTTTCTTAGTATGGCTACTGATTGACCTTTCAACTATTGGATCTGACTGATCAGTTCAATATAATTTGTGCCTGCTCTTCTGAGTAGATACAATGCCATTGCAAATTGCTTGTCTCGGGGCAGGCTGTTATCCGATTGGCATCTGATCTGACAACCAAGCTCACCACGGAGGTGTTCAGCTGTTGAGGAAAGTCAGAAATAGACGTATTTACCTCGATCTGCTCTGCTGTAGTAACCAAATACATTATAGTTGATGTGGAGGATTACTACACAGAATTTACAGATACTCTTCAGTTGAGCCTGAAACTACCGTATCAAGTGGATATTTTCTCCACCGTGCCTCAATGTTCCATACAGAACACTCGGTACTTACTTCCTAGTAATACCAACAACTCAAACACACTGGAGAGCGGATCTCCAGTCTCGAGTAATAGATCATTCTATACAGGGCACTGGGCACATATATCACATATCCTAGTAGTTCGGGCGGACCGGACTCTAGGTACTGGAGAACGGATCTCCAATCCCGTGAATCGCCTAGTAGTTCCAGACTAGTACAGGAGAACAGATTTCCAATCCCGTGTGATAGAATATTCTATACAGGGCGCTGGGCACATATCTTCTAATAGTCCCAGTTTGGACGCAAGGTTCTGGAGAGCGGATCTCCAAACCCGTCCTACCATCTGTTCGTACTATAAGTACCAAGTTTCCCCTCACCAGAGGTACATTAAAGTTTGGAAATTTGGAGGCGTGGGCAAAAGATAGTAACCTTAGATAAGGGAGCAAACAGATCTTTTGAAGCCCCACTAAGTAGATGCTTTTTCAGGGTGTACAGAGACCAGTTCAAACCCTAAAGTATCTCAAGCAGAAGAGTTAGCCAGATGTTTTCCCACACCCACACTCACCTGAAAGATTATCAGGATTATACTGTGGCACAATATTGGTGCACAATAGTCTGCAATCGCAGCATACCGTGGGCAAAACGAGGCAATATCTTCTAATTTTTTAGTGAGATAGACTAACTAAAGGCTATAGCTGATTCCAAGTTCAACTCCTTCAAATTCCCCTATATAGGACCCTTAGGTAGTAATCAGCTAAATGGCACTGCTTGATATGTTATATTGAGCTGTTACTTTTTACTAAAACTGCAGAACGAAAACTGTGTGGCTTGTGGATAGTAATATAAGTATAAGTAGACTGAATTTCAAGAATCACAGAGATTCAATAATTCTGTGGCCCGGGGCCAATTCTGAAGCACAAACTTATTGTTATCTTCATCTATTTTTCTCAATTTAGTTTGAAGCATGAATTAAAGGGATGATTATGAAGTATTGGACTTACTGTTTCATAGTAACCAGCCTATTTTGACTCAAAGACAGATAGATAGTTAACATTCGTTATCGTCAGTCAACTATCAGGAAATATCCTCACAAGGTTGACTTGTGAACTTAGTTAATTGTGTTTTTGATGGATCAGGGATAGAATAACAAAGGATTAAGGAAAATAAGATTCAAGAGTTTAATAAGTTACTATTAAGGGTATTGCTAAGCCCGCTAGTACATAGTACAATTGAAAGATGGGTAAGACCTGTGTTATGCGGGGTAGGCATACTCTAAATTCCAATCCCATAAGTTCGCGCAGTGCTTTCCTTAGCATGGTTACAAAATAAACCTTTAGAAAATATTTACTACTAAATAATTTCAAAACATATTATTGCCGAAAAATAAATAAAGCGCAGAAACATAATGACTGTGATGATTTGTTAAATTCCTTTTCTTGGATTTGAATTTTAACAATAATCATTTTGAGGTTTTAATTGGTCCCTTAAGAATTAGGTGAATTATTATCTGAGGGTATATTTCCCTTTAGTTAGGTATGTTGAACACGACTAGATGGTAAATGTGTTTAATAATTTTGCTATTTTACATTTTATCTAAATGAATATTTTGGTAATTTACATATTTTACATTATTCCGATTCTGATATATTTTATAACCTCCATGATTGGTTATGATGTTACTATATCAACATTGTGTGTTTTGTTTATATGTCACCAGCAGATAACAGACACGTCTTCCACATTAAATGCTGCGCTTTCCAGTAGGCTTCAAATATAACCGTTTTACAAAACAATAAAACGGGTATTTTAAGCCGAAGGAAAGCGCAGCATTATAGGAATTTCTTCCTGGTGAAGACTACAATGACGAAGATGGATTCCCGCCTAGCTAGGTGACCATAAACGGTTATCATAGACACATGACAGGTGAAATAAAGCATGGTACACACGTAAGTAGAGGCATATAAAGGCGAGTATAGACACCTCTTTCACATTAAATGCTGCGCTTTCCTTCGGCTTAAAATACCCGTTTTATTGTTTTGTAAAACGGTTATATAATATTCTCTTTCATTTCGAACATCGTTAATAGGGATGATGACATTTTTTTTCTTTGTCGATCAGGTAGATTATCAAAAAGTGTTGGACACGTATCTTTTCACATAATCAAAAAATAACGGAGTTGAAATGTTGCATGACGTCACGTCTTGGTAGGATTCGGTACAATTTTCACACAGAAGTGACGTCACGAGCCCCCACTCCCGAACTTTGACGCGCTTTATCTTTGTCATTTTTTGTTTGATTGACAAAAGAAAAAATACGTGTCCAATATTTTTTGGTAATCTAACTGACGGACTAAATAGAATTTCGTATTCTTTATCCAGTCATCATCGCTATTTAGTATAATAGTGTTTCTATTGGTTAGGCCTCCTGAAGTAGGTGTCTAATATTCAAAAACACAAATTCAATACATTTCAAATTACAGTAATATCAGAAATTCATTAAAATACTAGCCTTGTTAAATTAAATGATGATTAATCGGTATTTTTTTGTCAAACTATACACTCATATTGTTCTTAAATGATATATTATAGTCATGGATGTTTTCTATATATATAAGTATGTTTATCATTGTCTAGTACCCATAGTACAAGCCTAGAGCTTAGTTTGGGACTAGGTCAATTTGTGTGAGAGTGTCCCTGATATTTATTTATTTAATGTGGGTAAATCCGTCTGTGGGGCAATACTGTACCTACACCGGGCGTTTGTGCCCATTCTAAGAACGGCACGCCGTTGTTAACACTGTCGATAAAGCAGGAGAAATGTTTAGTTCTATGTTTTTAAAAGAGATGGCGGCGTGACGCCATTTCAAACAGGCACATACGCCTGCGTACGGTATTATCCCGCAGATGGCATTAGGTACCTACATTGACTATATATCAATCTCTATTGATAAATGACACAAGCCAATTGAAATTCGAAAATTATTTAATACAAACTAAAAATTTCTTATTTAAGTTACAAAGTGACATTTCAGTTTCGCACACGTACAAAAACAAAAAGAACCATTAAAAGAAAAGGCTTGAAAAACAGAAGAACATCAGGAGCAAGTTGACAGCGGCGCTGGACGCGGAATCCTCAGTTTTCTGCTTCTAAACAAAGGTTGCAATAAGCCAAGTGTCGTGAAAAATTTTATTTATTACGTAAAAAATATTGAACACGTATTTTTTCTTTTGCAAATGAAACAAAAAAATACGAAGATATAGTGCGTTGAAGTTCCGCGTGACGTCACGCCGTGGCACACTTTACCACGTTGCGACGTCACGCCCCCACTCCCGAACTTTTATGCGCGTTATCTTTGTCAATTTTGATTGATTTTATAAAGAAAAAAACACTTATTCAATATTTTTCGATAACTAACTGACGGACTAAATACATTTTTTTTTTACCCCGGACGCATCCCTATTAGCAGTGCTTTGTCATTTTATTAAATTGGGTAGTTTTATTCCGCTTTCAGCGTAAAGAGACTCAATAAAACAAAATCGAAACTTTAATAATTGAGACTTTTTATACTTGAAAATCGGAAACACCCCAAAAAAAATCGAGATAAAATACTTCCGCGTTGACGAAATCGCGGGCACAAGGTGTTTCTGTTAAAATCACTCCAGTAGTTTTAAAATAAACGAACAATCAAACAAAATATAATTAGGAAAAAATGAAGCAATGGGAATTTTAAATCAGATACACTTAAATATCATCATCATCATCATCATATCAACCGAAATACGTCCACTGCTGGACATAGGCCTTCCCCAAGGATCTCAACGACCGCCGGTTTTCTGCTAATATGGGAGTTAATCATTCACCCTGGCGTTTCTGTGTTTTGCACGCAGTATCATAAGAGCTAGTTCACATTATGCGTCGGCTACATGGCTTTAAACAACAGTTACAAACAGGCGGTTTCAAACTGTGTAGACAGTGGTTTTGAACCAAATTTCGCATGACCTTAAACGCCCTTGGCAGGAAACCGTGTAGCAGCTCGCTTCCACCAAGGTCACTTGGTTTAAAACCGCGATTAAAACCAAAATCAAGAGGTCTTGATAGTTGTACACACTTAAAACCAGTAGGTATATGTAAGCATGTCCGTTTGATAAGAGGCTAAGAGCTGGTCCAGATGAACGCGCGAGTGGTAGAACAAGGGTTTCTATGATAGAGTGCAAAAATAAAACGTCCACCCACTACTGAACGTATTACGGCAACTAACACGCGATTTGCGTGTGTAATGGACGCAAACATGGCTGCTTTAGGTCAAGGCGAGTCTAGCGTACGACACTTGGGTTCCTATTGTTTGGTTAATGTAGGATGATCGCTGTGATAGTCGTATTTCGTAATTTCATACACTTACTCGCAGGCCCAGGCATGCCGTTAATTTGCCGATAATACTTGATTTAGTTGCGGATCAAGTGTTGCGTCTGGTTATTTATTTATTGCCGACCAAAACATTATATGCTTTTGATCTAACTGCTGACTTTTGATGCAGATCAAATAGTAAAACTGCAAACCAACAACATTTACTCCCTTTATAATATTAGGATCAAAGAAATCACTGCTAAAGCTATCACTGGGATCATCCTAGATTGACCCAACCATAATTTCCCGCGTGTGAGCCGTCTCGCGCGTAGAAAACCTTACCTATCAGTCCCAGCTCATTGAGGCGGAGACGAGCGGAGCGGTGCGAAAAGGACCAATCACCTTGTACAGTACCCAAACTAACCAGAAGCTAGAGGAATCTGATTGGTCCTCGCACCGCTCCGCTCGTCTCCGCCTCAATGGAAAGGCAGCCTTAAGCTTTAGTAACCGCTCAATGCTCAGTGGCACGCCCAGGTGAACTACCTTACAGTTTACCTTTGGTGAGGCCGTAACCTCGCAGCCAATGTTGTCTAGAGCTGTCCGGAACTCCTCTACTTCCTTTGGGTTACTGTGGTCGGGTTGGAAGATGTAGCTGCCGATGAATTTTCAAATGTCACCTCGGAGTTAAGGTGACAGGAGACACGGGCCAGTCAGTATATGTTGTGTGGGGTAAGTGTTGTGAGGTTCACGTGCTGTTGTTGTTTTTACACAAAACACAAGTCGCTGCATAGCACAATTTTTGTATTACAAATGCACCAGTGGCGTGCACCAATAGTCCATAAACTATGTCACGCGAATTTCAGGATTTTTGGATACGTCTTTGTCACAGGTGGTCAGGTGGTGACCTCACATAAATGACAGCATTTTCATACAGGGTGATTGGTGCATCGTTCGCCAAATTGAATTGGTGGATAGGAGGGCTCTTTGCTATCTCCTCACGCCTCATAAAAATGTTTCGCCTCACAGGATTTATCAGGTAAATGTTTTACTATTTTTCACAACAAACTACTAAAGTCGGCATGTAAACTTGAATAAAAAAAAGTAATAGGTAGAATGTAATTTTTTTAATTAGATTTTACTGTTACAGTTTTTTTTTATTGTAATTCAAAGTTGAGTTCTACATTTCATTTTTCTTCCTCCAAAAAAAAGTCAATGTCAATAAAAAAAACTAGATGTCGCTTCTGAGTCATTTTAATTTTGGTAGAACCGTACAACCTTACTCATTAAAATAAAAAAATAAAAAACATTCTACCAATAACTTTTTTTTATACAAGTTTAGACGCCGACCTTAGGAGTTTGTTGTGAAAAATAGTAAAAAAATATCTGAAAAATGGCGATTAAAATTTTATGGCGCGTGAGGAGATAATAAAAGAGCCCTCCTATCCACCAATTCAATTTGGCGAACGATGCACCAAACACCCTGTATATTTCATTTGCATTAAATCGAAAACTATTTCAGGAAAAACATTACCCTCCTTCCAGTTCAGTCGGGTAAAAGCTATATAATAAGAAAAAATATTTTGTGATTATTTTAGCCATATTTATCTAGCATAAAAAACGGCATTAATCTTTTACTCACGTTATTTAAATAAGAAGGCTGTTATAAGGGGCTTCAACGTTAAAGGATATTAACAAATTAAAAATATTACACTGGAATACTAATACGTGTACGCTTACTGTGCAAACAAAAGCGAATTATATTTTGAGTAAAAGTGTAGTGTGTTGTTTTGTCATTGTGTTGTTGTGTTGTTCTGGTGTTATATTGTGTCGTGTTTCTGAGTTCTACGGTTAGTTACCTCGACTTTGTTGGAGAGTTTCCTGCGGTGGCAGCTGATATCGTCTTTAACATGGGAACGCGCCAGATCCTCTGGCTCGGGCTCGGGACCGAATATTGGCGTGTCACTGCTGGACAACAAATGCTGAAGGTCGTACCTTCATTCGTGGCAGTTTAACCTTTGCATAGCACGAGCGGTATCCCAAAGATATGCTTTGTTGTTGTTGTATTGGTGTATTTGTGTTGTGTGATTGTGCTAGAGCATATGTTGTTGTGGGTATCCCATCATTTTATCGAATTTCATTTCATCGTAAGCTTTTTTTTGCTGAAACCATGTTTCCATGTTATCTTGAACAATTATTATGTAGGTTAGGTTAGAGTTGTAACTAGTTACAAGAAAAAATTAACTCATGCGGCGAGAAATACCTTTCGATGAAATGGTACGTTCAATGAAAGGTGTATCGATACAATAATAGGTACTCGTTTTTATGTTATGGTATATTTGTGTGGTAAATGTGTGTTTTTCTATTGTGTTGCGAACGTGATCTTTTTGTTAAAGGTATTATTGTAGTAGTTATTCTAAATGACCCGATCTTATGATATCATATTAAACAAACTAAATAAAGTAACTAAATAAACTGCCTACCTTTTTGAAATATGTATTTAATTCGTATAGCGATGAGTTCCGGTGTGTTAATAAAAAAAATCATATACCTACCCTGGGATTTGAAGACATTACATTGGTCCCTGTGCATAGAACGCGGGAATTTAGGGGGTTTAGATCAGGCCAACATGAAAAATCTACTACAGCAACAAAAGTAATTTTCTGTAGTGGTGTTTCCGTGTTCTTGGTGTTGCAAGCGTGTTTTGTTCGATTACCTGCAGGTTGTCGATTATCTTCTCGCCGCTCTTGTCTCCGTCCGCTATGTTCATGGAGCGCCTCGCCTCCGTGACTTTAGTGATATTCTGAGGTTTTGGAGTCACTGGTTGCAGGGGCGTGACGCTAGGGAAATAATTTGCAAACACCTTCAAGCCTGGCTGCAGAAAGAGCTTTGGACATCAGGCAGCGGGCGCAACAGTAGCTTTTGTTGTGTTGAGTTGTGCCGTTGTTGTGTTATTGAGGTTTGCTGACTTTTTAGAGGTAAAATATGTTTAATTAGCAAAGAAGGACTGCAAACCTAATGAGTTGTGATGTTATCGTGTTTTATGACATTTGACATGTTTTTTGTCTTAGTTGATCTGGCGTATGGTATCTTGCCTGTGTCAAGTCAAGTTTCTTCGTCACGGACTTGTCGCAACTGATCTCGTCAACTGATGTGCGGAACCGCTCGATCTCCTTTGCGTTATTCAGGTCAGGCTGGAACTTGAAGCTGCGGACGATAAATTCGTGAGGGTCGAACCTTCATACCCATTGGCAGTAAAGCTTGTTCACACAGCCGGCGATGGCGTGGGCGGAATGTTATTTGTGGTGAGAAGCTTCGTGTTGTGACGTGTAGTGTTATGTGACGTACCTAGTCGCTTTTTTAATATGAAGTGGTTCTGTTTGTGGGTGTATGACATGTTATTGAGTTGTGACAGCGTAAGCCTGACGTTGGAATGCTGGTTGCACCGAATTGCACAGTATTCCCGCGCGTTGTGTTATGGCACTGACGTTCTAGCCTTATCTTGCCTGTTTCTTGTTCTTGAAAGCGCAGGTGACGTGATCCGGAGAAGTACGGTACCGCTTTATTTCCTCTTCATTCATATCATCCGGTTGAAAGTTGAAGCTGCAAACGAAGAATTTGTGAACGTCGCTTCGAACCCAGTGGCAGTTACGGATTTCCACGGCCGGCGTAACAGTTCAGTTAGTTTTGTTACAGTGTTGTGATTTGCAGTGCGGTTTGTAATGAAGTCCGCGTGTTGTACTTGAAAATGTAGTGTACTGTTTTTAGTGCTTTGCGTATTTGCATGTAGTATTGCGACTGTGTTGTTTAAGTGATTGTTGCGTGTGTGATTGTTGCGTGTGTGCTTGTATTGTGACGCCAGCGTGTGGTAGTGTACTGCACACGAACTCTCCTTACGTCTTCTCGCTGTTCCTTGCCAGTTTGATGTCTTCTTGACTTCGCTCCAGTTTATACCGTTGACAGTACGCAGAAATTTGCTTACACTATCTTCTTTTATATAAGGCCGAGGCTTCTGTCGTCTTATGACACTACTATTCGATCTTGACTAGGTAGAATTATTTGATTAAAGACAGCGTCGTATTGTCTTGTTACTATGTAGTTAACTGAGATTGCTGCATATCATATCAAGACGTCAATATGATGAAAATCGCTTTATCTCCTCTGCTTTTTCTGTAAAGGCACTTTTGTGAGGATGGCATATTTGTACATTACCCAGCGCGTTGCGTTGTAATTCGGATATCTTGTGTAGTGATGCTTTGTATGGTTAGTTGTGGCACATGTTGTTGTATTGTAGTGTTTATGTGTTGTACTGTGATGTATGCGGCTGTGCTGTAGGCGTATTGTTAACATGTGTTGTGATGTTGGCGTGTTGTGTTATATTGTTCAAGTGTGTGTTAATGTGTGTTGTGTTGTCGCTGGTGTGTTCTTGTTAGAAACGATAGCATGTTGTTGTGAGGCATGTTGTGTGTTGTAAGCGTGTATTGTGCTGTCTCGTTGGCAATTTATTGAATTGAAATGTTGTTGCGTTATGACGTCACCGTATGTTTTATGACGTAGTTTGTTGTTTGCGTGTTCATATCTGTGTTAATATGTTGTGTTGTGTTGTGACGCTGTATTGTTCCGAGCTTTATCTTGCCTGGGTTGGTTTTTGTCTTTCGACGGCGGTATTATTTTCGCCATCCTCGCAGCAGGACAGACTGTCTTCTGTAGTACGGAACGTCTTTATTTCCGCTTCTACCATTTGTCCCGGGTGAAACTTGAAACTGTGGACGAATTTGTGATTCCATTTGTGCTACTTGCTTTTGTGTTTTGTGTGCTGTAGTTTTTGAAGTGGTGTTTATTTTGTCGTGTGTTTTTGTCAAGTTGAGTTGTTTTTTAACAAAACACGATAACACAGACTCTATATTAAGTAGAACTTAAGTTTGTAATCTTCCAATCATAATCAGTCTTTTAACACGGTTTGTTAAAAATATTGTAGGGGCCCTAGACAAGTTGCTTACCTACTCCAAATTTCTGTAATTTTCTCAATAGACTCTGTAGGCGTTTGGGATTTTTCTGGTTCTTCTTGCTGTATTATCTTGTCTAGAACCCCTTAAGACTCAACCTGTGTGTTTTTTGAAGTTCTCTATGCCACAATGAGATCATAGCCCTTTAGTTTTGGAGTCTACTTACTGCCAAAACTCACTAAGCAGCAGCAAAATAAGAAGACAACCCGGTGCCTATCCCAGCATAACCTAAAGTGATTTCGTTCCGTGTTCTGACAAGCTGGCATTAGCGATTTAAAAGCTTCACTAGAACAATGTTTTTTGAAGATTTTTTCACGATTACACAACCGCAATACAGACTAGAGTCCGCTGGCAGTCAAGTCTCCCTGCCGGATAAAATCGAAAGGAGCGTCCCCGCTGAGAGCATTCGCGTGTAATGAGCATTCGGCGTCGAATATTCGAGTGGTGTGGACGTTGAGCCGAGCGTACGAAGCTTACAAATTATTGAAATTATTGCTCGTTTACAAATGCTCGGGGAATGCTCTCAGTGAGGATGCTCCTTATGAAGAAAATGTATGAAATCGTATGAGAAACTTGATAGTCTGTGAGACCAACTTTTTTTAAAGTAACTTAAAGTACTTGAGTATATATTTCTCCCCAAAGTGAGTGTGTACCCACTCGATCAGTAGCGTTCTATACTATGCCAACTGAGCTCTTAGGGTTTATCAGAAACTTTCTTGCCAATTCATAAGTTACATTCGTTTTCAAGGATGACAGCTGTCAAAATTGTCTTCTTATTCTGCCGCTAGCATATTAGGTACAGAGGTTTACCCTCGAATACTCATTTCATAGAATGTTACTTCGCCAAATTTTCATTTCATCGACGGGCATTTCCACGTGCAGGAGTTATAATTTATTGGTGGTCACGAGTCTAACCTACATAACCTACGTAACCCATGCTTAAGATAACCTGAAAACAATAAGGTTTCAGTAGAAATTTGCTTTCGATGAAATTAAATTCGGTGAAACGGCACATGATTCGATGAAATGAGTGTCTGCAAAACAAGAGGACATCTAGGTACAGATTATAATTAATCCTGGTCACTGGTGGGAAATATTCATATAACTGAAGCAACATAAAGCTAACTCATTATAAGAGAAACCATGATCCATACATATTGGTCGTGTAAATTACCCCTATACTAATATTATAAATGCGAAAGTGAGATTATTTGTAAGTTAGTTTGTTACTCTTTCACGCCTAAACTGCTGAACCTATTCCGATGAAATTTGGTATGGAGATAGTTTGAGTCCCAGGGAGGACATCGGACACTTTTTAGCCTAGTGACCGAAGCTAGCGGTCCCGTGTTCGAATCTCGGTATGGGCAAGTATTTTGTCATGAGCGCAAGTATATTTAAGTATATATTTATCTATATAATTATGTATATCGTTGCCTATAATACCCATAGTATAAGCCTACAGGTTTGGGACTAGGTCAATTTGTGTCAGATTGTCCCCCCCCCCTTCATATTTTAAAGACACTTGTGACCAAATTGAAAGTACGGATTCTCTTATCGTGATTTAGCCACAACATACTATAGAACTCTGTCACAGCAAGCTAATGAACAGTTTCGACGTACCTAATTTCTTTATGACGCTGTCATTGTGACAGGGTCCTAGATTCAACAATAAAGCTTACGCGTTTCGCCCCTTCTGCCTCAGCGCCGGCTTGTTTTCGATCTTGTTGTCAGAAGTGACTGACTCTTCGCTCTCGCCCTTGTAGTCTGGAAAAAAAACATTTTTAGGGTTCCGTGGCCGAAGAGTGCCTAACGGGACTCTATTACTAAGCCTACGCTGTCCGTCCTCCTAACTTTAAGTTTGTTGATTTTTTTCGCAGAATATGTGATATAATGGCGGATTTACGGACAAATTAAAAAAAAAAACAATATGGAAATATAAGTAGCCTTACAATCAGATATACACAATAAAGCTTAAGTACTTATTATTTTACCGAAAATTAAAATGAGTGTAAATGAGTGCAAATACACTCGCCTAAATAGGCGAACTAATGTGACGGATAGTGTTGCCACTGTTGCCAGATATGTTGGAGATTTAATAGTGATTAACATAATAACAACATAGTGACAGACAGACGGAGATAGTGAAACTATACAAGGGTTCTTAGTTTGACCGTTTGTCTACGGAACGTACTACAAAGTATTGAAATATCTTACGTAACGCCGATAATGAACATAGCTTATTTCCTATTTGATGATGATCTCAATGCTCAGTATGAAATGTCACTTCAATGTATAAAGTAGTGGTCTATACATTTAATGCAGGCCATACGATCACACTGTCAAGTACGCTGCAAACTTGACAGTAAGCCTGCTATGTTATTCTGTTAACGTTATGTCATTTTGTTCGACTCAGTCGATGAATAGCCGGCGAATTTACGTCGTCCGTCAAGGTGGGTAAATGACATTCAACTGTCTGCACATTCATTTAGTCGCTGGTTTCACGGACGACCAGCTGTCAAACCAGCGACTAAATGAATGTGCAGGCAGTTGAATGTCATTTATCCACCTTGACGGACGACGTAAATTCGCCGGCTATTCATCGACTGAGTCGAACAAAATGACATAACGTTGACAGAATAACAGCTGATCGTGTATAGCCTGCATAAGTCAGTATTCTTACTATCCCTAGTTAATTAGTATTTTATTACAAATACTTGTATCATCATTATCATTTCAGCCGAAAGATGTCCACTGCTGGACATAGGCCTCCCCCAAGGTCTGCCACAAGGACCGGTCCTGCGCCGCTTGCATCCATTCCCGCAATCCTAACCACGTCGTCGGTCCACCTTGTCTTCCGGTATAGGTACCGGCACGTAAGTCTAGCGCTAACCGTTCATGCGCAGAAGTCGAAAATAAGGTATCTCGGGGGAGTGAAGGGGACGTGCGCGGGCGTGCGTATGCGCTTATTGGCTCTCCAGCCGTACTCTGTCCTGCGCACCGATACTACGCCCCGCTCACTTCTGGTGTACAGTCGCGTTCTAAATTGTATTGTTATTACTGTTGACTGTTTTAATTGATGACCGAAGCAGCCCTGAGCCCGGGCCCTCATACCCCTGCTACCCCTTTTTTTTTTTATAAAAATTGACAAACTTTTTTTCAATTTTATTTCCACCCAATATTAGTGATGAGACTAGTTTAAACGAACTAGCTTAGATATAAAAGAAGCACAAACAAAAACACGTTCTTTATTAGTAAGGATTATTGTAATCAATTTGTAGAGATAACAATTGCGTGCGCAACAGTCCCTATGCGCAGCTATCCCCTCCAAGTTTCGTTCACCGCTAGACTTACGTGCGCGGACGCCACTCGAGAACGCCACAAAAACTTGTATGTTTGCAGATAATACACCTTCTAGACGGTCGGGTGGTTGGGCCAACCGAGAGGGATGCAGCTATTTGTAGGAACGAGATGTAAATATTACTATCTCATTCTGACAGATAGCTGCGTCCTTCTCGGTTGGCCCAACCACCCGACCGTCTAGAAGGGGTTTAACGCTCCGGGCTCGAGGGTAACTATATGGCTTACCATTGTCCTTGTAGATGTCAGCCAGCTCCTTCTCTACGCGCTCCTCGTCGTCTTCCACCAGCTGGTTGATGCCATCGATCTTGTCCACATCCTTCACTCTCTTCCGGACATCAGCAACCTGGAGACAGATGTCATATGTCCAGTCAAGGTCACACAAATTGTTGACATGTACTACTGTTGGCAATCGAGCTCACAAGGCGGTGTTGCGTGCAAATCATCAGCACCAGCGCCATCTCTGAAGGACGTTGATGGAGAAAGTAACTCGTCGGTCGAAGACAGCGCTACCTAGCAACCGTGGTGGAAGGAAGACGTTCCTGTCAGCGAGATAAAAGGGCTCGCCTTGTCGTGACGAGCCTTTTTCCCCTCTGCCGTCGTAGACGAGTTCACTGGTCTAACTTGTGTCTTAATGTATTTAATTGATGTAATTAATCGAATATAAAAAGCCGGTTAAGTGTGAGTCGGACTCGCGCACAGAGTTTCGCACAAACTTGTAGGTATGTAAATAGTTCGTAAATCACGGGAATACAATATAAAATGTCCAGTATACATTGACACACAATAAGTATGCACTTTTGTACTTACTGATTGTCAGTTTATACTGGATAATTTTTTTATGTGATGTAACTACAAATTAAGGGTTTTCGGATTTTTTCCTTTACTTGTGCTATAAGACATTGCTTCTTGCCAAATTTCACGATTCAGTCAACGGGAAGTACCCTATAGGTTTTGATTCCCTTGAGATTCCCTTCAATATGCGGCATAAACGGCCGTATCTTTTGATTGCGTAGACTTAGATGTTTGATTTTTTTCACTGATCTAAGGGATTGCAGACCTTATTATTTGATATTAATTTTAACTTGAAACCTTTACGCGTTCCTGAGAAAAAGGGCCTTGACCCACTAGTTGTATTGTCAGTTAGGCTTAATAGTACTAGTGGGAATAGACCCCCTAAAGTGCTCAAGTCAAATCAAGCCAAAACAATTTTATTTTAAAACCATCGTAAGCCTTGCATGGCGCGCAAGAATCGCAGACGTGTTGTTGGCCAGAATAAAGAGTAATAGTCTAAGAGCTAGCTACGGAAATAGGTTTGCAATTTATAGAGTAACGAAATCCCTTTAGTTAGTGTGCCATACTATCATTATTAATTAAACCCCTTCTAGACGGTCGGGTGGTTGGGCCAACCGAGAGGGATGCAGCTATTTGTAGGAACGAGATGTAAATATTACTATCTCATTCTGACAGATAGCTGCGTCCTTCTCGGTTGGCCCAACCACCCGACCGTCTAGAAGGGGTTTTAATCCGGGCGCCTGGCAGCTGTTCAGCGGTGGGTGTAAGAGTGGTTGGGCAACGAAGGGGTTGTAAAATAAATTGAAGGTGTGAAATTTATAGAGTTCTGTGTTTGGTGTGATATAATAGCTAATTATGTATTTAATTCGAATATAACATTGCCAGGCGTTTTAATTGGGGGAAAAGTAGTGCCAGGCCCGAATTATTTAATAATGATAGTATGGCACACTAACTAGAGGGATTTCGTTGCTCTATAAATTGCAAACCTATTTCCGTAGCTAGCTCTCCGTCTATAAGTATGCCAGTTATATCCTTACCGTGGTCTTCTTAATCTCCCTCTTGGTGGCTGGCTGGATGGACGCCGTGGTGGCTTCATCTTCTTTCTCGACAGAAGGTTCCTCCTCCAGATCCCCTGGCAAATCTACAATCCAGAAACAAGAAAAAGTTGAAACAAATTTTAAAAACAAATGTCAACAGGTGACTAGTATCTATATACGGCGTGTGCGCGGCCAAGTTCAAAGAAAAAGCCGAGCGACACAACAGCGCGTAGATAATATATATAATATAATAATACCAATAATCCAGCCTACGTCCCACTGCTGGGCACAGGCCTCCACTCACAATGAGAGGGTTTGGGCTATAGTTCCCACGCGGGCCCAGTGCGGATTGGTAATTTCGCACACACCGTCAAATTGCTTTGCAGGTGTGTGCAGGCTTCCTCACGATGTTTTCCTTCACCGAAAAGCTCATGGTAAATTTACAAATTATATTTCGCACATAAATTCCGAAAAACTCAGAGGTGCGAGCCCGGGTTCGAACCCACGACCCTCTGCTTAAGAGTCGGCAGGTCAAGGCTACCACGGCTTTTTTAGGCTACCTACCACGGCTTTTTTAGGCTACCTACCACGGCTTAATATTTACACAGACTCATTCAAGTCATATTTCATGATATTTCCCACCCCCATAACTTCTTTTCAAGTCCTGCTATGTTATTCTGTTGACAGCTGGTCCTCTGTGAAACCAGCGACTAAATGAATATGCAGGCAGTTGAATGTCATTTACCCGCCTTGACGGACGACGTAAATTCGCCGGCTATTCATCGACTGAGTAGAACTGAACGACGTGTTAACAGAATAACAGCAGCTAGAAACCTGATTATTTTACAGAGTTTATAGCCTACTAACTTTTGCCCGTGACTTCGTCCGCGTTGAAGTGGTTCATCGCTGTTACCCTGGGAACTGTCAGACTTTCCGAGATAAGTTTCCTATGTTCGTCTTCAGGCTATACGTAAATGAATTGAAAAATGCGCCATCGACGGCCGAGAAGCATTTCACATACCTATTTCAAATTTAATAAGTTTCAAAAAAATGTATATTACAGATAAGTAATTATTAGCGAGTAATACCTACCCAAGCAGCATACAAGCTGCAGAGCTTATACAGCTCTTAAAATGCTGAAACTAGAGTTATAATGGCTGATAACTAACTTTTAGAAATTTAATGTCGGCCATTTTGGTGATCCCCCCCCTCGACCCCTTGGAATAAATCAAAAAATCAAAATATTTATTCAGTATATTGGCCACATACGGGCTCTTTTACACGTCGGTAATATAGAGTGAATCTACCAGCGCTTCGGACAAGACCATCGTTGCGGAGAAGAAGCGCCGCAAGAAACTCCAGCAGAAGGTCATTTTTTCAATCATAAAACACAATAATACTTAAAAGTAAGTTACATTACAAGGTAATAAAGTAACAAATATTAATTATTAGAACTAGCACAAATAAAAACATTACAAATGTAAGGTCAAATACATTAAACTAAATATAATGACTAGGAGAACAACACGACGAGGTCTCTTCGTCAAAAGCCATAACTGGAATAATTCGGATGGTTATATCCGCATATACCCATCTCTGTGAATGGATATGAATGGATATATCCGCGTAATGAGAGTCTGGTGTAGTTTTGGCCTGTATCGAAATTATATGAGTTAAAAACTCCCACGTCGTTAACTTTTAGGAACAGAAGGGACAATTTCGAACCTAAATCTGTATATGACCCAAAAATACTAACTGACCTTTTAATGGAGCTCCAATCTCAATGACCTCTTGACCCATAGATTCTGTCAAAGACTTGGTAGCGGTTTTGGATGCAACGCCGGATATAATAACAATCAAACATAATATTAGCAGCCGCATTTTTGTAGATTTTACAAATGGTTATGGTTCAATTGTTTTTAGTCTACTGGATTATACCGAAGTCTAGTAGGACGAGATTATAGTGTAGTTAGGATAGCGAATTAAATATAAGAATTAATAAAGAGGTTCTTAAGCAACGTTCCTGTCGTATAAAACCTTTTTAGTATGTTTACTATGACATCTTGCTCTTTTCTTCATTCTTAAGGAATAAGAAGCAAAAGGTGATGTAATTCAATGTATTTTTTTTTCTAGCCTTAATTCAATGTTTTCTCTGCAATCTCCATAGAGATCTTCTTGGTCGAGGTTAATAGAAGTTGTTAACTTTCTATCTAGTTTTATTTTATACTATAGTAGTTCTACTTTATACTGGTCTTGTCTATCGCCAGATTGAATCTAGACCCAGTTAGAAATGCGGCCACCAGCGCCAGTGCCAAGTTTAACCCTCAGTTAGTGTTTAACTGTGGTTTGACGGACACATCCAAGGAATACACAAGGTAAAATAACTATTAAATAGACAAATACCCCCGACAAATGGGACCCCTACTCACAGGGCTCGTAACTCTTAAATGGCCCCACGGATTTTCACTAAACTTAGCTAAGAACATTCTCGATTAAGTCACCTTTCAAACGAAAAAAACAAACTCAAAATCGGTCCATCCGTTTGGGAGCTACGATGCTACAGACACACACGCTAAACTTATATCCTACTGAGGCCCAACGTCCTATATATAGGACAATTGTCAAAATGACTTTCAACTTTTTTTGACTGACATAAGATTCTGTTTTGAACTAGCGAAATTTTTAGACCTCATGAGGATAACATTTAACAGTTAATTGTGACGTTCTCAATATAAAGGGACCTTATGGAGGAAGGCAGTTACGCTCTTCTTGTTCTTGTAACTATACGAATACTATGGCAACAGTTCTAAGAGCGGCGTAACCGACTGCCTCCATAAGGTCCCTTTATATTGAGAACGTCACAATTAACATAATAAGGCCTGTATTTCACACTACATTCTGCCCGCGACTTCATCCGCGTTGACCCCCACAGCGGGTAACAGACACTTTTATTTTAAACCTTAAGCGTTAAGTCTTACGTTGCAACATGGATTATATGTATTCATTTCCCTAGCACCTGTCAAATTTTATCTCGTGCTTGCATGCTAGGGGGCCAGGAACAGGTTTTTTGGGATAAGAATTAACTTGTGAGTTATTTCAGGATATAAGCTATCTCTACTCCAAATTTCATCTAAATCTGTGCAGCAGTTTCTGCGTGAAGGGGGAAACTAACAGGATAACACAAATAAGTGGTCAAGCGCGAGTCGGTGTCGAGTATTGCGGGTTCCGTACACAAAATATATCAGGAGACAATCTCACACAAATTGACCTAGTCCCAAACTAAGCTAGGCTTGTACTATGGGTACTAGGCAACGATATACTTACTTATATATAGAGAAATACATACTTAAATACATAGAAAACATCCATGACTCAACAAATACTCGCGCTCATCACACAAATATTTGCCCATACCGGGATTCGAACCCGGGACCGCTAGCTTCGTAGGCAGGGTCACTACCAACTAGGATAACCTCGTCAAATAAAAGCTGTGAGTAATTTTACTGCTTGTCGTTAGACGACGACGCGGTTAGCCTAGTTGTGACCCTGCCTACGAAGCTACGGCTCCAGGTTCGAATACCGGTATGGGCAAATATTTGTGTAATGAGCGTGTATTGTTCCTGAGTCATGACTTCTATGTATTATTTATCTATGTATCTATGTTTATCGTTGCCTAGTACCCATAGCACAAGCCTAGAGATTGTCCCTTAATAAAAAAATGTTTATTTATCTATCAGCCTAGTACAGCCGCAAACCCCTAGGCGCGGCAAACTGCGGCTCGCGATCCGAATGCGGGTCAGTTGCGGCTCTTCAAGTTCCCCTCCAAAAGTTTTTTGTATTAAAATTTGTTATCCAGTGAAAAATTTCACTGAGAAAAAAAAGTTTGTTTAATGAAACCGAACTTCGTTTACCTGTAAAAAGGTGACTACATAACTAAGGCAATACCTAACCAAATCAGTCGAGTTAATAACATTAACTGTTTTATTCCTCACAGACAAACCAGTTTGTTAAAATCAAATAAACTCTAATAACGCCTTATCAAATTATGGTTATTTCTGAATTAGTTTGGTTAAATATTTGTGACGTTCTCAATATAAAGGGACCTTATGGAGGAATGCAGCTACGCTCTTCTTATTTTTGTAACTATTCGAATACTATGGTGACAGTTCTACAAACGGCGTAACAGCCTGCCTCAATAAGGTCCCTTTATATTGAGAACGTCACATTTTTCTCAGTGTTTTTCGGCATCTGGCTCTTTGACTAAAAAGCTTGCCGACCTGCCCTAGCAGACTGATTGACTAATTGATTGAATGCATTTGTGTCAGATGGAGCTGGTGCGGCTCTCGAGGACCGGAGAAGAACCCTGGGGCTTCCGACTGATCGGCGGGGCGGACTTCAACATGCCACTTACCATCGTCAAGGTAAGAATTCGCTCGAGCTTCGGTGACCTAGAATTTTTATTTACACGGAAAAAATGTACACAAAGATGGTGCCCATAGTGGTCTCACATCACCTCGGAGTGGTCTGGTGCCCACTCCAGGGCCCGTATTTATGGTCACGTTTATCGCGTGACAAAACGTGGATAAAGCATCCGTCACTTTCTGACACGTATATAAGCGCGAGAGTGACGGATGCTTTATCCACGCTTTGTCACGCGATAAACACGGCCATATTAGCTCCGCAGGATGTTGGGTTACAGATTTGAAATTCTAGGCTGCTCATTCAAGAGTGCTCACTGACTGTACAGTCGAGGACAGAAACATGTTTACACTTTTGGACCTTATTACAATGGAATAAGGCGAAAAAGTGTAAACATCTTTCTGTCCTCGACTGTACATTGGGCGTCGACTCGGCTTCATCGGCCATCGCTTTTCATGGGGCCAGGCCCTGGAAGCCCTAGCCAATGCTTGCCGTTAACGAAAAATATTAGAAGCATTAAAGATTTGTACTTTCCACATTTATAAGAAATCGACTTTCTATAAATAAACTGTATATTATAATCAAGATAAAATAATTTAATTTGTTGATGGCTAACTTTATTTCGACATGTGTAATTAGACGTTATTTCACAAAAAAAAGCCGGTCAAGTGCGAGTCGGACTCGCGCACCGAGGGTTCCGCACAAACTTGTACGTATACATAGTTCGTAAATCCCTTGGAGTTGTGAAAAAGTCAAAAATTTCTAAGCTAACGCAATCAAAAGACACGGCCGTTTATGCCGCATATTCAAGGGAATCTCAAGGGAATCAAAACCTATAGGGTACCTACTTACGTTTTCTTTTCCTTTACTTGTGCTCTGACACATTGCTTCTTGTTAAATTTCATGATTCTAAGTCAACAGGAAGTATAGGTTTTGGATCCCCTGAGATTCCCTTGAATATGCGGCATAAACAGCCGTATCTTTTGATTGCGTTGACTTAGGATGTTTGATTTTTGCACTGATCCAAGGGATTGCAGACTTAAGTATTTGATATTAATTTCAACTTGATACCTCCACGCGTTCCTGAGAAAAAGGGTCTTGACAGGCACATAGACAGACAGACAGACAGACGGACGGACTACAAAGTGATCCTATAAGGGTTCCTTTTTTCTTTTGAGGTATGGAACCCTAAAAACACCAAAGTTCTATGTTATTCCTACAATATGACACACTTTAGTTCAAATTTTAGTTCACAGCCGTCAATTTTTTTCACCAATACAATGTTGTGATAAATAAATAAACATACATTCCATACGCTATATATTATATTAAACTTGTCTCAAATTAGAAACTATTTAGACGTGTGATCGTAACATTGACATCTATCGATCTCCGACGGTAATAGATCTCGTTGGCATCGCGTCGGCTCTTGCGCAACTGACGCGCATTGATTGATCGATGGATCAATAATAGATCTAGTAACGTAATTAAATAATTAGTTTGCAACGGGTCCAAGGTCGTCGTTGCTGGGATGTCCACTCCAGCCGCGTACTATGGTTGCCTTTACTGCCCTGCTAAGGTAAAAGGCAGTATAAATAAATAAATAAATATCAGGGGACAATCTCACACAAATTGACCTAGTCCCAAACTAAGCTCTAGGCTTGTACTATGGGTACTAGACAACGATAAACATACTTATATAGAGAAATACATACTTAAATACATAGAAAACATCCATGACTCAGAAACAAATACTCGCGCTCATCACACAAATATTTGTCCATACCGGGATTCGAACCCGGGACCACTAGCTTCGTAGGCAGGGTCACTACCAACTAGGCTAACCGCGTCGTCAAATATGTATGTATATGTATGTGTAATATGTATGCATGTTACACAAAACTACTGTAGCAATCGCAACCTTATTACCCAGTAATGAGGTTGCAATTATTTCAGTAGTTTATCGAAGGGGATAAGTGTGGATGAAGCATCCGTCACTTTCGGACTTGCATACTGGTTAGAAAGGGACAGACGTTTTATCCACCTGCACTGAAAAAAAAACCTCGTACTAGGAACCAGAATCTGGTTATCAGTATAGTATTGTCTTGCTGTAGGTATATGTGACGACAAAACTCTTTGTATACATAACCAGACTGTTCTAGTTATAGTACACGATAAAACATAATACCCGCAACTAGTTGATGCGTTCACATTACAATGCGCACAATACAAATAACAGACATTTTGTATCAATTACACTTGCATCTTTATTAATACATTGCAATTGTTCGTATGATAATCGCATCATTAAAATACAAAACATTTTGTATTTATTACACTTGGATCTTTATTAAAGCAATACAATTGTTAATTACTACAAAACTGCGTTTAACAAGACTCGTGTAGTGGCGTTTACAAACAACATAATACACGATACAACATTTTTGATGAACGCTACCAGATTTTAGTTGAGGTAACTACATATTTCACAACTACACGTTCTTGTAGTATTGTAGAAAAATATTTTTTTCGGTGTGACAAACGACCATAATTGCCAAGCCAAGGTCTCTCTCTCTTCCTAGCTATTATTAATCCCACATGGTGGTGGCGTCAGCTTTCCTAATCTTTCTTCTCCACTTCGCTCTGTCCTCGACATCGTCCTCGGATGCTCATGTCCTTCAGCACTACATCCTTCCACCTTGTTTTCGGTCTGCCCCTGGATCTATGACCAGAGATGGAAATATGCAATGCCAAGTTCCCAACGTAGTCAGGCGGCTTCTTCTTCACGTGACCACACCATCGCAGCCTACTCTCTTGCATTTTATCGGCGATATCACGTACACCCAGGCTTCCTCGCACGTACTCGTTACGGATTTTATCAAGCCTGGTGACGCCGCACATCCACGCATGCACGTTCTTCTTGGTCGCGGCCCACGTTTCACCGCCATACATAAGGACTGGTCTTATGACGGTCTTGTAAATCAACCCTTTGAGTTTGACCGGCATTCTTTTGTCACATGTGACACCAGTTACTTCTCGCCGTTTAAGCCAGGCTGCGGCTATTCGGTGTTGAATGTTGAATTGCCAAGCCAAGGTGAATTACGCTAACTTAACGATGTTTGAAAATCGTTAAAATGTATGGAATTGACATAAGCAGCTAAAGCAGCTTGCTTCCGTTTTCGTCATTTAGTGATTCATTTTGTCTAGGTTCCCGTGGTTTTAGATTTTGACATGAATTCCCAAGAAGGAACTCATACTGCACGACAGTGTTTTTTCTCAGATAGAAAACTGGAATCAGGATCGAGGATATGTTTAAAGTTTTTATCAACATTATTTCGTATACAATAAGGTCCATTTTGATTTGCCCAAATTTCAACACAACGTGATAGTAATTTTTTGTACATTTTTGACTGTAAAATATAAAAAAAAATGTTATGCAATGTGCAGATTGAGTTTGTCCGACATGGGTTGTAAAGTCACTTTTTTTACTATTCTCGAATAAGATGATGGCAAATCCCAGGTGCTCCCGAACTCCCCGGCAGACCAGGCCGACCTTCGCAACGGCGACACCGTGACCAGCATCAACGGAACTGGTGCTGCCACCATGAGCCATGACGCTGCGAAGGCTGCAGTGGCGGCAGCCGTGGAATACTTGGAGCTGGGAGTGTCACGGTGAGATTTCAAGTATTTTACCCGACTAGGAAAGAAGTAGGGTGATATTTTTGACCTGTCATACGTACAGGTCAAAAATATCACCGTTCTTCTTATACGTATATATTTATGGTTCTTTATTCCTTCGCTGAGGCTGAATGGGTAGCCTGATATCGACAAACTACCTTGTCACATCATAGACCAGTTTTAGAATCAGTCTGAATGTATATCAGTTTAAAATAGAATCACTTTAAATAAATATTTCCAATGTCAATCAATTATTGGCAGCCATTAAAAAAAATATCGATTGAAATCTAGTTCTGCAGCTTACTTCACACGATAGGCAGTGTGCATAAACTAATACGATATTTAAATATAGAACACCACATTGTTATTGGTGAAAAAATGTGAACTGAAGTTAGGGACAATTTATCTGTCCTTCTTTATAAACAACTTCGTGATACGCGTAAGTTTTTTTAATTTTCATTTGCGATTTGTAATTCGAACGAATTTTGACAGTATATTTATTTAAATTCCTTTTTTTTTGGTGGTCGAAATGAAGTTTTACCTGGTCTATAAGGATAAGTAAGAATTATTGTTTTTTTTCGTATTTTTAGTATTATTGTTTACTACCTATTATGAATTTGTTTTGTACAATATAATACTGGTTAGGATTTTGTTTTCTTTATTATTATATGTCTATAGTTGCTACGAACGGGCTTAACATGCAAGCACGAGATAAAATTTGACAGGTGCTAGGGAAATCAATACATCTATTCCATATTCTATCGTAAGACTTAACGAAGGTTTAAAATAAAAGTGTCCCGTCCAGACTTTTATTTATTACTAAGCGACTATTGCGATTTTCACATTTTTATAGTGATTTTATTTAGGGGCCCTTTTATTTTAAACCTTAAGCGTTAAGTCTTACGTTAGAATATGGAATAGATGTATTAGTTTCCCTAGCACCTGTCAAATGTTGATACATTAATTAAACAACAAGAAAACAAACGTTTTTCAAATTCCTGCACCGTCAGCATAATTCATATTATGTGTAGGTACCTACCTAGGAATGGATATGTCCTTACAAAATAAAAGTAGTTATTGAGGTTTACCATCATTTGCTAAACAACGTTTTACAAACTGATTAATTTCATAAACATATCATTTGGTAAACCACCTTTTTTCCGAACCTGTAAATATAACTAACCTGACCTATACGGTTCTACACGATGGTCCTGAAATAAATCCTGAAATATTTACAGTTTCTGCCCGTTCGAAACCAGGACCGCTAGCTTCGTAGGCAGGGTGGTTAGCCTAGTTGGCAGTGACCCTGCCTACGAAGCTAGCAGTCCCGGGTTCGAATCCCGGTATGGGGTAAATATTTACGTGATGAGCGCGAGTATTTGTTCCTGAATCGTGGATGTTTTCTGTATATTTAAGTATGTATTTCTCTATATTATGTATAAGTATGTACCTACTTTGCCTGGTACCCATAGCACAAGCCAAGAGCTTAGTCTGGGACTAGGTCAATTTGTGTGAGATTGCCCTTGTTATTTATTTATTATTTATTTAAAATAAATAATATAATATAACATCTTAAAAATAATATTATTTAGGATCTAATACAATAGATTCTGCGCTGTGTGTGTCTTAGACTTAATTTACAAGCCACTCTGTGTACCTACTATAAAACTTGAAATTACGAACACACTGTCATCCCTTTTTCTCTCACATCGTGACTATCGTCAGAGAGAGAGGCTAACATAATCTCAAATTTGGAAGTACTAGTGACAAGGTTTGGCATAAAATCTATATATAAATACTCCAATTATTAAATTTTGGCTCGTAAGCCAGTGTTACATTTAAATAAAACCAAAGGTCGTATGCGCTATTTTCTATCTAAATAAAAATCAACCTTATTCAAATACTATTAAAGACGTACTTGCACTTAATGCTGGATTAATTTTGACCTATGACCTATTTTATAAGCATTATGTTTTGCTTTCGGTGAGCAATGCCAGTGTAACGTTGTGATTGGTAACAATGAGTTCAGAAGACATCAGTGAAGTGTCTCTACTAGCCATTGTGATCACACGATTTTACAGGAGTGACTATTTTCTGGTAATGTAAATAAATAATAATAAATAAATATCAGAGGGCACTTAAGGTAATTGTCCGAGTGGATGACATTGACCCACTGTATGAAATGTTTGCAGTTAATTAAAAATAATAAGACAACGGATATTAATATAACCCAAAAACCGGGATTAACCAAATACTAGTGCCATCTATGATTTTTGTGTAGAAGTTTTCATCGATGAGATAAAGTATTTTTTTATTTGAGAGTCAGTTTTCGCGAGCAGGTGCTTCGAGTTAGACGTGTGTCAATTGTGTGAAATTTATGGTACTTATAACATTAATGAAGAACCGGTTTATACATTTGCATATGCGTGTAATCGATAACTTTGATAATTGAGTAGTTTTGTAGAAATATTTATAAATTCCCCCCTTATAGTGTCATTCACTGGGACATTTACCTTACACCTGACCTAGTCCCAAATTAAACTCTACTAACTCAAATATACGAAATAACATACTTAAATACATAGAAAACATCCATAACACAGTTCATGTTATAAATTTAACGTGTGTATCTGTCTGTCTGTGGTATCGTAGCTCGCAAACGGAAGAACCGGTGTTTTTTAAAAGGTGTTTTGACCGAGATTGTTTTAGCTAGGTTTGATAAAAATCCGTTAGGCAATTCAAAAGTTATGATCTCTGAAAGTAGTACCAATTTTGCTGCGGGTTTTTATCTATTTTATAGTTATTTATATTTGTTGTTCCAGAGGTCTCTACGACCCGGTGCTCGACGAGTTCGACCCGATCTACGAGCCGATAGACCAGGACGATTTCGACCAACCATCTCAACCGACTGAGGTATTCCAAATAAAACAATTCACAGGCTCCCTTGAAAACCCTGACCTTTCCGAGCCCAACTTACGATCTCGCTCGAGATCTCTAAGTGAATGTCCTGACAGATCTTTAACTGAGTCACCTTTTGTTCTACCTACTAAACCATATAGACCATTTTCAACTGAACCTACTCCAGTTCCTCCTCTAGAAGAACCTATTATCCTTAATCCGGAGTATCACGATAATTTTGGTAAGCTTGATGTGGTTAATGATTTTGGTGACACTCTTGGGGAAACTAGGTTTAAGCTTCCGATTTCAGAACAATATGATCCTGATGGAACGAGGATTAAGAAAAGTAAAGAACAGACTACTGTAGAAGGAAGAGTGAGTGAAGTCAAAGTGACTTCTAAAGATGAAAGGGTATGTGAAGTTCAAGTGACCTCGAAAGAAGAAATAACGAGTGAAGTTAAAGTGACTTCTAAGGAAAAAATAATGAGAAAAGAGCAAAAGGAAGACATACAGTTTACGGAGAAAATGAAGAAGGAAATTGACTTAGATAAGATAGAAATGACAGCTATTAGCATTGTCGATGAAAGCATACAAAAAGCTGTGACGGTTGCAGACGAAATCAAAAATGAAATCGATCTTGAATTTAGCACAATTACTTCAGAAGTTAAATCTTCAAGTGCTGTAAAGGAATCTGAATGTATAACAAAAACAGATAAGAGTGAATCGGTCAAAGAGGTTAAAGAACTGATATCAATGATTGATAAAACCACTGATGTTATTTTGAAAGAAAGTGATGTAAAGGTAGCTAAAGAAGTAGCAAAGCTTGAATCTGTTGACAAACAAGAAACCATTTTAAGCGAACAGAAGGCCTCTACTAAACAAGAAATAGAAGAAACTATTGAATCTGGAAGTGTTAGAAGGAAGTCTGAAAATTTTAAAAAATATGATGAAATAGCTGACGCAAAAGCACAAAAGAAATCTGTTAATGAATCTAAAATTGAACAAAAAGATGTTAATGTAAAAATTGAGGTAAAGAACTTTAGGGATGTAAAATCAACTCATGAATTAAAAGAATCTGAATTTAAAAGCGAAAAAGTATTTAATAGTAGTGAGAGCACTGTGATATCTGATGAAAGTAAGACTAAAGAGGCTAAATATACTACTGCGAAGTTGCTTGCTGAGCAACGGGCGTACACTATTGGTTTACAGACTATTCCACACATAAGAGGAACGGTACAGTCATCATATCACTATGACCTGCTTCTAAAAACCTTTTTCATACATCTGACCGATGTAATGGTGGCACTGTCAAGGTTCATTTTAGCTGAACCTGTTTTGTCTCAGCCTTTAGAAACAAAAAAAGAAGTTAAAGAAACTGTAATTAAAGATAGAAGAGAAGTAGCTGAGGTTGATACCGTAAAAGCTAGAAAAGCTGAAAAAACTGTTGTGGTTGAAGAAAAGGTAGAAAAAATAGAAAAACAAGAAGAAATAATACATGAGCGAAAAGATAAAATGATAATTGATGATGTTAAAAAAGAAAACTACGTTGTGGAAATGAAAGAGCGTGAATATAAAGACTCGGAGCAAAATATTACTGTTGAGAATGAAGTAGCAGAAAAGCGAATGCTATCAGGAGCGGAAATGGCACAGCTAAGTGAAAAGAGATCAGAAGAATTGATTCATAAGATGGATGGGGTTATAACAGAATTTCAAACAAAAGCAGGGTTAGAGGAAGAAATAATAGCTCAACACGATAGGAGATCGAGAAGCCGCAGTAGGATAGAAGAAGAAGTAATTAAAGAAAGTGATCCATTAGAATGGCTATCTAAAGTTGACAAAAAATCACAAGAAACGAGTGAAGTAAGGACTTCCAGCAGTATTTTGGAATCAACCGAGATCGTAAAAACCTCTGCCCATGAGAGAACAGAAATTAAAAAGGAAACGAAACATGAGAGCAAGAAGGCTAAAAGTAAAGAGGGAAAGAATACTTACATAGCTATTGTTGAAGCTCATGTCTACACAAATAAAGACGCTATTTTAGATGAGATAGCTGAAATATCAGAGACTTCATCAGTACAAAGTATAGAAGAAACTAATATTGCATTCGAAGGTAATCAAGCAACGGTTACTGAGCATGTGGCTATAAACTCAGAAATCAAACAAGAAAAAGCTGAGGTAATTAAATCTTATGATAAAGCAATTGCTAAAGCTGAAGAAATAAAGGTTGAGGAAAAAAAAGTGGAAGTTGAAGAAAAAGTGCAAATTGAAGTGGTCGAAACAGTTCAACCGATTGTTGAACTTTTAGAAGACATCGTAGAGAAAAAAAATGTCAGTATTGAGATGAAAGACCATATTGACATTCAGGAAATTCAGAGTTCCGAATATGTTGGTGAACTCAGTGCTATTGATGAAGAATCCGTTCAAACTGTGCATGTACAAGATGTTGAAGAGATCAAAACATCAGCACAGGATTTCAAAATTTCTGAAGAAACTGTTAAGGTAGAGGAAGTTTCTACTACAAAGGAGAACATAAAAGAAGTCGAAGAACTACAAATCTCTAAAGGGGTTGTTAAGATAGAAGAGTCTGTATTTGCTGACAAAGAGGAAGCCCTAAAAGTACAAAATGTTCACAAAACCGAAAAAAAGGTATCTATAAAAGAAGAAGTTGAATCGTTCGCTGAAGCAAAAGAAATGATTCAAGATGTCAGAGTTGCTAAAGGAAAGATGGCTGTCGTAGAAGCTACAGCACAAGCAATTAACACTAAAATTGAAACAAAAGATGAATTTGCTCAACTGAAGGTAACTAAAGAAGAAATTACCAAAATATCGGAAAATGTCGAAATGAACCAAGAAATAGTGACGGATAACAAATATCAATCATTTTTTTGTGAGAGCTCAGTAGAAAATTCTGAATTCGTGCAAGAATCATCGTTTTCTGCTAGATTAGTTGAAGACAAGAAAAATCTCACTCTTGATTTGGACACAAAATCATCTATAAAAAAATCAGAATCGGACATATCCGTTAAAAGTACTATTGATACTCCAACTCCTTCAACTGTTCCTCCCACTCCTCTTACTGACGAATATGTGTTTCGTCTCCAAATTCCATTGCCAAAGATTTCTGGGCCTCCTATTCCGCGGTCTCCAAGTCCTGAGGACGAGGATCCCCATATTGTTAAGAAAAAATTGGTTCCCCACATAGACACTGAAATCATCGACGAAGTTGTTTACGATACTCCTTTGCCTACTCCTCCTGGAGATAAAGTTTCGACACCAGTTTATACAAAACCTGGACTAAAAGGGGGTAACATGAGGTATATCATAAAGAAGAAAAAGAACATGGTATGTATCTACAAGGATTTTAAAAAATCGTGATTGTTTTACTTAATTAAATTTCAACATTGTTTATTTAATAAAATATGTACTTATTCAAATGCATTTAAAAAATGTCAAATTTATTGCATAATAAGATGTGTAATAGATAATAAGATGTGTTACTCTAACAGAGTTTTGCATAAACAGGAGGAAATACAAGAAATAGAAAGAAAATCATCACTCCTAGCTTCAGCCATAGACCAAACCATCAAATCCATAGAAGAATACAAGGAAGAAGTGGGTATAGATACAAAACCTTTGGTTTATAACGGTTATGCAAAAGTCATTGAAACTAGAGTTTTTAATATAGACAAAGAACAGGTAAATGTAGAACAGCAAGTTATTAAAAATACTGATAGCATAAACAAAATAGTAGAAAGTAGAGAATCAACCCATAATACCGAAGCGCTTGGTGGTGTTAATGAAACAGCAAAGTTAAAGCTTGATGAAAAAAGTGTAAATTCAGTTGAAAACAAAATGGGAGACGCAGAGGAAATTAGTCTAGATGGATATAGAGCAGTTCCATTTAACCCTGACGATGCTCCACATTTAGAAAGAGTTGAAATTAGAATACCGGTAAGAAATTTATAAAATTATACTAATGAGTGGAGGCATAGTGATCACAATGATAACTTTATCTTTGAATTTTAGGGACCTACTCCAACTGTAGACCCTGGTAAAGCCTTCGTAGCTGAAAATGGAGAGATTATAGGCACCCACCAGGGTATCGTGGATGGTTTGGAAGAGGCTGTCGTAGATGAAGAACTTGCTAGTAAGTTACATATATGTCTATATTAAGTCTATGCTGAAACATTGATAATGACGCAATGTTTATTAAATAGATCGTCTAATTCTCCATGTTTTCCTCGCTATTTTAGTTTTTCTACAAGTGTTATTATTTGTATAAATAATATTCATTTATTACAGAAGAACTAGGCAAGCCTGGTATGACAGAAGAGAAGATAGCAGAACTTATTTCTGGAGAATCTGAGATGCTGAGAGAAGCTCACGTCATGGGGTGACTATACTATTGTTATGAATGAAATTAACATGATCATTTTGGCGTTGATACCAAACGTATGAATGAAAAGGGATGAAAGAAAACTTATTGAAAATGGTTTGTTACAATAAACTTATTCGAAAAAAAAGCGTATGATTATGTTTCGTTAATAATCTAAACTGACATAAAGAACTAAGTAAAGTTTGTAAGTTTAGCTGTAGAACGTAATTTCCAAAACTACACATCCAACTTAATTTTTTTTTTTTTTTTTTCGGATGGCAAAAAGATTTTTATTATATAATAGGATATACGCTTCAAAGCAACCGCATTCCCGGAACACCCAAATATTCCACAATATTTTTTTCCGAATATTCATTTGTCCGAATTAAAAAATTTCCGAAACCTATGTTATGCTGGAGCTATTTAAAATTAAAAACAAATTTAATTGCTATACGTAGGTTAGGTTAGGTTTGATTTATATGCGATATCAAAAAATAAAGCCTTCATTAAAAAAATTGCATTCGGAATTATGACAATTCGGGATTTCAATCAATTTGGAATGATGAATGACTCTTCGGAGTTATGTAGTGTATCTCATTCCCATCCGGCAGCCTCGTCAATTTTACGTTTCGCCCCTCTCCAAATCTCCGTCCATTTGGGGTCCATTCGGCCGATACTGGTGGGGTTGGTATCTCTTCAAGACCCAGATTACCACTCGCCATCCGGTTGCCTCTCCAATGACATTTGGAGTGCCATTGCCTTGAATAAAAAACCTTTTTGCTAAAATTATAACTTGTAGCGCAAAACTGTATGTGAGAGATGGAATGTATTGTATTATTTTCATTTTGTTTGTACCGTTTGCAGTTTATACCATTTTCAGCCATTTCACATTTCATAACACTCATAATAAAGACACCGTATAAATATTATTCAGTTAGTACATATTTTTCATGATATCTTACATGTTTCCATAAGGAATTCATTTGTGTATCAAAATTTGTTATGTATTTACTTATTCATTCCTAATACATACACCCACTACCAGAAGCTAACTATAAAAAGCATTTAGTACATTTATACATTGTCATTCAATAGTATGTTAATTTCATACATTTTAATTCAAACAATTCAAAACGGTTAAAACTAAATTTAACTTTTCTTCCACTCAACAAAATGGCGGACACACAAAATGGCGGATAATGGTACAGATTGTCAAGGGTGCTCAAATCGCACATGCATAGAGACGATGATACTTCCAGCGTTGATTTCAAGAAGATAAAACCCATAGTAGAGTCTTTGAAAGACTCTGAAGTCCTGAAAGCCTTGAACGAGGAGTTTACGAGAACCCGAGAAGAAAAGAAAAAAGAAGAGAGGAAATGGACTAAATTCCTGCAGAAGCCAAGTCGGCCGGTGCCAAGGATGAAGTTTGGATATCACGGATATATAGCAGAGGAAGAAGAAGTTCAGGTAAGCGGCTACAAACTTCAAATCATAACATTTAAAATGTCCTATTCTTTGAAGCGATAGTCGTCATTGTCATCAAGTAGGTAGTACCTATAACATTGGTATGTCGGTTTATTTTCGTACTAAGCTGTTCTTAAAATAAATAGAAATCACCTTTCATGCAGCCCTTGTCAGCTGTCATGAAATTTATATTTATTAAGTGTTCTTTTTTAAGGGTTCATATTTATAATATTATGGGCAATACAACATTTTAATCAGAAGTAATAACCCTGACACAAATACCGCACGCACACACGTCCAATAACGCGTTCACGTACGCACGTGCCTATACAAGTGTTAGTTTTAATCTTGGCGCGGCGTCAGGGGTGCCACTTTAGCCATGCACTATTTGCTACCGACATTTATTATTATTTCCTTATTAACTATCGACATAGTCACCTGTATGGTCATGATGTTGATGGTCAATATGACCTTGGCATCGATTCAATAATCCAAAAGAAGGTAATTATTTTGGCTGCCAGTGTAGAGAAGTATTTTTTTAAATCAGTCTTGTTGTTAGTTTCGGTGTGAGTGATCTTAATAGTGCTTAAATTTGGGTGAATATTTTTTATTCATAGTTTTGGAGTTAATTTATTTTTAATCGTTTTTAATTCCGCAATAAATAATTACATAGAATTACAATTAAATGGACAACGGTTCATAACGGTTTTTTACTGTTTTGTTTTGAATTATATTTTGGAAACTACGTATTTTATTCATCCAGACTTTGACTAAGTATTCTATGTTATATATTTATATGATTCCTTGATCGATACTATTTTTATAGCAAAGATTATAGTTAGCTAATAGCTTTTCGTGCATCTAGACAATTTGCATTCTACGTCTAAATTGCAGGCATTCATTATATTTTTCGATTGACACATGCTGTCGTGTATTCGCTTACACATACATTTGACATATTTCTTTATTTGTCTAGGCTTGCGCTTTAAAAATCAGATTCTAGATTATTTTGTCATAAGCGCTCTCTATGATTCGATAGCGTTATTACTTAGTGCGTTTACACACATTATATACGATTTCTAGTATTTAGGTCAACTTGCAAGAAAAAGTTATCGAGTTTTAAATTAAAATCTGGAATACAGACTTACGTTTTTTTTTATCAAGTTAACTAAACTTAAGCCTAAATATAGACTTATCTTTTTGCTGCAAGTGGCCCTTAGTTTTCTTGGCCTTTATTAAATTGTTTTTTTTTTTCTTTTCAGTCGCCTTATAAAGTGAAAATAGTAAAACAGCCTAAACCTAAAATAGCACCCGATTATAAACCCAAGGTAACCGCGTAAAAATAAAAATATTACAAGTGAAAAAAGGTTGTTAATTTGTTAATAAATTATGTGATATTCTAAATTAAGGAATGCGTTTGGATCCTTGAATACCTACCTACCTTTTGTGTACTTTTTATATAATTGAGTACCCGTAAAATCGGGGTCAAGAGAAATGACCAGAGATGTAAACAAAACGAAACTAACCAATTTACAATTATTACTCTATAATCATGTACTAAGTATAGTACTAAGTATCTACTTATCAAGATCGAGAAAGGTCTTCATGTACAAATCATTTAAATCATTAAACGCTTGATTATTACTTTCTTATTCATTTTTAAATTAAATTACTATTAATTACATACGTGAAATCACGCTTGGTGAAATTTTGAGAATATGTGTCAAACTAACTGTTTCATCTTTGGCCATTCCTATTGACCCCGACTTTAGACAATAAAATGAAACGTTCTGGGGCCTGTTTATCAAAAGCTTGTAGCTTGTGTTACAAGTGGAAGTCTCTGTTTATTGCATATTGTTGGAAAGAGACTTCCACTTGTCATACAAGCCACAAGCTTTTGATAAACGGGCCCCTGGGCCTTCATTGGGAGACCATTGTCCTAATCTAACGCAAAGTGAGTCCGAAGTTATCGTTTGTCCTAAGGTGGTTTTAATCTGAGTCAGTATACTTCCTAAATTTCCTAAAATTAGGTAAGTACTTGAGTAAATAAATAAAAAAGTAAATTGTTAAAGGCTCGATTAAAAAACCGCTAAAGTTTACAAGTGAGTAACGAAAATTGGTCATACGAATCATATGGTAACATTTCGTTACACAAAGGGAAAAGTTTGGATTTTTAACTACGTAATAACTACGTACGTACGTACTAACTGTCCTTAACTACGTAATTTTTTTTTTATTCACCCACCTACGGTTAAGGTGGACATTCACGGCCAGTTAAACTGATCAGTTGAACTGACGTACATCGAAAAACTGACCGTGAATGTGAAATCTTAAGTTGAAATTGTACGAACTCAAGGTCAACTTCTAGATGTACGTCAGTTAACTGATCAGTTTAACTGACCGTGAATGTCCACCTTTATTTAAGTTACGATTGTATAACAATTTTATAATTCAGGCGAAAATGGCTTGCATGCTAGAGGGCGTCTATTATTTCGATCCTGTTTGATGGAATTTATTTGTATTTGACCGTAAATAATACATTCTTAAAAACGTCATAGGGTGATGGAACCAGTGTTGGACACTTTAAGCTGACAGGCACCATTAATGGACACTTAACTCTTAATTCAAAGATCATATGGTTTTAAATTAATTGTTGCAAAATAAAAATAACTCTTATCTTATTCAAAATAAGAATCAAGTGTCCATCATTGGTCCTTGTCAATTACTGGTGGCATCACCCTAGGTTGCAACAACACTACCCTATGTATGTTTTTAAGAGTGCTTGTTTCCACTCGTTTTCACCTGCATTATCTGCATTCTTAGATTGATTTATTGTTATGTAAAGGTAAGTTTTCAGACGCATCTTGCTTTACTAATAAGTTTCTTTCAAAAAAATAATTTTTGGGACAAGCTTTTCTTGCCGACTGTACTAGTTTTCGCACAGTCATCATCTGCTTGTCAAGACAAATCTAACGAGCCCAAACAAAGCGGGACTTACTTGGTTCGTGGCGGAGTTCCTTTGGCCACCTTCCAACTGCACCAACAGTCCGTGGTACACCGTAAATTACGTGGGTATACGAAATTTCAGCTTAGTCGGGACACCAGGAAGTTGTTCTAATTCATCTTGCAAGATTTAACCTAAACAAATAAACATTGGAAGTTAATTTCATTCACAGAAATTAGCAAAATTTGACGCTGCCATGTACATTTAACATTTCCATGTCGATATATATCCATCCTCATCACCATTACACCAGGATTTCAACACTGGCCCATTACCCTGGGAAGAGAGGGCCTTGAACGAACCTCCCCCGCCCCCTGTGGCTGCAGAGGAACCTATACTGGTGCCTGAAGAAACACCAGAATTTTTGGAGGCCATTGATAACCTCCCGGAAAGCGAGGTGCCGGATTTAGAAGACACAGGTCAGTCAGTTCTTTTACAATGTATTGATTAAGCCGGTCTTTCACTACGGTGCACGATCGAGCTATAAATTTGCTTCGTTATTACAAATTGTTTTGCTTATAGGCATCCCTCTCCCGCCTGAAAAGCCTGAAGAACCGAAGCCAGAAGCTATCGAAGTGCTAGAGGAAATTGAAGACGCTGAGTTAGATCTGGAAGCTGTTGTCGAGGAAGTTAATAACGAGGTTATAGAGATGGAGGAGAACCGAGTGGCAGAACAGCTTGTGAAACACGTGGAAGGGATGGTTGGTAAGTATAAATAACAGAATAAAATCACACAAATTGAGCTAGTCCCAAACTAAACTCAAGGCTTTTACTATGGGTACTAGGTGACGATAAACATACGAATAAACAGAAGTACATACTTAGTGACTCTACCTACGAAGCTAGCGGTGTTTATTTCTGAGTCATAGATGTTTTCTATGTATTTAAGTATGTAATTCTCTATACAAGCACGTTGATCGTTGCCTAGTACCCTACAAGCCATCATTATTAAATTTATTTATTATGTTTGTACGCAGATCCCAACGCGCCGTTAGAGCAGCAGCTGGCTCAGATGCGCGCGCAGCTGGCGGCGCTCGCGCAGCTACCGGGCGTGATCCAACAGACGCTCGAGCTGGTGACGCGTCAGCTATCGCAGCTGGCTCAGGTATGAGAATGAAAATGACCTCGTGTCCTTCAAAAGTATGAATGTGTGTCTTCGGGGTAACCTCGCTCCATCTTGTCCTGACATTTTGGTGGCAAGGACAAGAGCAACTAGGGCAAGGGCAAGAGCTAAAGAATATAGAAAAAGAAAATGGAAATCATTATTCTGCAAGAAAGCCCTTTAGAACACTTCCATACGTCCGAGTCTACCATCTGCTAAAGTATTTATTTATTCTGGTGTAAGGTTATTTGTAGATGCTAATTGTTACTTATTGTGCTCGTGCGCTTTCTGTGAAGAGATCACTATTGACCAGAAGCGCCGCAAGAAAATCTAAGTATATTTAAATTGGTTCACATTGTATTTTAATTGTTGAGCTACTATAAAATCTTCCAACAAATCACGAGAATGAAGAATTATGTCAAATGTATCATTATGCTTTCCCTAATAAGTATGTTTGTCTTTCTCTTGTACCCATAGTATGTTCATCCAACTACATAATATTATAAATATGAGAGTGTGTATGACAGTATGTTGGTGTTTCAATCACGCCTAAGCGGCTGAACAGATTTAGATGAAATTTGGCACAGCGATTCTTATCCTGAATTGACACAAGGGCTAAGTTTTATCCCGAAAAATGTAATAGTTCCTGAGGGAAAAGCGATAAACGACTTTTACCCGGAAGGACTCGCGGGATTTTGAAGAATCACACACACATTTGCATTTTATACGTATATTGTATAAACACTACGAAGAGCTAGATAAAAAGGTTACATTGATAAAGTTGCCGAGCCCTATGTACATATGTGGAAAAATCTCGCCTGCGCGATGTAGGAATCGGGCTTATGGTGACAGCGACATCTGTAGTGACATTTGTTTACAGATTTTACTGAAGCAGAATGACCAACTAACACCATCTATTAGCGTTGTGATGACAATACATTTGTAGTACTAACATATAAAAGAAATTTTGAACAATATATTTTCCTGGATATCGAAGCTATACAATACTAAAAACTAACTAACTAAATAACTAAGTCACGGTCAGACATACCGCCCACCAAGGACGAACTGAGGAACGATGTCCTTAATTCCGCCCACCATGCAATACAACATTTATAAAATTATTTTTCTATGGGCAAGAAACATAATTTGCTTACAGGTCGCTTAAAAATCTTGCCCTTGCTTTTGAGACTGACAACTCGTGTAACACCGTCCAATCCAGGATGTTTCTCTACAACTAGTCCGTACAACCAACTAGATGGCGGAAGATTATCCTCCTTCACAAGTACTACGTTCCCGACTGACGGCTCCGGGGTTTGGTGAGTCCACTTATAACGGTGGTGAAACTGAGTTAAATATTCACGCGACCAACGGCGCCAGAAGTCCTGTACCAATTTCTGCGTGAATTGCCATCTCTTCAAGCTACTTAAGGATGAACTTGTGTAGTCACCTTCAGGAATTAACACTAGTGGTTCCCCTACGAGAAAGTGTCCTGGCGTTAAGGCGATTGGATCTTCTAGATTCTCCGTAATTTGAGATATGGGCCTAGAATTTAGGCACGCTTCAATTTGTGATAACATGGTCGTCATTTCCTCGAAAGTGAGTGTCGTATCACCGACCACTCTCTTAAGATGATGTTTAGTAGATTTTATGCCTGCTTCCCAAAGTCCGCCAAAGTTAGGGGATTGTGGTGGGATAAAATGCCAGCGAGTGCCTTCACAAGCAAGATATTCTGCGATATGTTTAGTTACACTTGATCTTCCTTCAGCAAACAGTTGCTTTAATTCGCGAGCAGCGCCCACGAAATTGGTTCCATTGTCGCTCCAGAGTTCGGCGCAATGGCCACGTCTTGCAACAAAGCGCTTAAAAGCAGCCAGAAAACCTTGTGCTGTTAAATCGCTTACTGCTTCTAGATGAACAGCTCTGGTTACCATGCATACGAATAGACAGATGTAGCCTTTGTACGCATGATGCCCTCTACCTTTAGAAGTTCTCATACTGATAGGCCCTGCGTAATCCACTCCACTTTTTAGAAAAGGGCGATTAGCTGTTACCCTCGTGGATGGCAATTGTCCCATGAATGGTTGGGTTGATAAAGCAGCATAACGAATACAACGTATACATCTACGCACAAAAACTCTAACTAAGTTCTTTGCTCCTACCACCCAATATTTTGATCTCAAATAATTGAGCATAAGTTGCGGCCCACCATGCAGAGTTTTTTCATGAGCTTCAGTTATAATCAAACTGGTAAAGTGCGACCGATGAGGCAAAATTACTGGGTGTTTCATTTCTTCGCTGATTCCCGCGTGTTGTAACCTGCCACCAACTTTCAAGATTCCACGATCATCAACGATTGGACTTAACGTGGTAAGTTTACTTTTTTTGCTTATAGACTCATTTTCTTTCAGGCTTTTTAATTCTTCTTTAAAGTGCTTTGCTTGTGTTATTTTTATGCAGATCAGCAGACTGTCCCGTAGTTCTTCACTGGTAAGCCAATCCGTAACATTTCGTTTCTGACCATACTTGGTAAATCGTTTGCAATACGCAATAACACGAATAAGTTTTCTCAATGTAGAAAATCTGGTAATTATACTTTCTTCTACATCTTCACCACTTTCACAGGTGTTAAGTAAACATACTACCTTATTAGTTTTTTCTTCTAAATGCGTCTCTTTTTTAACTTCAGTATATCTCGCTTTTAGTTCTAAGTTCCCTTCCAGCCTTTTTTCTAGAAAAGAGAAGCGTTTGGCAGCTATAAATTCTGAGTTCCCTTGTGTACACTCCGGATTCAACTCACGGAACGGAAGCTTCACAATGTATCGCCCAGAGCTGTCTCGCTTTGTAGTGGCTGCATATATTTCTTCACATTTTTTCTCCTCTTCAGTATACTGCTTCTTGGTGTCTACAACAAAACAATCACTTTCGATCCCCCAAAAGCGTTTTAACATGTCATTATCGTTAACTTGAACATGGTTTACACTAACACTTTTGGAGAGCAAAGTATTCGTTTTAGCAACAGGACCAGAGAGAATCCAACCGAACGCGGTTAGTTGCGCTGTTAGTGTCCCTGTTGTACCTTTGATTATTCCATCTAATAAGATTTGGCCATAAACATCGGCCCCGAGGAGCATGTCGATTTTATTTGGACAATCAAAAGTTGGATCTGCTAATTTGAGGTTCGCAAACTCTGAATGAAGCTCGACTACAACTCTCCTTTCGGGTAGAATTGACGTGAGTTTGCTGAGTACAAATGCTTGCACACCTATACAAAAGTTGGGATCATGAAGTGACTGAATATTTACTTTAACTAACGACTTAGACGCCAAAGACACGCCTTGGTCACTTCCTAAACCCGAGATTGTGCTTGTATGTGTTACTTTTTTCAATCCAAGTAGTTGGACGGCAGACTCCGTGATAAAGGAAGCCTGAGAGCCTTGGTCGAGTAAACATCTAACAGTTATACCCGTGCCTGTTTTCGATTGAGCCTCAACTAAAGCCGTAGCCAGCAAAACTTGACTGCGACTGGTCGAAAAACAGGTTGTAATGTTACTAGCTTCTTCGTGAGATGACAATGCCTGTGGTGCATTAGTTTTTTCAACCGAGTGATTTATCCCGACATTAGACTCAGTTGAACTCGTGTGACCTTTAGGATGTAATAATGAGTGGTGTTTTTTCGTACATATGCGGCACCTAGTTGGCTGACGACATGAAAATACAGAGTGACCTTGATTCAAACAATTAAAACACAAATTGTTGGATTGGACGTAAGCACGCCGATTGTCAGTGTCTAACTTGGCGAACATTTTACAAAACAACAGCATCCTGTGTGTCATTGCTGGCAGATTTGACTGCCCCATACTGGCATATTGGGTCAGTCAAACAAAGGGGGTAGCACAATTTAGATTTAAGTAGCTTAAGAAATACTAACATAGGATAAGACAAACTAACACTATTATGGACACCTAGTCTGAAATAAAGTTTATTTATTTATTATTTATTTATTATAAAACGCTATTTTGTGACCATCGGAACAATAAACACACGATGGGGTCGTTGACACATGATGAACCTTATGATCATTGTTGTTTGAGACATAATTGTAACCAGACTTATTAACTGCAGTATTTTTTACAAACTTCGGATCTATAAATTCAAGCGCTCTAAATTTAGTTTCTAAAAACTCCTGAAATTGAGTAAACGTGGGAAGATCCTCTGAAGACTCACTCACTTTTAGTTCCCACTGTTTCCTGGTTTCGCTATCTAATTTTAGGCAAAGAATGTGAATTACAATGATGTCCCAGGTACTAATATCAATCCCTAAATTGCTTAAGCCATGTAGGCACTCATTGGACGTGTCCAACAGTTCTTTGAGTCCTACAGCAGACTCTGAGTTAATGTTCCGTTGACTAAGGAAGCGCTTCAAAATACAATTCGACAGATATTTTTTGTTGTTGTATCTCCTTTCTAATGTATCCCAGCATATAAAGAAATTATCCTGTGTAATAGGAATGTGTCGCAAGAGTGATTCCGCTTCTCCGGTGAGATGTCCTTTTAAATAGTGGAGTTTCTGCACATTATCCAGTGACTTGTTATTATGGACAAGAGATACAAACAAATCTCGGAAACTAATCCACTCCGAATATTTACCAGAGAATGGTGGAATCGAAATTTTAGGTAATCGTACTTGGTGTTCACAAGATTTGTTGTTGCTTGGTTTCTGTTCTGGATCAGGTTGAATACAAGAACTTGTCTCTGTTAACTTAAATAACTGCAGTTTCAAGGCAGATTTGTACTCTATGAACGTTTCTTCCATGACTTCATAAGTATCACTTGTCATGTAAGAACTTTCGGCCAGTCGCACGCTATCAGATTCTCGTACCATTTTGGTGTGTGTTGACTCAAACTGAGTCCATAATGTCTCCAGTAATTCCAATCTGATACTTAAATACTGCGCTGAGTGCAGACGTTCCTTAGGAGACTTCTTATAATTGACGAATGCTTTGTTAATTCGAGCAGCCAAGTCATCCTGCATCCTTATTAATTCCTCCATAATCAATTCTTCTAAGACAAATTTTCTATGTTGGAAATTTTACAAGTCCAAATTGTTTGCAATTTTTTTAAGTGTTTAGAACTTTGTCACTCTGGGTGAAATCGGGCATAGGTTTCCCGTCTGTTCACTTTTCACAAAACTATTCTAAGTCCTAAGCAACACAAATTATTCTAAGTCCAAGAAAGTTAAATTTTCTAAGTCTTTAATTAATTGAATTATTTATGCAAAGTCCAAATTTAAATTTAATTAATTACCAATTAACTGTTTGCACTGACTTTAATTATATGAATGTACTTACAGTTTTATCACTTCACTTATCACACTGGTACGTCCATTGCTTACGTCACTCTGATGCTGCTTCACGATGTTTTCAGCGTCGTCGGATATCCATCAATACCGCATCCGGTTCGAAGGACCATGAAGAAAGGGGTCCCAAAAATCACACACACATTTGCATTTTATACGTATATTGTATAAACACTACGAAGAGCTAGATAAAAAGGTTACATTGATAAAGTTGCCGAGCCCTATGTACATATGTGGAAAAATCTCGCCTGCGCGATGTAGGAATCGGGCTTATGGTGACAGCGACATCTGTAGTGACATTTGTTTACAGATTTTACTGAAGCAGAATGACCAACTAACACCATCTATTAGCGTTGTGATGACAATACATTTGTAGTACTAACATATAAAAGAAATTTTGAACAATATATTTTCCTGGATATCGAAGCTATACAATACTAAAAACTAACTAACTAAATAACTAAGGCACGGTCAGACAGCGAAGTTTATGTGGTTGTCCAAATCGAAAGTAGGGACCTGTCGCGGCAGGTGGTTACGCCTTTTTTTCACTCGGCTATTATAATAATGACAAGGCAATGAAAACTATAACAGCGTAAGCACCCGCAGCCATAAGGGCTCTTTCGATTTGGACGAATACAATTATAGTCATTGTTTTATAGGACTCCCAACAAACTATGACACAGACTCAGACTCAGGCTGTGGAGACTACGGAAGCGATTGAAGGTAAGCGCCAAATTAATTACAATATCAATCCTTAGCCACACAAAATAAGTAAAAAAATAGACAAGCTTTTATACCTAACTAATTGTTTAATCATCAATATATCTGAGACGTGAGACCTAGTTAGAGTAGTTAGATCGATTTCTGTGCCCCCGTAAACCCTTATATTACAAATTGCATCGAAATCGTTTGAGCCGTTTTCTAGAACGTGAGTATATATATATAAATCGAAAGTTAAATAAAAGCTTTTAAAATGTTACGTAGTTCATGAGAGAAAAGAATTTTAATTCGTAATCCCACGGTAAAAAAAATATTCCACATTAGTTATTTCGATACAAATCAGAGTTAACCTTGACAGAGTCCAATGAAAACTCCGAAACTATTATCGAAGAAGTAGTAGAAGAACAAGAGACTGCAACTCAAGGTGAAGAAGTAGTGCTGAATGGAGTGGAGACCGTCGAAGAAGAAAAACAGGAGCAAATGGCCAAAGTTAACGCCGAAGAAATGGAGAAAATGAAACTAGAGGAAGAGGAAATTCTCGGAGAGCAGAGGAGAATTGAGAAGCAGAAGAAGGTAGAGTATTCTATTGTGGTGATGCAGTAAATTTCAAAGATGTATGCGGAAGAGATGAAATCTTTTAGATGTCATCCGAAGCATATTAAGTGTTCTTCAATCTATATGATTTTACAGGATTAAGTATATGAAATTTTACACGTGCCATTTTCCTATGTTGTTTAATGCAATCACGTCAAAATAGATAAAATGTACCCATTTCAAATAAAACAGTTTTTTTGGTGTTTTCAAAGTATAAGTGATGGCACCAGTGTTGGACACTTAAAGTTGACAGGCACCAATAATGGACACTTAAAGCTTAATTCAAAAAGTTATAAATTTATTGTTGCAAAACAAATGAATAACCCTATCTTCTTCAAAATAAGAATCATGTGTCCATCATTGGTCCTAGTCCATTACTGGTGCCATCACAACACATATATCAATACTTAAAACTAAAATCAAAATAAAGTAACTTTCTAAAAGTGCACGAGTAAGACTAAGCACCCACTTCACAAACGCAACTGTGTATTTTACCCATATTTCAACATGTTCCCAATTACATATAGCAGTGTAACGAACAGGAACTAATGGCGGAGCTCCAGCTTGACCAAGAATCCAGGCAGCTCAAGCAGAGGCCTACGCCCCGCGTCGGCAAGCCTAAACCTGTCTTTGGGCCCCTAACACCAGCTGAGAGGCCCCTTGTTCTACCTGGAGGCCGCAAATGGCGGAAACCCAAGGACGCTTACAATGAACAATTTATCGCTGAAACTCTAACCGCACAAGCTGAAATTATTCAAGGAAAAGCAATGGGGTATATCTTTACGTAGTTACAACTACTTTTCTTCATTCTATTGCTTAGTTCTATAGATTTCAAGGTCACAATTGTGCTGCCATCTGTTTTTTAAATGTAACATCTTTAGTTAATTGCTGGCATCAAACGTTCCTTTCAAAAGTTCGAACGTCAACGCCATCTGTTGTTTAGGATAGTAATTGCATGATTTTATTTTAGTTTTACTTAGGTATTATATTCATGTTGTTTCATTTTTATAGGAAGACATATGAAAGCGTTCATCTGCCATACGATGAGAGGTTGGTCATTTTCATACATAATACATCTTCAAATATATTTGTATGTAAAGTCAGTTGCGGCATTTCTCCTCAAATTGGATGGTTCTTGTACTTGCCACGTCGGGTTTTTATTTTTTAAGTTGCAATCTTGCGGTTTATACGAGTAACACACGCACGACGCACGCACCACCACGGTACCACCCCGTGTGATATTCGCCTTATTACCTACTTCGCTCATGTACAGTCAAAACGAAAAGTATTAATAGTTTTAGTTATTTTGAATGTAAATAAATGTCAATTGTAAATATGTATTGAAATGTTGGTCAATAACGTTATACTAGTACAATTTTTATTTAAGGAAAAAATACTAGAAATCTTTCCTTTAATCAAAACACACGTGTTTTATTGGTAAATTATATGGTAATTTTAAATGTTTTATGTTGTTTTTATGTTATATTTGTTTATAATAGCTATGTAAATCGCTTTTGTGTACATTTGTTTTTTTGTAAAAAAGCTATAATTACAGTAATATCCTAATTCCAAAACTTTCCTTTGAACAATTCGTTCATGAATGAGGTCAAAATCGGTACACCGATTTGTATTGGCTCGTAGTTTGCTTTGAAGTTTATTATTACGGTGTAGTTGTAGCTTTACTCACTTTTAATGTTATTGTACATTTGTAATACTTACAGCATTCGTAATTATTGTTTTTGCGTATTGTGTTATTTGTTGCATTGGACCCGCATTGTGAAAAGCAGTTTTAGAAATACATAGCTAAAGCCAATTTTTACATGGCACTAATTTGCAATCATTCTTGATGCTCATAAAATGAATAAATACTAAAGTAATTACCATTTACCAAATCAATACATAAGTAGTATAAAGATGAAGTCGCCCTTCGCGTCTGTCTGTCCCTATGTATGTTTAGATCTTTAAAACTACTCAACGGATTTTGATGCGGTTTTCACCATCAGTTAGATAATTCTTCACGGAAGGTTTATGTATATAATAAAACCCGGAGAGAAGCGAGGGCGGGTCGCTATAGGCTATATTTTAACTTAAGTAACCGAAGCGAAGCGAGGACGGGTCGCTAGTATATATACACATAAATTTGATTGCCATAGTAATTTGGTTTTGGTTCATTATTTGGTTAGGTAAACACATATTATTATTTAAGTTTGTTGTCAAGGTAAGTAACAATAAGTATATACATCTATCTTAAGGTACATACTTATTGGTACCCTTCAGCATTCCTTTACTACGAATCTTTAAGAGAATGTAGACAGCATCCTAAACTTGTATAGTACCTACTTTTGTGACAGGCAGGTTATAGCTATGTATTCAGAACTCATTGTTTTTCAAGTGTGCGGGGTTGCGTTTGTGTGTGCTTAAGTGTTGGTTTTACTTGTTGCATGTGTGCGTGCGGCAGATCGAGAACTGGAACCAGATTTGGCCCTGGGGTGACGCCAAGCATTGTATTAGGAAGATTCGGTATGTTAACCCTATCTAAGTTGCTTACACGCCAGATGACCTAGGTGCCTAGCTAAGTTGGACGTAGTTTAGCAAAAAGGATCCAATTCAACTGTTTCACACTTGAAGAATTTAACATAACACTGACAGCAATAGAATTCAAATTTAAATACATTTGCTTTGTGGGTTGGATCATTTTCCTTAAACTACGTGCAGTTGCACTATGCTAACTTAGCCATTTTTGAAATCAATGAAAATGTATTGTTGTGTTGACGTTATCAATTGCGTCAACCTCGTGTGTCAATTCCATACATTTTCTAAATCTTCAAAAATCGTTACGTTAGCGCAATGCATCTGGGCTCATCTCCCAGGCCCCTAGCATGCATGTAGGAGATAAAATTTGACAGGCGCTAGGGAAATGAATACATCTATTCCATATTCTAACGTAAGACTTAACGCTTAAAGTTTAAAATAAGTGTCCTGATAAAATCGCTATAGAAAAGTGAAGATCGCTATAGTCGCTTAGTAATAAAAGGTAATAAGGGTCAGGACGAGACACTTTTCTTTTAACCTTATGCGTTAGGTAAGTCTTACGTTAGAATGTGGAATAGATGTATTCATTTTCCTAGCACCTGTCAAATTTTTACTCGTACAATGAATGTTAAGCCCGCAGGATTAGGTTATCGGGAAAGAGTTGGATGTCGCGAGCTTGGCGCGAGAAAGAGGATGGATGGATGGATGGATTTATCAATATGATAGTCGCACGTGAGAGACGCGGGAGTAGTTAAGACAGAGAGGAGAGTGGAGATGGAGATACAGGCGTTTGGTTAAGATACCTACTAACAAAAAGGTATCCCATTTTGCCGGTCATATCAACGTCATTTTGTACGTCTGTTTGTTTCCTGGACATCATATCGTTGAATTGCTAATGAATGCGTGATGAAAATGATAATTGGGTCATTATCAAATTTTGCGCAGAACGCTCTGTTACTATTTGTATGGAGCTACCACTCTGTTACCGTGCGTTATTACAAATATTACATAAATACTAAGCAATTTTTTTCGATTCCGATAATCAATCTGTGGTATATAGCTGACTGGAAATCATTTATAATTTCACTTAAATAACCGCAGAAAATGGATAGTGTAAATAGAAACAACTTTTTTTTTAGGTTGGGACAAGTTTACCTGCACACAATTTTTTAATGACCCAATTATAAAATTTGGAATGGATATAGTTCTTCCCGAGAAAGACATAGGCAATAATTCATTTTGGAAAAAGTGATGTTACCGAGAATAAAATGGAAAAAACTAGTTGACGAAACATACATACTATACTTATATTGGCGACAGGATTAGTCTAGTTACAAGTGCCGGGTTCGATCCCAGGCAAAGGTAAGTATTTTTGTGTTAGCTGATAAGAGTGATGAGCGCATTTGATAGAATGTGCGGAAATGTGTCATGTAAAATTTTTATATTATAAATTAACGAACGTTTCAGGGAATCGAACTGCCACTTAGTAGACTTCCACACCCTGCGTGAAAACATGGTTATGGCTTATGAGAGTGTTGTTACCGTGAGTGAAACCCAAACGGGACAATAGAGATGGAATAACGTTGCGATGAAATGTCAATTATTAACCTTGAAACAAAAGAGTTTGGAAAAACTTTCTTTAAATTCGTTGAAGAGGTTTTAACCTGAAAACTGAAGTTGTCAAACTGCTTGTACCGTGCCAATTTGTCAACAATACTGGCAACCAAATTAATATAAATTTACAAAATGTTAAAATGGCTCCTAACGTAACCCTTTACTTAACTTGATATAATCTCTACTGGTCCGACAGTAATGGGCAGCTTGTACTAACCAATTTTATTTTACCTACTCCACAAAAATGGGAACTCCCACCATTCAATGCCGGCAAATCAAACTGACAAAGTTCCATGCCGACTGTTGTTTTTGCAAAGTCATCTGTCGCTTATTGATATCATAACTAATGATTAACTAGGTGGGTCTACGTTAAATTTAACGGAGATCTTGTCACCCCACCACCTTTTGACTTCATTAATCAAATCAACTCTTACACAACATAAAATATTTTTAATAGAATATAATTCTATAACATTTTTATCGCAATATATTTCTATTCAACCGATTCCATAACGAGAATTGGTTCATTTACTTAACAGGTTTAAAGAAAACGTTTTGACTATCATGTAAAGTTAAAGACCTTGTAAAATCAGTATATCTTTCATACACTTAGGGCCGTTTTAATAAACTGATCTTCAGTAAGAAGCCTCAAGACACGTCATCATAAGGCTAAAGTGATCTTAGCTGCGATATCCGTCTTAAGATACGTTAAATAAACGTCAATCCATGGAAAACTGTTATTTTTGACGCGTCTGGTGACGGCTGTATCAGCCAAGATGAGATTATTAATACATGCCTATGACTTGACGTTTACTTTGACCTGACAAATCTTGAGACGGGCGTCTCAGCCAAGATAAGTTTATTAATACGGTCTTTATTTTTAAAAAAGTAACGTAACTCTTGCGTCCAGGGTAAACTTCATGAAATACGAAAAGCCCCCGGTGACACTGGATCACCTGCAACACTCTGACGTGTACAAACTTATACACGACATGGAGCAGCCTCCGCTGCGGCGTGTGGACCTCCTCACTCCGGTCGTCGCTGAGGCCGACTACCGAGAGGTAACTTATAGATAATTGACGGGTGCTAGGGAAATGAATACATCTATTCCATATTCTAACTTAAGACTTAACACTTAAGGTTTAAAATAAGTGTCTCGTCCTGACTTTTAATACCTTTTATTACTAAGCGACTATTGCGATTTTCACATTTTTATAGCGATTGTATCAAGGACACTTTTATTTTAAACCTTAAGCGTTAAGTCTTACGTTAGAATATGGAATAGATGTATTCATTTCCCTAGCACCACCTGTAAAATTTTATGTCTTGCTTGCATGCTAGAGGGCCAGTGCAGTTATTAAAATACAATAATCAACTTCCTATTTCATCCCAGTGGGCTTAGTTACAAAGATAGCTCTGCGATGACTCTGACCCTTTCTCTCCATTGCAATATATTTGTGGAGTGAAAAGGAGACAGCATTCGAAGTTTTGTATTTAGTGCTTTGGAGTAACGCCTCAAGCATTTCACCCGCATGGAGGGAAATCTTTCTATTGGTTGGTGGTTTTCAACAATCCCTTTATCTCGCTTTAGTTACCAATGTGTTTTTTTTTCGCAGAAATGCCGCTCCATCACTCCGTGTGTTGAAAGAATGGAATAAGTAATATTAATCGAAAAAATACTTAATATTGTTCCCCTGTCTTCTGTAATTATGCTTGTTTTTGTTATCACACTTCGTATTATGGATTTTAAATAAATATACTGTTGAAACTTAGTTTCTGTGTTTTATTTATTGACGAGGCGCCATTTTTTTAGGAATAGTCAACAAAGCTCACTAGCTTAGGTTCGAGGTTTTGATAAAAAAAATATATACAGGGTGTTAGGTAATGAGTGGATAAACCGTGAACTGCTGATAGGGGGCACTTAGGTCGTTCTAATAATGATAAATGAGGTTTAGTAAAAGTGCCACGGTTTTCGAGATATTTGGACTTTTTTAATTTTTTAGGAAATTGACACCCTTACTCGATTTTTTGGTTGTGGTTAGTGTACTAAGATGTTTTTTTTTATTTTCTTTTTAGCTTATTATTGTTAAATAGTTGTGTTATGCGATAAACATTACCATTTTGGCGTAACTACCGCGGTTTAATTAAAAAAAAATCGCAAACTTGAATTTTGCATCTTCGATAGAACATTTACCAAATTTTGAGCTCTTGCGGTGAAAAAAAAATTACTATCACATGGTAGCCAATGAGCTAAAAAACATGCCCATTTAATAGAGATTTTAAAACAGTAAACATCTTTTTATTTAAATATTAGAATAAAAAACAACATCAGTTTTCCGCAATCGATTCGATTATTTCCTGTGATTATTTCATATTAAATTTGTGCTCCACAATTCCAAAGCGTACCTAATTATGACAAACTTTTCATTGCGAAAATAAAAATACTGGCCACTAATTTTGTGAAACTTTTTATTGAAAAAAGTAAAGATTTGTGATCCGAGCGAAGCTTTACAACCTTTTTGTTGTAATAATAACGATACCGGGCACTAACTACTTTTTTAATGCCATTTATTCGAAATTTAAAAAATATCCCGACAGCTTTTTATTCTTTTAATAAGCTTAATAACATGCCTATTTAATAGAGATTTTATAACAGTAAACATTTATTGGTTTTGATAAATAATACTTAAAAAAGTAGGTATTGGAGTAGCAAGGAAGCCGGTTTTTCTAATGAATGACTAATGCTAATGAATAACTAATGCTATCTGTGAAATAAAAAAACATAAAAAGGAAATGTTTTAATAAAGTTAAGTTAAATAATGTGCTCAAATTGACGTCCACCAGCCCTAATGCAAGCTCTACATCGTCGGATAAAGGAACGCCTGACGAATCTGGTGTATCCAGAGTTCCCTATTTCTTGAGCAGCAATTCTTATTCGCTCTCGTAACCCAGAAAGACTCGTAATTGGACGGCTGTACACTTTCTCTTTGAGACAACCCCAATAAAAAAAATCTAAGGGGTTCAAATCCGGTGAACGCGGAGGCCATAGTATTGGGCCTAACCGGCCAATCCATCGTTCTGGGAATGCGGCAGTTAAGTACTGTCGCACTCGTGCTGCGTAATGTGCGGGACAACCGTCTTGTTGTAACCACATTACTTGCCTTAGTGCAAGCGGCACATCTTCCAGAAGGATAGGTAGATCATTTTGAAGAAACTCCAAGTAATTATCTCCATTTAGAGTAGATGGCAGCTCGAAGGGGCCGATCACTTCGCCATTCAAGATACCGGTCCACAAATTTACCTAAAATTAATATTTGTAATAGATAGGGGATTCATCGCGGTAAAAAGCATAATTAATTAAACCTTGACGTTTTTATCGTATTACAACAACCGTGAATACCGTGATCATGAGAAGACTTACCTTAAATTGGTACTGAGATCTATCCTATCTCATTAAGTGAGGATTATCTAACTGCCAACTGTGCAGATTGTGTAGATTCATGTAGCCATCTTGACGGCAAGATGATTCGTCCGACCACAGTATCTTGTTAAAAAAGTCTGGGTCTTCACGCATCCGACGCAGCATCACTTGACAAAAAGTTACTCTTAAGGGATAATCTCTAGGCAATAAAACTTGCACACGTTGGACGTGAAATGGGTGTAATTGGTGTACTTTTAATGTAGTATGCACTTTTCATACAGATAAACCCAGGTAATTTGCCATATCACGCACGGATAGAGAAGGATCTGCTTCAACTAGGTCCAAAACATTCTCGTCATCTCCTCGGGTGGGTCTTCCTCCACTTGTTCCACCCACACCCTGACCAAGAATTCTGCCTTCAGTGGACGCATTATGTACTCGATTAAAAATCCGGTAGTCTGGATGGCTAAATTTCGAATAAATGGCATTAAAAAAAGTACTGCCCAGTATTGTTATTATTGCAACAAAAGGGTGTAATGCTTCGCTCGGATCACAAATCGTTACTTTTTTTCAATAAAAGGTTTCACAAAATTAGTGGCCAGTATTTTTATTTTCGCAAGGAAAAGTTTGTCATAATTAGGTACGCTTTGGAATTGTGGAGCACAAATTTAATATGAAATAATCACAGGAAATAATCGAATCGATTGCGGAAAACTGATGTTGTTTTTTATTCTAATATTTAAATAAAAAGATGTTTACTGTTTTAAAATCTCTATTAAATGGGCATGTTTTTTAGCTCATTGGCTACCATGTGATAGTAATTTTTTTTTTCACCGCAAGAGCTCAAAATTTGGTAAATGTTCTATCGAAGATGCAAAATTAAAGTTTGCGATTTTTTTTTTAAATTAAACCACGGTAGTTACGCCAAAATGGTAATGTTTATCGGATAACACAACTATTAAACAATAATAAGCTAAAAATAAAATAAAATAAAAACATTTTAGTACACTAACCACGACCAAAAAATCGAGTAAGGGTGTCAATTTCCTAAAAAATTAAAAAAGTCCAAATATCTCGAAAACCGTGGCACTTTTACTAAACCTCATTTATCATTATTAGAACGACCTAAGTGCCCCCTATCAGCAGTTCACGGTTTGTCCACTCATTACCTAACACCCTGTATATATATTCAGTAAGTAGGCCGCACGGGCACTTTTACACGTCAAAATCTAGCAGCGCTACACAAGAGGAGACCACTGCTGAGAAAAAGCGCCGCAATAAACTCAACAGTTAGTCATTTTTTAAATAAAATTTATGATATTTATACTACTTATTCTAGCATTATATAAAACTGTAAAAATAATATAAATATCTGCGTAGTTCTGCAGGAAAACATGTCAGAATTATTACTAGAAATGAAATATATATATAAAATATATACTCGTATAAAACAAGCCTAGAGCTTAGTTTGAGACTCATATATTTAGAATAATGTTCTGTTTATACATTTTGTGAAGACTTTGATAAAGAACTTTGAACACTTGCGGCGTCGACTGTACCTTTAAAAAGGATGTTTAAGGAACACTAATAAACGCTAGCAGGTTAATACGTTTAACGGTGGATTGATGAATTAATGGATCCTAGCGAGAAAAAGCAGCGAAATTAGAATAACTAGTTGCTTCTGAGAGCCTGTAGCTTGGCAAAAAATGTCACTGCTAAAGCGTCCCAAATCAAAATAAATTTTTGTTGCATTTAAATTCTGAACAGTATTTACTTTAAAATTTAAATCAAACTAGATGTTTTTGATTCACGTGACACTAAACTTTTGTATTTAAGCAGCGATGTGTGGAAAAAATGAAGGCACTGTTTGAAACAAAATTGCAACATGATCCGATTTTTACTTAAAGTTTGCCGCTTAATGTTGTGGTTACCACTTAAGAACGTTGTCACAACGTTAAACTCTTTATTGCCAAACTGTTTATAATAAAAGGTGGTAATTATTTTAAGATGTAAAAAAACACCAACGTTAAAATTATTGGGCTCGAACAGCATAAAACTATCTGACAGTGACATGACAGTTGACGTTTTCAAGGTCGCATTACCTGTCAGAATCACGCAATTTATGCGGTTTGTTTTTATTTTATATAAAGGAAAATTAAAAAAAAAACTCACAATTGCGCATTTTCTAAGCGCTAAACGTTTACTGTTTAGTATATTTACTGCTAAAATGCTGTCTACAAAGGTTAGTAAAGTAAAAATTATTGTTAATTTGTTAAATAGTATATTCTTCAGCGTCAGTCGTGTTATTATCACGATGATTTTGTATTTTCTAAGTGCTAATGAGGGTCATGGCACTTGTAAACTACTTATACGGCCTGATATTTCATAAATAATGCTTAAAGGGTCAATAAAAGCCGATTTTAAGTAGATTAAAGTAAGTTAAGCTGTAAAAACATGAAGTATGAAGATTTCCTTTATGTTTGTGTGATTTATAAAATTATTGACGTGAAGCACATGGGTTGTGACCTTAAAAAGGCATTTCCTAAACAAAACCCCGAAATAATAGTTTATAACATGCCATAGATATTGGCTTAGTATTCAGTTTCCTGTTAACAACATTTAATTTTCATTTCTGGATTCCAAATCCCTAGCCTACCAAATACTGCCTACTTATATATAAAAAAAAAAACTATAGGACTAACTTCTACCATGACTTCATCTGTGACATAATAATATGATACAAAGGATCTGATGTAACAAATAAACAGAAATGCTTTTCAATTTATAATAATAATACGGATTTCCCCAATGCTATAACTATATTCTAGAACCTCTTACTGCAAATACACTCTTATTTAGAACTTAGGATGGTTGATTTTGCTTCAGCTATTAAACTGCACATTCAACCTATTTTTCTAAGGAACAAGTACTGTAAGGAAAATTTTTAATAATATTCAATATGATTATTGCTAAGTAAGCTGCAGCATTGTATTTTGCAATTATGGATCCCATTGTAAAGGTAGTAATTAAATGTGTAATATTCTAAATCCTATAGTGAATATGAGTACACTGTGACTAGATGATGAAACTTGAAGGCAGCCATCGAACATGTAGAACTTATTTACAATGACTGTGATTAATTATCTTTAGATGCAATGTTCAGGGGCGTAGCTCTTGCTGTATCAGCAGTATCAAAGATATGGGGCCCCCGGGCTACAGAGGCCTTGAATGTGTGTAAGCAAAAATTTGTATAATGTTACGAGGGCCTCCCTACAAATTTTGATACAGGGCCCATCTAGGGCAAGCTACACCATTGGCATTGTGCCTCTGACCCATTATCACGGCTTATGTAACTGTGTTATAATATCGGCAGCTCAAGATTAAACGTAATTGCAATCAATATTTTATTCATAATAAAAGGTGTTTAATGTGGCATTACAATGGGCCTCATAAGAAAGATCAAGGTCACCCAAAGGGCAATGGAACGGTATATGCTCGGCGTATCTCAGCGAGATCAAATCAGAAATGAGGAAATCCACAGAAGAACCAAAATCACAGACATAGCCCAGCGAATTGCGAACCTTAAGTGGCAGTGGGCATTGGACATTGCTCGTAGAACCGATGGCCGTTGGGGCGGAAAGGTTCTAGAGTGGCGGCCGCGGACCGAAAAGCGAAGTGTTGGCAGGCCTTCCACAAGGTGGACCGACGATCTAGTCAAGGTCGCGGGAAGCCGATGGATGCGAGTAGCACAAAACCGGTCGTTGTGGAGATCCTTGGGGAAGGCCTATGTCCAGCAGTGGACGTCCTTTGGCTGATATGATGATGATGATGAAGTTTAATGTGTAGTTAGCTGCAAAAATATGGTAGGATCCCAAGCTACAAAAAATATAACACAATCTTATTCTCTGAATTGCGGTGACATATTTTTGAAACTTGGGTCCGTAACATACTTATTCAGTGGGCTCATCAAATCATAAATTTATTATAGACTCATGGTTTGAATGGTGAATGTTGGTTTCAGCTAGAAGTGCTTGTGGACTTGGGAGAGACTCCGGACCCCAAGATATTGGATAAAACTATCAATGAGTTGAAATCCCAAGACGGAGTTAAAGAGGTATTGGTTTTACAAGATTTTATAAGAAACCTTTTTTCTACTTGCGTATGACAAACTGCTAATACAGGGTGTTACAAAAATACCTGTAAAGCAGAAAGGGGGTTAAATGGTGTCTTGTAAAGAGTCCATTGACAATGTATGACCTTAGCATGACTTTATGAGATGACAGTTTACTAGGGGTGCATTATTTTTGACTTTCATTTTTACGGGTTATTTTGTAACACGTTGTATATACATTGTTAACAGTGTCATAATGCCACCCATTGTGTGGTTACACACATAAAGCGTGACAACTCTTCTATAATGAGCATTGCCATAGTAATAACTGTACTTTTATAACCATTATAGCTTTGTTATTACCATGGTTACGGTCAATCCGGATATCAGTCTTGGTGTTTAGTGAACACTTGACTTTCTAATTTGTATTAAATCATTAGAAATGTTTTAATAACAATTGAAATGACGTAGATTAAAAACAAATTATTATTAAATCACTAAGAAAAGATGATTAATATTCATCAACTTGTTATTGGTTACCATGGTTACGCTCAATATGAATAATATGGATATCAATTAACAATGGCGTTTCGACTTATGTATGCAACGGTACATAATTAGATCTAAAGATACTTCGTACCTTAACTCGTGCCAGTTGCGTAAATAACTATTATTTATTTTAACAGAAACTTATTGTTGCAGGTGCTATTTAAGAATGGTGCGTTTATGGTCGATACTGTGCTACCAAGTTCAGTCGTGTTAGACATGGTCTCTAAGACCTCTGGCCGAAGGGCGGTTTTGCAAGGATTTGGAGGTAATTTTACTTCACTATACTATAAGTACGATGATGATGATGTGTTCCTGGTATCCCTCATCTGGGACATAGGGTTCGTAGAAGGGTTTTAAATTGTTCCCGATCCTGTGCGGCAACTTCAAGATCTTCCCAGCTGAAACCAGTTGAAGCAGCCTTTCTCAGCTGACCGCCTAGGTATACATATAATACACTGAGCAATTCACACCGAGACGCAACGCGACGATACTGGAAGAGGCCAGTGATTCCGCGCTGCGCCGCGCGCCGCCGCGAGACGCATCGCAACGTCGCGAGGCGCATAGTAAATTCGTTGGCAGCTCGACGCGTCGCTGCGCAGCGAGACGCCGCGCGGTGCAGCGGAACGTGTCTTGTAAATTCTACACGAAGACAAGTCGCCACGGCGGCCTCAGGCTGCGCCTCGCGGCGTCGCGCTGCGTCATGCGCAACGCAGCGTGGTGCAACGTATTCTGAATTCTCACAATGAAACGTCTACCTTTTCGTGTAGTAAATAAAGTATATTTTGAGTTGCTCTATTAAAACGTGCGCGCAGCGTCGCGTCGCGTCGCGTCTCGGTGTGAACTGACCCTAAAACAAATTAATTCACCGTTTTATTATTATTTTGTTCGGAATCCAAACACTGAGCCTTCTTTAGTCTTAGTACTTAGTTCAGGACGGTGGTCAAGGAACTCCTCAATGGGTTATAGTAACTCCATCGAGTTTGGACACGTTTGACTCGACTTTATAGCGAGTGTATCATCGTAAGAAGTACAGTCAGTAATAAAAGCTTGACCCAAAAAATATTTTTTTAAATGTCAGACACGCAGTCAGCCGTGGCTATGATCTCTAGCCCCGACTCCAGCGTGCTGGGCGTGGTGCGGCTGCACCAGCTGGGCGGCGCGGTGCTCGTCGACGGCAGCGTGGACGGGCTGGCGCCGGGCCGCCACGGCCTGGCGCTGCACGAGGCCGGGGACCTCAGCCAGGTACGACAGGGCTTATTTTATTAGACAGGTAGTGGCAGTGTTTATTAGACAGGTAGCGGTTTATTAGACAGGTAGCGGCAGTGTTTATTAGACAGGTAGCGGTTTATTAGACAGGTAGCGGCAGTGTTTATTAGACAGGTAGCGGTTTATTAGACTGGTAATGGCAGTATTTATTAGACATGTAGCGGCAGTATTTATTAGACAGGTATCGGCAGTGTTTATTAAACAGGTAGCGGCAGTGTTTATTAGGCAGGTAGCGGTTTATTAGACTGGTAGTGGCAGTATTTATTAGACAGGTTGCGGCAGTGTTTATTGTACAGGTAGCGGTTTAACAGACAGGTAGCGGCAGTGTTTATTAGACAAGTGGCGGCAGTGTTTATTAGGTAGGTAGCGGCAGTGTTAATTAGACAGGTAGCGGCAGTGTTTATTAGATAGGTACCGGAAGTGTTTATTAGATAGGTAGCGGGCCTCCGGGGTATGTTGGCCATAATGTCAAAATGTCCAATAGGTCATAATGTCCAGATACTATTTGATCCAACTGGTCAATTGGTCCGATTGTTACATTGCCCAGGAGGTCATAATGTCCAGATGCCTTATGATCCAAATGGTCAATTGGCCCGAGTGTTACATTGCCCGAGAGGTCATAACGTCCAGATGCCATTATGATCCAACTAGTCAATTGGCCCGAGTGTTACATTGCCAGGGAGGTCATAATGTCCAGAAGGACCACTGGTCAATTGGCTGCCACTCACTCAGGGTCATAATAATAATGTCGAAATGGAATTAAGACGAGGAGGTATAATAAGGGATAGGTGGAACAGGGGCTAGGTAGGTTTAGGTTATGTTAGTTTTGCACCTAGTAACAGCCACCACTCTTATTTCAAATCAATTAGACAGTGTCGACGGAGCTCCGCTCACGCGGAGCTCCTATTTCCGGGTGGTTTGGCCCTCCGGGCCTGCTGCAAAACTAACATAACCTAAACCTACCTAGCCCCTGTTCCACCTATCCCTTATTGTCTTTGACTATATTTTTGGCAATTGGGCGTTTCGGCATTTTGACGATTTTGACCACTAGACATTTTAGCAACTGGATTATTTGGCAATTGGGCATTTCGGCATTTTGACGATTTGACCACTGTACATTTTGGCAACTGGATATTTTGGAAATTGGGCGTTTTGGCATTTGGACGATTTGACCACTAGACATTTTGGCAACTGGGTATTGTATCCTTGGACGTTTCGACACTTGGAGGTCCTGACATTTGGATATATTGACACTCTGGCCAACATACCCCGTGGCGGGTAGCGGTAGTGTATATTAGACAGGTAGCGGCAGTGTTTATTGGACAGGTAGAGGCAGTGTTTATTAGACAGGTACCGGCAGTCATCTGTATCTTTGTGGTATCAGTGTGAGGCTGGGCGTACGCTGAGACGCAGGCGATGCAGTTCCTCGCAGCGCAGGCCAGAGCAGATTTTGTAATGCATGAACGTCCTTGAAGCTGCGTACGCTGCGGCGCAGGTACGTGCAACGCAGAAATGTGTCTGTCCTGCTCTGCCCTGCGCTGCGTAGAACTGCATCGCCTGCTTCTCAGCATACTGCCAGCCTGATCCATCCAGCTGATGTGACCTTGACATTAGTGGTGTCACCCGTGTCACTTGGTTTTGGTGGTGCTGTAGTAATTTACCACGACAGACATGTCAATGATTATGATGACAGGTAGGGTCCGATATATTCGTTACCGTTTTTTTACCTGATGACCCCAAGAGGGTGGGTAATGTTTCTATTGTCTATTGGCACAGGGTTGCTGTGGTCTAGGTGCGCACTACAACCCGCGCGGCGCGGCGCACGGCGCGCACGCAGGGGACCTGGGCAACATCGAGGCCGACGAGCGCGGCCGGGCCACGTTCAGGATCGAGGGGCCCATGCTGACGGTGAGTCCTGTACACACACTCACACAAACCACACACGCACGCACGTACATACGCACGCGCACACACACACACATACGCACACACACACACACACACATGCACGCAAGCACGCGCGGGTGAATTTCCGAGCGTCTCAACCGCCGTCATTAGGGTCACTAATATATTGACGAAATCAATGACATCTACCCGCAACTGCTGATGTAAACAGAAACAGAACCGGGGATGTAGTTTCTATCAGCATCAGAAGTTGATGTTATATTAGTAGTGTCATTGATTTCGTCAATATATTGGTGACACTAATGACGGCGGTTGAGACGCCCGGAAATTCTCCCGCGCGTGCTTACAATGGGCCACATAAGAAGGCTCAAGGTCACTCAAAGGGCGATGGAAAGAGCTATGCTAGGTGTCTCCTTGCGAGATCGAATCAGAAATGAGGAGATCCGCAGAACTAAAGTAACTGATATAGCTCACCGAATAGCAAACCTTAAGTGGCAGTGGGCGGGGCACATTGCTCGTAGAACCGATGGCCGTTGGAGCGGAAAGGTTCTAGAGTGGCGACCGCGAACCGGGAGACGAAGTGTCGGCAGGCCTTCCACAAGGTGGACCGGCGATCTGATAAAGGTCGCGGGAAACCGCTGGATGACAGCAGCAGAGGACCGATCGTTGTGGAAAAGCTTGGGGAAGGCCTGTGTCCAGCAGTGGACGTCTTGCGGCTGATGATGATGATAATATTTAGCTTATCGATGCAATATAACGACTCCATGTATGCTATTCATGCAGGTCTCGGAGGTGATAGGCCGCTCCATAGCCATCACAGAGCGGGAGGACGACATGGGTCGCGGCGCGGCACCCAGCTCGAGGATAGATGGCAACAGTGGACCGCCGTAAGTTGATGTTATATTTACTGGTAGCAGAGCAATATATAGGGACCTTATGGAGGAAGGCAGTTGCGCTCTTCTTATTCTTGTAACTATACGAATACTATGGTGACAGTTCTAAAAACGGCGTAACCGCCTGCCTCCATAGTAATAGTAATAATTTATTTGCTTAAACATGGTACATTTCAGATGTCAATAGTTGTTGTCAAGTATCACATGATTAACCTTATAGGCATGCAAATATTTTTATGAAATCTAGTTACTATATTCCAGATACATTATAAGCTAACCCCTAAAATCTAAAAATTCACGCACAGTGTAGAAAGTTTTGTCCAGTAACCATCTCCGTAATATTGTCTTGAATAAGGGGTTTAACAATTTTCGAATGTCATATGGTATTTTATTATAAACGATAATAGTCATTACATAGCAATTATTTTTAAATAAGGAAGATGAACAGCGCGGCATAAGCAATTTGAGCTCATCTCTCTCCCTGAGTCTCTTATTGAATGTCGGTTTTTTATAATAAGCCGGATAGTTGCGGACAAAGAGAGCCACCTCAAGAATATACTGACCCGTTAACGTGAGCAGGCCTAGTCTCTGAAACAGAGGTCTACAAGTATCTCTCGGCTCAGCGCCGCTAGCCGCTCTTACACATTTCTTCTGTATTAGGAACACCCTGCTAACATCCGTAGAGTTACCCCACAACAATATACCATATTTTAAGACAGATGTCACATAGCCATGGTATGCGAGGAGCGTTGTCTTTTCTCCCGCGACTATTCTCAGCTGTTTTAAAGCGTAAACGAACCTCTCCAGTTTTTCACAAATAAACTGTACATGTTGCTTCCAAGAGCAGTGCTGGTCCAATATTATGCCCAGAAACTTAGTTTCGTTTACCTGTTGTATAGCTTGGCCCTGACATTGTAAACTTAGGTCTAAATTGCGTGTTTTGTGGTTTACAAATTGTATGAAACAGGTTTTCGACACGTTAGTCCTTAGATAGTTTTTACTTAGCCACGAGTCAATTAAATCTATCGTATGGTTTATTTTGTCTTCAAACGTAATAGTGATAGTGTCATCACTTGGTATAACTATAGCTATATCATCAGCATATAGTGTCATCGGGTATGAGGTCTGACTAGGTAGGTCGTTAATGTAGAGCAAGAAAAGCATCGGACCGAGAACACTTCCCTGAGGGACTCCACACTTTTTACGCCTATATGCAGACCGATGAACTACGTTTTCGTTGTGTTTGTTAACCTGGTGTATTTCTACACACTGCATACGATAACCCAGAAAACTTCCTATCCATTCTAGAGCATTGCCTCTAAATAATCATAAATCCCTTTATATTGAGAACGTCACATATACGAACCTAAACATTAATTAATTGGGAACATGCATGATTTTCTTTTTGCTTTATTAAAAATTCATTAATGTGACAAACAGTAGAGAATTTATTTTTCGAATAACTAAGATATAAGCCATTAAAGATTTGTTTCTATCTCTTTCTAGCTAAACAATTTAACATGGAGTTTATGTGGCCGTGGTGCCCGCTGACGTCACAGTACATGTCGGATCTCTCTGTCTAATTAGTAGTTTTAAATGCTTATATTATCCGTATTTTTTGGCCGATTTTAATTTTAATTTCACTTGTTACCATCTCTTTTACGGTATTTTCATATTTTGTTAAGAAATGCGATAAAAATGTCCATGCTTATTCCCTAATACACATAAACATTTCTCATGAATCACTCCGTACTTTGTTATATGGTGAAAACCGTATGAAAATCCGTTTAGTAATTTTTGAGTTTATCGCATTCAGACGGGACTTTGTTTTATAATTATGTAGTGATTTATATATTCGACGACACGATTAGCACAGATGTAGCGGTCCCGTGTTCGAATCCCGGTATGGGCAAATATTTGTGTGATGAGCGCGAGTATTTGTTCCCGAGTCATGGAAATGTATGTATTTCTCTATATAAGTATGTTTATCGTTGTCTAGTACCCATAGTACAAGCCTAGAGCTTAGTTTGGGACCAGGGCAATGTGTGAGATTGTCCACACGTATTTATTAAATTTATTATCTGTTTCACCAACAGTATAGCCTGTGGCATCATCGCTCGATCCGCCGGCATATTCGAGAACTCCAAACGAATCTGCGCGTGCGACGGCGTCCTGGTTTGGGATGAGCGAGACAGGCCGCTCGCGGGAAAGGGACGGCGCGTCGATAGCTGCTGCAAGAAAGAGAAGGGAGATGCGGGCAAGCCGTGTTGTAAAGTGTAAAAAAAAATGGGTAGATAAGTTATTTTTTTTTTAATATAAATAAGGGGGCTGTGTTCATCTAAATCTATCTAAGTATATAGAACAAAGTCGGGTTAGTTACACCATTTATAACGCAAGAACGGCTCGACCGATTTTTATGAAATTTGGGCACGTGTATAGACAAAATATACTTTGAAAATTTTACAGTTCCCGAGGTATAAGCGTAAATGACTACTACGCGGCCGGAATCGCAGGGAAGCTAGTTTAAATTATTTTAAAGTAGATACTTAAACTGTCTAATTGTCTATACGTTTCCTAAAAATCAGCAAAACTGTTTTTGATCATGTACCTAATGTAATACTTCATTGTAAATACGGAGGATAGTTTTAAATATTGTGAATTATGGGTTAAACACGGGTTGGATATTGTTTTAAACGAATAAAAAGTAAATTTTAGTTTTTAAAAAAGTTTTTATTTTATTATCATTGAATTCGATCAATCATATTCATTTATTCGCCAAACATGTGTCTACTTAACATGTGTTGTAGGCTAGATTTCGTTAGTGTCACTATGCAATGATTACTAATTTTCCAATGTGTCCCCAAAACTTAAACAGACCTCTCCGTTTTGAAGTGCATATAATTTTGGTAACAAACGGGACAATTTCCGTACAAAAATTCGAAGACATTGCGAAATTAGGTTAATATTGCATAGTTTAAAAAAAATAATGCAGCATTTAAAGTCTAAAGGCTTCGTCAAACAACCAAAGCGCGGCGCGGCGGTCACACTGCAGGAAAACATCGCTTCCGTGTTTATAGTCAAATGTTTCTTAGTGAATACGTGGTTCTATAGAGCTCCAATAAAACAATGCCGAATTAGATATTGCAATTTAATACTATTAAAATCAACATTAGTCATTTGTATCCTGATCCAATACCTACCCTACCCTACCCTATAAATACCTATAGTCCCTCTCTCCATTAAAAATAGACTCCCGTAAAATTAATCTTTGTGCCAGGTCGTCGCCATATTTTCGCACCTGAATGTACCACAGATAATAAAGTAAAATATACCATAGGTAAGAAAGTATAACGAACCATAGACGCCGATCGTTTTCCGACTCCATGGTGTATAGATTTCGAGCAAACATTAAGAGATTACCAGAGAGCGTAAACCTTTTTTTTTTCATATATTTTTAAGGGTTCTCCGGATAATGCACGTTTATGGTTCCTCCGTGTCAGTCAAATCAAATTATATAAAAGCTATCAGTGTTTTTTTTAAATATTATATTCCATTTATGTAAAATAAGGTATTTAAAACTAATATATTGAAATTAAAATGTTTTGTTTAAGAGATAATTTACCAAAATAGAACAAATTAACGATTACAATTAACAATATGATTTTAATAAATTGATTACTTTCGTATAGTCAAATATGTAATAATATTACAGTATTCCTTAACAATTCTACATTTGAAATAACTATCGAAACTATCGTGGTCAACTTATTAATATCAAAAAGTATTATAGGTAGGTATTTAAAGATCATTATTTTAAAGCGATTATAATGATAGAGACTATGAAAATAACAACGAATTTAACCAGATTAGGGTATAACATGGAACACAACACTAACAGTATTATAGAATTTGACATTAAATCCGCCATAGACTCTTGCCTAATTCATTAGTCTATGGTATTATATATTTTAGGCTAACAATTTAATTATTATGAATTTTTTGAATAATTTAATACGCTGCATCATTATAAAACTAACATAAGAATACTACGACAAACTAACGAAAGAATACTACAGTTTCTGTGTATTAAGAAATCAATGAGTTAACTAATCAATTATAAAAAAATAAATAAAATAACCTAGGTAACTTGAAAATTTCATTTTTATGAACACACTTATGTTGCCGACTGTACGTCTAACATAAACTCAATATAAAAAGTCAATTAAAACGAGTCCAAACACGACGGATCCATTATTAGCCATCGAGGAGTTCCATATTATATCGGAATTACATAATTATTCAAAATTTCAAGTCAATTCGATAATCGACTTCTAATTGTAAGATTTGATTACATTGTTACAAGTAAACCTAAAATTCTTAAGTGTGCGAAAAAGGTTCACCTTCCCTGGGAGAACTTTTAATTTTTTGATGTCTGTATACTTTTTAATTATTATGTTTGAAGTTGAAGCCATATGAAATGCTCCGTAATGAAAATTATTTATTTATTTATTGAGTAAGTTCACAATTAACATTAGGTATGCCGGAATGTCTGCCAAAGTAAATTAATTAACAGTAATTTCAGTTTTATGTAGACACGAATCAATTTCCCAAGTACAAATGATCCTGTAACAAAAATTTTGTTCAGATTCAAATCCGTTCGAGATCAGTGTTAAGGTGGATATTCACGGTCAGTTAAACTGACGTACATCCAAAAACTGACCGTGAATGTGAAATCTTAAGTTGAAATTATACGAACTCAAGGTCAGCTTCTGGGTGTACTTTAGTTAACTGATCAGTTTCACTGACCGTGAATGTCCACCTTTAACATACGAGGTAAGTCGAGTCTGATCCGCCGTAGGCTGGCTAATGTAACCACGAGACGAGAACAGTGGGTCTTATCAATTTGATAGTGATGCGACCGTCATATCAGGCGGGTGGAGTAGTGTATATATACGAGTTCGGTCGGTCGGATCAGTTTGAAATACAATTACCGTATCAGGCAGATAAACTAGTGTAAACATAAGTCGGTCGGATCAGATGGATAAACTTTGTAAACATCATCACCCTTTACAAGCATTTCTTTGTGTCGGAAGCTACACCAAAACAATACTTTATTAACTAAGGCCTATAGTGTTGATTTCGTTACTCACGTTAACGTGGAGTGACGGTGCGTCCTTTTCCTGGTTTGATGTCTAAATGCACGGTGTCCGATATGCCGAGCTTAGTCGGGGTCACAGCGGACTGAGAAGACGCTGTGGTCAATATATGAGGTCTGTAAGCTAAAGGAAGAAATTAGTGCCAATATGCAAATAGTGCAAATAATATGCCAGATTACTGAGTGGCCACACCTGTGAGCTTCGAAATGGTGTCTCTTTCTTTAACAGAAATAATGAAGAATAGGCTACAGATGTAGGAATTGACATTTATACTTCTATATGAAGGGTACCTACAGGGAAATAACATGTTTAAGTATATTAAAATAACATGGACATGTTCTTTCCCTATATCCTTCATCTTTACTTTGTACCTATAGTAGTACCTAACGAAACCGCCGAAGCCGGCAAATGTCGCCGCAGGGTTAGGTTATGTTAGCCAAGTTGGTAGTGGGCCAAAACGGATTTGGGAATATGCATGAAATTATTTTATCGCATTTCTTATCAAAATATGAAAATACCGTAAAAGAGATGGCAAAAAGTGAAATTAAAATTGAAATCGGGCAAAAAATACGGATAATATAAGCATTTAAAAACTACTAATTAGACAGAGAGATCCGACATGTACTGTGAAACTAGAAAGAGATACATACAAATCTTTAATGGCTTATATTGTGCTTATTTTTATAGTTATTCGAAAAAAAAATCTCTACTGTTTGTTACATAAATGACCTTTTGTTAAAGCAAAAAATCATGCATATTCTTTATTGTCGTATCCTTACAACGCGTCATAACAATGCGAACAATTACTTGGCTGGATTGGTGAATTGACTAGCATAGAGGCGTTCCATCTTAGTCGTTTAATAGCTTGGCATCGTATTTGCAATCAAGATTGCAAATGTCTATGGTTCTCAGATCGCAGGTACCCAGGTTACTATCAGGTACCCAGTGCGTCTTCTCAACGCCAAAAAAAAATCTGTCAGAAATTTAATTTTGTGGACAAACTTTTCTTGCCGACTGTACTTTTTTTTGCACAATTGTCATCAGCTTATCAAGACAAACCCAATGAACCCAAACACGGCGTGGATATCTTGTTTCGTTACGGAGTTCCGCAATCGGAAGGTGGTATGACCACCTTCCGATCGCATCATCAGATCAGCCCATGGTACCGTATTATAGCATTTTTGATCTAAACAAACCGACAACTAACATTGCAAGTTAATAAATAATAAAAAGTTTGTAAAAAGCAATACCTTTTTTAGTGGTAGACCGCGCGGTCTCTCTTGCGACGTTGTTTTTCGCGTTGATTTTGGGTGCACGATCTCCAGTCTTGTCCCGCATCATACTAGCTCTTTGCGCATTTAAGCTCGATGTATTCCGCGTGGGGCTCCTCAACCGCGTATTAGGGCCCCGGAGCCTTATAGGGCTTTGAGGGAGGACTCGGATAGGACTGACGGCTTTCCGAGGTTGTTGGAACAGTCCATACTTGAGACCAAGGTTTGGTTTCGCGCGTGGCTTCGTTTGAACCCAGGATTTGGAAGTTTGAGCTTGTCTCGGTTCCCTGGTTTTTAAATAAATATTTTAGAAATAGTTCAAAAGTGCACCAAAACCCAACAGGTGACTACTATGAAGCACCCGTACAATTTTTATATCCACCTGAGGCCTACGTCAAAGTTTCGTTAGTTCGAAACAGAATCTTATGTCAGTCAACAAAAGTTAAAAGTCATTTTGTCAATTGTCCTTTATGTAGGACTTTAGGCCTCAGGAGGTTAAAGCCTATGACACTCGCACTTTTTTGATAAATCGTTTAGGAGCTAGTGTGGAACATCGGATTTTTGGTTACATACATACCTACATACATAGACTCATAGACTGTTAAAATCATTACCTTTCTTTTGGATTCGCTTAGTTGGGTTTTTATAAAATAAGGGGTGAACATGGTGGCATAAGCTTGGCTAAGAAAAGAAACGAAAACATTTTGCATCTCATCTATATTACTGAAGAAAGAGATTCAAGATGTCCGTGTCGTAATTCATTGTCACTTTGACTAGTTAATTTATTGTTAGCTCTCCACAATTATTGTCAATCTCCACAGATTATAAGTTTCTTGAGTGAAGTGACAGGCAGGGCCAGATTTAGAGGTCTGGAGGGCCTGGGGCAACTAAAGAGTGGAGGCCGTAATTTGGGTGTAATTTCCAAATAGATTAAAAGTTTTGTTCGGATGTTTTTTTTTTAGAAATATTCTCATTACCCCCCGGTCCAGTTGTCCTATTCTAAATCCGGCCCTGGTGACAGGTAGAACCGCAATATTATCAAGTGACAACAACAGCCACGTTAAAATAAATAAATAAATTACTCCTATAATTTTTACGTAGTGGACCCAACTCGATCTAAGGCCTTGTACACATCTACACTTATCATTTGAAGTACGTATTATTATTTCAAATGATACGGCGGTTGCATCAGTCTAAATCAGATCTGACCGACTTACCTTGTCATCAGTCCACCCACCTGTTATAGGGCGGTCTCAGACTCAAACGGATCTGACCTACTTACACCGCGTTTACACGTGTCCGCCTGTCTGATACGGCAGTTCTAACAGCCTCAAATGGATATGGCCGTCGCATCAGTCTCAAACAGATGAGTTACTTACCTAATGTTTACTCAAGGCCGTCAGACTGATATGGCGGTCGCATAACTCAAACAGATCTTACCGACTTACCTTGTTGTTACACCGTCCATCCGCCTGATGCGACAGTCGTATCAGTCTAAAAGAGATCTGACTGACTTACCTTCTGGTTACACCAGTACGTTCAATGATGTAATATAAAAAAAATAACAAAAAATAAAACCGTCTTCAAAAACTCACTGAAAAGGGTTCAATAAAGGCCGGCCTCCTAGGAGCCTATTTAAAGTCGAAACCATAACACGAGAGACAACTTTGACAACTCATTCCTCACTTCACGTTAGTAAATTACTAGTGATTTATTGCTGCGAAGTTAACCCTATGGTAGGTAATCCTTTGTCTTATCTGTCAAAGTTGTCTCTCGAATTATGGTTTCGACTTTAGTGCCTAATAGGTACATGAAATATGTATATTATCAATTGAATATGAAATATGTATAATGATAGAGCCGTCTTAGATTTAGGAAAAAAACTTTGCGAAGGGACATAATATACGTAGCTCTTCTCAGAGTCAAAACTATAGAACCTTCTAAACTGTTAAATAAACCCCACGATAAACGAGCATTAGTAGAAATGCAATGATTAAGAAATCTCATTTCTGACGGAAGGTAAATCGCTTGATCTACAGTATTTTTTTAAAGATTACAAAGATAAAATATATTTTTTCAGTTAGCAGGCACTTTTACTCGTCTAAGATTTTAACGCACGTTTTATTTTTAGGGTTCCGTACCCAATGGGTGCCAACGGAACCCTATTACTAAACCTCCGCTGTCCGTCCGTCCGTCTGCCTGTCAGAGGTGTATCTCAAGAGCCGTAGTAGGTAATTAGACAGTTGAAATTATGTGATAAACTAAAACACATATACGTCACATTAAGAAACAATAGCCTAATACCAATTTCTCATCACCCATAACAAGATGTCGCTGTCCAAGATGCAGGGCCGTTAATCATTGAGGAGTTCTCCCAGTACTTCACCATCAGTTGAACTTCACCACACGCATTATAATGAGTAAAAGTAGCTTCATATTCTCAATAAAGAAATCTCATCGCTGCCCGTGAAGCAAGCAACGCTAAATAGTTCCAGTGGTCATCTGTGGTGTTCATCATCAGTACCTCTTCACCAAGTGTTGCTTTTAGAATGCATATTCTTGATCTTACAGGAAATACCAAAATCGCTGTAGGTATGTGTGCCTAGTTTTTGAGGAGTTCCCTCGATTTCTCCGAGATCGCATCATCAGATCCTGACCGCCTGATGACAATTGAACCAATCGGTAAATATACTCTTTCAAACAAATTTTTTTTTTCAAATGGGTCCAGCCGTTTTTGAGTAATCAGGTAACCAACATACATAAAAAAAACCCGACGAATTGAGAACCTCCTCCTTTTTTGACGTCGGTTAAAAAGAGGTATTTAGGTTACCTATACGATATTCCGCGTATACAAATGGCCGCCACTCGCACACATAAATCTATACATTGCAAAGACACACTAATTCATAAATGGCAAGTAGCAGCAGGACGGTACGTTAATTAGGTTTGTCAAGTCTATCTAGAGATGTGCCGTTCTCGGAAACTTCCCTCATTTTGTATGGGAAGTATTCCTCGTCAAAAATTTTCTCCATATAAAATGAGGTATGTTCCCGAGAACGGCACATCTCCCACCATCTACCTCTTTTTATATTGCATCATTGAGTACGTCTGTCTGGTAAGTCCGTACTATAAGTCTCGAAAAAAATTAACCAACTTAAGAACCTCGTGTTACATTAATCCGTCCGCCTGATACACCAGCCGCAAGCAATCGCATCAGTCTCAAAAAAATCTGACCGACATACCTTGTGGTTACATCAGCCCGACCGCCTGATACGCCAGTCGCAAGCTTAAATTAACTATTCAAAAGAGGACATCACATATGAAAATAAAGGGGGAATCCACCATATCGTATCAAATGTCACGTGTCTAATTTACAAAACACTCACATAATTAACGGACGACCTTAGACACCATAGCCCAGGGTATAAAAACTTACGACTCGGTATATGATGACGAGCTGTCGTCTGACTTTTGTTGAGTCCGTTTCCTCGGCACGCCTGTAGTTGCGCCTGCGCTGTTCACGCGCCTCCCAGTAACCACATTAGTTACCTCACGCCGGCTTACATAGAAGTTTTCATCGAAGCACAGACTAGTTGTTGACGCCGCACGATCAACTAACGAATGTCTAGGATAGAAAAAAATTACCTTGAAGTACGTATCTTTTGCATTTTAAGATTGAAGAAAGGTTGCAAGATGTTTTTGTTCCTTTTCTTCCTGGAGAAAGATGCAAAAGATCCGATAATTCAAGATAATTTTTTCTAGATTCTATCCAATGTTTGCTTTGCAATCTTCAGGTAGTATTTAAGCTTTGTGTCTGCGACCTTATTATAGTCTTTATTTTTTGAACTGACCTTATCTACTTAAAGAAGACAATAGCATTGAGTAATTACAATATTTATTTTTTGAACTGAGCTTATCCACAGAAGACAATACCATTGAGTGGTTAACCGCAAATTATGATATAACGAGTATGTAGTAAAAGCATCATCGGATGGAGAGTAGTAGGTAGTTCTTTTAGTGTATATGTAATCTACTGTCCGAGGAAGTAGAGTCGATAATCTATTAACCTTAGAAGGTAGTATAATCTGCTTTTACTACATACTCGTTACCATAATTTGCGGTTAACCACTCAATCGTATTGTCTTCTTTAAGTAGATAAGGTCAGTTCAAAAAATAAAAACTATACAGATCTTTATCACCTATTCCCCCCGCTGTTAAATAATATAAAAAAATACATACACTGACGTTTTGGACGGTAACTTTATTCCCTTTCCTTTCTTTTCTATAGGGTTGTTGCTCCATGACCGTTTGCTGGGATTCTGTTTCATCTTTCTATATAAAAAATAAAATTAAAAACAAATAAACAGATACTAATACAAATTGACACAGTCCCAAACCAACTATCGGCTTGTACAGTCAAGGTCATAAATATGTGTACATTTTAGTGCCTTGTCTATTTAATGTCATGTTTAAACTGCCATAAATTAATGTCACTTCGATTAAAATGACAAGGTACTAAACGGGTACACATATTTATGACCTTGCCTGACCGCTAAAGTCTCTGTAACAAATACTCGTGCAGCTCGCGCTTACTGAATAAATATCTTTTATCAATTTTTTTTTGGTCACACCAAGAATCGAACCCGAGAACCGCTAGCTCAGTAGGCAGGGTCACTACCAACTAAGTTTACCGCGTCGTCATTCCCTCCCTGTGCTTGCAGTAGCTGTGGCGATATTATCACTTTCTGCGTCTCGCTATATGTAGCTCACCACATAAATGTAACGGATAGTAACCCCGGCAACATGTGACTATATGGTACAACCTTCCCATACAAGTATGGTATAACTAACATATCTTCTGCATCATAGGCCATGGCCTCCTTCACTCCAGGGGGTAGAACTTTACTTGAGGGCCCCCCTCGTCATAACCCTCGACCGTTATGAGTGAACCCGCGGAAACTTATGCATCCCGCGAGTCCCAGAAAGGCGAACTACTACACTCTCTCTTAAGCACTAATATAATCGGGATCAGTGTCCCTTTACGGACCTCCACAACACCCCTACAGTCCAGCCCAATCCACCGGCTTTCTTCTTAGTACTTAAACTCATAACTTGCCATCACTTCTCCAGCGTACAACACTTCTTGCACGCTGGCTATCTTCTGCAGCGCACAACACTTCTTGCACGCTGACTTAACTCCTGCAGCGTACACCACTTCTGTACGCTGCCGATGCCTTCTGTTAGTGTCGTCAATATATAGTCATTGTTTTAGGATCACCATCCGACACATGGTTAGGACGAAGATATATAAGATATTTACAGGATAGTATCGTCACAGCATAATAACATTAAGGAACTCACCGGGGGGGGGGGCCTGAAACACTCTTTTGTACTCACATGTTCTTCCTTTTACCTTTTCATGTCCATCTTCCTTCACTCCCCTCCCGCTCTCTAAAGTTTCCACTCGCATCTGTCAAACTTTATTTTTTCTCTATTGGGGTTGCCACACGAAAGTAGGTAAATTTTATTAGGCGTGCGGTAGACTTCGCGATCTCCGCGACACTCCCCAAGGCAAAGAAAATTGTAATAAGGACAGTAACTGATGCGTCCACACCAATCTTCTACCTCGCATCGGCTTCTCATCCCTAATTCACACTTTAGGGTACAACGTCCTTATCATTTAAACAACCAGGTAGCCACTTTATACTTTGATTTTACCTCTATCAATGTGTAGGGACAGTGTTATATTCAGTACAACAGAACTGTGTAACTAGAAAAACCGGCAATAAAATATTTTAATAACTTTTAAGACGATAACAAGATACTGCAAATTTTTTCTCCATGTGGAATGTTGGCATTAACACGTAAAATCGTGCAGACCGTTGACTCAGGCATATAGCACGTATTTACAAAACGACATCTCGACAAAGCGAAATTCGTTACGATCATTTTAACTCGATTAAATCATTTAGCAATATGTCGTGACCCATTAATAATTATTACGTAAATGAAAGTAATAAGACTTCCATTAGACAATTATTAACTTCTAACAACCACAATACTTGACCAAATATAACTGATACCAATTCCAATCATTGACAAATAGTGTCAAATAGGTAGATAACGACACTATTTCAAACAAAACGGAGTATTAAGAAACAAGTGTTTTGTGGGTAGCATTCTAAATAATAATACTTACAGTATATTTCAAACCATCATTGTGTTTACATCATACGGTGACATACACATCAAATAACATTAGCACCGGAGTCACAACGATAGCCATACGACTCACCAAACATTCGCGTGTTCCCGACGGTAGCTACACCACACCATAGGTACATAGGTTTGCAAGTCACTTCGCCCGTTGTGCAGCGCAGCCTCCCTCATCATAGAATGCCGCAATGTGCCGGCGCCTCGCCCTCGAAGCACACACGATTGCACTGCCACCGGTCCGCTGGGGCTGAATGGTGCGAGCTGGAAACGACCTGTATGGCGCTTTCTTCATATTTTGCCTTTCAAAAAAACAGCTTTCAGTCTACTTATGTGTGTTGGTTTTCATACTGTCTTGCACTTAATGAACTCGTTTATCTATTTTTGTCTTTTCTTTCTTTAACCTTGTTGATGGGATACTATGCGAGTATCCTTATTTATTTCGAAGCTCACGAACTTGGCAGTAAATATGTCTCATAGGCACTTTCAGTACTACTTCCAATACTCGTACTCTTATTTTAATTTTATTGTCTGGTTATGATCAAAAGGTCAGCTCTGATTTCTTACAGTTGTCGGCTCTTTAAATTACCTTCTATTTAGACAATAACGTTGCCTACCGACACTACACGCTAGTCTTGTACGATCTTAATCGAAACTGTTTCGGAGCTTGTCAATTCCATTCTCAAGACTCAAGAGATATTGACTGATGAACATTTTTCTAAACTCTTGGCCTCTGGCTGATCCATCCTTTTATAAGGCTCAACTCGAACTGCAACTCGCCGTCCGACACGATGCAAGTTACTTTCCTGGCAAGCCACCAACCGCCTGACTGAGCGCCAACTAAGAAGCATTCTTCTTCTGTCAAATCTTGCACAACCTCGAGATGAATGGCAGGCAAACACATAAATCCACCTCTTATCCTTGCTAGAAACGACGTACATTGCGCTGAAGTAGTTTACGCCGGTATAAGTAAATAGTAATAGTGCTAGATACCAATTCAATTTATTTATTTCATAAACAATTAATTGTGTTTGAACATAATTATATTAAAAGTAATATGTAAACAGTCTATGTATTATTAGTTATTTAAATAAAAACAATTAACTTCCAGACGTGCCTTTTATTAGAGCTCGATTCATAGACAACTTGACAGATCGCTCATTAGTGATGTGCTTAACACATAATGATGTTTTACACATACTACAGTCTAATATTTATATTAAAGTAGAATGGAAATTTAAATCACTTTCCACTGGCAAAACCGGGTCTATAGGCAGTCAATACCGCCTCCTGCTAACTAAATAATAGGATACCATTTAGATCTTTAAACTACAAGACTAGCAGTCAAGTACGTTTCAATTAAATATCCCTTCAGAAAAGTACTAATGTTTGAGATCTTTAATTTACTGAACATGAAACACGTGACACCAAAGACACGTTTCGTTTCCAAGTAGGTAGGTACATCTGGTTGCTCCGCACCAGACCCTCCGCCACTATAGCAAACAAAGTGGTCAACTTGAACTTCTCGACCTCATTTTTTATCCTTCACAAGAATGCTTGGCCAAATAGATACTTTTTCCTGCGTCCAATACTTGTGATATTTTGTTTAGTGTCAATGTAACATATTGTACAAAGGATGTTGTACAAAGGATCTTAAAAAAAAACTATCACATATCACTTCACTACTGTAATTTAACAAACAGTTAAATTTTTACTATCGAAGAATTCATGTAATTTATAAATGGAATGTAATAATAAAATTTTCTTAAATTCGTTCATAAACATTGGCTCCTCTTATGTTCTTAATATTTTATTATAAATCTATCGCCTTGTGGTGGGTGCCTGCGCTCACAGTATTGTCTTTTACCATGCTACGCTTGTAACTGTAGGTTTGTAAGTAGGTAAAAGTATCTTCAACTCCAACTGAGGTTTACAAGGTTCTTTGTAACTGATTCGAATAAGTTTATTAGGTATTAAATCCACCATTGTACTTCCTTTTTCATATAATAAGGAATAAATAAATTAAGATGTGCTGAAGCTTCATTAGATAAGTGAGCAACTTGTTTCCAATCAAGTATCCACGTTGATGACGGGACAACCTTACACAAAACTGACACAGTCTCAAACCAAACCCAGACCTGCACCACGGCCACCAGGCAACGACAAAGACACTTACATAAATACATGTTTAAAAACAAACATAAAACATCCATGACTCAGGGACAAATGCCCGCGCTTGACCCACAAATATTTGCCACACACCGGGACTCGAACCCGGGACCGCCAAACCTAGTCATGATTTCTTTCAGTTTTCTTTGTCCATCAATAGAATAATGCAAAACTCTTTCCAGAGAGCTAGAGGATTTTCAAGCAGTTTGGTTTAACACCTATATTTCCTACAACACCAAAGTTTATCACATTAGGTCGGTATTAAGACTTTCCTCGACACTAATTTGAAAACAAAGACGTTCCCGTTGCAATTTACATAAATGAACTCTACGGAACATATGTTATGAAAATCACATCCATCATGCTCATTTTGATAACCCAAACAGCAAACGCTAACCTTTTAGCAACCTCTGCAAACACCACATAACACTGTCGGGTGCGTTTCAATCAGTTCAAAAGCTCCCTGCACAATTTCATTTAACTAATAACGAAATGTAAAATTAACGTTTAGCATAAAAGAAAACTAATTGTATAATTTCATTACTTATAAGGTCAAATTCAAAAACGCTCATTAATCACAACAATCATTTCCTTGTTGTCATGTATTTCAAGTAAATATCTTCCAAGTACTAGTTTAGGTTCGGTCAGAACTGTGACAAAATCAGTAATAATCAGAATGAAGAGAAGTTAGAATTGTCTACTTCTATAGACCATTATGTTTCATGAAATTATGCTTTTCGTTGTCATACATTAATAATTTTTTATAGTGTTGGTTTTATTATACAGATCGAAATTATGCAATTCGTGTTATGTAAATTGAACATTTAGTACCTACATTTATTTTTGTGCAAATCTTTGATACACCCCCCATACTGACATCTAACAGTTCAATTCTTAGAAACAAATAATAATAATATTCAAATTTGTCATCATCTTTGTTACAATATGTTATCTTAACATAATAATGTAACCTGCTCTAGTTTCACTCGATAGTTTCAGTTGAAGAACAGCGCTGGCTTCTATGCCAACATTATGATGAACTGGAACCATTTCGTGACAAGTCTTTTATTCTATCTTTTTAATTCATGTTTTCTTTTCCGTATTTATTATTTATTTATTTATTAACCCAACAAGAAAATTACAAATAAACAAATAAATAAATATTGTTTTTATATGTCACGAATAAATGTTTTTCTTTCTTTCTTTAACCAGAGCCATGTACCACTATCATTATCAGTTAATTTTTTTTATAAATGATTAAAACACTGGAGTAAATACACTATTGACACAGCCACTACTGGCTGAACAGTCTATCCAAACCCAGGGATAACCGTGCGACCACCCTCGGTCCAAACTACGGCCTCACAGGCCAAGACCTCCGCCAGAGCTAATCACTCACCGCGCACCCACGGACTACTTGTTTCCCCAAGAGATACCGATTTCCACCGGGCTACGGCTATGAAGTAATTACTGGTACGGTCGAACTTCAATACAGCAATACAGCTGATAGGTTATTTACTTAACCACCTCACACAGGCTTTCTCATCTTTACTACTCAAGTACATCATTGGACACATTAATCTCAATGGTACACGACCTACTGGTATAAGTCTTAGCCTATCGTGTGCATACTTGTACATTTATACTGTTTACAAAATTTAAAATGTAAAGACATAGGTGGGTATTAACTCGACAATCAGTTAATCATTAATTAACAAAGCTAACAAAATGCTTAAGTTAATCAACTTTAAGGTTAAATACATGTTAACTGTTTCATCAACTGTGCCCAGCTATGTGTAAAATCTCCCTTCGAAACTTCTAATTTCTTTCAACTTACTACAATTAATAAGTTTCTTTTTTACTGTGTGTGTACACATCATTTAAGTAACCAAGTACATTTAACAATAAAACAAACTCGACAGTAATCTCACTGTACACAATAATATTCATAAATTCAACAAACTGGTATCTTGTTCATGGCCTTAGTTATGTATGTCTCACCAGCAAGACACATGCTTGTTATAATAATATATATACCAAATATATTCTCTCAGTGTCCAAGTATGTACACCCAGCACACTCGGACTGATTCTCTTTAACTAATTATATGTCAAATGGTACTTGGTTTCCATTGCAATAAACATTGTTTTAAGCTTTTCTATAAGCAAATGAAGTTCAATCGAATATGAATTACAACACAAATATCCTTATTAATTTCAAAATGATAATGAAAAGAAAACCAAATATATGTTAGCTTCAAGGTATACAACACGCAGTGTACTTGATTGTTGTCTCATTTGTGTTGTGTAGATTATCTCTTCAGACAAGTTCTTCTGTAGATTTCAGTGCTGCCCCAGATGGTATGGTGGGCATTGGTGTCACAGTCCACAATGTTGAAACTGAAGTCTTTGGGCGCCTTCCACGACTTTAGTCAGATCTTCTGTAGGGTCTAGTTTCTCTCCGGGCAAGTAGGTCGAACAGACTAGGACCTCTGATGTGCCTCGCCCTTTGGATTCTATGTAGGCGATGACTATGTCATCACTGCCTAATTCTAAAACAGATAAAAGGTTGATGTTTTTGTTAAACATAATACATGCCCCTGGTTTAGAGCCTTTTCAGTGAACCAGAACTTCACCTGCATTATTCATATCTGCTACCTTGTATGTAAATGTATGCACATACCAAAAGTAAAGAGTATCCTACTCAAACACACAACAGAATTAATCTATGCCTCTCAGACAGAAACTGTCTATCTGTCTGGGCCTCCCAAACAGAAACAAAGTTTTGGGAAAGTAACTTCAATACCAAAATACTGAAAAATATCAGCGGGTGATGATTGTAAAGTTACACCAATGCTTAACATTTAACTTAATAAGTGCTCAAAGGCTCATTATATTCAGCAATTTATTTCACAAAATAATAGGCAAACTAAGGTTTTTTATTTTTTATTTTTATATATTTATATTTTCCCTTCAGGCCTAGCAGCTTAAAAAGGTTACTTGTTCTCTTTTAGGTGCACAATATTAATAACCTTACCTTATTTCAGCATTAATATCTCAATACAGAAAGGAACAAGTAGTAGTAGTGTTTTGTACTAGTCTTATATTTTACAGTTTAAACAACTTGCCTTGAGTATGTACCTTATCCAATATCACCTTGCATTTCTAGTAGGAACTCTAGTAGGAACTCTAGTAGACACCTTCCGTTACGGACACCGTTTTGCAGCATATAATTAATCCATGCTCAGCCTGCATAGGAACATTGACAAAGTAATTTGGCCATCGGGTATCATTGTTTGCTTCCTTATTTACAATTCATACGAATTTATTCGCACCAAGAAAAAACTTTTATACCAATAATACGCAAACGTAAATCTCTTATAATTTGCTTGTAAACAAAACAAACAACCAGTCGGCAGAGACAGTACGCGTCTTCGATGTTACACTATTTTGACCAATCACGTTATTGGTCCCAAAACTAACCGACCAATAGGAGCCTCGGCACAAACTCCAATGAGATCCCATTGGCTTATCATTACGCAACAAAAGGACATAGTATAAAATGTTGCCGATGTGATGAAGGACGTATTCTCAAACAGCCGCCTTATCACAGCACAACTTGAAAATCGAGAACATCTCGACTAAATATATAATAGCTATAGGTAAAGGTAAGACAAAATAAAACAACACCGTTTTCTTTATTTTTCGAAAACAAGTAAATACACACAAATATGAAAAGATTCAATATCAACTGTGTATTAAGTAAATTTCAGTTTAAGTTTAATAATGTCACAAGTCACAACATAGAAGCACTCATCTGAGATGATGAGATGAGTCATCTCACGTAGTACATAATAAAACACGCTGAAAACTGGTTCGTCTGTCGCCGGCTCACTGTGACTATTTAATAGAAAACAGACTAGAAGGCAAAATTCAACTTCTAGCATGTTTCTGGTTTGCTACGTAGGTACTCTGTGTATAGCATTCTTATTAACCATGACAGAGACCTCCCGCGCAAAAAATGTCGCCATATTATCTCGGCAACCTTCTCACTTCACTTAATACCCAATTATTAGGTATAAGTACTTCTTTTGAACATTACATGATACCGACGACAGTCAGCACCTCCACCAAATTATGTGGCGATATTATCACTTTCTGCGTCTCGCTATATGTAGCTCACCACATAAATGTAACGGATAGTAACCCCGGCAACATGTGACTATATGGTACAACCTTCCCATACAAGTATGGTATAACTAACATATCTTCTGCATCATAGGCCATGGCCTCCTTCACTCCAGGGGGTAGAACTTTACTTGAGGGCCCCCCTCGTCATAACCCTCGACCGTTATGAGTGAACCCGCGGAAACTTATGCATCCCGCGAGTCCCAGAAAGGCGAACTACTACACTCTCTCTTAAGCACTAATATAATCGGGATCAGTGTCCCTTTACGGACCTCCACAACACCCCTACAGTCCAGCCCAATCCACCGGCTTTCTTCTTAGTACTTAAACTCATAACTTGCCATCACTTCTCCAGCGTACAACACTTCTTGCACGCTGGCTATCTTCTGCAGCGCACAACACTTCTTGCACGCTGACTTAACTCCTGCAGCGTACACCACTTCTGTACGCTGCCGATGCCTTCTGTTAGTGTCGTCAATATATAGTCATTGTTTTAGGATCACCATCCGACACATGGTTAGGACGAAGATATATAAGATATTTACAGGATAGTATCGTCACAGCATAATAACATTAAGGAACTCACCGGGGGGGGGGGGCCTGAAACACTCTTTTGTACTCACATGTTCTTCCTTTTACCTTTTCATGTCCATCTTCCTTCACTCCCCTCCCGCTCTCTAAAGTTTCCACTCGCATCTGTCAAACTTTATTTTTTCTCTATTGGGGTTGCCACACGAAAGTAGGTAAATTTTATTAGGCGTGCGGTAGACTTCGCGATCTCCGCGACAGTAGCCTCCTACTTAGAGCCACTGGCGGAACTATCGGAGGGCTAGGCGGTGCCGTGCACCGGGGCCCTCAAGCTCAGGGGGGCTCAGGGGGGCCCACGGGGTCCGAGGCTCGGACCCTCACCAGCAAACCTCAACCTCAAAGTGATCTAAATAGGGCTCCAATTTTTTTTGCACCAGGAGGTTTAACGCAAGCACGAGATAAAATTTGACAGGTGCTAGGGAAATGAATACATCTATTTCATATTCTAACATAAGACTCAACGCTTAAGGTTTAAAATAAAAGTGTCTCGTCCTGATTTTATTACTTTTTATTGTAGGCGACTATTGCGATTTTCACATTTTTATCAAGATGGTACACTTATTTTAAACCGTGTTAAGACTTACATTAGAATATGAAATAGATGTACTCATTTCCTTAGCACCTGTCAAATTGTATCTCTTGGGTCAATAAACTTTTTGATGTACCTCGTTGCCATGGTTACGTCTCCTGGGTCACTTTTTAAAACTATAAATTTAAAGGATATAAATCTACATTACATTACTTTTTGTGGCAATTATAAGCCCATTATTTTGTGGGCTTTCTTCTAAGCATGTTAGTAGTATATATTATAAACATCTTTCTAAGAAACACTATCACTGTTGTCTCCTGGCTTACGGGACAGAATAACAACAACAAAAAGTTGATCGACCCTCTTGCATAAATGCTAGGGAGCCAGCGGTCCTTCGGTTTGGGTAAAAAAAACCAGTATCAGTCAAAGTCAAAGTTAAAAGTCACTTTGACAAAAGTCCTACATGCAGGCCGTTGGGCCGAGGGCAGCATTCAGATGTCAGAGTGAAACAAAATGATTGAAACCCAATGGAGATTGCAGAAGATTGGATTGGAACTAGAAAAAATTACTAGGAATGAAGAAATAGTAGATAAACTTTGCGATATAGGTCTTACAAAAATATTACGGGTTGAGAAAACAATTTTTGAAAGTACTAATTTTTGTTAGAGTTAAGTGTCCTCCCCCCTACAGCCAAAACTACAAACAATTAAAAATCTGAAAAATATCTTAAATGAAAGCGCACACAACGAATTTAAAAGGAAAACTATCACAACTAGGTAGACATTGGTTCTTGAGTTACATGCAACTAAAATGTTAATACTCGTAACTTTGTGTTGGTTTGCTTGTAGTAATAGCGACGGAACCCTACACTGCGCATGCTCCGACATGCTCTTGCCCGGTTTTGGTTCTATATTGTATAAGCAACATTATAGCAACATAGCAACATTCTCACTCTATAGCCATGTCCACACCTATGCGCTTTCATGTTCACCTTGCGCTTTCAACTTTCAAATCGTCTTGCGTCAAGCGCTGCAATACGAGGGTGACACTGAATCTTCAATAAAATCCAATGTTTTGACTTTATCTTCCGCCATTTTATTTGCAAAATGTTGCACGTCAACCCAACGGTGACGGATCAGCGTGCGCTACGGGTTTGCGCTTATATCAAACCAGTTTGAGCACATGCGTTATTGGATGCGCTGTGGTTGCAGAGGCATGCGTCACAGGAAAGCGCAAGTTGAACATGAAAGCGCACAGGTGTAGACATAGCTTATTACCCTTTACAGACGCTCGGACTTGGTCCGGACCGGACAACTTATTTGGTTCGCTCCGAACCAGATCCGGCCGTCTCTAGAACATTCCTCGGACCATATCGGCCGATTTGGTCCGAAGACTGCTCTACAGACGGCCAGGGCCCTTAGCCAAGATGCATTACACTAACTAGCGTTTCTATTCGTTTCGTTTTTAAACCAATGGCGTCACTGGTAGATCACGTGACTCTTCGTATCCCGTGATCTAACAGTGATGCAATTGGTATAAAAACGAAACTAATAGAAACGCTAGTTAGCGTAATGCATCTTGGCTAAGGGCTCTGATCTGGTTCGGAGCGAACCAAATAAGTTGTCCGGCCCGGACCAAGTCCGAGCGTCTGTTTCGGCCGTTACGGGTATATACTCGTACAAAGTAATTTTTTCTAGCTTCAATCTTTTGTTCGCTGAGCGATCTCCAGTTAGTTCTGCTTTAGTTTTACTTGGGGTACGTACTGTTTCGTTTTTTTTTTACTTGTAATATTAGCGAGGTTAGAATTTTCTCCCCCACTCGAAGCGCGCCGAAACGGCGAGGGCTGGTTGGTTTTACTGTAATATAATAAATAAAAAGTAGCAAGCTAAAATCCGTGGTAACCTAATAGTTTGACCTGCCGACTCTTAAGCAGAGGGTCGTGGGTTCGAACCCGGGCTCGCACCTAGTAAGTTTTTCGGAATTTATGTGCGAAATATAATTTGTAATTTTACCATGAGCTTTTCGGTGAAGGAAAACATCGTGAGGAAACCTGCACACACCTGCAAAGCAATTTGACGTTGTGTGCGAAGTTCCCAATCCGCACTGGGCCCGCGTGGGAACTATAGCCCAAACCCTCTCATTGTGAGTGGAGGCCTACTGTGCCCTGTGCAGGTATGTGCAGGTTTCCTCACGATATTTTCCTTCACCGAAAAGCTCATGGTAAATTTACAAGTACCTACCTGTACCGGTGTAGGTACCTATATTGACCTAAACCCAAACTAAGCAATAGGCTTGTATTATAGGCACAGGATATCAACTACACGATAAACATACTTATACAGAGAAATAAATACTTAAATACATAGTAAACATCCAAGATGGTGCCTTCATCACACAAATATAGTTTTCAATCTATAACTATTAAATGGGTAATTCGTTTCAACCGCTTGAGTTTCCTGTAGATTAGGATATCGTTTTCTGCTATTTTGTAGAAGCCAGGGCACTCTACAAGATAACCGAAAATAGCATCCAAAGCTACAGGAAATTCGACATGAATGCGACCAGGGGAATGAGAGCGGTTGAAATGCTATAGAAAATTACCCAAATATATAGCACAGTATAAATATAGCTAAAGCAGTAAAAACTCAACGAGACCCCTAAGCGGACATGGCAGTGCTGTCAGTGGCGGGTGTCGCGTGGAGACAATGGTTAAGCGTGCGTCTGTGTGTGAGTGCGACGTTTCGAACGTTTGTTCGTAGTTTCTTTACTGCTTTAGCTATATTATTCTGTGTAGATAGTACAGCTCTGAAGCAGTTATACCATCGTCAAAATAAAATGGCTCACCGAGCCATAAAACGTTAGAGCGAGACAGCACATAGCGCTTGGCCGTTCACTGCCTTGTGATTGGTCGTGGGCGCGCGTAGTGATGTTGCCGTGTCAATATCGATACCGTATAAGTACTCATTAAAAGATACAAATAAATTATACAGTAAGTAAAATATTTATTTTATTATTATTATTATATTATGATAAGACACGTGGTAGTAATAATAACAAGTACCTGGGGTTTTTTTTTTTAATGTGCTTAAATTTTAATATCCAACTTCCGCACACAATATATTTTATATAGTAAAATAACTAAAAAATAATAATGAAAAAAGACTTAACTTCATCGATACTTCATCGATATAACGGAGTGCACGCGCACAGCTCTAAATTTATTGCCCTGTCCTGGGTTTTATGGCTCGGTGAGCCATTTCAATTTGAGGAAGGTACAGAATAGGATTCGGGTTTGTACTCCTCTCTCCCTCGCTCTCATACGCTCTTATGCGAGTCTAGCCCTAAGTGCTCACGGAAGTTTCTATCAAAAATTAAATTTTTGGGACAAGCTTTTCTTGCCGACTGTACTTTTTTTGCGCAGTCATCATCTGCTTATCAAGACGAATCCAACGAGCCCAAACACGGCGGGGCTATCTTGTTTCGTTGCGGAGTTCTCAAAGCCACCTTCTGCATCATCAGACCAGCTCTATGGTATATACTAATACCAAATTTCAGCACAATCGGTTGGGGATAACTGGTTTAAAACGCAGTTGCAAGATTTGACCCACACATACTATACCTGAATTTTTATTCCCACGGGAAAAAGGTAAACAAAGTTACGTCAGTGTGAAAGTGACATTTCAAGGGATCTCAAAGTATGGTCCAGCAAGAAATATAAGTTATCAATTCGCACGAAGCTCGAACCGTGATATTCAAAATAAAATTGAGAAATAATTAAAATCGAATTCGCAAATATCTATGAAATTATATTTTTAATAATTATAATAATGTATAACTAATGAGCGATATCAGTTACTTTAGTTCTCCTGCGGATCTCCTCATTCCTGATTCGATCTCGCAAGGAGACACCTAGCATAGCTCTTTCCATCGCCCTTTGAGTGACCTTGAGCCTTTTTATGAGGCCCATTGTAAGCGACCATGTCTCAGATCCGTATGTCATCACTGGCAACACACACTGATCAAAGACTTTTGTTTTGAGGCACTGTGGTATTTGAGACGAGAAGATAGTGCGTAGCTTACCGAACGCTGCCCAGCCGAGTTGGATTCGACGATTGACCTCTTTCTCGAAGTTGGACTTACCTAACTGGATTTTTTGTCCTAGGTATACATAGTCGTCAACAACTTCGAGAGTAGAGTCTCCAACTTTGACAGGAGTGGGTACGACATGGACATTTGACATGATTTTCGTCTTGTCCATGTTCATTTTAAGACCCACTTGTTGAGAGACTCTACTGAGGCCATCGAGCATTGTACCGAGGTCCTCCAGGGTCTCAGCCATGATGACAATATCGAATAGCAAACCTTAAGTGGCAGTGAGCGGGGCACATCGCTCGTAGAACCGATGGCCGTTGGAGCGGAAAGGTTCTAGAGTGGCGACCGCGAACCGGGAGACGGAGTGTCGGCAGGCCTTCCACAAGGTGGACCGACGATCTGATAAAGGTCGCGGGAAACCGCTGGATGACAGCAGCAGAGGACCGGTCGTTGTGGAAAACCTTGGGGAAGGCCTTTGTCCAGCAGTGGACGTCTTGCGGCTGTTGATGATGATGATAACTAATGAAGCGAGTGACGTCAAACGTTAAGCAATCGGGTGTATCGAGACAGTGATACCAGTGCAATAAATAAATAATGAATTCGAAAACGTAACATAACAAAGAGTCGTCAAAATAAAGTTTGCCATCAAGAAATTAAATTATTTTATCTTGATTTCTTACAAATGTGTAAAGTATAAATGTAGTGAATGCTTCAAATTTTTTTCGTTGACGACAACATATTTGTTTACATTTTTTCCGTGAGAATAAAGATTCAGGTAGCTAACAAGGAAAGAAAATAATAAAGCTTGTAAAAAGCGGAATGATTTCATAACTGCCCCGCTGTGAATTAAACATTTGTACACAACAGGCCTACTAGATGCATCGTGACAGAATGGCGTTACTTTGGTCTGAGATTAAAATATTTAGTCAGACATAAATAACTGCTTACCCGGTTTTAGGTTTGGTTCCCTTATTCAAATTCATTGTTAATATATTTTTTTGTGCAATTTGATAGTCAAATTTTTATTTCTTCAATTTAGCATTTTAAATTTTTGTACACATAAATTTTGATTATTCAAACAGATTCAAACTTATGTCAATTGAGTTTTGTTTTTAAAAATCCCGCGTTATGTTTCTTTAGACGCAGTAGTCATTACAATTACGCAGTTCGTCTAGCAAATCGATTAAATTTCCCACTTTACTAGTTGTAATATAAATGTATTTATATTTATATATATAAGTAAAATTAACATTCGTATTTTCGTTTCTTTTGTTTTGCATCAAAAAAGAAATAGCCCACATTTTCATCTACATCGGAGTGAACTGTAGTGTTGCCAACTATTTGAATCTCCAGAAACTCGTAAATTTGTTTATAAACTAATACGTCATTAAATAGTCTAGAAGGAAGTGAAACATACAACAAATTTTATAACGGAAATATTGTGACACCAAGTTACGTTTAAATTAACTTAACGCTAAGATTAACGTTACTTCTACCTACCATTATTATTGATCAGCAGCGTGCAATATTGTTAATTTAATTATTATTACCTATTTTAATCTTAATTAATACCGTAATATAATCGAGGCGTATGATGCGTTTATTTGTAGGTATTCATACACCGACTTATTACTTTTGACAGTAATTCCTTCTTTTCACACAGTGAGTTAAAGAATTGTCAAAAATCTCTCTTGAATCTGTAAATATTAGAAGAACACTGAACTTTAAATAATTCTTCGTTTATTTTGGGAAAAATAAATCGTAGTCTGTCCACCCACAGACGTCATTTATATAGCTGCTAGTTTCCGTGTTGGAAATAATTTTAAGCATTAAGCAGAGTACACAATTAAACCTTATTACAATGAAATAAAAAAGATTTTCGAATGAAAAAATCTAGCATATGTTTAATGTCTTTACATTTGTGTGAGTAACAAATCATGACGCGTTTTTTTTTTTAATTATAGTTTACGTGACTTGAATTGCGCGGCCTCGTGTTGCTTGCCGGTAAATATTTAATGCACTAAAGAAGAAGCGTAGACAAACACTATTTATTGTATTTTCTATATTTGGTGAAATTTGATGTATATTTCTAACAAGTTCAACTGAAAAGTGTATAACGTAATGAAAATGTCTGTTGTTGTGTCCTGTTCTAAAATTAATAACTTGCGTCTGTGTTCGTAGCGGTGCTTGTATTTTGTGATAGTGTGTGTAAACGTCAAAATTCTCGGAATCGCCAGTCAGTCGGTACCTACATATACACCGTTCGATACAGGTAAATTCTGGGATTTGCTCCCGGGAAGCGGGATTTAGTTTCGTGAGGTATCAACAGGTGCAGACAGTGAGAACAGATAAAAAATTAGTAAAATAACTATCTAATGAGGTGTGTTAAGTGCTGCGTAATTGCGTGATTCAAGTTTTTTTACTCGTGTTATGTTTTAACGTTACCTGAGTAATTCTTTGTTCGTGTTAAGTATAATTTACACCAATTATCTATTTATGGATAAGTTATTAAATTATACAAGTTTATAAATCGTTTGAGTATCATGAATAAATAGCCTTCGTTTATTTTTAATTATATTTTAATCGTTTTGATAAGGTAAAACATTAACGTTAACTACGTAAATATATGTGTTGTGTTTATTAACTATATTCTGTTCATTCATTCATTTTCCTTGTTTTATTATTACATATAAGGTCATTGACTGGAAATCATTTCTTTTTATACCTTCTTCTATAAATAAGTGAGATAGATGAAATGTAAATTGAAAATTCAAACTAGCAACACAACCACATTGACTAATTTTGTATATATGTGTGCACAATACAGAGAGAAAGACAGACAAAAGTATCAAATATGTATTTGTTACTATGTCTTCAATGATTTCTATGTATTTAAGTATATATTTATCTTTATAAATATGTATATAGTTGCCTAGTACCCACAGTAAAAGCCTAGTGCTTAGTTTGGGAGTAGGTCAATTTGTGTGAGATTGTCCCTGACATTCATATTTATTTATTTATTAAAATCTGTTATTGCATCCACATGCATGTTGTTTGAGTGGCAACTAGACATTTTTTCTTACCAGACTGGGCAAAGCCAAAAGAACCGTAATGGTTTTAACAGTGTATGTCTGCGAGTAATTAAACATTGTGTAATTAACCTATTGGACAAATAAATTATTTTGATTTTGAGTATTTCTCAAAATAAGTGCACATAAATACTGCATTTAAGTGTCATTTAAATAATGTCTTACAATTTCATCACAAAAATGTATGCACTGAACCGGTACCTGCAGTTTTGGCGAAATATGTTTGGTTGAATGTATCATTTCCAGTGGTCGGAATAGGTAGAGCTAATTTATCTAAACTTGATGCATGTTCATTCAATAAAGTGTTCCCATCTCACTCACGCAGGAATGAACATTCATCAAGATTAGGTAAATTTCCCAAAAAGCTATTTGTATTTTTGTTTTATTTCCAGGATACCAAAACAATTTAGAGGTTAGGTTAGAGTTGTGAGCATCATACAATGCTAATTTTTGCGATATATTTGGCAAATGAAAATTTGGTATATATGATATATTCAACCGAACATATTTCACCCAAACTGAGAGCCACACTTCACAGTTTTGTGACAGTCACTAACTATTCTTTAACTAGACATTTATTTTGAGAAATACTCATTAAGTTAAATCATCATTAGGGTGAGTGCACTTTTGAATTATGAATAAACTAAAATGTAAGTAATATGTTTATTAATTTTTTCCATTTGTTCCAGACCAAAAATTACTAGGGGGAGAAAATTTACATAGAAAGTTCCTTATTGTGTTCAAGACGTTGATTTGGTGAGTTTTATATCTTTTTTTAACAATTTAGGTTCTGCTAGGCACTCATAAATTACAGTTAGGCAGATGGGCAAAACTTTTTCAAATGACGAATAACGATTGAGAATAAAAAAATCATACACGAATAACGAGTAAATTTTCCGAATGATTATTCTTATTCGTACATATGGCGAATAAATTATTCACGAATGAATTGTACCACGAATAAATCATTCGCGAATAAAATACTACGAATAAATGATCCTAGTTTAAAAGTTATTAAAATATGCACGTGAATCAAGTCAAGTGTTAATATTATTTATTTTCAACAACCATTACAATATAATTGTTCAGTACGATAGAAAACAAAATCATACGACAACAGACATTTCTTTTTTTTAAATAACATACTGATCAAACTAACCATAAACAAGAGTCATTAAAACCACAGTAAATAAATCATTATTTCAAAAAAAGTTAATGACTATAAGATCGACAGGGGTATTAAATAGAACTATATTAATGTGAAATAATAAAAAACACGGGTAAAAACCGATAAGAAAGTTGAGTTACGTGGTTATCTCATTCATTCATATATACGTCGCGCTCTGGTTGGCTACCTGCGATTCAATCCATAGACCCTAAAATATGCTTCAGTTGCTTTTTAATGGTAAATTTGATAGTGTACTAAAATATTATGGTATTTATTCGAATAAAATAAAGAATAATTCATTTATTATTCGAAGAAGTGGCTGAATAATTTATTCGCGAATGATAGTTTATTCGAATGATTATAGATAATTTATTCGAATAATGCCCAACTCTGCAGTTAGGCAAGGAAAGATGAGGGCACTCATTAGTTACATTATAACATTTTCGGCAATTCGATGATTTGTGGCTGATTTCTTTATTTCAAGTTAAAACGGGCAAAATTAAATTCACATTTAAAAATGTAACGTATCTAGGATAGATAGTGTGCAAACTCAGTCAGCGTCATCTTCGTCCAGTGCAAACTGACATAGTGTAGGTACCTATGTAACCACAGTGACAAAAAAATACAATAGTAAATAACCTTTTCTCAAACATGCTCAGAAAGGATGGCATTTCTTTTGAAAAACGAAGACGCGAAGGGCCTCGTTTTCTTCCTAGGAGTAAAATAAACGTATGAAAACCCATTTTTGTCCGTTGCGATATTTTTTTTAAAGTGCTGTCCAATGCATACAGAATAGAAAGGACCAAGAAATAAATCTCATACAGCCAAGGCAACTGCTCGTTTTCGTAGCACAGTGCGTGTGTTTTCTTATTTTTAATTTTCTTTAAAATGGTCTATGGTTAGAAAAAAAAATTAAAAACAAAACTTATTGAAATTTAAACGTAGAACTTATACCCCTTCTATACGGTCGGGTGGTTGGGCCAACCGAGAGGGATGCAGCTATTTGTAGGAACGAGATGTAAATATTGCTATCTCATTCTGACAGAATTTGCGTCCTTCTCGGTTGGCCCAACCGCCCGACCGTATAGAAGGGGTATTACTGTTGTTGCGTAAAAACTACAAACATCAAGTCCTCGGCACTTCACGGTATTAAATTTGAATTCTATTGCTGTCAATATTATGTCAAATTCTACAAGTGTGAAATGGTTGAATTAGATCCTTTTCCCTAAGTTACGTCCATTTGTCTACCACAAGCCCTGAAATATCAACATCTCAAATTCAACAGATAAACATAAAATGTTCCTGGAAAACCCATTACAATTTCGTTTACAAATTGTCCTAATATGACTAACATCACTTTTAATATTAATTTTACTTTTTACAAATATATTTGTATTATTTCCTCACATGTTTGAGAAAAGCATTATATATGCCTCGGCGGAAACGGGGGGATTGCCTGACTCGTATTTTAGCAGGCCTCGCTGTTGCTCGGCCTGCTAACCACCTCGTCAGGCAATCCCTTACTTTCCGCGCCTAGGCAATAATGTACTATACCAAGCTAAAAACCTTCGACGTCAGCGCCTAAAAAAACCTCTGAGCAATGAGCAAAAACTCTAACGGGCTCCGAGCACGCACATTCGGGCTTCGTCACTAGAAGATTTCAAGTATTAAAAAGCTCCCGACAAAATCGGGATCAGAGCTCAACTTTTAAGCCTGGGCCACACCGGATGCGTTACGTAGACGTGCACGTGCGCGATCGCGTTCCACTGCGTTGTATAGCTGCGTCCTCATGTGAGGATTCATACTATACAACGCAGTGGAACGCGAACGCGCACGTGGACGTCTACGCAACGCATCCGGTGTGGCCCAGGCATTAAACGGCTCAACGGATTCTCATCAAACTATGCTAAGAACACTCGATTAAGTCACCTTTCTAATAAATAAATCTAAATCGGTATTTGTTGTTATTCTATAGGGTTTGTTCTATAATCATACCAAATTTAGCGTTTTTACGACAGCAAAAATAAAAATATGTACGTTGAAAAAAAAAACCTCTATTGTTTGTAGGTATGGGGACCCCCTTTGTTATTTCACTTGTTTTTATTTGTTAGTAAATCCGCCGTAATAACACGTTCAGAAAAAAATCAACCCGCTATCTATTACCGTTCAAAAGATACAGCTCTTTATAGTTAGGAGAGACAGACGGACAGACGGACGGACAGCATAGGGATAATAACCTTATCAACGTCATGTCAAATAAAAACTAGAGCTAATGTCAACCTTAATTCATACATTATTATTATTATTCAGGGAGCGGCTATTCAAGGCTAAGATAACCTAGTATCACTGCGACCAGAGTTGATCTATTGTGATCGCCACAACCTACAGTTCTCCGCTAAGCCCTGTTAATTCTAGGAATTGCACGACTTTTTTGGCGCCGAGATACTTGATCTCCTCTGGGCACATTATGTGCTTTCCCAATGAGGAGCTACGATGACGCATTATGGTCGGGCAGACGGTGACATTGTGCAGGGGTGTTTCCTCCGCCAGATGGCAGAGCCTGCACAACCCTGTGTCACATTTCCCAATCGTCTGCATGTGCTTGTTTAGGCAACAGTGCCCTGTAAGCACCCTAAGAAGAAGATTGTTCCTACTTAGCGCTAAAGCCTCCGTAGCTGCCTTTTTGCTAAATGCTCTTATAAGAGCCTTGGAATGGTTTAAGCCTGGAGTAGCCCTCCAATGTTAAATGGTTGCATTATAGCAATTCATACATACTCAGGTTTATTTTGCGTTGTCAACCATGACGGATGTGTGGCGTTAAGATGGCGTTAAAAAGGTTAATAGGGTCCCGTTGGGCGCCAATCGGGTACGGAACCCTAAAAAATTACTAATATAAAAGACTGCGTTTTTTATTTTCTCTATTGTAGTGTAGAACCTTGCCTGTTTCCTTTTGCCGGCGACCTACAGATTGAAAAACACTGCCCTAGACCAGCTTTACTCAAAGTATGCTAAGGCCCTGGGGCTCCGCAAAGCCTTTGCAAGGACTCCGATGAAAAAACATGTTAAAGAAAAATATTACATAATGTATCTTTTTTATATTTAATAAACAACGTCAAGGAGTAAAAGATTTAGTGTTTCAAAAAGGTTCCGTCGCAAAAAAAGTTTGAGAACCGCTGCCCTAGACCAATCTTTAGGCAAAGAGTTATAATGGTCCCCAAATATTTAGTAGAAAGGTAGTCGACAGTGTAAAATAAAATGTTCTTGACTTTTTTTAGATCCAAGATGTCGCTGTGGGCGAGGGCTCAACAGTTGCCACAGGAGAGCCTGCAAAAGGTCAGTATACAGGTTCAAACAGGTTTTGTTTATACCTAAATAGGCTTTAAAGGCTTAGGGCCTTAGGCTTTTAGGCTTAAAGGTTTTAGGTTATAAGGGTTCCGTTTTTGTCGTTTTGGCTACGGAATCCTAAAAATCACATTCAAAACCATTTTCCCATAATAATAATAATCCAGCCTATATACGTCCCACTGCTGGGCACAGGCCTCCACTCACAATGAGAGGGTTCGGGCTATAGTTCCCACGCGGGCCCAGTGCGGATTGGGAACTTCGCACACACCGTCAAATTGCTTTGCAGGTGTGTGCAGGTTTCCTCACAATGTTTTCCTTCACCGAAAAGCTCATGGTAAATTTAGAAAATATATTTCGCCCATAAATTCCGAAAAACTTGGTGCGCGCCCGGGTTCGAACCCACGACTCTCTGCTTAAGAGTCGGCAGGTCAAACCATTAGGCTACCATGGCTTTAAGAACCGTTTTGTTTATTTATATGTTTTGAATTATTTATATTCCTATTCCAAAACCACAGGAAATACGACCATTAATTCCTAGTTAAAGAACTTTCTAGTTTACGCCGGATTTTCCTCAATAATTTTTATATGCTAACGATTTGCATACGATTTTTACGCACGTACAGCGCTGGGGTTTGCCCAATATCTATAGAGTTAGTCACGTCTCCAAGGTTAAAGATTGGCTAAATTTTACCTCTACAAAAAGTAATCTTTAGTACCAATTTCACCATACGATGTTACATGTTAATTGACTGTTAGTTCATACATTTTGACAGCTGTTAACACTCTAATAGTATGTATGTATGTACACTCTTTATTGCACAAAACAATTAACAAATATGTACGTACATAAACTTAGGATTAACATGTACAATGGCGAATTTATCCCTTTAAGGGATCTCTTCCAGTTAACCAGACCATGATCCGGGAAAATGTACAAGATAGGCAGAATAACAAGATGTGCACGGAAAGATTATATACTTAGCTAAATAAACATTATATAAAAATAATAATCAATAATTCTCTGTTAAGTGGTTGGTGAAATCTGACATTAATCTCGTACTATTTTTAAAAACTTGTGACGCCGCTTCTCATGTCGTTTTTAATCTGTCACAAAGTAATGCGACATTTTTCAAAAACGGAACCCTTATAAAGGAGCGACCACACCGCTGCTCAAATTACGGTGACGCAGTGACGTGACGTATACGCCACGTTTCTAACGCATACCGTCCTCATCGGATCTCTCACAGCGATTCCGTACCGTCACCGTATTTTGAGCAGCGGTGTGGTAGCACCTTAAGATGACATTGTTGTTCGTCTGTCAAGACCCTTTTTCTCGGGAATGGCTGAAGCAATCCGGCTGAAATTTGGCATAGTTGTATTACTTGCTTAACCTTAAATAAAAAAATATGTTTTTTTTTATTGTAATTGGAAATGGGGTCTAAAAGGGGGGTTTAAAAATGAAAGTAAAACGATTATAACAAATGGTACAAAAACTGCCCGCGACTCCGTCCGCGTAGAAGTCGTTTATCGTGTATCCCTCGGGAACTGTATGTGTGCCAAATTTCATTAAAATCGGTTAAGCCGTTTCTGAGATTAGCGCGCACAGACAAACCGATAAACAAACGAAAATTCTAAAAAATGTTGTTTTGGGTACAATTGCGTTAATAAAGACCTCCAATTTTTCTCAAATATCTTCCATGTACAGACAACGATCAGTTACAATTTTATTATATGTATAGACTACCGACCCGCTTCGCTTCGGTTACATAAGTTAAAATATAGCCTATAGTGACCCGCCCTCGCTTCGCTGCGGGTTCTATTATATACAGGGAAAATTTACTTTCCCTGAAGAATTATCTAACTGATGGTGAAAACCGCATCAAAATCCGTTGCGTAGTTTTAAAGATCTAAGCATACATAGGGACAGACAGACGCGGAGGGCGACTTCATTTTATACTAAGAAGTGGTCCAGAAAAAAAGTAGCAAGAACCTTTTTTGAATTTTGATCAATTCACGAAAAATTTAAAGACCGTAAATCGTGAATCTATCACGTAACGTACCGAGAAGTTATTTTATTGTAGCAATTATTCGATTTATTTAAAAATGAAAAAAATGTGGCCATCTGAAGTTACTCGTCGTAAGTTAATTATATACACCTACCTAGAAAACGCCGGCTGGAGTCAAGTTCAGGTCGCCAAATATTTAATATACCCGATCCACAGTAGGTAAGATTTTGCGGATTTACAGACAGAGGTCAACTGTTGATAAAAAAACAGGCTCCGGTCGGAGAAAAGGGTTTCAGGACAAAAAACTAGCAAATAACATCAAAGCTGCATACAGGACCAACCCTAACTTGTCGGAACGAAAGCTCGCCGATAAGTATGGGTTGTAGCAAGTCTACGGTCCATCGGATTAAAGAGAGTGCTGGACTGAAGTCATACAAGGGTCAAAAAGTATCAGACAGAAGCCCAGAAAAACAAAAAACAACTGTTGTACTTTCATTAATATACACGCTAATATGACGTGCAACTTTTTTTCTGGACCACTTCTTATGTATTGATTATTACGACGTGGTCAAGATTGCGGGAATCCAAACCTTGGGGGGCGCCTATGTCCAGCAGTGGACGTCTTTCGGCTGAAATGATGATGATGATAGATTATAAATGGAATGATAATATTTTATTGTTATTGACAGGTCCGTGCTATCTATGGTGATCATTTTCCCATAGAAGTCCGCCACTGCCTGGCGCCATGGCTGGAGAGCAAGATATGGTAAGAACTACTCGTAAATATTCCTTGACGACGCGGTTAGTAGGTGTTTACACGTACTTTAAACGTACTTTGATTTTCCTGACGAGTCAGTTCACTTTCGACAGATTCGTCAGTGCGTCAACATGAATAGCAAAAAGAAAAAAAAATGAAAGCCACTCGCTACTGGCTCGCTAGTGGCGAGTGGTCGTGTTCATACCTGTCGAGTGGCGAGCGAGTCGGCGGGGGGTATGCTGAGAGGAGTGCGGGAGTGGGCACTCGGCCTAGTAAACAAAAAAAGCCGGTCAAGTGCGAGTCGGACTCGCGCACCGAGGGTTCCGCACAAACTTATAGGCATGTAAATAGTTCGTAAATCACGGGAATACAATAGAAACAAGTCCAGTATAAACTGATACGCAATAAGTATGCACTTTCGTACTTAGTGAGTGTCAGCTTATACTGGGCTTTTTTATGTGATGTAACTACAAATTAACGGTTTTCGGATTTTTTCCTTTACTTGTGCTATAAAATATAGCTTCTTGCAAAATTTCATGATTCTAAGTCAACGGGAAGTACCCTATAGGTTTTGATTCCCTTGAGATTCCCTTCAATATGCGGTATAAACGGCCGTATCTTTTGATTGCGTTGACTTAGATGTTTGATTTTTTCACTGATCCAAGGGACTGCAGACTTATGTATTTGATATGAATTTCAACTTGATACTTCCACGCGTTCCTGAGAAAAAAGGTCTTGACAGACACACAGACAGACGGACAACAAAGTGATCCTATAAGGGTTCCGTTTTTTTCTTTGAGGTACGGAACCCTATAAAGGTCCGAGTACTCGTCACGAAGTACACACGAACCGAGCACTCGGCCGAGGGCACTCTCTCGCCACTGTACTCGTGTGATCAGGGCATTAGCCTAGTTGGTAGTGACCCTGCCTGTGAAGCTAGCGGTCCCGGGCTCGAATCCCGGTATGGTCAAATACTTGTGCGGTGAGCTTGAGATTTTGTTTCTGAGTCATGGATGTTTTCTATTTAAGTATGTATATCGTTGCCTAGTACCCGTAGTACAAGCCTAGAGCTTAGTATGGGTCTAAGGCAATTTGTGTGAGATTGTCCCTCGGATATTTATTTATTTATTTTTATTTTTTAGTTTTCAAGATTTTTTTGAACTTTAAAAGGTCACCTGACAATTTTTAACACACTTACGGCCTTATTAACTTTTAAGTTTGATTAAAGTTGCTGCTTATTGTATTGCTATAGCAAAGAAAGTTACAGCAGCAACTCTAATCAAACTTAAAAGTTAACTGACGTCTCTGAGTGCGGCCGTAATTTTAATTTGTAACTAAGTAATGTAAGTATGTAAGTAAGCAATGTAATAAAATCTTGCAAGTCGATTATTACCTACTTTTAATTGTCTTGAAAATTTTCTTTCGTTACCGATGTCAATAAAATACTATGGTACAATCAAGGTCATATATATGTATACATTTTAGCACCTTGTCTATTTAGTGTCATGTTTAAACCAGGGACCGGAACCGTTTAGCATTAAAAGGGGTTTCGATAGGGTATTTGATAGAGTTGTTTTTACAAACCCGAAGGATGCGCTAAGCCTATCGTCAACTTAGTCCAATAAAGGGTAACCAAACGATACAGTTAATTCGACCAATCGCTAACCCAGTCCCAATACCATATCATCTGTTACCCTTTTTAAACTGATTCGTTCGGTTTTAATCTCTATGCGCAAGTGTTTCGACTTATTAATGCACTACCGAACAATTGAATGGGTAGTGGCTAGACAGAGATCGCCCAAATGCGTAAAAAAGAGAGAGGCCACAATAGGGTAATACCCACCTTATGCTAAGCGGTTAACTAGTTCAAAGGGGTTCCCCTAACGTTAAGGTAACACAATCATAGGGTAACTACATCGATTGGGTATCCAATGATAGGGTAACCCTATCGATAGGGTTAATCAAATGAAGGGGTTTTCCGGTCCCTGGTTTAAACTGCCATATATGAATGTCACAGCGATTAAAGTGACAAGGTACTAAAGTGTATACATATTGATGACCTTGACTGTACATAACATCGAGTTGGAACATCTTATTTCATTTTTAGGGTTCCGTACCCGAAGGGCGCCCAACGGGACCCTATTAATATGCCTACGCTGTCCGTTCGTCTGTCTGTCTGTCCTAACTATAAAGAGCTGTATCTTTTGAACCGTAATAGATAGCGGGTTGAAAAGGGGGTCCCCATACAAGAAACGTTTTTAATCAACGTATTTTTATTTTATCGTAAAAACGGTAAAACATACAAGCGTCAAATTTGGCATGATTATAGAACAAACCCTAAACAACAAATACTAATAATCAGCCAAATGTGTACGGAACCCTCAGCGCGCGAGTCCGACTCGCACTTGCCTTTCCTAACGGGACCCTATTACTAAGCCTAGGCTGTCCGTCCGTCCTAACTATAAAAAGCTATATCTTTTGAACCGTAAAAGATAGCCCGTTTTTGATAGAACCTTATTAATTCCTACAGGACTGCAGAACCGGAGGAGCAGCAACGGTTCTTCGTCGAGGAACTGGTCCAAGAGATCAAGACTCACGCGGACCTGATGCTGTCCCCAGAGATGTTCGTCACCAAGATGAAGCTCGTAGAAGCTGCGAAGATGTTACATGCGCAGTACAGGTGGATAATCGAATTTATTATCATCATATTTACCTGACTGCGCGCCGCAAAGGAGGGTGATGTGTTTATCAGCCTATACTGGGTGTTTTTTTATTCGTCTAAAAATTTTTGGGGGTTAAATCAGTAAGTCATACTGACCAACTTTCACTATGGGACCAACACCGAAATCACGAAAAAAAAAAAGACGATTTTTTGTATGGGAGGGTCAATTTTTTTTTCGCGATTTCGGTGTTGGTCCCATAGTGAAAGTTGATCAGTATGACTTACTGATTTAACCCCCAAATTTTTTCAGACGAATAAAAAACATCCAGTAATTATATGTACGTTTGTTCCTTTGTGGCGCTTTAGAGATCAAACGCGTGGGCCGCTTTTGACGATTCTTGCGTCCAAGGGGTTAGCAACACTTTTGATCACTTAAATTTTCAATACTAATACAATAATTTCAAATGTTTAAAATAAAAAAAAATAAAAAAACCTGACAGCGTAGGAAGTGAAAATTAAGAAGTGAAGTGAATTGTATGTTTGTAAGGAATAAACTCAAAAACTACTGAACCGATTTCAAAAATTCTTTCACCAACATTTAGAATGGACTCTCAGGGTGAACATAGGCTATATTTTAACTTACGAAAGTACTGACTCTCCGCAGACAAAGTCGCGGGCGGAAAGCTAGTAAAAAATAATAATAACATATACGAGAATTTATTTAAAAGGTCGGAATCCACTTGAGAGCTTATCTTCCAATGAATGGCTTTGTTATCTATCGTGAAGCCCGACCGCTAATTAGCAGTGCAAAATGAAACGCACAAATAACAAAAGATTTCATATGAATAGCAACTTTACCGCTTAAAGAAGAAGGTCCAAATTGCAATGGCAACGCATTCGAGATAGTACTGTTTGAAATTGAAAGCGGCAGCCAGGAAGTTTGTTTGTGTCAGGTACAGGGTGATTCAGGGATAGCTTTCTTATCTTAGTATAGTACGCAAGCACGTCTGCATAGTTCTCAGTCGCTACCAAGTATCGATATCGTTTGCTTCACTGTGTTTTATTCTGGATATTTCTTTAATTTGACCTCTGGCCTACGTATTATATTATATGGTTAGATAGTATTTTTTGTAATTTGTACCTATTTTTGTTATATATATATATATATACAGTTTTATTTAATAAACAACAAATGTAGTTACTTTTAATGTTAAATATAATACTTGTTTTTTTAAAAACATGCATTACAAGCACCTAACTAAAAATAATCATAAAAATTATAAATGTTCTAAATAGTTTCTAAATCCAATAAAACGTAGGCCAGTGGTCAAATTAAAGAAATATCCAGAATAAAACACAGTGAAGCAAACGATGTCGTTACTTGGTGGCGACTGAGAACTACGCAGACGTACTTGCGTACTATACTACGATAAGAAAGCCATCCCTGAATCACCTGTAACTGACACAAACAAAATATTACCTGGCTGCCGCTTTAAATTTTAAACAGTACTATCTCGAATGCATTGCCATTGCAATTTGGACCTTCTTCTTTAAGCGGTAAAGTTGCTATTCATATGAAATCTTTTGTTATTTGTGCGTTTCATTTTGCACTGCTAATTAGCGGTCGGGCTTCACAATAGATAACAAAGCCATTCATTGGAGGATAAGCTCTCAAGTGGATTCCGACAATTCAAATAAATTCTACTATAACTAAAAGACAAATATATTTTTATAAGTAGTTGTTTTGCTTGTCCCCGCAAAACAACTACATATTTTAATACATAGTTTAACTTGCGAAATATAATTTGTACCATGAGCTTTTCGGTGAAGGAAAACATCGTGAGGAAACCTGCACACACCTGCAACTATAGCCCAAACCGCGTGGGAACTATAGCCCAAACTCTCTTATTGTGAGTGGAGGCCTGTGTCCAACCGTGGGACGTATATAGGCTGGATTATAATTATATGTGAAGTCTTATCTTTTCTTGTTTATAGTAAAAAAATAACAAACAGCTGATAGTAAATTTATAATATTAATTACAATTGGTAATTTCGTGTGCGTCATTAATTACGGGAATCCCGTGTTTACTATTCAGAACCGAATGGGAGTAAGTGTGTGTGTTTTGTATTCATGACCGGCTTGTATGGAATACAATTGTTAATTAAAGAGTATTTATGTACTGTAGTCTGTAATGCCGATGGTTAGTCTATAGTGGGACGTTGTGCGGGAATTATTGTTGCTTTATTATTTACTAGCATTTTCCCGCGACTCCGTTCGCGTAGTAGTCATTTTTCGCTTATCCCTCGGAAGTTATCAAATTTTTCGGGATAAAAAGTAGGTATCCTATGTGTTAATCCAGCAGGGTGGCCACTTTCTGGAAAACCGGGAAAAGTCAGGGAAATTCGCGGGTCAGGGAAAAATCAGGGTAATGTCAGGGAAATTTGCAAAAGGTCAGGGGAAAATATATTACTTAATAAAACTATATTTTTCGTTTATCGGATTTGGTTTATTGAGAGGAAAAAGTCGCTAAGTACAAAAATCTAAAATCGGTGTAACAACAACCATGATATGAGTTATCGTTGTAACATCTACTAATTCAAAACTACGAAAAACTATAAATTAATTTCAATAAATTTACTAAGTAAAAAATATCGGTTCATTTTAATAAAAAATATATGTTACGAGTATTAATTAAAATGTAAAAATCCTCGAAGGCCATCAGAATCCTATATATAAAAAAATATTATGTAAAAAATGTCTAGATTTCGTTTCCATAGAAAAATGTATAGAGATAAAAATCCATACTTTCCGTGCGGTGTACTTTTATATTGAATATAAAAAGTTATGTGACATTTTTTTATTTTTGCTCGGATGATCTGGGAAAAAACCGAAAATGTGCCTGGAAAACCGGGAAAAGTCAGGGAAATTCAAATGTTGTAAAAAGCGGCCACCCTGTCCAGGTAATAAACTCTCTCCTTATTTTAAGAGCCAAGCTTTTGTTAGTGGAGTAATCACCAACCGTTCCGTTCTGTCAACTGCTTGACATTCTGGCACGACACGACTTCAACCTTCTCTTTTATATGCTCAAAGTAATAAACTATTTGTCTGCCTAAATTTCATAAAAATCGGTTGAGCCGTTCTCGAGTTATAAATGATGTAACTAACACGACTTTGTTTTATATGTTAAGATTAAGAATATTTTGATTGTGAGTTTGTTGACACTATAGTATAGCATATCTGTCGAATACATTTAGCCCTATCTTACACTTGAAAATAGACAAGGAGAGGGCTATCTTTAACTGACAGATGAATTTACTAGTCGATCGTGAAACAGGTAAGTGTAGGTAATAGATAAAAGTGTAATCAAATTTTAGAACTCGATTTTAACCTACTTCTAATTATAGGATTGACTTGAAACTTTGCATACTTATGTAATTCCGATGGCAATAGAATAATATGGTACCATCGAGCTGGTGTGATGGAGAGGGAAGGTCACAGGAACTCCTCAATGGCTAATACCGCCCTGCTAAGCTAAACTGCGATATGTCACATAAAACTGCCGTAGCAATTGCTACCTCATTACTAACGGGAGAGGACTGAATCTGCTTTGGCTATTGAATTTGAGTTATCGCCTTTTAGCTTAGGACGGCAGAATAGTAGATACGTCGATTTTGAACTCGTTTTACTTGACGTTTTATAACGAATAACCAATGTTAGAAGTACAGTTCGCAATAATAATATAATAATAATTTTCTGGTTTAGGCCAAGCATTTTTGTCCGTTAGATAGTCCTCGACCCTATAGTACGCCTTTGACATCAACGACTTTTTCAAGTAATTTTTAAGTGCTGGAAGGGGTAACTCTAAAACTACGTCGGGTAATTTATTATAAAAATGAATGCATTGACCTACAAATGATTTATATACTTTACGGACACGAAACTTTTTTAAGGCAATTTTATTTTTAATCCTAGTATTAATATTATATATATCAGAATTTTTAACGAAAGAGTCTAGGTTCTTAATAACATACATAATATTTTCATAAATATATTGGGATGCTACTGTTAAAATATTAATTTGTTTAAAAAGTTCTCTTAATGAATCACGGGAATTTAAGTTATATATAGAGCGAATGGCCCTTTTTTGAAACACAAATATAGTTTGTATGTCAGCTGCTTTTCCCCAAACCAGAATACCGTATGACATAACACTATGAAAATAACTTAACTAATTTACTCGATAAATTTAATCTTATTATTCTTATGTACAGGGCGGTCAGTTTCTGGAAATACATGATTATAATATGTAATCGTACGTTTGTCTGTACAGTCACGCGCCCCACGAGTTATACGCGTACATTCGGCGTTGCCTGGCCATGGAGATGGAGGTCATACAGAACGCGACCCAGTACATTGCGCAGCCGCACACCGAGAGGAAATACAGCGAGGTACGTTCAAACAACTGGGTTACTGTTTCATCCAAAAACAAATGATTAGTGAGTATGTATGTAACGTCGGGGTCATAAGAAATGGCCAAAGATGTCAACAAATTAGTACTGTTTGACACATAACCTCAAAATTTCATCAAGCGTGTTTTTATTTAATGAAACGTATAATTATTTTTGTATGTAAACTCTTTATTGCACAGATAAAATAGATTTACAATGAATACTCATAAAATAAAATGTACAAAAGCGAGCTTATCCCTATAAGGGATCTCTTCCAGCTAACCTAGAGGATGAGTGATGACAAAACACGAATAGTTAATTAATAGTTAATCTAAAAAATAATATGAAAGTAATACTCGTAATCAAGCGTACAAATAATTGTTAAGACTTTTCTCGATCTTGAAGAGTACATGATTATGGAGTAATAATGGTAAATTGGTTAGATTCGCTTTGTTTACATCTTTGGCCATTTCGAGTAGTCGCTTCGCGTTTCCCACGAGAACTGGCACATTTCTCGGGATGAATTAGCCTATATGTTAAGGGTATAAACTATCTCCATTACAAATTTCATCCAAATCCGTCGAGCCGTTGCAGCGTGAAGGAGTAACAAACTAACACGCAAACTTTCGCATTATATTAGTGAGATTTATGTATATCATTGTGTTTATACTGGGTGTTTTTGTATTCGTCTAAAAATGTTGGGGGTTCAATCAGTAAGTCATACTGACCAACTTTCACTATGGGACCAACCCCGAAATCGCGAAAAAAAATTTGACCCTCCCATACAAAACATCGTCAGCTGACTAGTCAAAATGTATGGGATGGTCAATTTTTTTTTCGCGATTTCGGGGTTGGTCCCATAGTGAAAGTTGGTCAGTATGACTTACTGATTTAACCCCCAACATTTTTAGACGAATAAAAAAACATCCAGTATATTTATATTGGTTATCACGACTCGCATGGATAATCTTATCTAGCGAGTCAATTTGAACACATTGCGTTATCTGTCTCCACGCTCGAGGTCGCTGGTTCAAGTCTCGACGATGCCACCATTATAGTCCTGTATCTTAGTTATATTAATAACTAGCTTCTGCCGGCGATTCCGTCCGCGTAGAAGTCGTTTATCGCAGCTCCCTCGGGAACTTTTAAATTTTGATGAAAAGTATCCTATGTGTTAAGCGAGGGTATAAGCTATCACCATTTCAAATTTCATCCAAATCTGTCCAGCCGTTGCAGCGTGAAAGAGTAACAAACTAACACACACACACAAACTTTTGCACCAATACATAGTATAAAATGAAGTCGCCCTCCGCGTCTGTCTGTCCCTATGTATGCTTAGATCTTTAAAACGACGCAACGGATTTTGACGCGGGTTTCACCATCAGTTAGATAATTCTTCACGGAAGGTTTATGTATATAATAGAACCCGGAGCGAAGCGAGGGCGGGTCGCTAGTTTATAATATTATTAGGTCTCGATCCTTGTTACGTTGAAAGTCAGAATGTATTCATGGAAGTTTTCTATGTATCTAAGTACGTATATATTTCTCTATTATAAGTATGTTCATCGTTGACCAGGTCAATTCGTGTGAGATTATCCCCCCCTCAAGATATTAATCTTGCAAATCTCCGACTAGAATTAATAATTATAGTTCAATTTTAGAATTACCTCGCGGTCTAATGGGGCAATTTATTGATACATGCACGCTGTCGAAGGAAGCACTTAATAAAATTATAAGGAAAATATTACTATGATAGACAATAAATAAGGAAATACAATGTTGCTGCTGTAATTTGAACCTATAACCTTTATTCGTAGTTTTTAATCAAGGCTATATTTAGCATAAAATACCGGCCAAGTGTGAGTCGGACTCGCACACAAAGGGTTCCGTACAATCGCGCAAGACAAGACACAGCGATTGTTAAGGTCGAGCTTTTTACAATTCTTATAATAATAATAATCCAGCCTATATACGTCCCACTGCTGGGCACAGGCCTCCACTCACAATGAGAGGGTTCGGGCTATAGTTCCCACGCGGGCCCAGTGCGGATTGGGAACTTCGCACACACCGTCAAATTGCTTTGCAGGTGTGTGCAGGTCTCCTCACGATGTTTTCCTTCACCGAAAAGCTCATGGTAAATTTTCTTATATTTATAAAGGTTTCTTATATTTTATTTTTATTTTTGTATAAGCTTTCCGCCCGTGACTTTGTCTGAGAGTCAGTACTTTCGTAAGTTAAAATATAGCCTATGTCCACCTTGAAAGTCCATTATAAATGTTGGTGAAATCTTTTTTTTTATCGGATGAGTAGTTCCGGAGATTACCCCCTACATACATACAAAAAACAAATTTACAAACTTCACCTCTTTATAATATTATTATCCATACTAATATTATAAATGCGAATGTAACTCTGTCTGTTACCTCTTCACGCTTAAGCCGCTGAACCGATTTAGATGAAATTTGGCGTAGAAATAGTTTGAGTTCCATATAAGCGTTTATAGAACTTTAAGAACTGGTTTCTTTAAAAATAGCACCAACCTTGACATGTTTCTGTTTGGCCTGCTTGTTGACTGGTAGAGAATGCCATAAGGCATTAAGTCCGCCATTTGTACTTTAATTTTATTGTGCAATAAAGTTTAAATAAATAAATAAGGACATAATATGGTTTTTATCTCGGAAAATGTGTTAGTTACCTTGGGATACACGATAGACTCACGAAAGTTCTAAATATTATATAAATACTAGGGAATAAAAATAAAATGGCCATAAAAAAATTTCGTGTCCGTAAAGTATATAAATAATTTGTAGGTCAATGCATTCATTTTTATAATAAATTACCCGACGTAGTTTTAGAGTTACCCCTTAGAGCACTTAAAAATTACTTGAAAAAGTCGTTGATGTCAAAAGCGTACTATAGGGTCGAGGACTATCTAACGGACAAAAATGCTTGGCCTAAACCAGAAAATTAACTAATGTTTAATGTTCAATAGCTTACTACTCGTACTTACATCATAAAAATCATGTAAACGCTGTATCTTGTCTAGGGGACACGGTTTATGTAGGAAGACATGTCAAAACTGTTTTGTGTGATATATATATATATAAATTTTCTCGTAGTCATTCTGACATGTTTTCCTGCAAAACTACGCAGATATTTAATATTATTTTTACAGTTTTATATAATGCTAGAATAAGTAGTGACATTGTTATATTTTTATTAAAAAAATGACTAACTGTTGAGTTTCTTGCGGCGCTTCTTCTCAGCAGTGGTCTCCTCTTGGGAAGCGCTGGTAGATTTTGACGTGTAAAAGTGCCCGTGCGTCCTACTTACTGAATAAATATCTTTTTTATCTTATCTTTTATTTGGAGTTAATAATGTCTTTGTTATTTCCAGCTGCTCACTGATATTCAGACGGTGCGCCAGAAGGTGACGATGGTCAGCGAGGAGATCCGCTCGCTGCAGTCCCACAACGAGTCTTTCTCCATACAGTATCACGAGTGCCTCAAGAACAAGGGTCAGTCGCTTGCACGATATCATTTAGACATCATCATTTAGACAGTGGCACTCGGGTAGTGTCATTTGAAATGTATCATTAGACATCATCATTCAAATAAATCATAAAAAGGTACAAATAAAGTTGTATTAAATACATAGAGGTTAAATAAAGATCTAATCATAATATACTGATATGAATAAAAAACTTGACTATGAATTAACAAATATGCGTAATATAAAATATTGTTAGGCCTAGATATGCAGATACCTTTGTCTAAACTAGGGTTACTAGTGTACCCTGTATCTTAGACTTATAGTTATCTAAACGACTTATAGTTTGACGACGCGGTTAGCCTAGTTGATAGTGACCCTGCCTACGAAGCTAGCGGTCCCCGGTTCGAATCCCGGTATGAACAAATATTTGTGTGATGAGCGCGAGTATTTGTTCCTGAGTCATGGATGTTTTCTATGTATTTAAGTATGTATTTCTCTATATAAGTATGTTTATCGTTGTCTAGTACCCATAGTACAAGCCTTGAGCTTAGTTTGGGACTAGGTCAATTTGTGTGAGATTGTCCCCTGATATTTATTTATATTTGATATTTTAGTGTGACTGTTGACAAAAACCTCTAATGACGCATACAAATCTACTTGGTTTCCTACTACTCATAGTAATTTATTTGCTAGCTACTTATCCTATTTCATAATAAACTGGATTGATGACAAATCATTTTGTTAACGACATAAAACTTAGGTGTCAATAGTGTCATGAAGGCATAAAGATTTATATAGCATCATTTAGGCATTATTAGACGTGGTTAGGATTGCGGGAAACCGATGGATGCAAGCGGCGCAGGACCGGTCCTTGTGGCAAACCTTGGGGGAGGCCTATGTCCAGCAGTGGGCGCCTTTCGGTTGAAATGATGAAGATGATGATTTAGGCATTGTCATTTAAGCATTGTGATCGAGACAGTACCATTTAGGCATATAATTTTTAGACACTGTCATTTAGTCATCATTTAGACAGTTTCGTTTAGGTAATTAAGACAATATCATGAAGACATCGTCATTTATATCGTATAATTTTAGACATTATCATTTAGATAGTATCACTTAAGCATTGTTATTTAGTCATTAATGTATCGTCATTAAGCATTATAATTTAGACAGCATAATTTAAGTATTGTTATTTAGTCATTAATGCATCGTCATTAAGCATTATAATTTAGACAGCATAATTTAAGCATTGTTATTTAGTCATTAATGCATCGTCATTAGGCATTATAATTTAGACAGCATAATTTAAGCATTGTTATTTAGTCATTAATGCATCGTCATTAAGCATTATAATTTAGACAGCATAATTTAAGCATTGATATTTGGTCAGTACAATTTAGGCATCATTGTTGTTGTACAGTATAATATAGACAGAATCAATAGGCAACATCATTTACTTGTACCTACTTCTTGACTTCTGTTTCACCTAAAGTAGACTGGGAGAGAATGCTTGTAGCATTAAGTCCGCCTTTTGTAAAAAAAAATGTGCAATAATGTATTTAAAAAAAAAAGAAGCGGCTTCGTCCTGGTCCCCTAGCGCGCATGCACGAGATAAAATTTTACAGGTGCTAGGGAAATGAATACATTATGTGAAAATAGCTTAGTAATAAAAGGTAAAAATAGGCAGGACGAGACACTTTAATTTCAACCTTGAGCGTTAAGTCTTACGTTAGAATATGGAATAGATGTGTTTATTTCCTGAAACATTGCAACGTGTATTGCAGGGCACATCAACTACCTGCAGTCTTCCGGTCAGCTGAGCAGTGAGCGTCGCGAGCTGGAGGCGTGTCTTCGGGTCCAGATCGAGGAGATGGAGAGGAAGCTGAACGCTTTGGTAAATGTTTCGAACAGTTCCCGAGGGAGTAGCGAAAAATAGCTTATTTGTAATTCAGTTGCAAACTAGGACGCTCGAAATTACATTCTTTCGTGTTTGTAATTCCTCGTCAAATAAAGATAAAACTCGGATATGTTGGAAAGAAGAAATCTATATACGAAAATTAGTTTTGGTTAATCTAACCGAGTTAAAAACCCCCGATATCAGCGCCTAAAAACCCTCTGAGCAATGAGCAAAACCTTTAACGGGCTCCAAGCACGTACATTTTCTTCACGCACGTACTTCGTCACTAGAAGATTTCAAGAATTAAAAAATCAGATCCCCTCATCAACTAGAAAAGAGCTGATGATCTTCAAACGGCTGAACAGATTTTCATGAAACATGGCTAAGAACACTTGGTATAAAATTATCTATGACACAAAAAAACTAAACGAAAATCGGTTCATCCGTTTGGGAGCTACGATACCACAGACAGATACACAGACAGACACGTTAAACTTATAACACCCCTCTCTTTTTGGGTCAAAATTTGAAATCCCCCCCGTAATTTATATTTTTGTATCGTAAATCTTACTACCGAGGATTATGTTTTTCAAGCGTATGTATGTATGTCTATTGCGGAGTTTCTTGCGGCGCTTCTTCTCCGCAGTGATGGTCTTGTCCGAAGCGCTGGTAGATTCACTCTATATTACTGACGTGTAAAAGAGCCCGTATGTGGCCAATTTACTGAATAAATATTTTGACTTTGATATATTTCTTTGTGTCGCTCTGCAGCCTAAACGGCTTGACGGATTTTAACATGTCATGTCATGTCATGTGTGTCATTCGATTTGTCTTATTGTCTAAGTGACATAGGGTATATAATAGGGTATATCAAATGAAAGCTAATAAATAGCCCATTCCAAATATAATGCAATACCTTTTCCAACATTTAAGTTATATTCTTATAGGGCTTGTTTTTAGCTTTTCAATTAATATTTTTTAAAACAGTTTTTTTTTTTTTGTATCAGACTGTTTGTTTCTAAATAAATAAATAATGTGTACACAGGTGGCTCAGATCAAGCAAGCGCAGATGGAGCTGGTGGATCACATTAAGGAAAATATCGTCACGCTGCGCCAGCTTCAAAGCCAAGTTCTGGACGACGAATTGATCAGGTACGGTACTCAAATATAAAACTATACTTATTGTAGTATAGCCAAGTGCCACACGCTCCGTAGCGTTTCTGTCCGTTTAGTCTCTAGTCCAATCGCGTCATTGGTAGACCACCTGACTTATCGTATCACGTGATCTACCAGCGATGCGATTGGTTTAAAAACAAAATGAACAGAAACGCTACGGAGCGTGTGACACTTGGCTAGGCTGTTCTCCACAGGTCGCATTTCTCAACCGATTCTCGTGGAATTTTGTGAGCAGCGTCGATAATTATATAGATTTTTTTTTGTCGATTCAGTTTTTTTTTTTTTTTAAACGGCGGAGATATGGGGCTTTATGCGATTACAAACTTATTTGCGGTGTTGGCAAACTGTCCGCGACCTATGTCGATGTATGGGGATAACAGTTTTCCAACGGCAAAGATAAGTTTGTCGCGAGGTATACAGCTTACAGTGCCACGAATTATTATAAGGATATAAAATTGTATGTGTGCATTTAAGTACATATTATTATATTCTCTGTATAGGTATATTTATGGTTGCCTAGTACCCATAGTGCAAGCCTCCTTTGTTTAGGATTAGCTCAGTTCATGTAAAATTGTCCGATTATATTTATTTATTTTTTATTTATATCCTATGCAATTCTACGATTGAATCAATATTTATATATATAAAACCTTAAACATTTCAAGATTGTTTAAAAGATCATTGCGCGGGACCCATTAGGTTAGGTTAGGTTTATTTTATAACAATTCTTAAAATTATACGGTTTCAGAATAAAAGGCTTTATGACAAACAATAAAGACCCGTTTTTTAGATCGTATTACTCCAAATTACACGTCGTACGTGTTGATCTTCAGATGGAAACGGGAACAGCAGCTCAGCGGGAACGGCGTCCCGATGCAATCCAACCTGAACTCCATCCAGGAGTGGTGCGAAATGCTGGCAGACCTCATGTGGACCACGCGCCAACAGGTAACTTAGCTCACAACATGTTTCTCAGTTTTCTGACAAGGTTCGTTATCCGGGTGATTCAGGTTCATCTGCTGTGGGAGGTAGGACCGAGAGCTAGGTCCTACCTCATTATTTATTTTTAATCTTTATTGCACAAAAACAAGTACAAACGGCGGACTTAATGCCTAATGGCATTCTCAACCAGTCAACCACGTGTCCAATTAGAAATGTACATAGTAAGTGTACAGAAAAAGAAGACAGACATATAACAAAACTAAAACTTACAACCTTATGACACGATTGTTTTCGTTTCCGTAGTATTTTTTAATTTTTATAGCAAAATTTACAACATGATTGATAATACAATAGATAGTTTTGTCATAAATACGGCTGATTCGGACTCTTCTAACGGATCATCTTCTGATACAGACTACGATGACTAGAATAGGAAGTTTATTTGTATATAATTACATCAAATAAAATATGTTATGAACTCCTGCAAGCTTGTTTACATTCTATCTAGTCTCGTTGGCCTTACTTTAGTAATGATGACGGAAACCTACGGTTTTTTTTAAACAAAATCACACGATGAATATTTGAGGTTATGTGTCAAACAGTATTTGTGTACATTTTTAGATGTTTCTATTGACGCCGACTAGCCTAGAGCCGCTAAGGAGTGTTTGTGTCCACTGATATATTTGATGGCTACCATCGCGTGGTTCGCGCGCTCGTTAACCTAGCCCTGACCGTGCGCGTGTCGCAGGTGAACAACGTGACGCGCATCAACAGCAAGACCATCGTCCAGCTGCGGCAGCCGCACCTCGAGGAGATGCTGGACGAGATGGGCAAACAGGTATCAACTAGTAGTTTATGTGACTGATGCCTAATTATGTACAGTTACATACACTATTTTATCTACATACATATTATAAGCTCTATGATGTGTTCAGGAACCGCATGTTACGACCGGCATAGCCGGCATTGATCAATTTATTAGAACGTCAAAAATGGCGGCAACCGTACTTTTTTTTTTAATTCAGAGACAATCTAGAGTCGGCCTCTACTATCATATCGTTCGATATCAAATTATCAAGTAACATACGAGATTTGTCAAAATTGTATGCAATTGACATTTCATTTCGAATTAAATGTCATCTCGAATGATATTAGAATTGAAGTCAAATAAAATTGTTTTGTTTTTCAAAGATGTTCCAAATTTGAAACTCATAACTTTATCAAATTTTATATCGTTATAAGAACATTATGTTACTGCTACAGATAAGAAAATTATCATAGTAAAATAGATTGTTGTAATGCTGGTCATTGCCAACGGATTCTGAACGTATTATAGAGGACTTATGATATGTGTGTAGATAAAATACTTTTTCACTTCTCATGCTCTAAAAGTTCGTCTTATGTCTTATGTCTTGCGTAGGCGACATAAAGTCGCTTCTTACGCTCTAGTGCATAAAGTAAAATCTTCGTCGAAGACCTAGGCAATCGGTCCAACAGCCACACGAACAAGTTTAACTTCATAGAATAACCTCTTTATTTTATTTCGTTTTGTTAGTATTCTAAGACCAAGGCAAGGATACCAACAGCCAAAGTACACAATAAAGCTTCATGAAATAAACTTATAATTTTTATTTCGTCGCATTTATTATCATGTTGCTGTTTCATTTCCTCGCAATCGAAGTGAGAAGTAGAGTGTACAACTCGTCCATAAAACCCATTTAACACTCGACTTTATATCCATCCTCGCTCGCAAGCTCGCTTGGATGGATAAACGTCTCGCGTAAAATGGTGCGTTTGATGCACTTGTTGTACTATCTACTATTCTTCCACCAATTGCGATATTTTTTTTTTTAATTTTTTTTTATTAATGCGGCCTATATACGTCCCACTGCTGGGCACAGGCCTCCACTCATAATGAGATGGTTTGGGCTATAATTCCCACGCGGGCCCAGTGCGGATTGGCAACTTCGCACACACCGTCAAATTGCTTTGCAGGTGTGTGCAGGTTTCCTCACGATGTTTTCCTTCACCGAAAAGCTCATGGTAAATTTACAAATTTTATTTCGCACATAAATTCCGAAAAACTTAGAGGTGCGAGCCCGGGTTCGAACCCACGACCCTCTGCTTAAGAATCGGCAGGTCAAATCATTAGGCTACCACGGCTTTTTTGCGATAAATACTGAGCACAAAAAGGCACTTTTTTGTTCTAGAGCAATAAAGTTCCATACAATAGTTATTTGTTATGCAAGGCTGGAAGGTGGTTATTTCGCGCGAAAGCCAGTATTAGCCTTGCGAGCGTATCCTGAACGTAACGAGGGATTCAAGGTGTGTGCCTAGGCACACAAACACACAATTTTTCACCTCAATGTAGCAAGGAAAACACTTGGTGTTGGAAAAACAATTGCACGAGCGTCACATCAGCTGTGGCCTGGCACAGCACCACCATTACTTTCCACGCTAGCTGTTAAAGTAGACTTTTGCGTGCAGATTTTGACCGACAAACAAAGCCTCTCCGAGCTGGTGAGATGAAAAATCGTTTTCTTCTAACTACGTAATAATGTCATCATAACTGCACTAAAAATCCGTTTCTGTACGTTTTGTTTTCTTCTTAAATCGTGGGGCAAACAGTCGCGCACGAGTTTCTTAAGTTTTTTGGGATGCTGATTTCGAGAATGGCGTAGATTTTTAATTTCAACGTGGACGTAACTTTTTGAAGAAGAAAACTTGTTAACGCACCGAGTCTGACTTGGAGCCCGAGCCACGGCGAGGGCTCTAAATGCACTAGTGCAATAATAAATTACTTTCTGCTTGGTGCAACAATCTACCATGAGTTTCATTTTCGTGTCAGGTGACCAGTCTCCTGTCCACGCTGGTGACGTCCACATTCGTCATTGAGAAGCAGCCTCCTCAGGTCATGAAGACGAACACACGGTGAGTTTTGTCTCTAAACCGCCCGGAAACTGGATGTTAACTTTAATTTAGTACTTGATAATTAACACTATAAGCGATTTGGTATCCTATAAAATGTATTTTTACGAATAAATAAATGGAAAAAACGATCGGTGATCTATGTGTATATAAATTTATAATTTATTTATTTAACCTCATAAGAAGGCTCAAGGTTACTCAAAGGGCGATCGAAAGAGCTAAAGTAACACTAACTGATATAGCTCACCGAATTGCAAACCTTAAGTGGCAGAGGGCGGGGCACAATGCTCGTAGAACCGATGGCCGTTGGAGCGGAAAGGTTCTAGAGTGGCGACCGCGAATCGGGAGACGAAGTGTCGGCAGGCCTTCCACAAGGTGGACCGACGATCTGATAAAGGTCGCGGGAAACGGCTGGATGACAGCAGCAGAGGACCGATCGTTGTGGAAAACCTTGGGGAAGGCCTTTGCAGTGGGCGTCTTGCGGCTGATGATGATGATGATGATTTATTTAACGCAAATATGTGACGGTCTCAGTATAAAGGGACCTTATGGAGGAAGGCAGTTACGCTCTTCTTGTTCTTGTAACTATACGAATACTATGGTAACAGTTCTAAAAACGGCGTAACCGCCCGCCTCCATAAGGTCCCTTTATATTGACAAAGTCGCATATTATTTTTGTTTTAGGTTCACCGCTACGGTTCGCCTTTTGGTGGGCGGTCAACTAAACGTGCACATGACTCCGCCCCGAGTAACTGTGAGTATTAACCCCCCACGCAAAAAGAGGGGAGTTATAAGTTTAACGTGTATTTGTGTATCTGTCTGTTGCATCGTAGCTCCTAAACGGATGGACCGATTTTGATATTTTTTTTGGTTAGAAAGTGACTTAATCGAGTGTTGCTTAGTTTAGTTTGATGAAAATCCGTTCAGCCATTTATGAGTTTAGCTCTGAAAATTGAGGTCCCGATTTTGCCGGTGTTTTTTTAATTCGGTTAGGTTAGGTTATTCTATCTGCATAACTATAGTACGGTCGTTACAAACTGAACTCTAGGCTCATAAAACAATTGTGATCAAGGATGGGCAACGCATTGAAGGCAGCAAACTATCGATATACGATTGCACTGGTTTATCGATATTTCAATTAAATATTTATCAATGAGCAAGAAGCTTAATGGGTAATTAAGTGTTTGTGTTTGGTCATTTATTAAATGTTATTTACTTGTTTTTTTTTTTTTAATAAATATGGGACAATCTTACACAAACTGACCCAGTCCCAAACTAAGCTCTAGGCTTGTACTGTACCAGGCCGTTGCCCTCATATACACACTTCGCTAGCTTCGTAGGCAGGGTCACTACCAACTAGGCTAATTGCGTCGTCGTTTTTGTATTATTATTTAATTTATTTAATTAATGTCTAAATAAATAACATTCTCACTTTATTTTTTATTTATAAATATTATCAGTATCATAAATGCTTTTAATTTTATCGACGAAACATTTACGTTGTAACGCACATCACTAGAATCGCTCCATAAGGCTCCTAAGTGCGAGCGAGAGGTCCGATAAAAAGGTTTTATTGCCCCAGAGCTCAGTTGGTAGCGACCGTACTATAAGTATGTACTGATCATACTTTTTTAATATTATAAATGTGAAAGTGTGTTGGTCTGTTTGTTCCCACTTTACGGGCAACCGGCATAACCGTAACGTTTTAGTGAAGATTCGACAGCATACAAAACATATAATAAAGTAATGTATGAATGATGTAGGTGGTGATAATATCGGAGCAGCAGGCGCAGTCCCTGCTGAAGAGCGAGTCGGGCTCCGGGCGGGGCAAGCAGCCGCAGGAGTGCGGCGACATCCTCAACAACAGCGGCTGCATGGAGTACCAGCCCACCAGCCGCCAGCTGAGCGTCAGCTTCCGGTCAGTGCTCTCTCTAGCTCTCTCTCTCTCTCTATCTCTCTCCCTCTCTTTCTCTCGTTTTTTTGAAATCAGATACGTAGCACCGGAGATTACCCTCTGCATCAAAAAAAAATAATTACAAACTTTACCTCTTTATAATATTAAGTATAGATTTAGGATGTGAACTTATAACTTTTTGTCTACAGCAATATGCAGCTACGAAAAATAAAGCGCGCCGAGAAGAAAGGGACGGAGAGCGTCATGGACGAGAAACTCACGCTTCTCTTCCAGTCGGAGTTCAACGTGGGCGGCGGGGAGCTGGTCTTCCAGGTTTGATCCCATTAGTCACATTAGTCGCACACGAACACGAACACACACACACACACACGGACACACACAATCAGACACACGCGCACACACAGTCAGACACACACACACAATCAGACACACGCGCACACACAGTCAGACAGACACACACACACACAGTCAGGCATACACACAAACAAACAGTCAGACACACACACACACACACACACACACACACACACACACACACACACACACACAAACAAACAAACACACAGTCAGACAGACACACACATGGACACACACGCACCACACACACGGACGGACACACCACACACACATACACATTAAAATACGTGACTTTATACCTAATCGCATACTATCGACTATTTAGTCAGCCAATTGTGTTTTGTCACCGCAAACTTTGTACAATGGATAAGGACAACCGCACAATCGGCCGGTAGAAATTCGATAGTATGCGCGGGGCCTTAGTGATATAAATCGATAAATCTTGAAAATTTCAGTTTCTGCTGCTATCGATTTTTTTTTCTCATTCCTACATGTGTGATTTTGACAGCTGTCAAATCGGGTCCTTACAACGTCCCGATTATATAACAACGGTAGCGTATGCTGCACCTAGAGCTTCCGTACTAGCAATTTTAACGAGATTGAAATTAAATGAAATGAAATATATGAAATATATTTATTTAACAAACGCAAATTCATAAAGAAATCTTGACTTTGGGTCCTGAGCTAGGATTCCGTGTTACAGGACCCAGTGAGAGTCCACTATATTTTTTTTTTGCGGTGCAGGTGTGGACGCTGTCCCTGCCTGTGGTGGTGATCGTACACGGCAACCAGGAGCCGCACGGCTGGGCGACCGTCACGTGGGACAATGCCTTCAGCCCCACGGGCCGCGTGCCCTTCACCGTGCCCGACAAGGTGCCACCCGGAGCCCTACGGCTCTGAGAATCTGTTGGATGAACAAGTTTAAAACCGCACCTTTTAGCGATCCGTGCAATGCCTTAAACCTATTGCTGCCTGTCCGTATGTGAAAAGAAAATTCCATTTAATTATCGAAACTGCTCTCAAAATTTCTCGAGAATCGGTTGAGTAATGCCGCCTGTAGAGAAAAGCCGGACGGACATACGAAAGCATTTTTGCCCGAGCTGAAACGGAGATGCTCCGCTCGCGCTTCGTTCTCGCTCGGTCAACTAATAACATAACGTAATAGACGGGTGTAGACGATTTTGTTTTATATTTTCATTTTATAGATATAATAATAATAATAATCCAGCCTATATACGTCCCACTGCTGGGCACAGGCCTCCACTCACAACGAGAGGGTTCGGGCTATAGTTCCCACGCGGGCCCAGTGCGGATTGGGAACTTCACACACACCGTCAAATTACTTTGCAGGTGTGTGCAGGTTTCCTCACAATGTTTTCCTTCACCGAAAAGCTCATGGTAAATTTACAAATTATATTTCGCACATAAATTCCGAAAAACTTAGAGGTGCGAGCCCGGGTTCGAACCCACGACCCTCTGCTTAAGAGTTGGCAGGTCAAACCATTAGGCCACCACGGCTTTTATAGATATACATGATATATATCTTAAAAAATTATTTAAAAAAAATTCATTCGCATATTAATTTAAAATACCTTAAAATTAATTTCGTTTTAAAATTTCCCGCTAAAACGCTAACTTCTGTAATGGAGCCGCTATGACGTCACGATCCTCTAAACACTAGTATATTCTAAAGTACTCTGTGGGCTCACGCGAATCTTGTTTCTTGGCAAATGTCAAAATGTTTGTTTAGAGGAACGTGACGTCACGCGCTGTTTGCGGTCACGTGGTAACGAGGATGAAAATATTTATTTTTGTATAATTAATTTAAAAGATATTCTGAATATAATAGTCACGAAAGTGTGATTTTCGGTAATTGTATATTAAACACTACCGGAAAAAAAATGTATTTATTTTCCTTTAGTTTCTACACCCCTATTGTCAGGGACAGGGCTAGATGTGTCAGGAATCTTCAGGGTATGGCCAGACAGCTCGGGCTCTAATTGGTTGAGGGTCGAAGCGATGTGAACACAAAATAGACGTTGGTGGGTTTATTTCCTTGATGGACATTCAACTCAATACATTAACTGCCGCACTCAGAGACGTCAATTAACTTTTAAGTTTCATTAAAGTTGCTGCGTCTTATTCTATTGCTATAGCAAAGAAAGTGACAGCAGCTACTTTAATGAAACATAAAACTTAATTGACGTCTCTGAGTGCGGCCGTTAGACTCGACTGACTTTAATTAACACGTAGCCCTACCAGTCCCACCACCAACATGGTTCTTCCTGCCTCGCGGCATAACAGACCGAATCTCGGGAGATGCGCATAGTACTTGCTCAGGGCTCTTTCTCACGCGCACTTTCTTCACTCCCTACAAACGTAACTTAAAAAGAAGAGCAGTTCCATCTAGAGGTGTTCACTGGACGCGATCTCAAGTAGCCACTTCTACTTGCCATCGCACTGGAGCGATTTGTTAGATGTATTTTTCGATATTTTTATTTTCTCGTATGAAAATTTCCGACTGCCTTCTTTACTGTTATATTCATATTCATTTATTCATTTCTTTACATGGGTATAGCATAGGAAGCTCTTCTAATAAAAGTTCGGCCATGTAACCCTGGGCACCGCAGTATTACTAACTTAACTACCTACTTAATTTATATCACATGTCTATGCGAGCTAAAATATATTGAAATAAAATAAAATGAAAAATAAATTAATTTAGATTAAGTTGAATAAATAAAATGTTATCCCGCTACCGAATTAGAAACGTAATTGGAAATAAGTACAGACTGCATAGGTTTTAAAATTATTTTAAAAACAAAAAAAAAAATCTTGCATAAAAATTTCCGAACGCCTTCTTTCCCTATACATCTGTACATTTACATATTTACTGTTATATTTTGGTTTGATTGTACATTAATTTATTTAGCACTTTTTCCAATTCCCAAGAAAATAAAATATCAGAAAATACGTCTAACAAAGCATACTAATGACTATCTCCGATACTAAAAAGGACTCTTATTAGTAGATTTTTGTGCTGGTGAAAAATTACTTCACATAACTTATATTATAACGTTATTATTTTAGGTGAACTGGGGCCAACTCGCCGAGACCTTGCGCATCAAATTCCTGTCCGCTACGGGGGGTGACCTCTCGGAAGACAACCTGAGGTTCCTCGCTGAAAAGATATTCAGGTATCACCTCCGTCCGCGTGGAAGTCGTTTATCGTGTATCCCAAGGGGAACTATCAAATTTTCCGGGATAAAAAGTATCCTATGTCGTTCCCCGGGACTCAAACTACCAAACTTGAATTTGAAAATTTGGTATTGATAAAAAAAAGTTTCTAACACTAGCAAGATTGCCACAGTCTTATGTTTTGCCGTGAAATTCCGACCACTAGTGTAGCATTTAGATTAAAACCTAGTAAGTTTTATTGTTTCCCACTAAACAATATAAAATAGAATAGAATAATTTATTCGGCTATTAAATAAAACACATATCTACACTAGACATTAAAAATATAAAACTAACCTATTTAAATAACTAAACCGTGTAATAAGAAACAGCCGAAACGGTGCACCAGCTCAGCGTGATGCTGTGGCACGGAGCACATATATACACTGTTGACAATCCTAAATAAATAAAATAATTCTGTGCTGTTTGCTGTTACATTAATGAATTTTTATTAAAGCAAAGTATCATGCTTATTCCCTATTGTTCCAGAACGAACCTGCCCATTAACCAGATGGAGCTGAACTCGATGGCGGTGTCCTGGAGCCAGTTCTGCAAGGACGCGCTGCCCGAGCGGAACTTCACCTTCTGGGAGTGGTTTTACATGGTGGTGAAGGTCACGCGCGACTATCTACGGACCCTGTGGTGCGATCGGTGAGGCACATACTGCTTGTCTAACTAAATAAATCAGGGGTCTTTGACCTAATCCCAAAGCTCTAGGCTTCTACTATGGGTACTAGACAACGATAAACATGCTTAAATAGAGAAATACGTAAATATATTGAAAACATACAGATTCAGGAACAAATACTCGCGCTCATCACACAAATATTGATCCATACCCGGATTCGAACCCGGGACCGCTAGCTTTGTATCAACCAACCTACCTGCCTAACCTACCCCTATCCCACCTACCTGTCGCGGATAACGTTACTAAAATAACATTCATATTAACGTTACATTTAATGTTAATATGTTAGTGTTATTTTAATTAACGATATATTTTGCTTGCATTAATCTGTCGAGCGTTACCAATTTTTAAACGTTAAATCAAGCTCTGCTTTGTCTTGACTCTTCGGTCTTTACTATCATCAAGAGCGAAAACATCGACGCGGTTAGCTTAGTTGGTAGTGCCCTTGCCTACGAAGCTAGCGGTCCCGGGTTTGAATCCCGGTATGGGCAAATATTTGTGTGATGAGCGCGAGTATTTGTACCTAAGTCATTGATGTTCTATGTTTATCGATGTCTAGTACCCATAGTACAAGCCTTGAGCTTAGTTTGGGACTAGTTCGATTTGTGTGAGATTGTGCCTGATATTTAGTCTATATTATTTTATATATAATAATAATAATAATCCAGCCTATATACGTCGCACTGCTGGACACAGGCCTCCACTCACAATGAGAGGGTTTGGGCTATAGTTCCCACGCGGGCCCAGTGCGGATTGGGAACTTCGCACACACCGTCAAATTTGCTTTGCAGGTGTGCGCAGGTTTCCTCACGACGTTTTCCTTCACCGAAAAGCTCATGGTAAATACAAATTATATTTCGCACATAAATTCCGATAAACTTAGAGGTGCGAACCCGGGTTCGAACCCACGACCCTCTGCTTAAGAGTCGGCAGGTCAAACCATTAGGCTACTTTTTTTTATATATAAAAAAAAATCCCTGTCCTCAGACTGATAATGGGGTTCATCCAGAAGAAGCAGGCGGAGGACATGCTGTCCAAGTGCGCGCCGGGCACCTTCCTGCTGCGCTTCAGCGACTCCGAGCTCGGCGGCATCACCATCGCGTGGGCCGGCGGTGAGTGCGGCGACATACCGGGACTTACCGGGATATATACACTGAAACATAAGATAAAATATATTTTTCACTTCTCATTATCGTAAAGTTGTTCTTTATGCCGAGAGAAAGCTGCATAAAATGGGTTTTTATGCTCTTGTGCATAAAGTAATTTCTTATTATAAGACTAAGGCAGTTGGCCTTACAGCCACATACACAATACACCTTCATTTCAATTGATATATTTTTATGAGATTTAGGTTATATCTTAATTTAATTACGACATATGTAATACTATCTAAATACAAATTTACGATTAATACGGGCGTGCATTTACGTAAAAACAATATAACGCAAATATTTATAACTTGGCATTACGACTCGGACCATCGAACGTCACATAGTTGAAAAAAAAAAAAAAAAAGAACAATTGTGTGGCGGGAAGCTAATTATTCGTCAAACAAAACTAGAAACTAGCTTGTATGTGCTTAATCCTTGTTTCATTTCCTTGCAATCGAAGTGAAAAGCAGTGTAAGACTCGAGTATGAAACCCATATTACCCTCGACGTGACTATCCACCCTCGCCGTACCGGCTCGGGTGGCAATATGCACGTCTCCGGTACAACGTCAAAATCTACCAAGAGGAAACCACTGAAGTTACGTAGGTGTACCAAATTTAAGCTCAATCGGACACCGGGAAGTGGTTCTAATTCAGCTTGCAAGATTATTTTTTTGTTGTAGACGCGCACGAAGTATTCAGCCTGCAGCCGTTCACGTCTCGCGACCTGATGCTGCGGTCGCTGGCGGACCGCGTGTTCGACCTGACGCAGCTGCAGTACCTCTACCCCAACATCGGCAAGGACGACGTGTTCTCCAAGTACTACACCAAGCACGGTGCGTATGTAGTACACTATAATCCAGCCTATATACGTCCCACTCACACAGGCCTCCACTCACAATGAGAGGGTTTGGGCTATAGTTCCCACGCGGGCCCAGTGCGGATTGGGAACTTCACACACACCGTCAAATTGCTTTGCAGGTGTGTGCAGGTTTCCTCACGATGTTTTCCTTCACCGGAAAGCTCATGGTAAATTTACAAATTATATTTCGCACATAAATTCCGAAAAACTTAGAGGTGCGAGCCCGGGTTCGAACCGACGACCCTCTGCTTAAGAGTCGGCAGGTCAAACCATTAGGCTACCACGGCTTTTTTTTTTTAATAGTACACTAGCGACTTGAAAAATCCTGTGCACGCATTAATCGTGGAATATCATTTGAATTTGCCGCCTACTTTGACTTCGACTTCATCTATGCCCGCGAGCCTCAACCAATCAGAGAGGAGCATGGCTGGCCGCACTGTCTGCTCGTCTAATAAGCCGCGGCACGGTGTTGAACGATCTCCAGTGTTTTCGGATATTATTTAAGTTAATTGTGGAATTTACGGTTAATGTGACAGTTTTTAAGAACTTTATGTGCTTTGGAGCATGTGTGAGTGTCGGTGGCAAAGAGTTGGACTCGGACACCCATAAACACGGCAGCGGCATACACCGGCCAGCAGAACCATTGGAGCAAGGTTGGGGAGTTCATTTTGATCAGCTACGATTAATGCGGCACTGGGGAATCAACATAACCATCCTATGTTTATACAGTCCTTTACTAATTACATAAAAAAAGATAAATATAAACTCTTAAATATCTACACACATCCGTTGTCTCTCTCTCTCTGCCCATACTAACCCATGTGTAAAACACTAATGTACAAATTGAAAAATAACAAATTAAAAAGGGAATACAAATGGACAGCGGCATACGTATTCATCAACCAAAATACAAAAAAAAAAACGTACCGAAAAAGTTTAATAAAAAATAGCTAATTTTAAAACTCGTCGTCTATTTACGTTAAAAACCAGCTTATATAAATATCAAAATAAAATAAATATCAGGGACAATCTCACACGAATCGACCTAATCCCAAACTAAAACATCGCGAGGAAACCTGCACACCTGCAAAGCAATTTGACGGTGTGCGCGAAGTTCCCAATCCGCACTGGGCCCGCGTGGGAACTATAGCCCAAACCATCTCATTGTGAGTGGAGGCTTGCGCCCAGTAGCGGGACATTATTATTTATTAATAATATTACGTGTGTAATTAAATATATTGTTACAGAGAACGAAATGTTGAAGAACGGTTACGTTAAACCGGTGCTTGTAACGACCCTACCACCGTACATGTCTCCGTCGCCGTACGCGCACTCGCCGGACTCCCAGCGCAACACGCCGAGCGTGCAGAGCAGGTCAGTAATATAACGAGATTAACTGAAATAACGATATCATAATGGTATAATACGTTTAAAAAAAAACGTTTAAATATAAAGTTATTTCTGAATAACGTTATGCTACATCGCAAACGTTATCAAAATAACTAAAATAAATAACGTTACAAATTGCGCAAATGCGGTCCGTTATGCCCAACGTCAAAAAAACGGGCCGCTACTGGTGACTTAGTTAAAGGGGTATAACGTTATATATCATGATGAATACCGCTATGGATTCGGATTTTTCATTTATATTTCCAGATCATTATTTTGTGTGATTTACTTGCTATACTATATTTTTGATTGTTATTTAATCGTGTTTATTTCCTTTTAGGTACATGCTTGATTTTTAAATAAATAAGAAGCAGCGATTGGAATTTCATGTTTTAATTTTACTTTATCACTTAAGTTTTTTTTTATAATTTTATTTTAATAGTCACATCCATTTTGCATAAAATCTACGCTTGCGTTTGGTGTGCCTTATTTTTTTTATCAAAAAGTGCTTCCTGCCAAAATATGAGTAAGATTTTTAGTTTTATGTTTATTTTTTAAGTTTTATTTTTAATTGCCGGTTAGTTTAAGATTATTTCTTGTAATAATACCTTGAAATCATCGATATCGCGGTGACTAAGTATTACATTTATTATTAAGTTTTTTTTAGTTAAGATTAATCATACTATTTTTTTATTAAGTTAATTTAAATTATAAAATTCGGGTGACTGGTATTTAATAAAAATCCATAATAAAAATAGTTTCTGTCACTGACTGACAGACAGACGTTTTCGCAGTCTCACGACCGCATTAAAGTTACCTTCTCATCTTCCATCTCAAAACGCGTCAAAATGTTTACTTGGACGTGTCTTGAGACAGACATCTCAGCCAATATGAGTTGGTTAGTACGATAATCAGGATTGCAATTTTAAAATTGTAGTCTTGAGTCTGCAAATCCCAGATTCCACAAGGGGGGCATCCATAAATTACTCAATCATTCCTATATGTAAAATTGCAAAATATGTGACGTCACACCAGAAGGGGGGGAGGGTCTCACAAGAGAGCGGGTCTAGTCGCATACCTACAAATTGTTCGTCATAATGTAATTTTAGTCATCATTTTTGTAGTCATACACTCTTTCAGGCTGAAATTACAGGATTTAATAAACATCCATCGGTGTAGATTAGTTAAGTTAAGCTACTTTATTAATTAGTTTTTATTAAAATGATAGCATCAAAGTGTTATAATGTATATATATTTGGAGTGGGCTATTTATTAGCTTTCATTTGATACCCATATTGTTATAATATATTTTTTTATTCCTTTCAATTTTTTTTCGCGGACGCAATATTGAAATATTATATACCCTATGTTACTCCGACAGTTAAGACGAATCCAATGATACCTCATATGTTAAAATCCGTCAAGCCGTTTAGGCTGCAGAGCGACACAAATAAATAGACATACATACGCTCGAAAAACATAATCCTTCTTCGGGCAGTCGGGTAAAAATCCTGAAAAAATAACGATGTCGTGAAAAAAATGCATTATGATTTGCGAACATTGACTTCAAACACATTATGACTATCAATATGTATGCCACCCAATACGGATCCGTCTCACAAATATGGCCTCCTGTGACAAGGACGGGGGTCAACAAATCATGAAATTCGTGTGACGTTATTTATGGATGACCCCTAATTGAATCCATGCCATAAAAACACTTGCAGTAATGTTTGTTTGACCTTCTTTATTTTATTATTATTAATTAAACACCAGCCCCCGCTTTATATATCTTATATCCTAACAAATATATATTTTTTCTAGCTGTGGGCCTACAATGCTTCAACTGTAGGCAGACCGAAAAAAAATGTGCAATAAGTTTTTAATATCATTATTTACAGTAGTATAATTTACAAAAATATTTTGGCACAAAAATAGATTAGTGTTTTTTTAGGTAATGATTGAAAAATGGTTTTTTAAGCATCGTGAACTTAAAAAAGGTTTTTTAATTGTTGGTTATATTTTAAAGTATTTGAGCTTAATTTAATTTAATTTTTTATTAAAATCGAAATTTATTCAGGCTAACCACGTTGACAGCTCAAATGCACAAATGTTTCTACATTTTGGTAGTGCTTTTGTTTCAGTATTAGATTCGTTATATCCAAAAAAGGTGAATAGACTTAAATGCATTTATTTAATGTGTAGATTAGATTATATAATAATCATTCTTTTGAAGAGGCCAAATTAAATTGGTGTACGTGAATGTTCTAAAATGTGTTTTTGTAGTATAGAAACCAAGTAAATTGTTTAAAAACGAATATACAATTAAGTTATATTAAGGCACGTTAACTTCAATGACTGTGTGGTCAATTTAATGGTCAATTCTTTAAAAATGTTAACTATCATATCCATATTAACTATCAATAAAAAAGGTGTAGTTGTAGATATTTTAGACTGTACCACAATATAAACAGACCAGTAGACAATGTTCGAAAAAAGTCAAATGAAAATCTCATTTCTAACTGTCAACTTCTAAGGCCCGTACTACACGGGCGGTACTCCCGCCGCGGGAATCTCCATTTAAACCGTACCAACGTACGTTTGGGAAACCGCACAGTGTAGATTGCGTCCTACAACGTTCATAATAAATTGTTTCTGCTACGGTTTGTATGCGGATTCCCGCGATTGAAAGAGCTGTTTCGAGATAAACTATTTTGAAAGTAACTAACTAAGGACGCGTAACTGCTGTATCAAGATACTTGAGATTGGTGTGACACGGCAGCGCGGCGGGAGAACCGCTCGTGTAGCCCGCCTCTAATGGTATATATTTGATTTAACTTCAAAATTTTAGGGCATTTTATTTTATTTTCATTAACTATAATTTAAGGTTGTTTTTACAAAAAAGGACTGATAGGATAGGCGTCGATGCTAAGCGTTGCTGGAGATATATTTAACCATATTTATTCATATATAATATATTTTACCCATATATTTTATAATATAAAACTAATTCGGCTGTTATATCATATGTATTTACTAAATTCCTTTATTTGATGATGTTACTTAAAGATAAATAATACGAGAGCACGCTCACCAATACAAACGTAGTTTCCTTTTGATTTTTAAAAGATCTAAAGTAAAGTGAAACTTTGCTGAAATGTAAAAAAAAATATTTATTAAGGAGTTCCGTTGATAGCCGTGGATTCCATGACTTGACCATTTTTTTGCGAGCATTCTCGAGATACAACCGGTTATTGAAGTCGGAGATATAGAATAATCAATGGCAAGTCAATGAGAAAAAATAACAAGAAAAAAAATACAGTTACTTTTTTTATATAAAACTCTTAAAATTTCAGTCTTTTTTGTTTTAGTATTTGTATAAGACACTATCTCCAACCTTAATTGGTTAATTGCAGAAAAATTAAAACGTTACAGCAGGACAATTAATGAGGCGCGTGTCAAAGCGCTTACGCCGTTCAAGCCGCGCGCCATATTACTCTTGTGTCCTGCTGTGCCTACGTATGTATGGGTGAACGTACTGACGACTCTTAAAGCGGCGTGGTATAAAATTGAAGATCAGATAATCGGGAGAGTACTTATTTAATTAAAGTTCCGTGTTGCCGCTGCTGATGCGGATTTTATTTACTAAACCGGTCGACGAAAGATAAAAAAGATAAAAGATAAAGATTAAAGATATTTATTCAGTAAGTAGGCCGCACGGGCACTTTTACACGTCAAAATCTACCAGCGCTTCCCAAGAGGAGACCACTGCTGAGAAGAAGCGCCGCAAGAAACTCAACAGTTAGTCATTTTTTAAACGAATTTTTTAGACGATTTTGCTATATTATATTAACTCATACATATTTACTTATCTATACTTCTATACTAATATTATATTATAAAGAGGAAAGATTTGTATTTTTGTAACGAAACTCAAAAACTAATGGAGAGATTTCAAAAATTCTTTCACCAACATCTAGAATGGACTTTCAGGGACACAGGCTATATTTAAACTTACGAAAATACTGACTCGCCGCGGACAAAGTCGCGGGCGGAAAGCTAGTCTGTTATTAAAATTACATTATGAGATTTCACATTTACTTCTATGATACTTCCAAAATGATTTTACGCGAACTTTAGGTAAATTTGGGTCCCGATTATCCGGTCTCAAACGGAAACACCGACTAAGAGTCCGCCGGCAGTCACCAAGTCCGTTAGGCGGGGCTTGATTTAACGTTAAAAAGTTGGAAACGTTACCCGCTGATCGACAGTTAACGTTAGCAAAATATATCGTTAAACGTTTGTTAATATATTTTAGTGTTATTTTTACCGATAAATTGAGGTAACGTTAAAAGCAAAGTATTGTTAATATTAATGTTATTTTACGAACGATATCATGTTATTTTTAACGGTATTTAACTTGAATTTAACGGTAGTTAACGGTATTTTTATGAAATTACCGTTAAGTGACGTTATTTATTATGTTATCATCTAGTAATTAACCAGCCTCGGGCTGTTGTTAATAAAAGAACTGTACCAAATAACATTACAATTTATACCGTTACTAAAGTATTTTTATGAAATTACCGTTAAGTAACGTTATTTATTATGATATCTAGTAACGTTAACAAGCCCTGCTGTCAGGCGGCGTATGAAATCGTAAGAGAAACTGATAGGCTGTATTCTAATACGTTTAACTGACACGCCAATATCGGCCGGCGTACATAGTCTGTGTGAATGCATAGATAACATAGAAAATAGGCATGGTAAGCATCAATTATGGGCCAGCAAATTAAGTGATTAGTATTTTCTTTATATTAGAAAATATACCAAAAGTTGTATTTTCTCTTCAAAACGCAGCAACGTATTGACATATTGCACTATTGAATACATTGGCTGCTCAATAGTGGTGATTAACATTCTATCAAAAAAAAAATGTGAAAAGAAATTTATATACATGTTATGCGTGATGATATTAAGAAATGGTAGGTTCTTTTTATTACTAGTTTAAATTTCTAAATTATATTTTATTCTTTGTAAAATTGTTACTTGAAAACTATTTACACTATTCATAAAATTGGCATGTTTCATATACAAAATATATATATATAAGTGTTTTGAAATTTTAAAATATTACAGACCAATTTTTCAAGTTGAAATTGATTATTCCTATATTATATACATGAAATTGACCGAATTATTACATAAATACTTTGAAACTATAAGAAACCGTCCTGGTTCTATAATAAAAACATAATCAATTTTATTTATGAGCACGGAAATGACCATTTAAACTAAGTTTAGAGGTGCAAGGGATATCCGCCCATTTTTTATCCAATGAAATGCCGGATAGTTGGTGACCCTGCTTATGAAGCTAGTGGTCCCAGGTTCGCCTCCCAGGAAGGGAAAATTTCTGTGATGAGCGCGAGTATTTATTCCTGAGTCTTGGAGTTGTTCTATGTATTTAAGTATGTATTTCTCTATATAAGAATATTTATCGTTGTCTAGTACCCATAGTACAAGCCTAGAGCTTAATTGGGACTAGGTCAAGTGTAAGATTCCGTAATATTATTGTATATTGAGCCAAATAAATATTCTTTGCATCTCTACTAAATATATGCATTATTGTTAATCTTAAGTCCCTTACAATTTAAAATAATATCTATAAGTCAAGACAGTAGAATCCGTGTAAGTCTGAATTTCCTATAGTTTCGTCACCCTAAAACCGAACTCTTATGACCAATGGAACCTTTATAACTTCTTTATCCTAGGTTGTTGACTTGGACAAGGACATTAAAAAGTACACACCAATAGTTTTATTAAAAAAAACTATCAATTTAATACAACGGAATAAAATTATTGTCCATGAATTCACCGTAAAGACTAACTAGCTAAATGTGTAATCGACAGCCTAGTATGTACATAGCATTTTAGAAGAACCCTTCTGTTAAATAAGTCTAAGTACCTATGTAAGATGAAAAATGAAAACAAACAACCAATACAATCAGGGGCTGAATAACGGTAAAGTTAAAAATAACGATAATGTATTAAATAACCATAACGTTATTTTGAATTCATGGTTATAATTTACAGTTATATATAAAGTTGTAGTAAATTCATAAAAGTACCCGTCACCAATACGTTAATGATTATTAAATATCGGTACAAAATGTAGAAGTACCGTTTTTTAGTCTCCGACTGTCTTCATAATATATTATTGTATTATCAAGTATCAAAACTAGTTATTATTAATGAGATCGAATAATATTGGTACTTTTGACTTAGAATCGTAAGTGTATGTCATTGATGTTTTATATTTAAAACTATTGATGTTATAGTCTTAAGAAGTTTTTGAGGAATAATTAAAAAAAAAAAACAATTATATGGGCTCAGAAAAACTCCGAATTCACTTCGGTAGTAACAATTTATAAAAACATTAAATCTAAAAAAATATTGAATATAATATACTTTTTGACACTCGACAACGTGTCTAAACGAATTTGAGAAATGCACACAACTCAATTCACAAATGTTTTTACAAGCAATATTATGTTCGACTTTTGAAATATAATTATACCGTAGGTTATTTTATTTTAATTTTACGAATTTACTTCTCTCATGTGATTTTTTTCCAGCTTTTTGTATAAATTCGGTGCTAATTTTATGATCAAATTAAGTACATATTAAGTTTTATTTTAAGGATTAACATTATTACAATAGGAATGATGACTATTTTTTTGTCGATCATGCAGATTATCAGAAAGTGTATTGGACACGTATTTCTTCTTTTTTCACATAATCAAAAAATTACGGAGATATATTGAGTTGAAATGTCGCATGACGTCACGTCTCAGTACAATCTTTACATAGAATTGACGTCACGAGCCCCCACTGCCGAACTTTGACGCGCTTTATCTTTGTAATTTTTTGTTTGATTGACAAAAGAAAAAATACGTGTCCAATATTTTTTGATAATCTAACTGACGGACTAAGTAGATGTTCGTTTTCTTTACCCCGTCGTCATCGCTATCAAATCAAACAAACATTCTATGCGTACAGTGAAAGCATATGATTATAGACGAGGTACGATGGTTCATATATTTAAATATGTTTTTTTTGAATTGTTTACTTTATTTATTTTAAGTTTTGTTAAACACTGAATTTATTTAGCGTGGTTTATTTCATGTTAAATATTAAATCGCCTCTAACCCGTTCACAGACCATAAGAGTTCGTCAACAGAGTTTCTTTTGTTACTTATCAATAATTATAACGTCGATACTTTAATATCGCGTAACTAACAAATTCAAGAAAGGGCAAAAGGCACCGTACAAAGTAATTCAGTAAGGTGCATTTTACAACCTATTAAATATATTGCAGTATCACCGATGATATTCGATTTTGATAACAAAACGGACAAGGAACTACTTTTTGAGGACAGTAACGAGTATTTTTTAATTTTTCTTAAATTTGTTGAAAAACACGGTCCTTTTGTGCGCTCCTCGCTTTCTTAAATTAAAATATTAATGGCCAGTTTCACAATTGACAAGTGAATTCATCTGTCAGTTAAAGATGGCCCTCTCCTTTTCTATTTTTCAAGTGTAAGAAAGGGAAAGGGCTAGATTTATTTGACGGATGTGCTTTACTTGACTATTGTGAAACAGGTGGTAAGTATACTTATGTTTTAACAAAAGTGAAGGGAAAATATAAAAATAAATATGTAATGTATTGGCAAGTATATATAATGCTAAATGTTTTAAAAATTTCACTGTTTTGGTTTGCTCATATCAAAGTGTCATTTTAAAGAACTATGAGATGACCAGACATTTAAGGGTATTATATCGTAAAAAAATACGTAATGAATTTTAGAATTATAAAACATTCTCAACTGTTTATCGTCATTTCACAAAACGCATTTATATTTTGACATAACGTACCTATCTCGATTTTTATGACAAATAATTTAGTGGTTGTGTTAAGAAAATTTTATTTTTAAATATAAATGACTTATAGTATGTAAAATATACTTATACTCGTATCACGACGGAACCCGATTTTTGACAAGTATAATATTTTAAAGTATTACAATGTCAAATTGATCAAAAATCTGAATTTAAATAAAAATAAAATATTTCGTTCTGTTTTTTTATTCCTAATTTTGTTACAAAATTTTGCTAGACAGAATCTAACTTCGGTGTCGCATAGCGCACCTTAATGTTTTTTTTTTTTAATGGTTTTTGATAAATTGCGCCAGCAAAACTGACACTAACAATACTACTGGTATAGTTCGTTCGTTCAAATACTGTGCAGTACAGCATCAATGCTAATGACCACTAGTGGGCCTTATTGTAAGGTGACAAGGTTCACAAGTGTACAGTTTACTGTGTTGCCGATGGTACACCCACACGGTGCTATAGAAACCATATAATATTATCTGAATAACAATTAACCCATTTGTGAATAATACAATATATTATTATTTTAAATAGTGACAAATAATAAAAAAGCACATACTATAATGTCAAAATTTTATTAATTATATTCTTAAACACAACTACTTGCCGCGACTTACCAGCGCATGCGGGTGTACAAACCTTTGAAATCGCCGACACATGCATGCGCCGGCGGCTACTTTGCAAAGCATGCAAACTATTTGAGCAAACGGACTGTATTGTATGACCACTGTTATCGCGGCGAATTAGTGGATAAAGCATCCGTCCCCCTCGCACTTGTATAATGGTTAAAAGGTGACAGATGTTTAAACCACATGATCAACACGACCCTATGTCTATATAAAGTCATTTATATTAATTAAATGTAACAACAGTTATATTAAGTCTAGCTTTTTGAATGGTTTATGTAGAGTTCTCTTTCGGATGTGACTATTAAATATGCGTTAGGTTTAATTATAGAAAATTAAATTAAATTAAAAAAGATGAAAAATAGGAATGTGTATACCGCGACCTGACCGTTGATCGCTGACTTCACCAGCACAATTACAAAAAGCCGGTCAAGTGCGAGTCGGACTCGCGCACCGAGCGCAAAAACTTGTAGGCATGTAAATAGTTCGTAAATCACGGGAATACAATATAAAAAAAGTCCAGTATAAACTGACACGCAATATGCGACATAAACGGCCGTATCTTTTGATTGCGTTGACTTAGATGTTTGATTTTTTCACTGATCCAAGGGACTGCAGACTTATGTATTTGATATTAATTTCAACTTGATACCTCCACGCGTTCCTGAGAAAAAGGGTCTTGACAGACACACAGACAGACGGACAACAAAGTGATCCTATAAGGGTTCCGTTTTTTTCTTTGAGGTACGGAACCCTAAAAACGGGGCAAAAGCAAGTCAGGCCATGCTCAGTGTAAAGTTCCGTCATCATTCCTACAAATACAAAAAAAAAAACTCCGAACCCATAAATATTAGCTAATTTTCTATTCACAGTTACGAGTATCTTAACTGATTTTCGGTGGGTATAAACATTTTAGTCGTCTGTAGATGTAGGGGTTTAGACACTATACGAAAATAAATACATATTATATTTTTTCCGGTAGTGTTTAATATACAATTACCGAAAATCACACTTTCATGCTTTATTATATTTATAATAATTATTTTAAATTAATTATACAAAAAGAAATATTTCATCCTCGTTATCACGTGACCGCAAACAGCGCGTGACGTCACGTTCCTCTAAACAAACAACATTTTGACATTTGCCAAGAAACAAGATTTGCGTGAGCCCACAGAGTACTTTAGTATATACTAATGTTTAGAGGATCGTGACGTCATAGCGACGCCATGCCAAAAGTTAGCGTTTTAGTGGGAAATTGTAAAATGAAATTTATTTTTAGGCATTTTAAATTAATATACGAGTGAATTATTTTTTTAATAATTTTTTTAGATATGTTTAATGTATGTCTATAATTTAAAATTAAAAAAAAATCGTCTACACCCCTATTAACTCTAGCGTAAATGACACTTTTCGAGTTCAATATTTCCTAAATCTGAAAATTTATAGTAACATATCTACACGTAATGTTTTTTTAAGAGCTATCCTATTATACCTACCTCATTCATGTTATAAGGTAAAAATTGCTTAATATGTATGGGAGGTACTTACATTTCTTTTTACTTTGAACTGATCTTTATGCGTGGTACATAATTCCTGTTTTGTGACACTTATAGTTTCTGAGATAAAGTGAATGTGACATACAAACAGACAGACGGAAATGGCGAAATTATAAGGATACCACGGAACCCTAAAAATGGCAGTATAAGAGGCTTTATTATGTGACAGCTGCATAAATAACTATTGACGTTTTTTGAAGGGATGTTAAAATATGTTCTCGAAACTTTTTTTTTAAGCATTTTTATCTCAAGCACGTAACAGTCAGGGCGCGGTGGTATACATTGAGCTTAACTTAAAATAAGACTAGAATAGAACAGTATTCCAAAAAGTATGCTCAAAATTGCTATGAATTGGCCCTTGTCTATGGTAAAACCTTTAAAAAACGACTTTTTGTCATACATTTACAAGAAAAAAAATTGAAGACTTAGAGGTATTATCATCCGACCGACGTAAGTTAACATTATATGTTAAATGTTTGTATCTATTATACGTGTTTCGAATACAATGTATGTGCTATTAAAATATGTTTTTTTTTTTTTGTAAAAAAATTGTCTTTACCAAAAAAATACGTTAAAATGAAGAAGTCTTTGAACTCTTGGTGAAGTATGTTTTTGTTTATGTAAAGACAATTTTTTTTACGCGAAAATGCAACACAGACGGTCGTTATTTATTTTATTGTTTTTTTTTTTTTATGAATTAACTTTAACTTTCAATTCTTAAAGCCGGGCGCACACTGCCTAAATATTGTCTGTGATGCCATTTTGGCGAGAGAAACATTGTTTTTTTTTTTTTTTTAACGACCGTGTCTAACGTGTTGCATTTTCTCTTTCCCGATGCCTTCGACCTTGGGGACTGCGATGAACAACAACATAAAAACACAACATATTCAATCTAACACAAAAAAAAACTTGCATCATTCTATTATACCCATCCTCCAATCGCACTAACTAAATTATTTGAACACAAATATTATCCAATACCATAAACAAAAACCATAATTACATTATTTACCTACTTGCACACAACCACACTGTCCACCCGGCTCGCCGACTGCTGTCTTGTGCAACAGCTATCTAAGCGCGGCGACTCCCGCCTTTACGGAGAGCACCCTAATGGACAGTGATCTGTTCGAGCAAATCCGCGCGTTCGAGCCTGACAGCATGGATGACTTCACGTTCTACAGTGGCAGCATGAGCAGCAACATGAGTAACATGAGGTTGTGAGGTATGTACACACGATAGTATATTGTAAGGGCATAGGTGGGCATTAACTCGTTAATCCGTTATCGTTAATTAACGAAGTTAACAAAGTGCTTAAAGATTTAACTGTTCAGTTAATTTTAAAAAACGTTAACGGGCTCATTCACTTGCCATAAGTCCGTTAAATCGTTAATTAAGTACCTACAATTCGCAAGGACACCGTGCGGACCGTGCCGCGCCGCGAAAAACACGTTCAGACATGTACGGGAAAAGACATTTTAACGCCTAAAAGAGCCTCACTTTCCGACGAAAACTTCAATATATTGTTGTTTATGAAGGGGAATATGCTTATGTCAGACTAGCTGTATTTTGAGTTGAACATTTATTATTAAAAACTCTAATGATACACCCTTCTTTTACTAATATTTCATGACCTGCCTAAATTTCCATAGCCCGTATTAACATTAAATATAAAATAGAATTTCTATCGCGAGTTAACGATTCCTTAATCGTTAACCTGCAAGATTAACGGCTTAACGATTAACGAAGTTAACTTTTTTAGTAACGGATTAACGATTAACGAAGTTAAGTATTTGATTAACGGTGCCCAGCTATGTGTAAGGCTACCTTTCCATAGAAGCGGAGACGAGCGGTGCGGAGATGTAGGAATCGACCAATCACATTGTTTGTAATCCACATCTCGTCTCCGCTTGACTGTTGCCATTGAAGCGGAGCGGAGACGAGATGTGGATTACAACCAATGTGATTGGTCGATTCCTACATCACCGCACCGCTCGTCTCCGCTTCTATGGAAAGGCAGCCTTAACCAAGGGATAAACGTGATCAATTGCGTTCGACGCGGTTATCCTAGTTGGTAGTGACCCTGCCTACGAAGCTAGCGGTCCCGGGTTCGAATCCCGGTATGGGCAAATATTTGTGCAATGAGCGCGATTTGTTCCTGAGTCATGGAAGTTTTCTATATATTTGAGTATGTATTTCTCTATATAAGTATGTATATCGTTGCCTAGTATCCATAGTACAAGCCTAGAGCTCAGTTTGGGACTAGGTCAATTTGTGTGAGATTGTCCCCTGATATTTATATTGATTTATTTAGGCTGCATGAGCACCAGCCTGTAAAAGTGTCCATTGCGTCACGAAAATTAAATATACTGCTATAAAACAAATGGTGGTATCTCAGACAAAACTCCTGCAGCAAGTGCAACCGTATTACTAACGGGCGAGGATTGAATCTGCTTTGGTTATTAAATTTGAGATACCGCCTATTGGCGTATGAGGGCGGTATATTAATTTATGACAAATTTTCGTGACGCAATGGAAAAATTGACATTTTTTTTAGTCTATGTACACTTTTTTTAAATCGCCCATTTAAGCACATGGTTATTTATAAATATATCTAGATATGCGTGAGGTACATTTTTACCTAATTATATTTTTGTTTCAGGTGCTGAAAAATACAAAAAAAAAGTATATATTTCATCTAGATTTATTTTGACAAATGAATTCAATTACAGTCAATTGTAGCTTAAATATTAGTCCTTGTAGTCAGTGCCATAGAGTTCAAAACGTATTTACAAATTATAATAGTTTATTGCTTTAGTGTATTCATTCACGCACGCTTAATTAAAAATGTTATAAGATTTTAAATCATAGGGTAAAGTTTTATAGTCGTTTGAATATTTCACTGATTTTACGCGTGTATTTACGTGAACCATGACTTATTATTTATAACTAACCTTACCGAGTTAAAAATCGCGAAAAAATCGGGTACCCCATACTTTCAAAGCTCAATTCTTAAATGACTTAATGGATCATCGAACCAAGCAAACACTCGATCAAGTCGTCTTTGCAACAAAAAACATCGGTCCAGCCGTTTAGGAGCTATGATGCCACAGATAAATACACACACATATACGATAAACTTATAACACCCCTCTTATTGCGACGAGGGTTAAAAAAAATATTTGCGCGTTCAGTTGAATATTTAATTTAGCACCGTATATTTTAACGCAATTATGCGTCAAAATACATTCAAACTAAATGCATACATTAATGTTTCAATCGACTAAAAAAGTTCCGGCAACATTGCATTTTTTTTTCATTTTATATAATAAATATGTTTCAGTGATATTTACAAATGTAATCTGTTAACTATATGGATCGATCACATTGCTGCCATTCTAAGCTAAAAGGCGATATCTCAAATTTATTTGCCAAAGCAGATTCAGCCCTCTCTTGTTAGTAATGAAGTAGCAATTGCTACAGCAGTTTTGTCTAAGATATCGCATTTTTGCATAGCAGGGCAGATTGGAGATCTTTGGGGAAAGCCACTCAAAGGATACGTTTAATTTCTTATAAAAAGTATTTGAATTACGTAATTTAAAAAGAGACATATTAGGTACGTATTCACTGCCCATCCGTCCGTAGTTGAGTCATTCTTCTTTTTTATTGCCTGTACTCATTTTACCATACGTCATCAGTTAGAGTATTGATTATTAATGTTTTAGTGTTTGAATATACGTCCGTACATTTATTCATCTATTAGTACTAAATAGTCTTTAACTTTCTCTATCCAGTGATTTTTTTTATAAGTTTGTTTTTCATAGAATCGCGTGACAGAGTGGTAATCCAAAATGTTGTCTCCGCTGAAAACGGCCACTCTGTCACAGTATTTTCTGAAAAATCATCATAAAAAACAACATTATCGCCACGAAAATAATCATTAATTAGTGCTAATAAAACATTAAAATCAAACATTAAACCATAATTATCAATAGTTGAACGCAAAAAAACAGAAAATTGACGATATATTGTAGGTAAAAAAGAAGAACGACCCTGTTACATTTTGAAAGGGAGCTTAAAAAAACGTTAAAGTAGAAAAAAAAACACGACTGCCTAGCAAGTGAGTAATTGATCGATTTTTTTAAACGACCAGATTTTTTTGTTATGGAAACAATAATTTACTTGATTTTTTTTTGACTTCTTGGCTGTACTGGAAAATAGCACACGATAAATTAAAAAAAACTGTAATAAATTGTATAAAAAGTTTTATTTCATAGTAGGGACAGACCACGCGGGACAAGTACGTTAAAAAGCGTAATCAATTTATTTACTGAATTTAATATTTTTTAATTCAATTCGGCATTTAGAAATATTTTTTTTAATTGGATCTTTTTTGTAACAATCAATAAAAATCAGATTGTTATACCGAAACGTTCCGCTAAATATGCCGATGAGTATATTTTCCTTTAATATACAGGTGAATTTTCATCAGGGAATCAATTTTTCTTACACAGTAATCGATGACAATTACATTTGCATCGGAGGTACATAAAATAAACATGATTTTTATAAACATTTTATTTTAATTTAGGATTTAATTTTTAACCGAAATTATTGTCACCCTACGCCTGATTAAGAGGTTAGTTTAGCAATAATACCTCTTTAAAACAACTGTTTCCTAAAATGAAAATTCACAACTTTATTTCTTACTCTATGCCAACTTGTCAAATGTAAGAGAGTCATGGGCCATAGAATAAGTAAAACAAAGACGTTTATTAATCACTATATATATAACACACGTATAGTTAGACTTAATTTAGCCCAGGGTGTAAGAAAAATTGGATCCTGTATACTATTACAAATTCACCCTGTATATATGACAAATTTATATTAGAATTAAATGAATAGATAAGCATTTTTTATGAATTTTCATTTTACGTACTTATTTGTAGTTCCAAAATGTTAATTTTAATATTCTATTATTAATCATGTAATATTTTATATTTTAACTTCAATAGGTGCCATTTATAGTGATCAAATTTAACATTGACAATGTATTTAAAGTTTAATTTTGCAATTATATTGAATTAATTAAGATTTTATTGCTAATAAGTGATTTATGTTGATGTACAGGAAATCACGGTTTTTAAATAAATAAGAATTGTGTTGCTTGTCGCATTTATTTTTTGCTAAACAGTAAATTTCAATATACAGTGACGTGCCGATATGGCTATAGAGTGTATAATAGTTATATACCGATGTTCACCGGCTTAATCTTTTCAATGCCATTGACGGATATATCCGCACAACTGGTTCAACACCAACGACGGATATTTCCGTCACGGTTGTCAGCACAATATAGACCTGTATCTTTATAATATATAATATAGATTACAATTTTAATCTCATTTTGAAATTTTGACTGTCATTTAAGTATTACGTAAGTAGCGAATTGGGGTGTCTTTTGGTTATTTTTTATGACATGAGGGAGGGAGGGGGGGGGGGGGGGGGATTGAATGGCGATTACGTCAGCAATATTTATTTATTTACTTCGTAATAACTATGATTGGTACTTGCTAACATAACAATAAAGAAAGTTGAACAGATTTTGTAAAAAATATACCAATGAAGTCTATATAAGGTGGCATAATCTTTGTTTGACCTAATGTATCGTTTTTTCGAAAACGTTTTTTTTTTTCAATTGAATGGGTTTTTCTCAGAATTATTATACAACTAACCTAACTAATCTACACAACATATATTGATTAAATCCTGAAATTTTAGCCTGAAAGGCTGTTAGGCAAAAAGATTTTCGACCAGACAATACATTAGGTCAAACAATTTTATGCGTGTCAACGGGCTCCATACCAATATTACGTAAGCATAAATAAAGCATAGAAGGGGGGGAGGGTAGCTAAAAAAGACTGAAATTCTACTTACATAATACTTGAACAGCCACTAAATAATGTCATATTATGTATTTATTAAACTTGTATGCACCCTGGTAAAAAAAGGAATATATATTACATATAAAAAACTGTGTGTGTGTCAGCTTCGACGCACGACTGGAGTTTACTCTAAGTACGATTGTTTTTAGCCGACTTTAAATAAAAGGAGGTTCTGTTTGCCCCTATGTTTTTGAATATGCAATAGGCAAAGAGGTAAATAATTATCTACATATTTACGAGTCTATCTCATTATGGTTAATTTTTTTGGAACCCGGTGGATATCAAACATACAGAGGCAAAACATAACATGTCCAAAGCGATTAACGGCCGCACGCATTTTAAGTTTGATTAAAATTGTTGTTGTCACTTTCTTTGCTATAGCAATAGAATAAGACGCAGCAGCTTTAATGAAACTTGAAAAATAATTGACGTCCCGAGTGCGGCAGTAAGTCAGTGACTTCTTCCGTTTTATGTTCTGGTACTTTTCAGAAAACTTTTGTTTTTCTTTTTGACAGAAAATGTAATGCTTTTTGTTACGCTTATAAAATTTAATTCCTCATAAAATTTCCACACCGGAGGCCTTATGAGAAATCGATTCTTAAGGAGTGAACTCCAACTAAAAATTACCCAAAAATATTACAAATCGAATTTTAATCTTTTTGGATGTGACCACTAACGTATACTAAAGTCTTGATTAAACTTAGTATTAAATTAGATACGTTTACGCATGAATTTGTATACTTGTAGGTAAAGTATATCGGATCAGACAATTTTTCTAAATTATAGAAGCTATAGCTAATTATTACTGTGGTAAAGAAAACTCGAAAATTGTACTTAATTGAAAAACGATGGCGCGAGCTAGCAGACAACAGGGCGCTTGTGACGTTTTCTTTGTACGACTGACGTACATAGCTACGAATATATCTATTCAGCGGCTGCAGCTACACCACCTACGCTTTAATTTTAATAGATCACGCTAGATGGCGTCTAATTAAATGATTACACGAACTTAACATTATATTTAATTATATTTGCGTCGCTTACATTCCAATACTGTAGTACTTACACGATAGGTACATTTTATTCTGTAACTCTTTTCCAGGCCGCACCAATCTAGATGGTTTAACAAAGAATGCAATACACACCCAAGTTATTTACATATTGGGAATAAATTTCAGAGCAAGTAACTTCGCGTATATTCAATCAGATTTGAAACTTAAAGTAAGGTACTAAGGTTGAAATTGTAACTACATCTATGAGGTTAACCTCCTAAGGCCCTTTGTACAAAATTTTTTACATAATACGGCCAATGGAATAAAGATCCATTGCATAGGAGATAAGGTGGAATTTCCTGTTTTTATGACTGACAGTCAAATTGGAAAATTGACTCTATTCTATTCACAATAGGTTCATATTCCATTGGCAAATTTCGTTGTATGGTGGGCCTTAGGAGGTTAAGATAAATCTGCCTGGAAAAGGGTTGATCGAAAAAATATCGGTGAAAATATAATAAAAATCTTACTTTCAGAGCTCGTAACATAACTCTTAAATATGTAGCTTAATTTTTATCAAACTTAGCTAAGAACACTCTGTTAAGTCACCTTTCTAACAAAAAAAAAAACTAAATCAAAATTGGTCCATCCGTTTGGGAGCTACGGTGCCAGATTGATACACAGATACGCACGTTTAATTTATAACACCCCTCTTTTTGCGTCAGGGGTTAAAAAATAAAGGTTTCCCACTTCACAATTCAATCTCTGATCCGTATATTCTTCCTACAGCTGTACGTGCATTTTAGTTAACAAATTGGCCATACCGTAGTAAAAAACGTTCAAAATTTGTGATATTCGAGGCCTTACCTTAAAGTCGAATCTTCGTCGTGTTGACCTTTTTTGTATAAGAAACTTTATAAAAGCTGCCATGTACGATAACAGTTTCACCCTATCTATCTAGAACCGAAGTCGCTTTATTTTCAACCGACTTCAAAAAAGGAGGTTCTCATCGGCTGTTAGTTTTGTGTATGTTACGCAATATCTTCGCCAATTTGGTACCGATTTTAATCTTTTTTTATTGGACATGTCGTCCCATTTCGATTGTATATTCATGGCAGCTGTTGTGGAAAAAAGTAAAAGATGGCTGCACGATTTAAATTATATGAATCCTAATTAACTAGGAAATATCTATACATTGTATCTAACGGCCGCCGCACTCAGTGACGTCAATTAACTTTTGAGTTTGATTAAAGTTGCTGCGTCTTATTCTATTGCTTTAGCAAAGAAAGTGACAGCAGCAACTTTAATCAAAATCAAAAGTTAATTGACGTCTCTGAGTGCGGCCGTTAGCCTCCAAAAATAAAGCGTCGAATTCGGAGTAGCCATCTAGTAAAGTGTAGCCATCGTGATGGGCCATAAGGGACAGAGTTATGCGTTAGTTAGAGTGAGAATTACGTCCTTAATGTATATTGAAATGTTGACCTGTGTTTGATGTCAGTTAGAATAGCGGTTTAAGTCAATTTTGGATACCTACCGCACAGAATTTGCTGTTTCATATATTTAGGTATAGTTTAGAATTCGCATTAAATATATATTAAATAAATGTTGCACTTTTGTAAAATTACGTTTGGCGTTCACGGAAATGGAAATAATAAATGATTGTTATATTATAGATTTTTCGTCTAACATTTATTTACGTAAAATAAAATATGTATTTACATTTGCGTTGAAAATTTTTCACATCAATTTTTAATTTTTAAATATTTTGTATAATAACATTACCAACATTATCTTATAGACACTCAGGTCTATTTTGCGCTGTCAACCATGACGGAAATATCCGTCGATGGCGTTGAAAAAGTTAACCTTGAACTTTAGCCTTAATTTGAAGGTGAAGGTCACGTGAACCAAATAGAATGTGTTCAAGTGTTATAATGATCATTTATTATTACTATTTTATTATTAAGTATATTGTATAGTTAACGCACGCATACATTTATATCATTGTGCTATTAGTTATAATGTTACGTTGTGTTATATATACATAGTGTTATTGTCAGATGTCAGACCTTCTGTGTTTAACTAGCAGAAATCACTTATTGCAATCGGGGCACCTACAATCTCTATCTGAGCTTAATTACTTCAACTATGTTAAAATCCGTGCGAAAGTATAAGTTTCACAGTTTCTTTCTCACGATTTTGCGTAATGAAATAACAGTATTATGAAAGGGAAAACCGTTGGTTAACGATCGAATCTTTGACTATAGTCCATTCATTAACTAATTTACTAAATGTTAACAACCAAACCACGTGGCAGTGTCAGGTAATAGAAGCAGATGTTTTCTGCTGATACGTCCAATTTGGACAAAACAGTTTTGAGTGGCTGCTAAACAGAGTCACGTGGTTATGTCCTAGTACAGTCGAGTTTATAAATATGTGTACACAGTTACTACCTTGTCACTTTAATCGCTGTGACAATTCATATATGGCAGTTTAAACATGACATTAAAGAGATAAGGTACTGAAATGTACAGTCGAAGTCATAAATATGTTTACACTTTAGTACCTTGTCTATTCAACGTCGTGTTTAAACTGTCATATGAAATTGTCACAGCGATTAAAGTGACAAGGTACTAAAGTGTATACATATTTATGACTTCGACTGTACACATATTTATGAACTCGACTGTACCTACTAAAAAAATACGCATACTTACATATCGCACACACGCGCAGGCAGTTAACTGGGTTGATCAACTTTTTCTTGTACCTCGTTGTCATGGTTACGTCCGCTGGACAACTCTTTAACACCATGATTCTCTATACGTTTTCTATGTTATAGTTCATCAAACGTACATTTTTGTCGTAGTTATAAGCCCATTATTTTATGGACTATTTCCTAAGCATATTAGTAGCATATAAATTATAACAGTTTTCTTTGAGAAACTCGGTCACTGTTGTCTCTTGGACAACGGGACAGAATAACAAACAAGAAAAAGTTGATTGACCCAACTACATTGACAGAATCTTATTATAAAAACAAGCCCCCGATTTAAGTAAGTGATAGTCATTTTATAAGAGATACAAATGCTATATACTTTCATTGACTATAGACGTTTCGTTTGACCTATTCTAAGTGCTTTACCATGTTCATGTATGTATAGATATCAAATTGTAATATATATTACCACTGTTGAATACTTGTTTTAATGATCTCTTTAAATAGTCCTTTCCTTTACATACAGAGCTTCTGTCGGATATATCGTCCCACCTAACGTCACACTGCGTGGTAATTTGTGTCACAAACCAGTAGTATTTTATTTAGTATAGCGTGATGTAGTAGTTAGAGGAATGCTTGACTGGTTCGCAATCTGAGTGATTAATTAAATCATTCCCAAGTTTCTTATTACTGACCTGGCTAACAACCATTCAAGAATCAGAATTTACTTTTTGTGGTTTAATTATAGATTGAATTCAAAATTTGGATAATTTTGTCTCATTACTTTGGTGCTGTATAAACTGGGAATAACATTTGGTATTTTAAAATTTGAATTTTAATTAATCAAAATGTTACATGTTCCTATAGTAGTTAGCCTCTAAATTATAAATCAGACAAATTACACACAACATTTATTTATACACATAGCTAACACAATAAAATCAAAATTTGGCACTTTTTCTTCTGAAAGCCGACTTTGTGACTAACGGTAGCTTCAAATGCACCATTTTCTTGTTCCCTGTTGTCACAACAGACGCTCCGACCACTCGTACTTTCATACCAGTTGTTGTGGGAGTCATTTTCAATTCCGAACTCAATGTTTCCAATTCAAATTTGAAATTGTTTAATATTAGCATGAACACAATGAAAAAACATATGCTCTTGTCTCTATACTGAAGTGAACGGTTCCTCTTCCCGTTAGACAGTGTAGTAAAGTTATTGACAATTATTTCATTTAATGTGTGGGAATGCGGGCATGCTGTGAATGTTTTCTTTTTCAATTCCGTAGCTTTAAATGCTGATAGTTTTAATAATGAATTAGCATACACTGCTAAAACTGTTAAACGCGGTGTTATGTTCTTCCTTTCGTTGACCACCAATTTTAACCACGGAATAAAGTCTGACGCATAATCTTTAGTCTCAAGTTCACTATAAATAGTCTCATATTCTTCTTCAGTTAAAATTTTGTTTAAATCGTACACATCTTCTACTTTAGTCGCATCTCTCTCTATCGGTGGTATGTAGAAGTTGTCAGAATCACTTTGGTTGTACACAGATAGGTCTAGTTTGTCCGCATTTATAGTTTTGGTCACTTTTTCCATTTGTTCGGTCACAGTTTGTATGTTAACCTTTAATTTTTCGCGTTGTTCCATTTGTTGCTTTTGCTTTTTCGATCCAAATTTCCTACTTAACTCTAATCTGCTTGTTTCGAGTGACTGTGTTGCATCCAAGTCGATTTTAAAGATAGGTTTTAGGTCTATACATCCAACTTCTAATAAGCGAACTTTTCCGGTTTTTCGGTTTCTGGCCAGTATTAATGTCTTCCCTAGTTCCTCTGTTTCTTCTGTGCCAGCATACAATAGCCCAGAGAGCTCTGTAGCGACAGTTTTGTTATCATTCTCGTCGCGGAGCACCACAGCGTCAATATCGAAGTCTTCGTTCGGATAACCATTTTGGAAGTTCACTACCATGGGATACGTCTGCCCTTTGGGGCATACTGTATCTATAGTTAGTGTTTCAGTCATTGTTCATCACAATATTGAACTATTTATGAAAATTCACGTGCAATTTTTAGGTTATATATCCCGTAGTATCTCTTGGTAGTCTGTGTTATATATCTAGTGTTGCCAGAGAGCTTCCAGGTTATGTACGGTCGTACGTCAAAAAAGGTACGATTTGGGTAAAAAAAGTACGGTTTTTTATTAGTATATATTTCTTAAAGAAACAATATTCATATTGTACATATCTTTATAATTTTAACAAATTAGTGTTGTGACGTCATATTTAACCAATTTTGCTACACATTGAGAAAATCACTCCCAAATCGAATCATTGCAAACTACGAAGTTCCGTAAAAAAAAAGTTATAAATTATAATTGTAATATTTTATTGTGAAAATTCGTCATTTTTACGACGGTTTTATTTAGATTTTAAACAACTTGACAATCTTGACACTGGCTAACTTAACAAAGTCATAGAAAAAAAATGTGTGTGATATGCCAGCTGTCACTGTCAGCTTGACTTGACATTGACATTTAGTACCCACTTTTGTCACTGTCAAATTTTATGTTGGCCATTAATGTCAGATTAGAAATTTTGTCCTGAACCTGAACCAACATTACGAAAAAAAAATTGAAATACAATCGTACATCAAATAGTACGATGTACGCTGCGTACAAAAAAGGTACGCAAGGGTCAAAAATAGTACGTAAAACCGTACTAAAAGGTACGATTTGGCAACACTGTATATATCGTAAACAGGTTTACCAGCTGTCAATTTCATCGTGTATTTTTTTTTCGTTCGTGCTCAAACGACTGCTGCTTAAACAATACTGCCCCAATGTGGTAACTTTTCAAGAAAGAAGGAGATTCTTAATTTTGTTGCTTTAACTTTTTTTACCTATTTGCCAATGATTTTTAATGAAAATTGAGAAGTTAAGGAAAGTTAAGTACAATATATAAAAATAAATTATAAGCACTTAGGCCCCAATTCTCGTGACACTCGAGACATATGTATACAGTATCATTCGAGATGAAATGTATTGTCAACTGAAACATTTTTCTGCCAAATCTCGCATCTCAAGTAGCATTAGAAAGTTGGTGTGGGTATATTTTCACTTAAGGCTTCATCACAAATCTTATACCACAAAAAATGCGGTGCTAAGTTCGATTAATATTTTTTTTTATATTTATTTTCAAACATATAAAGAGAAAAATGTAATAAGTGTTCATTTTAAGCCACTGTTGATTGAAAACCCACTTGGTATGTAATAGTTGGCGAGATCCCGCGGTAATAATAAAAATGTCTATAGTCTGAATTAAATATTCAATTAATTATTTAGAAAAAAGGCTGCTTTGACGGATAATGTCACGTGTAAACAAATAATTTACGTAGTGAAAGGTGGAATTATATTTTCAAGTATCTAGCAACCACCACATGCATCAGATGTTGGTGAAAAATTGGATCATGTTATTAATTTTATCCCGAAGTGCCCTCATGTTTACTCTCTTTTTTAGTTCTGTCAATAGGAATTCATAAATAAAACAGTGCTTTTAACACTTCATTTATTACATGCACGTTTTATATACAAAAACTTCTTGAACATTGTTACAGACAGTCAAGTCGAGATTAAAATCTCTTTTAGCATGCTTACGCTCCACTAGAAATATGAACACTTTATCATTAAAATTATGATTCACCATTACAATTCAGGGCTTTGGTGTATCAGTTACGTAAATATGTTACGGATATTTGACAGTGCCATACACTTAGAATTAGGTCCTACATCTAGAAATAACGCAGGTATCATTGAATATAGTAAAAGTATTGACAGTTGTCAACACAGTGTAGCTACTTAATTTATAACATACTCGTATTTGAGGTTATAATTTGTAGGGATGACAGCTGTAAAGATTGTCTTCTTATTTCGCTGCTAATATAGTTACATTTAGGTAATTGGCCCCTATTCTCGGAATAACGGAGATCAAATCACATTCGAAATTTGTCAAAATATGTCATACAGTAAAGATTAATCTCGAATGTAACTTTATCTCCTTTGGCACCAGAATTGAGGGCATGGTCCTATGGTTTTATGCCGTGAAAATTTCAAGTAATCATTAATATTACACCAAACCTAGACATACAAATTCACATTATATCAATGGAAATATCTTGATTTCTAGGTTTCCACTTGAAGATCGAGAAAGAAAAAATAATTCCTCTGTCCTTTATGAGGTATTCGTTCACCGTATAGGCCTATTGGCGCTGGGTCTATCGGTACGAGGTTGCCATTTAAGAACTCTTTGACCCCGTGGGCCATTCGTTCTACCAGCAAAATACCCACTCTGAAGCCCAGCAATTCTTACATTATGGTGTCCAAATATTTCTAGTAAAGCTAATAATAATAATTAATAAATTAATTATTTTGATAACTTATGGCCTATAAATGAACAAATAAAAATAATTTGACGAGAAATATATTATAAGAACTTCCGCCATATAAAATCAATACTATTATAATGACAGTGATATTTCATAATACAACTATACTTATTTTCATACATGTTAGGCTAAAAACTTTTTTAAATTGACTGGGTCACAATTTTTTTTGTTTAAAAAAGTTTTTAGTCTGTTTTTTTATAAAAGATGTTCACTCACAGAGCTTATCCACTAGGTACCTAATATTTATAACTAAAAAACCTTATAAACAAATAAAAAGCAAGTTTATTAATAAATTGATACGTTTTACCGTTTACAACCGTAAAACCTTTTTATTTTAATTTCAAATTGTTAGAATTATCATGCTACGTTTCAAAATTAATGACTGTTTTTAAAAAGTAACATAAACATTATATAGGTAATGATCTATACGAACAGTCAACTAATCCAAAGATATCTTAGTTATCCATTGTTTATATACTGAATGAACTTCAAATATAGCCTTTAAAATTAAAAATCGCTACAAAGGCATTTCCTAACGATCATATACAACCATCTATTTAGAACACATTCGAGATAATGCAAACGAATAATGACGCTGGCGACAATATCTCGAATGTGACTTCATCTCTATGTTCGATTTTTTGGAGTTCAACTCCAGAATCAAAATATTGTATTTATTACCACTACTTTAAATACACATAAAAACAATAAAATTACTTCATTTTATTCCAAATACCAATTTCGATAAAAATCTAAATCACGTCATAGTATGCTATGGCAGCACTTCACTAAGGAGTCATATATCTCTCACATTTGTCATAGGTACCGAATAAAAGAAACAAAATATTTCACAAATATTCACCATTTCAAGTGCCTCCATGAGACAAGCACAACATGTGTGGCCTATATTAAAAAAACAGAGTTTAAAGATACGTCAGCTCCACCACATTATCTCGATTTAATTACGAATAATGGAAATGGTTAACAAAGTAATCAACCCCCTTTCATCCACATTTACCAAACAAGTGAATGCGATTTGATGTTAAAAATATGACACGTTAAGAAATACAAATATTTTCAATCTTGTCTTAAAAGTTCATTACAAATTCGAGCATTTACAGATGTTACTCTGCACCGCGCCTTACCGCTTTCAGTGTTTTGTTACCTTAAAATATCTTCTCCCCCAATAACGCCAAACTTGCCGCCCGCGTCCAACGAATTCTACTCTTCGTTATCATTCTGTTAATCTTAGCTTTTGCCCGCGACTCTGTCCGCGCAGAAGTTTTATAGCTATTTCTTCGAGAACTATTTGATTTTTCACCATAAAAGAACACATAGACTATGTATTTAGTAGATATGTTCCAAATTTCACATCGATCTGTTGAGGCGTTGGACGGCACCAACAAACAAACACACTTTCAGAGTTATAGTAATATTAGTAAGGATAATTTACCCTTAGCCTGTCCGTAAAGGACGAAGGAAAATATATTCAAAATCTCTTTGGCTCTCCACAGACAATTCAAATATTTTAAGAGAAGTTTGTATAAAGCTCACCAATCGTAAATATTTAGTTATTTAAACCCGACTTGAAAGAAGCTTAAATACTAACCGGAATTGAAGACCAAATATCACATTGAAACTACGAAAAATGACCTTGAGTTACGAATTTTTTGCATGTCTCTCTCCAGGAAAGAAGAAAAGAAACAAAAACATCTTGCATCTTTTTTAATTCCTAAGGAAATAGACGCAAGAGATCCGTGTCACGCAGCGCGTGCTTCACGATCTCTGTATCCACACAAGCATGCGTGTCGTGCTGCATCAGTTTTGTTCTGATACGTTTTGTTAGTATCACTACTACAAGCAAAGACCGCCACAAGTGATTTGTATATAGTAGTCGGGTTAAAACTACAGTGTCAAAAGACAATTCGTGCAATTTTGACTATAACATATATAAGTCGTGTATACCCGACTATTTTTACTATAATAATTTAATTTTACAACGCTGTTATAACGGCTGCTTACGTAATAAAAATAATTATCTAAATTAAACTTTAAGACACTATTTTTTATTTTGCAATTTAATGTTTTCAAGAGTATTTTATGGTATTTTTTTAGGTTACATTTTGGTGCCGTGACCAGGATAAAGTGCTTTGAATTATTATAATTATTGGCATATATTTATTATACGTTAAGTTAATGAGTAAGAAATATATAAATAACATGTGTCATATTTTTCACATTTTTTTCCAATTTAAGATTATAATAATGGTCAAATTACATGGTATTTTCTCAAAGATAACGCTGAAAAATATCCGATCACGCTATTTCCAGTTATTTATTATTATTAAAAAATAATAATTAAAGATGGCTTTATAGAATACACCTCACCTACTATTTTTACTAAAAAGATCCCAGAAAATAATTAGAGTACTTTATACGGCAATGACGAGATATCACGGATTTTGCAAAACCCCTTATACAAAAGCATTACACGTGCGAAAATGCTCTATTTTATTTTATAACGTGTTTAATGTATATCCAAGGGTAAATGTTAATAGATACTTCTTTGATCAACGAAGTATTCCGTAGGACCGAACACATCCAGGTACATTTCACCTGCAACAAAAATAAACTTTGGAAATTGCCAATATCACGCAAAGATGAGAACAAAAACACAACAATAACAACAACTTCGATTTTGGAAAAAAATTGTTTTTTATGGGGAGTGTGTAATAAGTTGCATTTTGCGAACGCAAGCGAATGCAAACTTCGAAGAATAATTCATGAATAGTATTTGGCATTACATACATTTTAACAAATTGTTGCAGTCATTAAGGTGGATCCACAATGTGGAATTGCACGTGATAAAATAGCTAGGTACTATTAAATGCGAATAATATCGTACCGCTGCTTTTAATCGCGTGTAATTCCTCGTTGTTAGTCCATCTTAATGACCCCAATCCGCATTAAACGACAATATTAAGACTTCAAGACTTCATTTTAGTTGGTATAGCCTGGCAAAAAAGTCGAGTGTGTGGTGACAGCTGGAACTACAATATTTTCAAATAGCAACCAGCACAGTTTGGAGTAATCTGTGGATCATGTTACCAATTTCACTCCGAACAGTGCCTTAATTTTTGCTCGACGTTTTTGCCAGGCTATAAGTATAAACACATTTTTTTTTTATTTAAACAAAACTATGACATTTAAAAGAATCAGTAAAGTTACCGTTTTCAGTCGACAGAGGACTCTGTGTCTTTGGTACACGCGTGGAAGGCCACGACGGGGATCGTACCGAGGACCATGCACGAGCCCATCCCGTAGAAGCACCACGAGTAGCCGCCCGTCACGTCGCGCAGGAGCCCTGGAGACAACCGATTTCTTTTTTATTATAGCGTTTGCCCGCGACTCCGTCTGCGTAGAAGTCGTTTATCGCTTATCTTTCAGCTTTACCAAATTTTCCGGATTAAAAAGTAGGTATAACCATTGTGTCAATTCGGGATATGGCAATTATATCAGTAACTTTACTAATTATATTAAATTATTTCGTTCATCAATTCAGCACAAGCAGTCGAGACATTCATTCATTCCATTCATCCCATTCAATCGAATCATTCATCCCAATAATTTAATTAATATTATTCCTCTTATATTCATTCATCTCATTCAAAATATTGATCTATTTAATTTCATCTATTTTACTCATTTCATTCATTTCAATCGCTCATTGATTAAATAATAAATAAATATCAGGGACAATCTTACACAAATAGACCTAGTCCCAAACTAAGCTCTAGGTACAAGCCTATGGGTACCAGGCAACGTACGATATACATACTTATATAGGGAAATACATTTTTAAATATATAGAAAACATTCATGACTCAGGAACAAATACTCGCGCTCATCACACAAATATTTGCACATACCGGGATTCGAACCCGGGACCGTTAGCTTGGTAGGCAGGTTCACTACCAACTAGGCTAACCGCGTCGTCAGATTCAAATTAGGAATATGCATGAATTTTTTTTATCGTATTTCTTAACAAAACAAAATACCGTAAAAGAGATGGCAAAAAGTGAAATTTAAGTTAAAATCGGTCAAAAAATACAGATAATATAAGCTAAAACTACCATCTAGACCATATAAACTTCATATTAAATTCTTTGCTAGAAAGAGATAGAAACAAATCTTTAATAATGATTTGTATCTTGGTTATTTTTATAGTTATACAAAAAATATTTTTTATCTATTTGTTACATGAATGAATTTTTAGTAACGCAAAAAAAAATCATGCATATTCCATATTCAGCACCAGCAGCCGGGTCATGAATTGATTAGAATCCGTTGATGTGACGCGCGGTCTCACCGGCGGTCGGCGGCACGGAGATGGCGGCGAGGCTCTGGAACATGCGCACGAGCGCGTACGAGGACGCGATGCGCGCCGTGCCGAACGAGTCCGCTAACAGCACCGGTACCAGCAGGAACCAGCACCCCAGGCACAGCCCGTACGCGCCTGACGTCATTCATTACTTTATACTCATTTTTAGGGTACACTAAAAACGAGCCTTTATATAGGATCACTTCGTTGTCCGTCTGTCTGTCAAGTCCCTTAAAGATAAAAAAGATAATAGTAGTTTATGTGACTGGTGCATAATGAGAGGCATTAAAACACGAGTGTGTGCTTATGAAACGTGCCGACAGGCGAGTTTCATAATATAAATATCAAATATCAGGGGACAAGCTCACACAAATTGACCTAGTCCCAAACTAAGCTCTAGGCTTGTACTATGGGTACTAGACAACGATAAACATACTTATATACAGAAATACATACTTAAATACATAGAAAACATCCATGACTCAGGAACAAATACTCGCGCTCATTACACAAATATTTTTCCATACCGGGATTCGAACCCGGGACCGCTAGCTTCGTAGGCAGGGTCACTACCAACTAGGCTAACCGCGTCGTCAAATAATAGCATCACACGAGTGTTTTAATGCCTAATTATGTACAGTTACATACACTATTTTATCTACATACATATTATAAGCTCTCTATGATGTGTTCAGGAACCGCATATTACGACCGGCATAGCCGGCATTGATCAATTTATTAGAACGTCAAAAACGGCGGCAACCGTAGTTTTTTTTTTAATTCAGAGACAATATAGAGTCGGCCTCTACTATCATATCGTTCGATATCAAATTATTAAGTAACATACGAGATTTGTCAAAATTGTATGCAATTGACATTTCATCTCGAATGATATTAATTGAGGTCAAATAAAATTGTTTTGTTTTTCAAAGTTGTTCAAAATTTGAAACTCATAACTTTATCAAATTTGATATCGCTATAAGAACATTATGTTACTGCTACAAATAAGAAAATTATCATAGTCAAATTGATTGTTGTAATGCTGGTCATTGCCAACGGATTCAGAACGCATTATAGAGGACTTATGATATGTGTGTAGATAAAAGATATTTATTCAGTAAGTAGGCCGCACGGGCACTTTTACACGTCAAAATCTACCAGCGCTTCCCAAGAGGAGACCACTGCTGAGAAGAAGCGCCGCAAGAAACTCAACAGTTAGTCATTTTTTAAATAAAAAATTACAATCATACTACTACTACTCTCTCTTCTACTTTTTAGGGTTCCGTAGCCAAAATGGCAAAAACGGAACCCTTATAGTTTCGTCATATCCGTCCGTCCGTGTGTCACAGGCATTTTACTCAAAAACTTCAAGATGTATATTGATGAAATTTGGAGTATAGGTGTCTTGTATAAGCCGCTACTTAGTTTGGTAGTTAAATAACAAAAATAAATATGTAACAGAAGCTGAATTTTTTTCAGTAAACATCAAAATGTGACACTTATTTTGACAGTGGCACTTATTTAAAAACACTTTAAGATTTTTAAGCATTTTTTATTAAGTGAATATTTTCGAAAATAAACACTTCGAAAGTTGCATAAATTGGGTCCTTCTCCTTTATCTCTTAAACTGTATGTCCAAAAATATGAAAAAAAATTATAAAGGCAACGGTTAATAAATACTTTCAACCAAAATTATTTTCAAAATGATCGGATATACCGTTTTTGAGTTATTGCCGAAAAACTGCGCTTCTCAACAAAAGGGGATGAATCAACTTTTAAGGTAATCCCCACTATGAAATGTTTCACTAATTTTTTTTTTTTAGAATAACTAAGCTGTTTATCTGCTAACGGCTTTGACGTTACTTTGAAAACAAATTATTCTAAAATAGTACAATTTTAAACAATAATATACCTAGTTGGTAACACAGGGTAAGATGTTGTCCCCAGGTTTTGTATAAAAAATATGCATTGTTTTAAAAGTGACGCGATTGACGCGAAGTGACGCGATTGGTTTAAAAACGAAACGAACCAGAAACGCTACGTCGAGCGTGAGATTCTTGACTAGACCCCCAGTAAAGTTTTAGTCCCGCAAAAGGAAAGGAGTCCCTTAAAAGTTGATTCACTCAAGGACGTAAGTAGAGTATACTCATCGAATTCCGTGGCTCGCTCAATTCCGTGGTAGCAGTTCTATAAGCCGCCATAGAACCCTGCTAATGGAATCTAGGAACAGAAATACGACCTTACCCTTTTAAATAGGCTAAGGCAAATAAATAAAGGGTGTGTTTTAAGTCCCAGATTCGAACTGCAAGGTTCTATGGCGAATTATAGAACTGCTACCACGGAATTGAGCGAGTCACGGAATTCGATGAGTTTACTATGGTGCCATGAAGATACAATCTTTTGCTGGTGCACTTTATTTGTATTTGTAGTAATGCCAACGGAACCCTACACTGACCATGGCGGACATGCTCTTGCCCAGTTTTCTTAGGAACGCGTGGAGATATCAAGTTATTATTATGTTGTGCGCCAAAGAAGGCTTTTTTGAGCTGGTGAGGTGAAAATGCTGCTTACCTGAAGCGATGGCGAGCGCCCACCACGAGGACAAACTGGGCAGCGTCAGCACCGCTATCCCCGCGACCAGGATGCTGGAAAACATGACAAATATTGATTACACACATTATAAAGATTCCATACTGGCCATGGTAGCCTAGTGGTTTGACCTGCCGACTCTTAAGCAGAGGGGCTCGCACCTCTAATTTTTTCGGAATTTATGTGCGAAATATAATTTGTAAATGTACCATGAGCTTTTCGGTGAAGGAAAACATCGTGAGGAAACCTGCACACACCTGCAAGTTCCCAATCCGCACTGGGCCCGCGTGGGAACTATAGCCCGAACCCTCTCATTGTGAGCGGAGGCCGGTGCCCAGCAGTGGGACGTATATAGGCTGGATTATTATTATATTATTTTTTATTAAAGACTCCATATTCTCGTACCTACACAGGCCCCCTAGCATGCATGAAAGAGATAAAATTTGACGGGTGCTAGGGAAATGAATATATCTATTCCGGGTAGGTATTGTTTCGTAGAAAATTAATAGCTCGATTTTCTTTTGCCCGAACACGATACTTCGATTCTCAGTAACGCGAATTTTTACTTCTTCGAATTTTCGTTTCTCCGAATTTCATTACTTCGATTATTACATTTCCGATTTTTAATTGAAAATATGTTCAAATCTACGAAGTTTTAATATCCCGAATGCACTTTTCACAGAATAGGTTTTCCCCGATTGTTCAGTTAAACGATTGTTTAATTTCCCGAATAAGTTTCATTTCTGTACGCGGTTTCACACAAAGTCGGAATATAAAGATTTTATGATTTCTTATTTATGTTTCGGGCGCTTCGCCGGCCGCTGCCGCGGCACGCTCGCTTCGCTCGCTCGGCTCGCGTGCTGTTGTGGTCACAGTTCTAACCTAACCTAACCTAACCCAACCTAGTGAGGGGGGTATTGGTTTTTTTTATGGCGGGGGGCTTCGCCCCCCGAGCCCCCACACCCCCCTCCGCCTAGCTATCCCACTCCGCCTTCCTAAAGTGTGTCAAACATTCGAAGTCGAAACCCATTCGAAAAGTATTAATTAGGATTTCCAACTATCAGAATCAACCGTTTTCGGTGAAACGTTTTCGAGAAACAGAAAATTTTGCCTATTAATATTCGATGTATTGAAAAAGCAGCAAGTGAAATTAGGAGAACTGTGGTTTCGGACAACAGATGACTTCGAGTAAATGAAATTACAAAGCAATGAAATTCTAACTATCGTGATTCGAACAACTGGAAATTCTGACAAACGTGGTCGGAGAACCGAAATTCGAGGTATTGACTTTCTACGAAACGATAGGCACCCATCTATTCCATATTCTAACGTAAGACTTAACACTTAAGGTTTAAAAGTGTTTTGTAAATCTGTCCTTGAACAGCTTGTAGACACCGGGACGACGCAGTCTAGCGGGCACAGCTATATTTACCTTACAACGGTTCCAGGCAATTCAATCCCTCAAAATTAACTAGTTTGAAAAGAAACATTAGGTCTAGTGCTTTTCTTCTGCTACTGAGCGAGGTGAATTTATCTGAAGTTAGGTAGGAAGACCGCCGTCTGTACTTGTACTTAATATATCGGTGAATATAATAATGACAATTGGAATTGGCGTATAACTAAGTACTTGTACTTTTGGACCCTGTGTGTCAAGATGGAGCGCCGATATGCGCAGATTGGAAGGTGTAGGTTGGATGAGAGAAGCTAACTGACTGACTGACTGGACTAGTACGGGCTGATAATGATGATTATATACGCCCATTGCCATTTTATCCATCGATATATTCTGTGACCAGGTTTACCTTAGGATGTAGGCTTTCCTTCTGCAGAACAGATGTAAGTCGCACAGCCAACCGAGTCCAAGCCGACCGCATAGATCCAGCACTGCGCTAATAGCTACCAGACGACCTGGGAACAACACGGTATTCCAGTATAAATATAGCTAATGCTGCCTTTCCATTGAGGCGGAGACGAGCGGAGCGGTGCGAAAAGGACCAATCACCTTGTACAGTACCCACACTAACGCATAGCACACAGAAACTAGAGGAATCTGATTGGTCCTTTTCGCACCGCTCCGCTCGTCTCCGCCTCAATGGAAAGACAGCCTAAAGCAGTAAAGAAACTACGTACAAATGTTCGAAACGTCGCACGCACAGACGCACGTCTCAACGAGACCCCTAAGCGGACATGGCAGTGCTGTATGGATGAGCGTGCGTCTGTGTGACTGCGACGTTTCGGACGTTTGTTCGTAGTTTCTTTCTTGCTTTAGCTGTGTTTATACTGTGACGGTATACTAATGATTGGGTATTGAATGAATAGGCTATTTGACTATTGTCGAAATAAATTATTTTTACACTACCACTAAATCAAACACAAAATAACACGGAAAAATCTAGCTATCACTTATTTTTGGAATTTAAACGATTTTTAATTCAACAAAAACCTTATAAAGGAACACTGAACATTGTGACGTCACAGGTTCCTATTTTCATACTAACTTCATACTACCGGATCGTTTTGACGTTTCAATAAAAGTTGCTGATTTGACCAGTCAGTCAAATAGCCAATAGATTAATGAATGGATATTTATTCGAATACTTTTGTACAGATTACAATAGTCCATTTTCAACCCCCGACGTAAAAAGAGGGGTGTTATAAGTCTGACGTGTGTAGATGAGCAAAAACTTCAACGGGCTCCGAGCACGTACTTTTTCACCTGGAGGGACTTCGTCACTAGAAGATTTCCAGTATTAAAAAACTCCCGACAAAATCGTGATCAGAGCTCATAACTTTTAAACGGCTTAACGGGTTTTCATCAAACCAAGCTAAGAACACTCTCGATTAAGTCACCTTTCTAATAAAAAAAAGTAAATTAAAATCGGTCCATCCGTTTAAGAGCTACGATGCCACAGACAGATACACAGATACACACGTCAAACTAAGGGCGGCCGCACATTGAGCCACTAGTGGCGGCCACTATTGGCTATTGTTTATTGGAGAAGCCGGCGACTGTGGCCGAGTGTGCGCGCGAGGCGAGCCACCAAACGCGGCCACTAGTAGCGAGCGCGGGCGACTACCGCAGCTTGTGGCTCAGACGCGGCCACTCGAACGCCCGGTGTGCGCCGATGCTATACAAAATGTAAGAAAAAACTCGTCCGCAGCTTGTGGCGGCCACTAGTGGCTACGCTGTGGACGCGACTAGTGGCGTAATGTGCAGCTCTTATAACACCCCACTGTTTTGCGTCGGGGGTTAAGAATGGAATGGCTCTGGTAGAATGACATTAAAACGATGATGGCGAGTCACCGGCGGCCGCCTTGCTGTGGCCGGCCGACACCGCGGCCGCCGGCAGGTAGTACAGCGCGTACGGCGAGCCGCACGACATGAGCGCCACGGACGCACACAGGAGCCCGAAGCGCCACGACTTCAGCAGCGACACGTCTAAATATCTGGAATTCATTCAAATATTATTTATATTTTCATATCGGTTGTTGATTTTACTTCTACGCAATTAAAATGAAATCTTTATTTTAGTTTGTAACATGGATGGACGAGATAAAATTTGACAGATAATATAAGCATTTACTACTAATCAGACAGAGAGATCCGACATGAACTGTGGCGTCAGTGTTACGGCCATATAAACTCAATGTTAAATTCTGTTTTGCTACAAAAATAGAAACAAATCTTTAATAGCTTATATCTTGGTTATTTTTATTGTTATAGGAAAGATATTTTTTCTCTACTGTTTGCTACATGAATGACAAATTATTAAAGCAAAAAAAAGTTCATACATATTCCCTATTTATGAATGGCCCCCTAATAACAGGAATGCTCAAAACATGCAAGATTTGAACTACACTTTGACAAACAAACATGTGAAATAGAACTAGCTAATATACCTAAACTAACCGAGTTAATACCCCCGACGTCAGCGCCTAAAAAACCCTCTGAGCAATGAGCATAAACTTCAACGGGCTCCGAGCACGTACATTTTCACTGGAGGGACTTCGTCGCTAGAAGATTTCCAGTATTAAAAAACTCCCGACAAAATCGGGATCAGAGCTCATAACTTTTAAGAACACTCTAGATCAAGTCACATTTCTAATTTAAAAAAAAACTAAATTGAGCCATCCATTTAGGAGCTACGATACCACAGACAGATACACAGATGCACACGTCAAACTTATAACACCCCTCTTTTTTGCGTCGGGGGTTAAAAACAAATGTTATATCATACCTGGAGATGGTCTCCACGCATCCCTTCTTCCTTTTCACCTCGACCTTCTGTTCTTCAGGGTCTTGCTTCACGATTATAGGCTCCGGTAACTTTTGAATTAGTCGAGGCAGCGGCGGCTTGATGTACAAGGATCTAAAATATAAAAATTTCTATCATGGGTCTATATTGGAAATCCTAAGACTATTCCAACGAAGCGGAGACGAGCGGAGCGGAGAGGAGTGCAGCTGTGAAATGAGGTATGTGATTCCACTGAGGCGGAGACGAGCGGGGATGAGTGGCGTACTATACAAACTTGATACAGTCGTCTCCGCTTGACTATTTTCATTGAAGCGGAGCGGAGACGAGATGTGGATTACAACCAATGTGATTGGTCGATTCCTACACAGTTCCTCTTCGCTCCGCTCGTCTCCGCTTCTATGGAAAGGCAGCCTAATAGTCTGTCTTAACGCATCGTTAGTCCAAATTATCGATTGTCCTAAAGCCATTTCCGCCTGAATTATAAAACTTTATAGTGTTGTTATAACAAAACCTAACCTAAGCTAACATATCGATGGGTCTCTGACTCAGCCTCGTATATGAAATTTTACGAAATCCGAATATCCACTTTAGATACACGTCAAGTACAAAGTAGATATTCCAATTTCATAAATTTTCATATACTCGTTGAGTCAGAGACCCGTCGTACTTTTCACATTATATAAGAAATCATCATTCTTTAAATAAACTGTATATTATAATAAAGATAAAATAATTTAATTTGTTGATGGCTTTATTTCGACAACAACTCTTTGTGCATAATTTATTTCGTCTGAATAGACTGTTAGAGCGTTGGACTACTACGCAAAGACTGCGGGTTCGAACCCCAGCTATGGATTGTTTTTTTTTTTTTTTGTATTTTCGGTTTTTCGGAAAATTCGGTTTCGTCCCGACGACGCTCGGTCTCCCAGGTATTTTATTTTATATAAGTTAGTTGTTTTTATGGTCATGTAATGTTATGTGAATATATTGCTTATTAAAAAAAAAACTTACCTTTTTTAAATTCAGAATTTCAACAAACCATGAAGCCCGAGACGAAGTGTCGCAGGCCTTCCACAAGGTGGACCGACGATCTGATAAAGGTCGCGGGAAACCGCTGGATGACAGCAGCAGAGGACCGGTCGTTGTGGAAAACCTCGGGGAAGGCCTTTGTCCAGCATTGGACGTCTTGCGGCTGATGATGATGATGATGAAGCCGTGTAAAATGAGTCGAGTATTATCTGACCTGCTGATGGCGCGGCGGCTGGCCTTGTACACGCAGGTGCTGTCGGTGGACAGGTCCTCGACGGAGTGCAGGATGGATGACGAGCGCGTCGGCCGCAGCCGCGCCACGCCGCGGGGCACGCCTGCAACAACCAATAGCTATGTCTACACCAGTGCGCTTTCACGTTTATCTTGCGTTTCCTCTGACGCATTCCTCTGCAACCATAGCGCATGCAATAACGCATACGCTCAAACTGGTTTGACAGCAGCGCACGGTGATCCGTCACCGTTGGGTAGACGGGCAACATTTTGTGCCTTTTAGCGAATAAAATAGCGGAAGATAAAGTTAAAATTGATTCTATTGAAAATTATCGAACATATCAAGTTTTGCGGGACCACAAGCCCAAAGATTACACAAATAAAATAAAACGAAACGACGCGTTGATTTCTCTGAGCCAAAAACATAATTATGTTGCAAAAACGGTCCAGATTCTCCTTTTTTTCGTTTTTTCCTTGCACTTAACACTAAATATGCCGCACTGATAGCTACTAATTCGCGTCCATCTTGACGGCTAACCGAGGCGCGTGTGTACGCTGCATGCAACAAGCGCACAGGTGTAGATAAGCTGCATGCGTCTTAAAGGCAATCAATATTGCATGCGCTTGACGCAAGACGAATTGAAAGTTGGAGACGCAAGATGAATATGAAAGCGCACTGGTGTGGACGTAGCTAATCACTTATACACACCGGTCAAGTGCGAGTCGGACTCGCGCACTGAGGGTTCCGTACGTATTTGGCCGATTTTTAGTATTTGTTTTTCTATAGGGTTTGTTCTATAATCATACCAAATTTGAACAAACACAAACAGATAGGACAGACGGACAGAAGGACGGACCCGTTAGGCACCCTTCGGGTACGGAACCCTAAATATTTCCTACAAAGTGTCCTTCTTGATAATATCGCTATAAAAATGTGAAATCGCTATAGTCGCGTAGTAATAAAAGGTAATAAAAGTTAGGACGAGAAACTTTTATTTTAAACCTTAAACGTTATGTTTTACGTTAGAATATGGAATAGATGTATTCATTTCCCTAGCAACTGTCAAATTTTATCTCGTTCATGCAGGTTAAGCCCGCGGCGGTAGAGCGAAAACATGCAATATAGATGAGGACTGGTTAAGAAAACGAAATTGTATTGAAGTAGTCCGTCAGTCAGATTATCAAAAAATAATGGACACGTATTTTTTCTTTTGTCAATCAAACAAAAAATGACAAAGATAAAGCGCGTCAAAGTTCGGAAGTGGGGGCACGTGACGTCACTTCTGTGTAAAATATGTATTGAGACATGACGTCATACGACATTTCAACTCAATATATCTCCGTAATTGTTTGATTATGTGAAAAAAGAATAACACGTGTCTAATAGTTTTTTGATAATCTACCTGATCGACAAAGAAAAAAAATTAGTCACCATCCCTAATAGATATATTGCTTATTTCTTTGCGATAAACCATTCTTACCTACAACTCCAAGTACATCCATCCCCTCGGAGTCTTCAGAATCAGAAACGTGTAGGGGATGATTCTGTTTCGTAACCTGAAAGGAAATTCAAAACGATTAATAGGTGCCGTCTAGGTGAGTTCGGGCCATTCTCGACCTTGGTCTCAACTATATTATAGGGTCAAGAGCGAACCAATATAAGTAATATTAAAAAAAAAACATCTATACAAGAGATAAGAATAGAGAGATCTCTCTCCAGGCGGGTGTTGTGCCTGGGAACCGAAGTCCATTCGGATAAAGTTGAAAGTTCTATGCAACTTGACTGGGGAAACTTCGATAACGCGATCTAGAACAATAGTTACACTTTTTGTCGCTGGTGGCGCTACCCGTACTTAGTTGTCTTCTACTTGCTGCGTGTTGTAGCTAGATGTCGCTAGTCGCTACGCATCATTAAATAAACAGATAAAATACCCTGACAAAATTGGAACTCCTATTTTCGAAGCTCATTATTCTTAAACGGCCCAACAGATTTTCACCAAACTTAGCTAAGAACGTTCACGATCAACTCACCTTTCAAACAAAAAAAACTAAATCAAAATCGGTTCATCCGTTTAGGAGCTACGATGCTACAGACAGATACACAGATACGTTAACCTTATGAAACGCGTCTGCTTTGCGTTGGGATCAAAAAAAGGTAGTTTTGCGTGTCTCAATAGGATAATAGGATAAAAAGTTACAAGGAAACGCCAACTACCATCAATTAGTATCGTTGGTATCATATTGGAAAGTGGAAGTGGTATCACATTGGAAAATTTTGTAGGATAACGTGATACAAAGTGCTGTCTATGTGCCTATCAATCTTCTTTCCAAATTTCAACCAAATATGTCCAGCCGTTTAAGCGTGAAGCGGTAACAATCATACTATCACTCATGCTTTGTGTATGTTATGTTACAAACTTTCGCATTTATAATATTAGTGTGACGTGATGTGATATGATGTGATGTGATGTGATATTATGTGATGTGATGTGATATCATGTCATGTGGTGTGATGTGATATGATGTGATTCGGCTCTACCTCAATAAGGCGCGGATGCATGATCTCCGCTATCAGATCGTTCCTCTTGGCTTCTTCACTCAGCAACACATTCTTCTTGTTTAATTCTGCGTCCGGCTGAAACAGCGCTTGTAGCCTGTTGTCTTTGCCTTCCCTTTTAACTAAAAAAAGATTATATTTCAGAATTCCATACTGTGCACAAAGGGGCACAAAGTAAATAAATAATTAGCAAATAAAAGTTTTAAAAAATATAAGTAAAAATGGCCTGAACCTTTAATGTGGCAAAAATAAAAAAGTTCTACATTCAAACATTTGAAACCTCTTTAGATTTTAATACAGCAAAATTAGTCACAAAAAATATAAAAAAATGAACGTTATGGTATTTTCACTGTGATGAACATTGTCAAATTAAGGGTGGCATTCTCTACCAATCAACCAATGGGCCAAAAAGAACAATTTAAGGTTGGTGCTAAGAAACATATAATAGAAATAGAAATTCAGTCACAAATAAAACTAGTTAATTAACTAATATACAACAAAAATACTCCAAATTATATTCAGGCTGAATACACTGTGAACATTATTTTGTACACCTATATTACTGTGTTCTAGCAAATGAATTTATTAATATAATATAATTTAGATAAATATATATAATAAATAAATAAATAATAAGTAAATAAATATCAGGGACAATCTCACACACATTGAGCTAGTCCCAAACCAAGCTCTAGGCTTGTACAATGGGTACTAGGCAACGATATACATACATAGAGAAATACATACTTAAATATATAGAAAACATACATGACACAGGAACAAAAACTCGCTCTCATCACACAAATATATCTTACATTACAAGATAGGCTAGGTAAAAAAACCTATAAACAGCCTACCTTCTTGTAAATCGTCCAGTAGAGTGGTATGTTCAGTGGTTGTAGTCCCTGGGGTCGCACGTTCCTTGATGCACGGCGGGTCGCGGTACAGGGTGGCCGACACACATACGTGGAACATACCGCCACCTATAAATATACAACGCATATATATAGCCTTACGACCAATCCGGGAACCCGGTATCAAATTTTTTTTTGGGTTGTATATAAATGGCCATTCTTTAATTACGTCTGTAGAGAGGCTAATAGAGAGATCTCTATCCAGCGGGCTTAACATGCAAGCACGAGATAAAATTTGATTACGTAAGACTTAACGCTTAAGGTTAAAATAAAAGTGTCTCGTCCTGACTTTTATTACCTATTATTACTAAGCGACTGTTGCGATTTTCACATTTTTATTGCGATTTTATGGAGACGGGACACTTTTATTTTAAACCGCGTTAAGTCTTACGTTAGAATATGGAATAGATATATTCATTTCTCTAGCACCTGTTAAATTTTATCTCTTGCCAGGGCGCCAGGCAGGGCTGTGCCGCGGACCGAAGTCCATTAGGATGAAGTTGAAAGTTGTATATATGCAACTTGACTGGGGAAACTTCGATAGCGCGATGTAGAACATTAGTTGCGCTGTTTGTCGCTGGTGGCGCTGCCCGTACTTAGTTGTCTTCTACTTGCTACGTGTTGTAGCTAGATGTCGCTAGTCGCTACACGTCCTTTGGCGAACTTTAGGTAAATAGACAGTGCCTATCCCGACCGTTGCTAATGATTGGTAGAAGTGTATACGAAAAGGTCTACGGTTATCTGTTAAGATAAGTTGTCTTTGGATTCTCGTAGACTTACCTAAAAGTAATACAGTCCCGTGAAGACCGTACATGCCGACAAGTTTCTCTATGAGCATCGGGAACACGAAGCTGCCAGCAGCTGTCCCACTCACACATATACCGTTGGCCAGTGCTCTGAAAAGAGATAGTACGATGTATGTTAGATGCGTTTGTGAGAAGTCGGATTTTTTGCAATTCGAAAAATATAGGTCGAATTATTCCTTAAATATTTTTACTATACATTTAATTAAGCAGGTTGTACATGGTTGTACTTAATGAAAAATATATTGCTTCACGCTTGACTAAGAAAATATGTAATTAGGTATAACGACATTAATTGAGAATGAATAAATATTAGGACAATCCTACACACATTGACCTAGTCCCAAACTAAGCTCTAGGCTTGTACTATGGGTACTAGGCAACGATATATAGAGAAATACATACTTAAATATAAAGAAAACATCCATGACTCAGGAACAAATACTCGCGCTCATCACACAAATATTTGCCCATACCGGGATTTGAACTCGGGACCGCTAGAATGAAATTTACCTGTGTTTATCGAAATATCGGGAAACGATAACAATTCCAGGGGTAGTCGAAAGTCCTCCGCCAATACCTGCAATTTAAATATAACCGTTTTCTTACACATACATACAACCTAATAACAACAATGGCTCCAGCCAAATAAAAATTGAGACAACTTTTCTTTTTTTGTAGTAGAGTACCAAGGCAAGAGGCATACAGCCACTCAGGACTTACAGGCCTCGGATAAAGTCGGCTAGACTCGCATAAGACCGTATGAGAGCGAGGGAGAGAGAAGGACTAACCCGAATATTCTAACTGCTTCAGGGCTGTACAGTCAAGGGCATTAATATCTATTCAGCCATCGCGTCAAATATATGTATACAAGGACCTTATAGTGGCATAAAGGTGTATAGATATTTTTGAGATCTTGGGAACGTATATATATTTATGCCCTTGATTGTACCCTAACTATAGTGATGTACCGTTATACTAGAGGAAAAATAGCATATTTTGGCGGCAAAATATGTACCTCAATGAAACTTTGTTTATAACTTTATTTTGGCACTAGGAATGAGGAACTATTTATTGATTTATTTATTTTATTTATTTTTAGGATCTGCCGAGTCCTACCATAAATAAAATAGAATTTCGTTTTCTTTACTGAGACATCATCCCTATTCCATCTTGGCGAGACCCACAGTTGCTTACACACGTGAGACCAAAGCCGGTCAAGTGCGAGTCGGACACGCGCACCGAGGGTTCCGCACAAACTTGAAGGTATCTAAATAGTAACACGCAATAAGTATGCACTTTCGTACATACTCAGTGATAGTGCGTGTCAGTTTATACTGGGCTTATTTTTTATGTGATGTAACTACAAATTAACGGTTTTCGGATTTTTTCCTTTACTTGTGCTATAAGACATTGCTTCTTGCCAAATTTCATGATTCTAAGTCAACGGGAAGTACCCTATAGGTTTTGTTTCCCTTGAGATTCCCTTCAATTTGCGGCATAAACGGCCGTATCTTTTGATTGCGTTGACTTAGATGTCTGATTTTTTCACAGATCCAAGGGATTGCAGACCTAAGTATTTGATATGAATTTCAACTTGATACCTTCACGCGTTCCTGAGAAAAATGGTCTTGACAGACACACAGACAGACGGACAACAAAGGGTAGGTACCTATAAGGCTTCCGTTTTTTTCATTTGAGGTACGGAACCCTAAAAACGAGTCCAATCGTTAGTTCAATGATGCCTTACCAGTCATGACTCCGAAGCTCAGCAGCAGATGCAGCAGGCCCGTGCTGAAGTAGGAGAGCGCCAACCCGGTGCCGCAGAATAGTCCGCCCACGAACACCACCAGCCTGCAGGAGTACTTCTCGCAGAGGGCGGACGACAGGGGCGCTGCACAATACACAAACATCATTGACACGTTACACACACAGAGACACACACACTCAGACACACACACACAGATACACAAACACACACGCACACACATGCACACACGCACGCGCGCGCGCACACACACACACACACACACACACACACACACACACACGCGCGCGCGCGCGCGCACACGCACTCGTTTATCGCTGCTCCTGTGGAACTGTCCAAATTTTCGAAATAAAAAGTAGCCTTCCTTCCCCGGAACTCAAGCTATCTCTATACCAAATTTCATCGAAATCGGTTGAGCGGTTTAGCCGTGAAAGCTTTACAGACAGACTGAGTAAGTGTTGATTAAGCATTCGTCACTCTGGCACCTACATACTAGTCAGAAAAGGGCAGATGATTCGTCACTATGGCACCGACATACTAGTCAGAAAAGTACATATGATTCGTCACTGTGGCACCGACATACTAGTCAGAAAAGTACATATGATTCGTCACTGTGGCACCGACATACTAGTCAGAAAAGTACATATGATTCGTCACTGTGGCACCGACATACTAGTCAGAAAAGTACATATGATTCGTCACTGTGGCACCGACATACTAGTCAGAAAAGTACATATGATTCGTCACTGTGGCACCGACATACTAGTCAGAAAAGTACATATGATTCGTCACTGTGGCACCGACATACTAGTCAGAAAAGTACATATGATTCGTCACTGTGGCACCGACATACTAGTCAGAAAAGTACATATGATTCGTCACTGTGGCACCGACATACTAGTCAGAAAAGGACAGATGATTCGTCACTCTGGCACCTACATACTAGTCAGAAAAGGACAGATGATTCGTCACTCTGGCACCGACATACTAGTCAGAAAAGGACAGATGATTCGTCACTCTGGCACCTACATACTAGTCAGAAAAGGACAGATGATTCGTCACTCTGGCACCTACATACTAGTCAGAAAAGTACATATGATTCGTCACTATGGCACCGACATACTAGTCAGAAAAATATATATGATTCGTCACTCTGGCACCTACATACTAGTCAGAAAAGGACAGATGATTCGTCACTCTGGCACCTACATACTAGTCAGAAAAGGACAGATGATTCGTCACTATGGCACCTACATACTAGTCAGAAAAGTACATATGATTCGTCACTGTGGCACCGACATACTAGTCAGAAAAGGACAGATGATTCGTCACTATGGCACCTACATACTAGTCAGAAAAGTATATATGATTCGTCACTGTGGCACCGACATACTAGTCAAAAAAGTACATATGATTCGTCACTCTGGCACCTACATACTAGTCAGAAAAGTACATATGATTCGTCACTCTGGCACCTACATACTAGTCAGAAAAGTACATATGATTCGTCACTCTGGCACCTACATACGTCACTTGACGGACTACGTCACTACAAGATCTCAAGTATAAAAAACTCCCGACAAAGTCGCTTTCAGAGCTCATAACTTTTAAACGGCTTAACGGATTGTCATCAAAAAAAGCTAAGAACACTCTCGATTAAGTCACCTTTCTAACAAAAAAAATTAAATCAAAATCGGTCCATCCGTTTAGGAGCTACGGTGCCACAGACACAGATACACACGTGAAAGTTATAACACCCCTCTTTTGCGTCGGGGGTTACAAATTGTTTTAATGGACTTACCCAGCGCCAGACAAAGCGTGGAAAGCGCGGCGGGGATCCAAGAGGCCACCGACTCCGAGCTGTCGGGGAACGTCTCCATGATCTCCACATACAGCACGCCGTACGATTTGAACAGCCCCGCCACCCAGAACTGGACCATGAAGGCGCCGAACACCACCACCCAGCCGTAGCCACCGTCCGGGGGGCTCGTTCTGTGGACAATAAATAAAAAAAAAAACTTTGTATTTCAGACATTTGTATCCATAGTGTGTTAGTACAATAAAGCTTTAACCTATGTTCGTAACACACGGCAAAAGTAAAAAAAAAAAAAATTAAAGTAAGAGTTGAACATCGCAGGAGCAACCAAAATAAATGGTGTGTTTTAATTGCTCCTCCCGATGGCAACTTGGACCCAGTAATGTGTAAGTGTGCAATCCAGACCTTCGGAAGGCTGTTGCTGCTGCCACGCACCCTGCTCATCAGTGACGCTATCCTGAACGTTTGGATGGATGTTTGTTTCTCAATCACGCCTGAACGTTTGAACGGATCTGGATGAAATTTGGCACAGGGATACACATGGCTGGAATAACACATACGTTTTCTTCCGAAAAAATTTACCGGAGGAGCAGCGATATGACTTCTACGTGGACGAAGTCGCAGGGAAATGCTAGTAAAGAATAAAAAGCAAGCAAACAGGTGCTAGGGAAATTAATACATATACCATACTATAACGTACGACTTAACGCTTAAGGTTTAAAATAAAAGTTTCTCGTCCAGACTTTTATTACCTTTTATTACTAAGCGATTTTATCCGGTATTGCTAAAGTAATTAAATAAATCGTTCAAATCTATGAAGTGCCTGTGCACACTAGCGTTTTTGACCGAGGGTCTAAGGGCTAAAACGCTAACTAGTGTGCACAGGCTCTAAGCTGAGCATGATATATAATTGCTCTAGCAACTTTTTATTCGTGCTGTCACTTTATTCTTGTGATATTTTAATATTGTAGTCTATGTATGTTAAAAGCCACTTATATGTATATTTTTAAACGCGCCATTTTGGATTTTTTAAGTAAGTATCACTAAGTACACAGTGACGCGACGCTATAACGAATCTAATGATACCTCCATTAAATGTGACGTTCTCAATATAAAGGGACCTTATGGAGGCAGGCGGTTACGCAGTTCTTAGAACTGTTACCATAGTATTCGTATAGTTACAAGAACAAGAAGAGCGTAACTGCCTTCCTCCATAAGGTCCCTTTATACTGAGAACGACACAAATGTTTTTGTTTGTTGTCTCTATCAACTCTAGGTTAATAGACGCGTTATGGTACCTAAAGCCGGGTACTCACTCGCTCGGCGAGGCGCGGAGTTTCCTGGAGGCTGCCAAGAGAGGGCGCGCCGTCACCGACGACAGCGTCAGCAAGGAGTCTTCCTCTTGCTCGGTGGGGGACATCGCGGACAGGTACGCGCCCACTTGCTGTAACATAAACAAATACAACACCTTTGCAACGCCATGTCAAATACATTTTAAAAAACATATTATTGACTTATTGATTGAATATATTTTTTATCTACACACATATCATAATAAGTCCTCTATAATGCGTTCAGAATCCGTTGGCAATGACCAGCATTACAACAATCAATTTTACTATGATAATTTTCTTATCTGTAGCAGTAACATAAGGTTCTTATAACGATATAAAATTTGGTAAAGTTATGAGTTTCAAATTTCGAATATCTTTGAAAAACAAAACAATTTTATTTGACCCTAATTCAAATATCATTCGAGATGACATTTAATTCGAAATTAAATGTCAATTGCATACAATTTTGACAAATCTCGTATGTTACTTGATAATTTGATATCGAACGATATGATAGTAGAGGCCGACTCTAGTTTGTCTCTGAATTAAAAAAAAAACTACGGTGGCCGCCATTTTTGACGTTCTAACAATTGATCAATGCCGGCTATGCCAGTCGTAACATGCGGTTCCTGAACACATCATAGAGAGCTTATAATATGTATGTAGATAAAATAATGTATGTAACTGTACATAATTAGGCATTATGCACCAGTCACAAAAACTACTATTACTAATTAATTAATTAAATGTTGACATGATAATTATTATAACGCTGTGGTTTATTACTGTTAAGTTATAATTTAAATAAACGAATTATTAATTACAAGTCTTCACTCACACGCCAATGCAACTGAAAACCTGATCTAATTTCAACCTTACGTCATAAAAATACGTCGTTAAATAAATAAAATGAATATCACGGGGCAATCTCACACAAATTGACCGACTATGTTATTTTGTTAACACATCGTTCAGTTCTACTCAGTCGATGAATAGCCGGCGAATTTACGTCGTCCGTCAAGGTGGGTAAATGACATTCAACTGCCTGTACATTCATTTAGTCGCTGGTTTCACAGACGACTGAGGCTGAGGCTATTCATCGACTGAGTAGAACTGAACGACGATGCGTTAACAGAATAACATAGCTAGTCCCAAACTAAGCTCTAGGCTTGTACTACCTATGGGTACTAAGCAACGATATACATACTTATACATATAGAGAAATAAATACTTAAATATAAAACATCCATGACTCAGGAACTCGCGCTCATCGCACAAATATTTGCCCATACCGGGATTCGAACCTGGGACCGCTAGCTTCGTACGCACATTTTATAAGTACTTATTTTTCAAATTTTGATCTGTGCCACATAAATAACGTATTTTTGGTATTTCAGGAGTCATTCCCCCTTAACCGAACCCTGGATCCACATCGTTTGCCTCGCTTGCGCTTAAATACCTCTAAGACCATTTGGTACAGTCAACTCACTGTGGCTAGTGGTAGCTCGAGCATGAGGCTGTGCGGCCGCTCTCTCTGCTCCGGCGGCGCCGACTGTACCGACAGCAGCGAGCCCGCGCTTGGAGACATGGTCGCCTGTACAACAATCATTTGTGACATTCTCAATATAAAGGGACCTTATGGAGGCAGACGGTTACGCCGTTTTTAGAACTGTTATCGTAGTATTCGTGTAGTTACAAGAATAAGAAAAGCGTAACTGCTTCTTCCATAAGGTCCCTTTATATTGAGAACGTCACATTTTTATTATTCCATTTTTGATTATTCATACATTACTTAAGTGTCCAACCAGATTTATATTTTACGACCGAAACTGACTGTGCGTTTGTCTCAATTTCTGGTATTATTTTGAGTAGTTTTCTTATTTTTTCAAATAAAGTGTAATTAACATTGGGACGATGTCAAAGACCTGTTATCTAGGTACTAGACGAAGTGTTTATCTTGAAATCACATTTTAATCAGTCTCTAACATTTGACGAGTTCAAAATATAAACTTATCACTCCCTAATATTATAAGGTAGCGGGCTTAACGAGCAAGCACGAGATAAAATTTGACAGGTGCTAGGGAAATGAATACATATATTCCATATTCTAACGTAAGACTTAACGCTTAAGGTTTAAAATAAGTGTCTCGTCCTGACTTTTATTACCATTTATTACTAAGCTACTATTGCAACTTTCATATTTTTATAGCGATTTTATGAAGACGGGACACTCATTTTAAACCTTAAGCGTTAAGTCTTACGTTAGAATATGGAATAGATGTATTCATTTCCCTAGCACCTGTCAAATTGTATCTCTTGCATGGATGCTACGGGGCCACTAGATAGTCTATATCTTACCTAAGCGTATGACGGTCATTCTCCGAGCGTATAAACCGCCCGTCATACTTCTAAATGCGTCACCTAATTATTGGCTATATAGACAACTACGGCAATTTTAAAGCTTATTCCCAGCACAGGCCTGTATTATCTATGGTTTAGCATTTGGTTCTATATGAACTTTTGATATATAATTAACAATTTCGGCGACTCGTTAATTAGAAGGACGACGGGCGGTTGAAACGTTCGGAGAATGACCGATGACTGAGACTCCCTCATCACTACGGCCCGTATCAATAAACTCATCTTGAGTAGGGGTACTTACAAGCGACACATCACTAACGGCAGAGGCGACAGCTGACACGACAACGGCTCTCGACTTCAACTGCAAGCAGCGAGTGCCACTCATAACCGTAACTATGCCCATCTCACGTCTAAAGGCCTCCCAGTCAAAATCAGTCTATTATAGTCCTATTCCTATATCCCGCCATAAACCAACTCACTTTAAGGCTGCCTTTCCATTGAGGCGGAGACGAGCGGAGCGGTGCGAAGGACCAATCAGATTCCCTCTAGTTTCTGTGTGCTGCGTTAGTGTGGGTACTGTACAAGGTGATTGGTCCTTTTCGCACCGCTCTGCTAGTCTTCGCCTTAATGGAAAGGCAGCCTATGAGTTCTTATACACGGGCGGTGGCACGCCGCAGCAGCAGCAGACGAGTTGGTGGCATTTTAAGCGACAACTTCGTTGGTTTTAGTCGACGGATGCTGCCTATACAATATAAGAAGCCTAGTGGATTCATGTTCTTACCTCAACGATGGAGTCAGTTGGAAGGTCGATGGAGCCGGACAGAGGCGCCGAGACAGGGGGAGCGCTGCCCACAAGCTGAACATCGAGCTTTGACAGCTCCTGAAGCAAGAAGGCTTATTTTAATAAATAAAGAAATATCAGGGGACAATCTCGCTAAAAAAAAAGCCGTGGTAGCCTAATGGTTTGACCTGCCGACTAAGCAGAGGGTCGTGGGTTCGAACCCGGGCTCGCACCTCTAAGTTTTTCGGAATTTATGTGCGAAATATAATTTGTAAATTTACTATGAGCTTTTCGGTGAAGGAAAACATCGTGAGGAAACCTGCACACACCTGCACGCCCCACTGCTGGGCACAGGCCTCCACTCACAATGAGAGGGTTCGGGCTATAGTTCCCACGCGGGCCCAGTGCGGATTGGGAACTTCGCACACACCGTCAAATTGCTTTGACAGTATAGAAGGGTGGGGCTGGATCGATGGGGAACAGTAAATCATTGCCTTTTTCTATGAGAAAAAGGAGTTAATGTCTCGTTTGCCCTCTGATAACATATTAGGCATGCCTACAACTGATCTAGGTGCCAAAGAGTTTATTATTTCCCTAAAATATAAGCGTAAACCACTGTTCCCCACAGATCCACTGTTTCCCTCCCCTACGCGCCACAAGCATGAGTGAGCTAACACTGAATCATGAATAGTCGAGGCTGCGCCGCCTGCGTGTGTGCGTAGATTTACCTCAGTCTCAGGGCTGTTGAAGTACTTGGCTGTATATACTTTGGTAGCGGTAACTGCTAAGTATCTTAATTGACGTATAACAAGAAACTATTACTAATTTAAAATTTAAAAGCCAGACGATTCTTTAGCCTTGGCTCATCAAATCGATACTGTAACCAGTAAAGTCTCGTGGTACTCGGTACGGCGCCGGTCGATTTCGTGACGTCCGACTAATCAATGTTAACCTATCGTGATTGACAGTAATATTATTCTATAGCTTTTGTCTTTCTACTCGAATACACCGTGGTAGCCTAATGGTTTGACCTGCCGACTCTTAAGCAGAGGGTCGTGTTCGAACCCGGGCTCGCACCTCTAAGTTTTTCGGAATTGATGTGCGAAATATAATTTGTAAATTTACCATGAGCCTTTCGGTGAAGGAAAACATCGTGAGGAAACCCGCACACACCTGCAAAGCAATTTGACGGTGTGTGCGAAGTTCCCAATCCGCAGTGGGCCCGCGTGGGAACTATAGCCCAAACCCTCTCATTGTGAGTGGAGGCCTGTGCCCAGCAGTGGGACGTGTATAGGCTGGATTATTATTATTATTACACGCTTAAAATATCCCCCTAGACTTCATAACTCTTAAATGGCCGAATGGTTTTTCATCTAGCTTAGCTAAGAGCAATCTCAATAGAAACATTTCTAATGAACACAGGGACAAAGTAACATTTCAGGGGGATCTCAAAGTTATGGGCCAGCGAGAAATATAATTAGTTATCATTTCGCTCGAACAAACCTATGAAAAGAAACAGGATTATGTATTTTTTAATAATTATAATATTGTTTAACATTATTGTCACTAATAAAGCGAGTGACGTCACACGTTAAGCCGCCCGCAACTCAATGACACGTGTATCGAGACAGATTTTAAATTAATATAACAAAGAGTTTATGTCAAAATAAAGTTTGCCATAAACAAATTAAATTATTTTATCTTTATTATAATATACAGTTTATATAAATAAAGCCGATTTCTTATAAATGTTCAAAGTATAAATACCTTGAAAGCTTCATTTTTTTTTTCGTTAACGGCAACACCTTTGTATAACATTTTATCCATGAGAATAAAAATTCAAGTATAGTCCCTGGAAAAAATCGGACTTCAGTGACCTCCCGTTTGCACATAAACATGACCTTTGTTAGCTGTATACGAAGCCTCACCTAAAACGTTGACCTTCGGCCAATTTCGCTTCAACTTCATTCATTAGATGTAATCAAATAACTACATAGTAATAACAGTAATAAAGTCAATTATTGCGTAGTACTCAATCGCTTTTTTTATTACGCGACTTTTCAAGGACGGTAATGTTTTTTGGGTGTTATTATACTACTTTCTCTCTCTTAATTTAAGAGCTCTGCTCTTGTCGGTGGAGCAATTTCCATTCCTCTCTCCTCTCTGCCAGCTTGACCTCTGTATACGACACGACCTGCACCTTCTCCATAATTTGGTCCATGTAGCTTCTTCTTGGCCTTCTTCTCCCTCTCCTGCCTTCAATCTTTCCCTCTATAATGTTTTTGATGAGCTTGTCGTGCCGCAATAAATGGCCAATCATCTCTCCTCTTCTGTTCTCTATAATCTCCAATCTCTTTTCTCCTTTACCCTCGCCAATACTTCTTGATTCGATACCGTTTCTTTCCAACTTACGAAAGTACTGACTCACCGCAGACAAAGTCGCGGGCGGAAAGCTAGTTAAAAAATATAACTAATTTGTAATATATATAGACGACAACATCAAAATATGCAATCGACTTTTGCATAAACTTTTTAATAAAATTTTATGTGACAGAGTTCTAAAGTGAAAATAATTTTAGTTTAAAAAATCATCGATACACAGCCGAACATATAACTCCTTTTTTGAAGTCGGTTGTAAACGGTTTCTAGAACTGGCGCTCATAAAACTTCGTACAGTTTCTGCGTCATACCCTCGTGTTGCTGGAGAGTTGGCAGACTTCCTGCCAACGTATCGATCCGGTGAGTCAGACCCTTTATTGTGTACCTGGTGAATAAGGCGCAGTTATCTTTTAACTACCCACTAATTTTCAATCCCCCACGCAAAAAAGAGGGGTGTTATAAGTTTAACGCGTGAATCTGAGTAACTCTGTATCTACGGAAAATTTGTCAGTTCTCGAGGTGATAGCGAGAAATGACTTCTGAACTACGCGGACGAAGTTGCGGGAAAAAGCTGTAAATGTGTAAGTTTGTATGTAAATAGTTAATTGTACTAGAAAAAAAAACAGTAAATTTAAAACAAGGTTCATCAAAGGCGAACTTATCACTTTATAAGAAGCTAAATATATTCGTAAAATGACATAGTTATATTAATTATAAGATTATAACTTATTCTATGGTATCTTCTCAGCGAGCTAAGCATAAATACACGAGATAAAATTTGACAGATACTAGGGAAATGAATACATCTATTCCATATTCTAACGTAATACGCTTAAGGTTTAAAAGAAAAGTGAAAACCTTAAGCGTTAACTGTCGCACTCGGAAACGTCAATTAATTTTCAAGTTCATTATAGTTGCTGCCTCTTATTCTATTGCTATAGCAAAGAAAATAACAGCAGCAACTTTAATGAAACTTAAAAATTAATTGACGTCTCTGAGTGCGGCAGTAAGTAGGATATGGAATAGATGTACATTTCATTAGCACCTGACAAATTTTATCTCGTGCATGCTAAGCCCGCTGGATGATACGGTTTACGTTACATCTTACATTGGAGCGAGTGGAACCCTGTATTGATTCTTCCGCGAGCAACGACCTCGCCACATCGCTAGCTAGACGTCTGCTTTTAGACATTAAAGGAACCAATGGAACCATCAGCGATAGGAGATTCATTTATACATCCCGGTTTTCAACCCCCGACGCAAATTTATCGCTGCTCTCTCGGGAACTGTCCAAATTTCCGGAATAAAAAGTAACCTATGTACTCAAACTATCTCCATACCAAATTTCATCGAAATCAGTTCAGCGGTAAACCCGTGAAAGCGTAACAACGTAACAAACTCACTTTAGCATATATAATATAGCTTTTGCCCGCGACTCCGTCCGCGTAAAACTCGTTTATCGCTGCTCCCTCGGGAACTCAAATTTTCTGGAATAAAAGGGATCTTATGTCCTTCCCCGGGACTCAAACTATCTCCACACAAAATTGTATATACCTTACTCCCCCCCTTTTCTCCCCCTTAACGGATGATTTTCGAGATAAAAAGTATCATATGTCCTTCTCCGGTACTCAAACTATCTCCATACCAAATTTCATCTAAATCGGTTCAGCGGTTTAAGCGTGAAAAGGTAACAGACAGACAGACAGAGTCACTTTCGTATTTATAATATGCGACGTTCTCAATATAAAGTGACCTTATGGAGGCAGGCGGTTACGTCGTTTTTAGAACTCTTACCATAGTATTCGTATAGTTACAAGAATAAGAAGAGCGTATCTGTCTTCCTCCATAAGGTCCCTTTATATTGAGAACGTCACATATTAGTAAGGATAAAGTAAAGTTTCTACCACAACTGCTAACGGCCCAAATAATATACCTGCTTTTAAGAGGTCACAAAAATAAAGGAACAATAGAGGCCCTAGGAAACTGCCTTGTGGTACATCCGTCTTAATTTCAAGGTTTATAATTCGTTGAATTTAGTCTTGTTTAAACTGGTTATGTAATGCAATAGCGCTTCTGCGTTATTTTTTACCCGTATTCGGGAGAATGACCTAGATTTTTGGTGCGACACTGCGGGCTTAACATGCATGAAGGAGCCAAAATTTGACAGGTGCTAGGGAAATGAATACATCTATTCCATATTCTAACGTAACACTTAACGTTTAAGGTATAAAATAAAAGCGTCTTATAGCTCAACACTAAACGCCCAGTGATCGCACTTACACAGTATAATAATATTTGTACCTCACCAACTCGGAAAAGCTTTCTTTGTCGGTCAAAATCTACGCGCAAAAGTCCACTTTAACCGCTTGGAAAGTAATGTTGGTGCTGTGTGCGAGGACGGCCACAACTGATGGACCCTCGTGCAATGGTTTTACCAACACCAAGTGTTTTCCTCGCTACGTTGAGGTGAAAAATTGTATGTTTCACTCAGCAACTAAGTTATATGGGTCTTTGAAACCCTCGTTACGCTCAGGGTTCTATTTTTGAACCACTCGCTAGGCTCGTCGCTCTCGCGCCAAATAACTTTGCAGCCTTGCATAACAAATAGCTATTTGAGACAAGCTTTTATTTTCTGCTTTTTTGCAGTCTGCTTATCGAGACGTGTATTACTTATTTCGATGAAAGTCAATAATTGAGTAATTAAAGTGGAACAGAACTGGAACCGGATGATTTGCCATATTTACTTATTTTTATTTTATGGCTAATAAGTATGTATTATTGTCTCTTATTGTCACTTCCACACTGTCAGTTGTCTACTTGCCGTCGACCTTTTACTATGTATGTGTTTTATATATGATATATATTTATAACAAAACTCAAATGTTTTCTTCAACGCACTCGCTATTTTAAAGGTTCTGACAGAATAACAGCGTTGTGATCGCTCTGCGATCGCAACACAAGCTGAGTCAGACCCATTTCATCCACACACTGCTGGCTCCTACCATACCTGTCTTTCTGTGCGTTCGAATTTTATAATTTCCTAAATAGTAGAACTTTATTTGTATATACATTGTTTGAGCTGTGTGTGTGCTGAATAAATTGTTATTCTTTCTTTCTTTCTAATTACTTTCACTCAAGTAATGACTTTACTCCTCTATAAATACGAGTGTAAAGAGTCCAAACTCAGCGTACTTATTATAATAAATACAGTAGTTCTTATCCCATCGTATTGCCACCTTCCGGTTCCATCATCAGCATAACTCTTTGGCAGCACCGTCTTCCGGTTGCGTTTGTCTTCGGGTTTACTTTAATATGTTCCAAATTTAAGGCCAAATCAAATAAATCGTGTCATAAAAAAATTTTTGTTAGAAAATCTTACTTGCCAATGTTATTAAAAAAAATGTAAACAATTAAATCTCTCCATGGCTCACCAAAAAGCCGTGGTAGCCTAACGGTTTGACCTGCCGACTCTTAAGCAGAGGGTCGTGGGTTCGAACCCGGGCTCGCACCTCTAAATTTTTCGGAATTTATATGCGAAATATAATTTGTAAATTTACCATGAGCTTTTCTGTGAAGGAAAACATCGTGAGGAAACCTGAACACACCTGCAAAGCAGTTTGACGGTGTTCCCAATCCGCACTGGGCCCGCGTGGGAACTATAGCCCAAACCCTCTCGTTGTGAGTGGAGGCCTGTGCCCAGCAGTGGGATATAGGCTGGATTATTATTATATTATTATGGCTAATCAAGGGTGACTTAAATTCAGCCAAGCTGTGCTCACACCTGGGGAGTTTCAAAAAAATAGCACACCTTTCACTTTTTTTCAGATTTGGGAAAAAAATTGCACGTTGGTTGAGACCACCATTCTGAACAAGAAAAATAGAATTCCTTATATGTCCCCAAAAAGATGTATGGAATTGTCCGTTTTGTTACTTAAATTCAATACACTTCTTGGTAACAAAACGGACAATTCCATACATCTTTTTGGGGACATATCAGGAATTTCTATTTTTCTTGTTCAGAATAGTGGTCCCAACCAACGTGCATTTTTTTTCCCAAATCTGAAGAAAAAGTGAAAGGTGTGCTATTTTTTTTAAACTCCCCACCTTTGTCATTGCCCGTTTATATTTTTTGATAATAAAATTAATTAATTTAATGTTGGAAAAGTATTTGAGTATTTATATTGCACAGTATTTTTGTATCCTCACCTGGTTAAAGATGAACTCTCTGGGCAGGGACATGGCGCGATGTCCGGTGGTGCTGGTAATGAGATGGGTATATCACACTTGAAGTGATCTTCTGACTCCGTCGATCCTAGAACCTCTTTATTTACAGCGAACACTGGATGCATTGGATTTTTAATATTACTCTTTGAGGAAGCCGTTGTTGTAAATTTATTTAACTTTTCCGTGTAAAAAAACTGCTTTTCAAAGCGCGGTTGCAACCGTGTCTCGAATTACGGCGAGGACACGGTCATTTTTTTTAAATTTATTTATAAGGAACTTTTGCTTTATTAATTGCAAAAATGTCTATGCCCGATTTTGGCACTTGAGCTCTCGAAAAGCGACTGGCCAGCAACACGCGAAAACTAGAAGTGAGTAACGTAGAATCTGCGCGCGCATCTTTCAAATATAGAATCGATATTAACGCCAACTTAATTTTTGCCGGTGGCTAAATTCGGAACTAACACATTTACAAACAAAATCTTCGTGTACCAATAAAGATGGCGGCGTTTCTATGTGAATGTATAAATTGGTAATATCGTACGGAACTACTTACGACGACATATTGTCAGGAAATTATAATTTAATTTCCGTGTATTTGAACCTTAGCTTACATAGTGACCCTGCCTACGAAGCTTGGGGTCCTGGGTTCGATTCCCGTTATAGGCAAATATTAATATAATGAGAGCAAGTTTTGGATGTAATTAAGTATGTATTTCTCTATGTAACTCTGCCTGTCTCTCTGTTACCTCTTCACGCCGCAGAAGCGATTTATATGAAATTTGGTATGGATATAGTTTGAGTCTCGGGGAAGGACATAGGATAGTTTTTATCGCGGAACATTTGACAGTTCCCGTGGGATACACGATAAACGACTTCCACGCGGTCGCAGGCAAAAGCCAAGCTAGTATATGTATTATTTCCTATAGTATAGTACTTAGTTTGGGACTAGGCTAATTCGAGTGAGATTGTCCCCTGATATTTGTCATGTGCTAGCTATTTCTCGCGACTTCGTCTGCGTAGTCGTTTTATCGCTATTTTCTAGGGAACCGTCCAATTTCCGTGTCTGTGTTATAAACTATACAAACAAACAAACACGCTTTCATATTTATAACGGGTATCGATTCGGTTAACCATTCACCATTAGTTAGATATATTTTTACGGAAGGTTCATTTATTAGTACCCCGAGCGAAGCGAGGGCGGGTCGCTAGTTGCTTACATTGCTTATATTATTACACCCTAGGCTGTGGTTGGCTGGTTGGTTGTGTAGGGTTTAGAGGCATAAACGGAACCTTAGGACGTAGCTTAGGGAAAAGGATCCAATCCAACCATTTCACACTTGTAAAATTTGACATAATATTGACAGCAATAAAGTTCAAATATAAATACATTTACTTTGTGGGTTGGATCCTTTTCCCTAAGCTACGTCCTTGTAACTAGTTTTGCCTACAACTCCGTCCGATTAGAAGCCGCTTTCCCAACGGGGACTTAAAAACTTTCCGAAATAAAAAGTATTCCTTCAATCCAGGATATGGACTATCTGTGAGCCAAATATCATCGAAATCCGTTCAGCCGTTTAGGCATGATTAAAACACAAACATCCATACACACTTTCACATTTATAATATTACTAGCGACCCGCCCTCGCTTCGCTTCGGTTACATAAGTTAAAATATAGCCTATAGCGACCCGCCCTCGCTTCGCTCCGGGTTCTATTAATTCTATTATATACATAAACCTTTCGTGAAGAATTATCTAACTGATGGTGAAAACTGCATCAAAATCCGTTGCGTAGTTTTAAAGATCTAAGCATACATAGGGACAGACAGACGCGGAGGGCCACTTCATTTAATTCTATGTATTGATTAAAAACATCTCTATGTATGTAGTTTCTTTACCGCTAACACTCACCGCTGTCGCTACCGCTACCGCCTATAGTCGTGGCTAGAGTGTTATGGCCACACGGTCTAGTGACACTAATAGTGACATTTGTTTTTTTTTTAGATTAGTTTATGTACTTTGGGTGTTATTTTATTTTAGTTTAAACCATTTTATTTAAGCCTCGATTATTCTGTTTTATTTTGAACAAGCAATTACAACTTTTCTTAATTTAGGAACCCATTTACAAATTACTATCACTTAAAATAACTAAGACACATTTTTAAACAGTTTCACAATAATGCAATTAACATGCAAATTATTAGATAATAATAATTATTATTATTATTTATTTAAAAATGAAAATACACTTATAACAATATAACTAATTACTATATGATAAAATTATTGATAACAACAAGCTAGAGGAGTAAAACTTACCTAATTGTTTTTTTTTTTCCTTAATCTAATCCCAGCGTCTCCGCCATTAGTGCCCCCGCAGACTGCAGACTATTTAGTCGGCTGATTGTGTTTTGTCTCAAGCAATACAAAGTCGGCAGAGTGCGGTGTCTCTTAATCATCTAAAATAACCGGTCAAGTGCGAGTCGGACTCGGTGATAGAAGAGCTACTACTTAAAATTAATACTTATTGCTGTTTACAATATAACAACCCCAGTTCTATTCTCATAAAATAATCTACGCTCGTAGAACCGATGGCCGTTGGAGCGGAAAGGTTCTAGAGTGGCGACCGCGAACCGGGAGACGGAGTGTCGGTAGGCCTTCCTCAAGGTGGACCGACGATCTGATAAAGGTCGCGGGAAACCGCTGGATGACAGCAGCAGAGGACCGATCGTTGTGGAAAACCTTGGGGAAGCCCTTTGTCCAGCAGTGGACGTCTTGCGGCTGCTGATGATGATGATAATGAATTTGCGCGTGAGTTGGTCAACAAAAGTGGACATGGAACTTTCATGACTCGGGGATACATTTTCAAGCTTCAGTTTATCTTTATAATATCTAAAATGGCAACTTTAAAAGCAGTGTTGCCAGTTCCAGTGTTGTGTTAAGGTTCCAGCACGCGTGTGCGCCGTTATCATCGCCTACTTTCGCACTCACGTAAATTACTGAGTACCGATATTTTACCAGTATTCTACCCTCATTAGGGCCAATAGCATCGGTATAGGGATGATGACCAATTTGTTTTCTTTGTCCACCAGGTATATTATCAAATTGACACGTAATTTTTTTTTCACATAATCAAAAAAATACACAGTTAAATTGAAATGACGCATGACGTCACGTGTTAGTACAATATGGTACAATTTTAGTGGCGTCACGAGCCCCCACTCCCGAACTTTGACGCGCTTTATCTTTGTCATTTTTCGTTTGATTGACAAAAGAAAAAATACGTGTCCAATATTTTTTGATAATCTAACTGACGGACTGAATAGAATTTAGTTTTCTTCACCCAGTCATCATCCCTATTAGCGGTACCGATAGTAAGGTACTGGTACCATACCACACTTAGTACCGATTCCAGGTTGAAGGTCACGATACCAGTTCCTGAAAATATCCGCGTTTCAAGCTCTGCTAGCAGTGGACGTGACAATATATTTAATCAAAATAAGGCCAGTGTCAAGAATGACTCAACTCCTCTTCAAAGCACGTCTGCGTTTCCGTAGACTGAAAACTCATCAAATCATCAGACTTATTAAACTCTCCCGTCTGAGTCTCCGTTGAAGTGAAGCTGCTTAACGGGCTCGAAAACACGCTGTCAAATTTAAAATTAACCTTCGGTTCACACAAACAGAAGCAAGTCTGCGTTTCTTTTATACTGATATCCGGAGACTGCGTTTCACAGGTTATGGTTTGTTTGTTAGAGCGACTCAATCCGAATTCCACAGGAAACGTTTGAGTTTGGATATCAGATAGCGATACAGTTTCTGAAAAGAATATGGAATCATCTTCGCTAGTTTGAGATTTGAGCGACAACAAATCTTCAAACACAGTCTGCGTGGAAATCTCATCGGTTTTAGCTTCGTCTTTCCACGAAGGAAGCGCTACATCATTCCTAATATTGTCTTCTGGTCTAGTCTGTGTTGCTAACGTTCGTTTTGGACTATCACACATATAATCTTTCTCCTCAATTTTGATTTTTTTACACTCTGTTACTGTTTCCGCTTTGCGTTTCGACTTCCTTTCCCTTTTATACTGCTCATGTATATCAGGATGTTTCCTCATTAAATGCACGAGCAATCTCTCATTGTTCTTATATTCCGCGTTACAAATTTGACATACATATTTAACGTTACAATCCTTGATGTGCCTTTCAAACTCCATGTTTCTAACGTTAACTCCGCAATGCTCACAGGCAATCTTCTCTGTATGCACTTTATTATAATGCTGATTCAAATACTTTCGTTCTGTAAAATGTTTATTATAATTCTTAACGAAATACGAGCAATTTTCAAAAGAACAATAATATTGCATATCTATAATTAAGTTCTTTAGACCATGGTGCTTCGTGAGGTGGCTATGGAGGTATCTCTTCAGGTATTTCTCTTGGCACTTCTTGCTCGTGGAGAAAGGGCACGGTAAAAGTATTTTGGAATCCATATCGGTAGCTGTCACCATTATTGTGAGTTTATTATTGTTCAACATACACGTCACTGAGTTTTCTTCGTTGAGATAATTAGGTTTTTTCTGAAAAGACAAAATATTTTTTTTTTACTAAAGACAATTTCAAAACATATAAGCTTAACAATATCCTAAATAGTTTTTTTTATTTATTGGGTGAATCTACTTTTAAGGTACTCATTTTCTTTTGCGGCATTAAAACTTTCCTGGTGACGTATGATTAATAATAATTTATGAATATTAAAATCAGACCTTCAAATTTACAGATCCCACATGTTAGACACCTCAAATATTTCTTAATTTTCAAAAACCCTGGTAACTCAGGGGAAAATGCACATTTTTATTAAAAAAATGACTAACTGTTGAGTTTCTTGCGGCGCTTCTTCTCAGCAGTGGTCTCCTCTTGGGAAGCGCTGGTAGATTTTGACGTGTAAAAGTGCCCGTGCGGCCTACTTACTGAATAAATATCTTTTATCTTTATCTTTTTTTTTCATACAAAACCTGGGGACAGCATCATCCCCTGCGTTACTAACTATATTTTTATTTAAAATTGCAATATTTTAATGTTAGCCTATTTGTCTGATTTTATAAACGTGTAAGCCAGCGTTGGCAAATAAATAGTTTTTCTAAAAAAAATATAATTTGTGAAACATTTCGAAAAATGGGGAGTACCTTAAAAGTTGATTCACCCTATTATGTTTAATTGATAAAAGGGTGCAATATGGGTTAATGATAAATTATCAACTTGGTCAAAAAGCCCCCACGCCACCCCCGGCGGAAAGGTGCCCATCACGCTCGCCGCGTTGCTGCGCTGAATCGCGATGGACAGACGTTGCACCACGAATGGCCCGGAATGGGGGTCATGACCCCTCTCCGCCAGACGGCGCCCGATCTCCTTGACAAATTTTCTGGCCTCCGAACCCCAACAACCGGTCGTTTCTACCGCGGGCGGGACATAGTAGATTGTACAACAAGTGCATAAAACGCACCATTTCACGCGAGACGTTTATCCATCCAAGCCAGCTTGCGAGCGAGGATGGATATAAAGTCGAGTGTTAAATGGGTTTTACGGACGAGTTGTACACTCTACTTTTCACTTCGATTGCGAGGAAATGAAACAGCAACATGATAAAAAGAATGCGACGAAATAAAAATTATAAGTTTATTTCATGAAGCTTTTATTGTGTACTTTGGCTGTTGGTATCCTTGCCTTGGTCTTAGAATACTAACGAAACGAAATAAAATAAAGAGGTTATTCTATGAAGTTAAAGTTTTTCGTGTGGCTGTTGGACCGATTGCCTAGGTCTTCGACGAAGATTTTACTTTATGCACTAGAGCATAAGAAGCGACTTTATGTCGCCTACGCACGACATAAAGACGAACTTTTAGAGCATGAGAAGTGAAAAATAAATAATTCTCCAGTGCAGAGTACTGCCCTGCTAAGGTGAAAGGCAGTTTTTTACACGAAACTACTGTAGCAATTGCAACCTTATTATCCAGTAATGAGGTTGCAATTGTTACAGTAGTTTTGTGTAAAATACTGCCTTTTACCTTAGCAGGGCAGAATATGTGTCTCGCTTCCTATTAGCCGCCGTCTCAGCAGCCGCCCCAGCAGCGCACGTGCGACCAAGGTGCGAAGCCGCGAAAGTGCTGACGCACGTAGCGTCCCAGAGAAAGCACTTCCCTCTATGCCAAGGCACCATGCAGGGTCAAACCATCAGGTTCAACCACCAACCATTTGTTACTCGTCGATTATAAAAACTAGGGTAGGTATATGTAGGTATCGGCACCAGAGTTGAGGTCACGCACACATCATGTCAAGCAAACAAAAAAGCAAGCAAAAAAGCCGTGGTAGCCTAATGGTTTGACCTGCCGACTCTTAAGCAGAGGGTCGTGGGTTCGAACCCGGGCTTGCACCTCTAAGTTTTTCGAAATTTATGTGCGAAATATAGTGCGTAAATTTACAATGAGCTTTTCGGTGAAGGAAAACATCGTGAGGAAACCTGCACACACCTGCAAAGCAATTTGACGGTGTATGCGAAGTTCCCAATCCGCACTGGGCCCGCGTGGGAACTATAGCCCGAACCCTCTCATTGTGAGTGAAGGCCTGTGCCCAGCAGTGGGACGTATATAGGCTGGATTAGTAGTTAGTACTAGACACATAATGTCTTGTATTGACAGGGGAATTTTGTTCACATTTAATCCTTCGTTCATTCACTACCTTTGTTGCATGTAGCTGTGTGCGTAATCATTCACGTCAACTCTCGTGCCGGCACCTATAAGTATTTATAATCTACACTAATATTATAAAGATAAAAGAATTGTATGTTTATAACGAATAAACTCACTACTGGACCGATATTAATAATTCTTTAACTATTAGAAAGCTATATTATCCATAAGTAACACAGGCTATATTTTAACTTATTTTACCCGAGCGAAGCGAGGGCGGTCGCTAGTATGATAAGTCGCTAGTACGGTTGCGTCGACCCGCTCTCTATTAAAATACAAACAATGATCCGTTTTAACTAACCTCCGACGCAAAATGAGGGGTGTAGTAGCAAAAATGTTTTCTGAAGCAGGATCATATATGGCCTATATCGCATCCGATAAGTGTGGGCAAAGAGTACATTATATATAGGAGGATAGAGACATCACTATATTCAACGGCACAACGCCATCTAACGCAAATTACCGTAACTACTATTAGGACCATCTATTACCATACCTTTAATATCAAGGACCAATAATCACACGTACCAATACCAGCCCTGCTGTGCCACTGCCCATGGGCAGTGGCCACAGCGTTTTTGAAACTAGAATTTAAAGTTGTTTTCATCTATTATAGCCTTTCTAAATATCGCCATCTAGTGCAAATTAACGGAACTAAAAATACCATACAAAACGGATTGTTGGAAGTGAAAGCACCGTGAGTATGGGTAAGCATTCGTCTCTCTCGCACATGTACACCGGTCAGAGAGTGACAGACGCTTTATCCACATTCAACCACATGAAAAGACTACCGTAATAGGCCCACAGATTGCGAACGACACTGCAACAATTAAATAAATAAAATAAATGAAACTTTATTTGAGACTATATGGTGTCCATAATAGTGTTAGTTTGTCTTATCCTATATTAGTATCTCTTAAGCTACTTAAATAACGACGACGCGGTTAGCTTAGTTGGTAGTGACCCTGCCTACGAAGCTAGCGGTCCCGGGTTCGAATCCCGGTATGGGCAAATATTTGTGTGACGAGCGCGAGTATTTGTTCCCGAGTCATGGATGTTTTCTATATATTTAAGTATATATTTCTTTATATAAGTAAGTATATCGTTGCCTGGTGCCCATAGTACAAGCCTAGAGCTTAGTTTGGGACTAGGTCAATTTGTGTGAGATTGTCCCTGATATTTATTTATTTTATTTATTTAAATCTAAATTGCGCTACCCCCTTCGTCTGACTGACCCAATATGCTAGTATGGGGCAGTCAAATCTGTCAGCAATGACACCCATGATGCTGTTGGTACTCGCTCTAAGCCTGTTCATTAACGAGACGATGTTCTTACGCATAAGCGCTTGAAAACCGTCCGTTCGGGCTTTCGCGAACATGAGCGAAGCGCTACACCACCTTGGCAGTCCCAAAAGCATCCTGAATGCATTGTTGTATTGAACACGCCGGGCGTTATATGCTCTTTTGGTATACTTTAAAACGACTAGCAACTAAAACCAGTTCATAGAAATATGCAAATGTACCTTGGCCGTGTCTTTCAAGAAGGTATCGGAGTTCTGACACCGTTGCTGAAAGGCTCGGAGCTTCATTAGGTTCTCCTCGCATGATGTACACAGCAGCTCAGTCACATCTTCCCGTTTTGGTACCTGGAAGGTTTATTATCTATCATACTGAGATTTTTTTAAAAGCCTTATGTCCCTGACGCTATAAGAAAGCCGTCATCATCCTCAAAATAATCATCAGCATCATCAACACCAATGTTATCATTATCATCATCATTATCACCATCCACCAGTAGCACACCTCCGCCGCGAAATCGATGCAGCGAAACCGCTGACGTTCCGCCACCGTTTGTCCGTTATATGACGGGCGAAACATTAGCGAAACTTCCTGTTCTACCGCGTTAAATTGACCATGCTTCTATCTCTTTCTCGCGGAATATCGGCGACGCCGCTCACATTCGGTCAGCGGTTTCGCTGCATCGATTTCGCGGCGGAAGTGTGCTACCGGTCTTAACAAATAACACTCCTTATTAGTGAAAGACGTTAAAATGAGTTGCTGAAAGTGTGGTATTGAATATTTAAACCAATATTATGAAATAATATTTTAAAATTCAGCAGAGGGACACAATAATAAGCTAATAAAACAGGGGGGTAGAGAATGCCCTAAAGGGTGCCAGGGTATTGATTGTTTCCGCACACTACAGGTACGGGTAAGGTAGTGGCAGCAAGGACAGACCCTTACTTACTACTACTATCTTACTACTAATCAATTTTAATATGACCTTAAATTATCTGAGGATATCCATAAAATAAATACAAAGCATATAAGCCGGTCTATGCAATAAACTTTGCACCAGTTACCTTTTTCTACTTTATAGATTACATATTTCTCTCTTTCTAACTCAATATGAAAGCCATAAATAAAATAAGGTCAAACATTCGTCTTTTGTTGCTTTAGTCCGGTTTCTATGCTTTGTAATTATTCTATGCCTAAAGGCGTCGTCAAATAGCCGGCTTGGCGTGGCGCGACAGTAGCGTGGAGCGTCCTTAGCGTGGAAATTAACAAGGAGTTATAAGCAGGCCGTCACACATAGTCATGCCACAAATACATTGTAAATTTGTATTTGTTTACAAATTTACAGTGTATTTGTGACCATGATGTAGAAAAATTTATAGATTGTGTTAGAGAATGTTGTTCTATATGATTTGGGTCAAAATGTGTGTTGTACAAAATGTGTTAACTTGGGTCGAGATTGCGAGAGAACACGTGTTCCTGCAGTCTGTCAGCCGTCGCGCCGCGCCGCGCCGCGCCGCCTGTTTGACGGAGCCTTTACTACCCGTAAATTTTAATATACCTACTTAACCTTAATTATCTAAGGATATTTAAGATTATATATATCAGCTGGGTAGTCTATCTACAACTTGCAGTTAGAAGAGTATTGAAGCCAGAGCTGCGTAGTCAAAAGGAAAAATAAACAAACCACTGCGATTCTGTAGAAGTCTTCAGCAAGACCCCATTCTTGCATGTTCTTCATCTCCCCTGACTCAGCCAAGCAGCCACGGCACAGTAACGCGTAGTCGCTTAACGGCTTAGCCAACTTGACGAATGGTGTCGACATTTTTATTTAAAATGTACAGAAATTTTAAGATGCTATATGAACAAAAATACAATCCAATCCAATATTTATTTATATTGTATTTTGACGTTTAACGTTTCATTTCAAGCTGAACTCTGATAATAATTATGTATGTGAGATGGTGTTGTGGTACAAAATAATTAAAATTATGGGTTATTTTCTATAGGAATGCATTGAACATAAATATCATAATTTTATGTTTTACTTTAAAACGTATTATAAACCATTTTTTCGATATAAAGAAAGAAAATTTTAAAACGGTAACTGGAGATGTTGTATCGCAGCTTGCTGACTTTCGTTCAGAAGTCTACTTGATTGATTGTTAATAATTAAATTTCTCGTTTGTGCTCACATTATTGTGTTAAATTAAAGAATATTATTATAAATAAAGTCTTAAAATAAAATGAGTATATTAAAAAAGTACGCTGAATTTGAAATATTAAAAACTCCCTGGCAAACAGCCTTTACATGTCAGGTATCAAAACTTTTTTACAAACAAATATCATATATGACATAATTTATTTTTCAGGCATTTGACAACCATTTTGGCTAATCTAAATTTACAAGAGTATGATTGTCGCCTAGAAAGGTAATTTTATTCAATTTAATCCCCTCTATTTACCTCCATAACTACCTACATTTTCAAATATAGCCGGCTTTCCTATTGCCACGAAGTTAGATCAATATTCTTATTTGCTCAAAAACGGTTTGGTCGGTGGCGAACTTAACTGCGGTCGCCATTTGCGCCACGAACGCTGGTAGATTGTCTTGTGTGTAAAATTGTGAAATTGGAGGTTATAGTGCTAATTTACTAGTTTAAGTGCGCTAAAATTATCAAAACCGTCTTGGAGCACAATAATCGAGAGTTAGATGTCTCGTGAGCACGGACAGTGCCTCGCTTGAGTAAGTATTGTGTTTTTTGCAATGTTACGACGTAGCATGTAGAATAGAAACACGTGCTAAATAATAGTTCAATTTTACTTTAGTTAAATTGCTTTTACACGGTGCCAGCGCGCTATTTCTCGTCGACTTTGTACCTCAATTTGCGTTGCATTGATTCTATTACGTCGTTTGTGTGCAAACTCGGTCAGTTTATTATTATTTTAGTTTCTAGGTGATCTATTTTAGGCTTGGCCGTTCTGCGGAGTTCCTAGTTCGAATTTCAAAAAATGTTTACTTTTTTAATATGCATTCTCGTCTATTACTAGGTCTCGGCCGTGTGCTATTAATCTGCATTCTGCGCATCGAGTAGAAAGCAGAATATTTTAAATTCAGGGCACCTTTCATTTGTTGACATCCAGTTTCATAACATTATCAGCGTTTACGTCGACAACAATTACGTGTTTGTTTCGTCTGAAAGCATAGAGAATGTGTTATTACTTTTTTTACACAGCAATTAGAGGTTGCTTTTGTACAATTAACTACATGTAGTATTTCTTTTATTGAATGTTTCACAATGTTTAAGTGAAAGACAAATAAACAATTTTTATCTGAGTTACCAAGTTATTAATGTTCCAATGGTATCTATATGACCTTGTAAGTTTGTTATCTGTAAATGCAGTTTTTCTTGCAAAATGAAATCAATTTCATGGTTAGCATAAAAGGTTATTATTATGTTTTTAATCATTTGACAAGATTTCCTCATTTCATTGAACTTTGTCACTATTTGTATGGTATTGAAGTTATAAAATAATAAAAAAAACCCCAGGGACCAACTGACCAAATCACAAACTATTATATAGATTTAAATAATAAGTTTGATTTGGAGATAGTTGGAACAACAATAATTTTAAGTGGCAACCACCACATTAAAGCAGCAATTTTTGAGTAAAAATTGGATCATGTTGCCGATATTACTGAGCATTTTTTGTGCTCAATTTAACCTACTGCTGCAGCCAAAAGAAAGGCTATGAGTTAAACAATGTATATATGTGATATACAGCACTGGCCCTAGCCTTTGAAAATGGTAGAGAGAGATTGTCTTATGGCAACCTTTGGTCGTTGTTTTCATAAGTAAATTTTTCACTTCAAATTGTTTTGTTACTTGGCGCCTAGAGTAACCGCGCCTCTATCTCTACCCTAGGACAGGCACTGGTGATATAAAATCAGATTATCTCACCTATCAGACCAAATTACATAAATAAATGTGTCATGATTTGTCAAGAACATGTATATATAAAAATTACAAAGGTGCATCATACTGGCCGCCTGTAAATTTTTAATTATAACTAACCTAACCGTTCATTACCTAAACACCAAAGGGTTCTTTGCTTATTTTTGTAGACATGGGGGACATGGCAGTTTGAATAGCAATTACATCAGCAATATTTATTGATTTTCATTTTCATAAAGGTGTAGAAATTATACTAAATCCTTGCATAAGCATCGCAAGCTTAGTTTTGCTAACAAGAGGGAAAGGGGTTAAAAATAAGATTGTGCTTACGTAATACTTAACCGGCCCCCAAGCACTACATTAGGATTTTATTTGCTTGGGGGCTTTTCTGTAGATGTTTAAATATTTGTGTTTCAATCACGTCAAACGGCTGAACGGTTTTTGATGAAATTTGGCACACAGTCCGTATACTGGGATTGACACAGGATATTATCCCGGGAAATTCGATTGTTCCCAAGGGAAAGGCGATAAATGACTTAAGCGGACTGAGTCGCTGGCAATAGCTAGTTGGAACTAAATCCATTAGGTAATAGAATTTTATTGTTAATTCATAGACAGACTTTGTAAATATTAATTAAAGTTAACAACCTATCTTATCTTTGCTGATATGCCATGAGTAATTATTTAGAAACAATAATACATTAATAATTAAGCATAATAGCTATTGAATTATTAACTTTAAATGAGGATGCTACAAAGTTGATTTGATGTAAGTAATATTGTTAGCTAATGGAGTTATGATCTTTAGTAATTGGACGGTTTTGATGTTAGTCATTAAGTATGGGAAACCTCATTATAATAATAATGACTTTCACTTTTTAAAGTCTATAACATTCCAATTGAAATATTTGTATATGTTGTTTAATCGATTGTCATAACATACTTTAGACATTGTATGACGAGGAGCCTAGTGTTAGGTAGAACAGTTTACGGACATGTAAAAGAGCCCATTTTGCAAAAAATTATCTGACATCTCTATTACTAGAGGCATAAGAGCAGTGAGATATTTTTGAGTGCAATGTTTGATTATTTATATAATATTGCTGGTGACTACCATCAATCTGTACAATAATAAAAAAACTTGATACCTATGTCCTGACTTTTTCTTATTGTATCAGTATTTTTTGTCAGGTACTGAGAAAATATATAATTTTTTTTTGTAACTAGTTTGGTAAGAAACACAAATAGATATAAACAGGGTTGAAAATGGACGCCATATGGAATTTGAATCATTTGATCATAAATGTATATAGAAAAGAAATTGGTTCTTTGTTTTTTAAATGTTTAAAACTTTTTTTTTCATTCCAGTTGCAGAGAACCCCAGAAATGAAGATAGACGGCCACACACTCACAAATTATATTGAATACCCTAAGAAAGCAGTGCCTCAAACATATTTTAAAAAGCAAAACCTTTTACTCTAAATTTTAAAAATATTAAGAATTATTTTAAAAGTTAAGAAGATATTGTGCCAGTATTAACTAAGTTGTTTTTACAGTTAAGAAGTTTTTTTTTAGTTTATGAGCAGTTGTGTTAGTTTAGTATTTGACAATACAATAATGAAGATTCCAGACACCTCTGCCAATGTTGGTGCTTACTATGGGAATGATGAAAATGGACAATGGCAGGTATGTTTTTTTTGACACCTGGATTGTATAATAAGCTGTCAAATCCTGACAAGTTGCACACAGTGATTTAGACAGAGTTATAACTCTAATGACTCCTATCACCCTATCTCGTTCTATTTGGCAGGACATTTATGAGCTTGTAATGAGTACCTACTCCATATTTTTATTTAAACTGTAGTCCATGATTCTGCAATTAATTGACAGATTTAGTGTTGTCAGACGTGTACAAAATTTATCCCGTACAAGTAGCACGCACTAATCTAGATGCGTCAACAAAAAAAAAAATAAGTTGGTATTGGGATCTAGTTTCAGATCAAGTAACTTGTAAGTTGCATATTGAGATTTAGCAGATCAAGTAACCTTTTCATGTAAATTCAATCTGAGTACTGAACATTGTGATTGATAAACCACAACTGCAATAAATGAATTAAAAAAAAAGATAAAAGATATTTATTCAGTAAGTAAGCCGCACGGGCACTTTTACACGGGAATTATGTTTAAAAAGACTATGAGGAATTATGTAGTATGTTGCACAAAACAATTAACAAATATGTATGTACATAAACTTAGCATCATGGGTGTCATTGCTGACAGATTTGACTGCCCCATACTAGCATATTGGGTCAGTCAGACGAAGGGGGTAGCGCAATTTAGATTTAAATAAATAAAATAAATAAATATCAGGGACAATCTCACACAAATTGACCTAGTCCCAAACTAAGCTCTAGGCTTGTACTATGGGCACCAGGCAACGATATACTTACTTATATAAAGAAATATATACTTAAATATATAGAAAACATCCATGACTCAGGAACAAATACTCGCGCTCATCACACAAATATTTTCCCATACGGGGATTCGAACCCGGGACCGCTAGCTTCGTAGACAGTGTCACTACCAACTAGGCTAACCGCGTCAATACAATGGCGATAGTATTTTCCTGTTCCATGATAAGTTTGTCCCGATGAATGTTCAATAATTGACAGTTGTATTTGACGTTCCAGCCTAACGGCGTGATCATTGACAGCGGCGTGGCCGGCGGCGTCGTCGGCAGCGGGGACGGTTTACACCCCGCGCCCGTCTATCCGGTGCACATACCTCGCTCGCACATCCCCGGTGAGTGATCAATCAATCAGTCCGTAGGTAAGGTTAAGATAAAAAAGATAAAAGATAAAAGATATTTATTCAGTAAGTAGGCCACACGGGCACTTTTACACGTCAAAATCTACCAGCGCTTCCCAAGAGGAGACCACTGCTGAGAAGAAGCGCCGCAAGAAACTCAACAGTTAGTCATTTGTTTAATAGAATATTCACTTATGACAATGATACTACTTATTCTAGCATTATATAAAACTATACAAATAATATAAAATATCTGCGTAGTTCTGCAGGAAAACATGTCAGAATTATTACGAAAAAAAATTAAAAAAATAGCATATATATATATACATACATACATACACAGGTATATAAGTATACACATATATATCTACACATATGTAACCACATAAAAGAGTTTCGACATGTCTTCCTACATAAACCGTGTCCCTAGACAATATACGGTGTTTACATGATTTTTGTGAGGTAGTAAGCAGCTATTAGTTAATTTTCAGTTAATTTTCTGGTTTAGGCCAAGCATTTTTGTCCGTTAGATAGTCCTCGACCCAAAAAGTTCGGTTCAAAAAGTAGGGCATAATAATAGTAATAATAATCCAGCCTATATACGTCCCACTGCTGGGCACAGGCCTCCACTCACAATGAGAGGGTTTGGGCTATAGTTCCCATGCGGGCCCAGTGCGGATTGGGAACTTCGCACACACCGTCAAATTGATTTGCAGGTGTGTGCAGGTTTCCTCACGATGTTTTCCTTCACCGAAAAGCTCATGGTAAATTTACAAATTATATTTCGCACATAAATTCCGAAAAAACTTCGAGATGCGAGCCTGGGTTCGAACCCACGACCCTCTGCTTAAGAGTCGGCATGTCAAACCATTAGGCTACCACGACTTTTTAGTAAGTAGGGCATGCTAGCGATTAAATTTTCTATAAAACTCCGTTGTGCGATGGAAATTAGCCGTACAATAGCGATGATGAGTGGGTGAAGAAAACGAAATTCTGTTTAGTCCGTCAGTTGGATTATCAAAAAATATTGGACACGTGTTTTTTCTTTTGTCAATCAAACAAGAGATGAAGATAAAGCGCGCCAAAGTTCGGGAGTGGGGGCACGTGACGTCACCTCTGTGTAAAAATTGTATTGAGACGTGACGTCATGCGAGATTTCAACTCAATATGTCTTCGTATTTTTTTGGTTATGTGATAAAAGAAAAAATACGTGTCCAATACTTTTTGATAATCTACCTGGGCCCTTAGCCAAGATGCATTACGCTAACTAGCGTTTCTATTCGTTTCGTTTTTAAACTAATCGCGTCACTGGTAGATCACGTCATACAAAGAGTCACGTGATCTACCAGTGACGCGTCTTGGCTAAGGGCCCTGATCGACAAAGAAAAAAAGTCATATAATAATATTGTAAGGATGCTTTTCGTCGCACAATGGAACTTTTTCGCGTTTGTTGTTTTGTATGGTTAATTAAACTTAACTATTTCCTAATTGGGTCCAACTTTTTGAACCTTCCCAAGTAACACACAAGCTGTATAAGAGCTTATACTGACCTTAAAACGCTGAAACTAGAGTTATAATGGCTGTATAAGCTCTTATACAGCTTTTGTGCTACTTGGGTTACCCTCGTACGACAGTTGGCAGCGGGGACGATTTACACCACGCGGTTCCGGGATAAAATGTATCCTACATCCTTCCCCAGGACTTAAACTATCTCCATACCAAATTTCATCGGAATCGGCCCAGCGGTTTAGCCGCGAAAGCGTTACAGACAGACAGAGTTACTTTCGCAATTATAATATTGGTATGGAGGATTGTTGGTTCCCTGAGGTCGGTTACCATTTATTTATCTCTACTAATAAGGAATATTAATTATTTTTTTTTGCTTTATTAAAAAGTCATTCAAAGTAACAAACAGTAGACAAAGTTATTTTTATAAAAACTATAAAAATAACCAATATATAAGCTATTAAAGATTTGTTTCCATCTATTTCTAGCAAAACAGAATTTAATACGGAGTTTATATGGCCTTAGTGCCCGCTGACGTCACAGTACAGTCAAGGTTATAAACATAGGTACGTTCAGAGTGACAAAAATATGTAACCACGACCTTATTACGGCGACATAAGATCGTAGTTACATATTTTTGAGGCTTTGGACGTATCTAGGTTTATAAACTTTACTGTACATGTCGGATCTCTCTGTCTGATTAGTAGTTTTTTAAATGCTTATATTATCTATATTTTTCGGCTGATTTTAATTTTAATTTCACTTTTTGCCATCTCTTTTACGGTATTTTCATATCCTCCAAAGGCCTAACGATTCAGATTCAGATAACGTCCTACATATAGGACAATTGGGTAGGTAAAGTACGAAGGCAACAAGGTTGTCGGCCAATAAAGTGTACAAATGTCAACTTAATAACTAAAAAAAAATATTTCTAAAGTATTAGAGGAAATAAAAATAAAAGAGCCGCAGTTCCTTGATCTTTAGGATGACGACTATCGAAACAAAATACAATTTACACCTCTTCCAAAAACTTTACTTAGCCAATTGTCAAAATGACTTAACTTTTGTTGACAGACATTTTGTTTCGAAGTAGCGAAATTTTGACGTAGGCCTCAGGAGGGTATTTTGTTAAGAAATGCTATAAAAATTGCTGATGATGACGGTCGCTGTTGCAGGCTACGTGATGGCCGGCGCGTACTACGGCACCGGATATCCGGCGCAACCGGACGACTTCGCGGACTACATGTGGATGGAGAATGAGGAAGAATTCGATAAGCAGGTGAGAGCCGCGAACACACTCGGACGCGGTCCACACGGCGTTGCACTGCACGTTTTACAAATCTTAACGTATTCGGTTGCTGTTCTATAATTTTACTACGGAAGAAACGTGCAGGACAATGCCGTGTGAACCCAGCCTTAGTTTGCAAGAAGTATTAGGGTACCGGACAGGTCGAATCGGGATTTTTTCAGCAAAGCCAAAGCAAGGGTAACGATTTTTAACTATGAAAATCTTGTGTGGGCAAGGTGGAAGACGAGAATAAGGATGATAACTGGGTAAAGAATATTAAATTCTATCTAGTCCGTCAGTTAGATTATCAAAAAATATTGGACACGTATTTTTTCTTTTGTCAATCAAACGAAAAATGACAAAGATAAAGCGCGATAAGGTTCGGGAGTGGGGGCTCGTGACGTCACTTTTGTGCGACATTTCAACTCGATTGAAGGTGTGCGGTGCGTAGACACAGTGTGTCAACGTCAGCTGACTGTTGCAGGTGATGCAGCAGCTGGAGGAGGAGGCGCTGATGGAGCAGTGCATCGAGGCCATGCTCGACGACGAGCAGCGCGAGCGCCAGCGCCCGCACAACGGGCACTGCCCCACGTGAGCACACACACACATACACACACACGCACACGCGCACACACACACACGCAGGCACGCGCGAATATCGGATATCGTTTTCAAAACGGTTAAGTCTTCACCTATTGTTGGAAGATAGTATTAAACTTACACTAATCGCTATGGAACATATTTTTTAATACAGTTGCTCATTTAAAATTGTACTTTTTGTAGCATTAAATCGTGTGGAAAGTTTGAATTTTTGGCACTAGTGCTTTTTACTTTTCCATATTTATTTTAAATGTACTATTGTTCCAAGCCATATATATCCAGCCAATGAGTTTGTATATTCAACCACTTTTTTTAGTAATGAAACATGTACATGTATACTTACTGTTTTGTTTTTGTTATATTATCATTGTTTCGTAAATGTATTAAAACACATCGTTTTATACACGTGCGAATGTGCGATCATACATACTTTCCGCACATGGAACATGAATCAAACTGTACAGTCAGCATCTAATAGATAGGAGCAGCGAAAGTGGCCAAATATATCACAACACATCTTTATTACTATAGGAATAACAATGTGTTGCGATATGTGTGGCCATTTTGACTGCTCCTATCTATTTGATGCTGACTGTACATTAAATATTCTCATTATAATTTGAACCCCGACGTTCCTTCCAGCACCAGCAACGGCAACCCGTCGCTGTCGCTGGAGGAGGCGGTGTCCCGCTCCACGCTCAACCCCCTCGCCGCCGAGTTCGTGCCTACGGGAGTCAAGTCCACGACAGGTATGATCTCTTTTATCAAACACACAAGGGAATAATGGTTTTCCTTTACCAGACTAAGTGAAGTCAAAGAGTGATGATTTTGACAGTATGTCTACATAAATAAAAGGAGACAATCTCACACAAAGCAGCTAGCGGTCCCGGGTTCGAATCCCGGTATGGGAGAATATTTGTGTGATGAGTGCGTGTTAGTTTATACTGGACTTTGTGTATATTGTACGAACTATTTACATGCCTACAAGTTTGTGCGGAACCCTCGGTGCGCGAGTCCGACTCTCACTTGAACGGCTTTTTTTCTTGTAGAAAAACCCATTTTATCCGGTTTTTTTCTAAACGCTGTCAATTGCATACAAAATGATAAGGACCAAGAAATAATCGCGAGTACGTCTGTCTGTCACGGAGGTTTTTCTCGAGAACTATGGACCTGGGAATTTGAAATTAGGCATAGTGTTAGGTCTTTATGACGTCAACAACCCGTGTTAATGTTTAATCGCTGCTCTGTTTCAGGAGATAAGAAGGTAGCAGAAGTGAGAAGCACAGAGGAGCCGCAGAAGGAACCGAGCGAGGAGCCCGCGGAGGCGCCGCCGGCCGCGGAACAAGTCAAAACAGAAGGTAGATGTTAACCTAGTTGGTAGTGAGTAGTGACCAGGGACTGTATATCGATAACCGAGATTAATCGGTATTTAAAAAAAATATCTATAACAATATGAATATAACGATAATTATATCGTAAACAGATATCGATCGATACTTTTATCAATACTTGGTACCGATACTGATAGGTACATATTTTTTTTAACAAATTTTGTTAGTAATCAGATACATTGACGCGATGTGTGTATATAGATATTAGTGCCTTTGACTGTACCTACGATTTTTGAGGAGTTCCGTCGACTCCTCAAGGATTCCGTCATCAGAGTATCATTCTTATAGAAATGAGACCAATCTGAACCGGGTTGTTTCATTTTGTTATGAACTGACTGATTAAAAAAAATAATTTCACATTGGTTCCTAAATGACGAAATTCTGTCAAAATTGTACCGAAAATTATTCATCGATACATATATCGATAAAAAGATAGCTAATTATCGATATTTATATCGATATCCAAATTGTACCGATATTACAGTCCCTGGTAGTGACCCTGCCTACGAAGCTAGCGGGATCGATTCCCAGTTATGGGCAAATATTTGTGAAGGTATCCCATAATTACAAGGTTTTATTTAACTTGCAATGTTTGTTTGTTGAGGTCATATCTTGCAAACTGAATTAGAACCATTAGAGCTGAAATTTGTTATACCTACGTAACTTGTGACAAATAATATGGTACCGTGGAGCTGGTCTGATGATGCAGTCTGAAGGTGGCCATGGGAACTCCGCAACGAAACAAGATAGCCCCACCGTGATTGAGCTTGGATTTGTCTTGATAAGCAGACGATGACTGTGCAAAAGTGCAGTCGGCAAGAAAAGCTTGTCACAAAATTGCAATTGTTGATATATAGTAGATTGTACAACAAGTGCATAAAACGCACCATTTTACGCGAGACGTTTATCCATCCAAGCGAGCTTGCGAGCGAGGATGGATATAAAGTCGAGCGTTAAACGGGTTTTATGGACGAGTTGTACACTCTACTTTTCACTTCGATTGCGAGGAAATGAAACAGCAACATGATAAAAATAATAATAATAATAAATACGACGAAATAAAAATTATTAAGTTTATTTCATGAAGCTTTATTGTGTACTTTGGCTGTTGGTATCCTTGCCTTGGTCTTAGAATACTAACGAAACGAAATAAAATAAAGAGGTTATTCTATGAAGTTAAATGTTCGTGTGGCTGTTGGACCGATTGCCTAGGTCTTCGACGAAGATTTTACTTTATGCACTAGAGCATAACAAGCGACTTGATGTCGCCTACGCACGACATAAAGACGAACTTTTAGCTCACGAGAAGTGAAAAACTTATTTATTATTCAATTTCAGAACCTATACCACCGGTGGACCCACCTGAAGTGAGCGCAGCGGACGTCCTGCCAATAGAAAAAAAGAAAGAAATAAAAAAAGACACCAAAACGAAAGCTGAGCCCAAGAAAGCGGTCAAACTTGAACCGAAGAAGGTCAAACCGGTGGCGGTGAAGTCTGAAACGAAAATTCAACCGAAGAAAAAGGAGGTTAAAGCTGTGAAGAGCGAAGCGAAGGTTGATGAGAGAGAGAAGAACGACGCGCCGGTCATAGTGGCGGAGATGCCCAAGGTATTTTTTTTTTAATTTTTTGTATGGTGACGTTGGTCAGGTTGAAAAGCATTTTTTTTTTAATTTTCGCTACTCTGAGTGACATCTCCTGATTTAAGAAATGGCACTTAGTTAGAGTAATATATTATGTGTACGCGTTAAGTGCCTTGTCACTTTAATCACTGTGACATTTATATATGGCAGTTTAAACATGACATTAAAATAGACAAGGTACTAAAATGTACACATTTATGTACATGAGACTATGCTATAGTTAATTATTATTCTTTTGTTTTTGTATAAAAAGTTCCAAAGTTCAAAAGTTTTTCGCAACAAGAAAGTTATCTGGAGATGATACTCGGCGCCCTATTTTTAACCTCCGCCACAAAAAAGGGAGTGTTATAAATATGACCGATTTTGATTCAGTTTTAAGGTGACTTAATCGAGGGTGTTCTTAGCTTGGTTTGATGAAAATCCGTTAAGCCGTTTAAAAGTTATGAGCTCTGATCACGATTTTGTCGGGAGTTTTTTTAATACTGGAAATCTTCTAGTGACAATGCCCCTCCAGTGAAAATGTACGCGCTCGGAGCCCGTTGAAGTTTTTGCTCATTGCTCAGAGGTTTTTTAGGCGCTGATGTCGGGGGTTTTTAACTATTTTAGTTATTAAGAAATGCTCTGAAAGTTAATATTTTTAAATATGCCAAAAGATCAAGTCAGATCGTGAAGTTGGGTTGAAATTTACAGTCTATGTATGTATGTAACAAAAATCTTATGTTTCGCTCTAACTCCTAAACTATGGAACCGATTTGAATAAATGGGGTGTCATATGGTTCGTAAAAACAGGGTGAAATAGGAGAGATGGTCAGAATTAACATAATCTAGCTCTTTGATTACCTATTGTTTCTTACTAATAAAGTAACATTAAACATTTTATTTTTGGTTTTAAATGAAATCTAATAACTTTCAATTGTTTACTATGAGCGTGGTCACTCTATACATTACTGTAGTACTTAGGAAATGTAATAAATTTAATCTTGACATTATTTTTTTGTCTAATGTGACAATTTTTTTTCATAAAAGTCTTTTTGCTGTACCATTTTAACAGCTATTGTAAAGGTTTTTATCTTGATCAAATATTTATTGTAGGGTGACCATTAATGCAGCAACTACATTTTTTTATTAACTATAAAAAAAAATAACAACAAAAAACGTTAATGTTTCACGTAATTATGGTTGTACAGGGTTATTAAGTCATCACTGAATTAGATAAATTCAATTCTCATTACGTCTCCCATTTCATCCTGTATAAAGTAAGTCATCACTGAATTAGATAAATTTAATTTTGATTTAATTTTCATCCTATATAAAAATTTACAGAGCGACCTCTTAGGCGGCGAATCGATATCGATAAGTTAACGAGAATTGAGAGTAACATTTCAAAGAGTTACATGAGAGATAAGGAAGATATGACGTAGAAAGAAAGAGCTGTATACAAAGTGCTTAAGTAGTCTCGCTTCTATCACGTGTACGGTGGTTGTTGCGAGCGCAATTTTTTTACACCTGCTAGTAAAGTGGCCCTTATTCCAGCGTCTTTAGGGTCATAACGCAGAATATTAAACACGCGTGCTTTTCATATTACATTACCACCCTAGTGTTTTTTTACATTACGGTTTGTTTTTCTAAATCTCAGCAAAGAGTTGTGACGTCTTAAAAATAGTAATATTTTTGTGAAAAAATTTTCTGTATAAATATTCTTCTTTTTCATTAAATTATTTTTTTTATCAACAAATTAATATTAGTTTTTGTTATAATATAAATATATAAACATTAAGTTTATTATATCACAATTGGCTATTTGGCGGATTCGTCAATGCCTCTATTTCCGCGAAAACTACGGCGTGCGACAAAACAAAATGTCCGCCGACATGTTTCACGACATAAACATATGCGTTTTTTTTTTTTTCTCGCAATTGTGTTGAAAAACGAAACGCATGAGCATTGGTCATGACACTCGGCTCCATTACGCCCCCTCGCTTACAGCTCGGGCTGCAATCCCTCCTCCACTTTAATGACCAACTTAGCCTCGAGTGCCGAATTCATAATGAAGTCTTATTTTATTTGGATGTGTTAATTTGTATCGGCAGATGGCGCCCGCGCCACTAGCGGAGCCCGCGGGCCCCAAGCCGATCAACTACGCGGCGGCCGCGCGCGCGCCGCGCCCGCCCCCGCGCCGCGACCCCGCGCCCGCGCCCACCTCCGCGCCCGCGCCCGTCCCGCTCAGGGAGAAGAAGACAGTGCAGAGGAAGAACTCCGCCAAGTAACTATTTTTTTTTTCAATATACTCGGAAATGGTCACGTTACTGTTGCAAAAGCAGTACAAAAAGTTCGTGCCAGGCGAACGCAAAATTAAAAAAAAAAAGTAATCACTGTCGAATAGCAACAGCTGGGAAAAAATTAAGTGATTTCATTACTTCACAGTTTTTTTTTTACTTTTTATAACCATATATTTGGACTAGGAAAGCTAACTCCAAACAGCCAAACACTTGTACAAAAGTCTCCAAATATTATTTATTCTTGTTAAAATGTCATAGACTCTTAGTTGTCCAGCAACCACTTGCTTCCCGGTGCCTACAGTAAGTTAGTTTTATAATAATTCTGAAAAAAAAAACCTTTTCAACCAAACCATTTTAGACCAAACAATACATTATGAATAAATAAATAAATAAATATCAGGGGACAATCTTACACAAATTGACCTAGTCCCAAACTAAGCTCTAGGCTTGTACTATGGGTACCAGACAACGATAAACATACTTATATAGAGAAATACATACTTAAATACATAGAAAACATCCATGACTCAGGAACAAACACTCGCGCTCATCACACAAATATTTGTCCATACCGGGATTCGAACCCGGGACCGCTAGCTTCGTAGGCAGGTTCACTACCAACTAGGCTAACCGCGTCGTCTATCTAACTAATAAGAGAAATAATTATGCAGAACAATATATAAACTTGTCTGGCTCGTATTTTAGGAGGCCTATTCAGGCCTTTACAATAGATAGATAGATAGATAAATAAAACGTTTACTTGAGTACAACAAATTGACAGAATAAAGCACAAAATAATGTACAATTTTTTTCGTTTCAGGTAAATTGACAAAGTGATTTGTAACGCAACGGATTACATCACGGTATTTAAACTTCTATATTTGTAGCTAGTTTCGTGTGGGAATGATACCGCTTCAAACCGGCGGGCCCCGTTATGAGCGTGTGTATCTAGTGGATAAAACATATGTCACCGACGAATGCTTTATCCACATTATACACCGCGACATTCGGCCATGATGTGGGTCCTCGCGAAACTGGCAACAGACCATTTTGAAATTGGACATTTCGCCCGTTTCGAAACCAGGTGTAAATTATGGTTACCATATAAAAAAAAAAAAAAAAAAACCATTTTATTATCTATGACAGGTTGACATGTACGTATTACGTACAGATGGCCGAATTCATGTTTTTATTTAATGTTTATCATGAAAAATCAACGACAGTTTTAGTGAATGTGCAAAATTGAGGCAGTTCGATTACATTTGCATTTTTGCTTTGAGGGAGAGAGAGTAAAAAAAAAATACTGTATAAAAGTCCTTGTTAATTAATAAAATATGATAAATAAATAGCAAGCGATATGTGAATATAATTATTAGATTTTAAAAAAAATATAATTTTAGTGTACGTTTTTTTATTGGAGGAAATGTGTTTTTGGGTGTGGTTTTTTTTTTTTTGTTTCAAACATAAAAAAGTTTTAACTCGTGTTAATGTATAAACGTTAAATGGTTTCAATAGGTTTTGAGAATGCTTAGCTTTTTGAGCTTGCATATGGTAAATACATATTTCCTCTAATAAAAAATAATAGCCTAGAAAACTAAGGCTGTCCATATAAAATAGTATGTAAAGTGATAAAAAAATTCGTGTATATTGTATAATTAAAAAAAAATAGCACCGTTTTTTAAGTTTAGGGGGTCTACACATGACTAAGGTGATACAGAGCTAGAGTCCATTCCTTCTCCACACAATTCTTTTTTTTTGTTTTTTTGCATTATTTAATTTTTTTTAATTCAGCAAATCAAGAAGTAGCTTATCAAGGATCAAGCAGCTGGTCCAGATCTTAAGAAATAAAAGGCATATATTGTGGGCGAAATGATGAGTGGACATTTATAATTATTAATGTATACTATATACATGAAAGAGTTATTCTTGAGTATATAACATATAGCGACCCACCCTCGTTTCGCTTTGGTTAATATCTAATGAGTGTCGGAGACCTATATACAAACTTACAAACTTTTCATAATATTATTAGTGTAGTTTGTCAGAAACATAATAGTGTTATATTATAAAAATGAATCCCTATTTCGCTTGGTTAACGCCATAACTTGAGAACGGCTTGGCCAATTCGGATAATTTTTTTTTTCTTGAAGTCCAAAGGTTCTTATGAAGAAAAAAATTGGATATTTCAAGGGGGGGGGACTTTAAGCGAAGCGGGGGCGGGTCGCTAGTTTATTCTTTAGCTTTAGCTAGGTTTTTCGTATCTAAAATTTAATATTTCACACGGCCTTTAGTTGAAAGTGACATTTATAAAACGATAAGTAAATTTAATGTTTTCTAATAACAATTAATAGTTGATATAATTAACTGACGACCGAAGGAGGGTAATGGTTTTTGACCAGTATGTACGGCTCTATGTTCCATAGTAGAGGCTGAATTGGGTACTTTATTAAAAAAAATGGCGGATTAATTTTTATTTTTTTTAATACAATATATGTAGGCGGGTTTTATATATTTTATCAAAGAAAATAGCCCCCCTTTAGCAAATCGTTGGTAATACAAAATTAGTTATTATACACATATTGTATGATAAAAATGTGTATGAAACACAATGAGATACGTCTGAAATTCCAAAGAATTGTAATGACGTCTCTTTGTATACAACAAAATTATTATATACTGGGTATATTCTTTCGTGTGATTTGGCGATACTGCGTACTACCCTCTTTAACCTGCCCTTCGCTTCGGTAAAATTAATTAAAATATACCCATATTACTTCTGGATATTAAAGAATTAAAATCAGTTCAGTAGTTTCAACATTTTGAACAAACAAACAAATGTCTCCTCTTTATAATGTTAGTAAAGAATTGGGTTCACATACTTTTGAACAGTTTAAAAAAAGAACTATTTTGAATTTATCTTATACTAGCGACCCGCCCCGGCTTCGTACGTGTGCAATTATCAAAAAAAAAAAACATAAACAACAAAAAAAAAAACAGCCAAATCGTTCGAGCCGTTCTCTAGTGATGCGCTTGCACAGATACGGCAATCGATTTTTATTTATATAGGTGTGTATAGACCCCCTAATGTACGTATGGCAACGTTATATACGATACCTTTAGAGTAGATTTGTTATTTAAAAAAAAGACAGGGTTGGATATGTGCGAAAAATTATGGTTTAAAAAAAATAAGTAATATAGACAGACTTGGAGACCCCGATAAAATTGGGAGGCCTATTTTTAGAGCCCGAATCTAATGGCCCAACGGATTTATCAAACCTAGCTAAATCACTTCAAGAAGCTAAAAACAATCCTGGCATAACCCCCGACATCAGCGCCTAGAATAACCTCTGAGCAATGAGCAAAAATTTCAACGGGCTCCGAGCACGCACATTTTCACTGGAGGGACTTCGTCACTAGAAGATTTCCAGTATTAAAAAACTCCCGACAAAATCGTGATCAGAGCTCATAACTTTTAAACGGCTTAACGGATTTTCATCAAACCAAGCTAAGAACACTCTCGATTAAGTCACCTTTCTAATTAAAAAAAACTAAATCATAATCGGTCTCCGTTTAGGAGCTACGGTGCCACAGACAGATACACAGATACACACGACAAACTTAAAACACCCCTCTTTTTTGCGTCGGGGGTTAAAAGCTAAATTAAAATCGGTTCATCCATTTTGGAGCTACGATCCCACCGTGACAGACAGATACGCAAGTTAAACAACACCCCTTTGTTTTGCGATGGGGGTTAAAATTGATCTATTGTTTTCGAAATGTAAAGCTAGCACTTGTATTCTCGTTTTTGTCGTTACAGGCAATTTAGAAAGAGAGATTCGAGCGAAACAACTCTGTCTATATTACTCCAAACACCTTACAATCTGATATATTCCTTTATTATGTTCATCGGGAAATCTTGTTACGATTAAGTTGATAGATTATAAATTATAGCTTTGTTTAGATTTTAGACTACGTAGGCGTGTGATGTGATACATAGTAATGTGGCGCGCGCCCTTTTCAGCGCCGTTTGGCGGATATATCCGCACCGCTGGTTCAACGCCAACGACGGATATATCCGGGAGAGTTCAAAATAGACCAGAGTGTCTATGGACTATGAGATAAAGTTGAAATTGGCTTTAAAGGTTTAGCGCGTGAGCAACATTTGTATTTGAAATAGCGTTGAAAAGGGTTACAATACATTGTCCTTATCCATTTTTACAAAGCTCGTGGAGACAAAACACAATAGCTATGTCCACACCTGTTCGCTTTCATGTACACCTTGCGCTTTCAACTTTCAATTCGTCTTGCGTCAAGCGCATACAATACGAGGGTGACACTGAATCTTCAATAAAATCCAATGATTTGACTTTATCTTCCGCCATTTTATTTGCAAAATGTTGCACGTCAACCCAACGGTGACGGATCAGCGTGCGCTACGGGTATGCGCTGCTATCAAACCAGTTTGAGCGTATGCGTTATTGCTGTCGATGTGGTTGCAGAGGCATGCGTCAGAGGAAAGCAAAAGCAAGTTGATCATGAAAGCGCACAGGTGTAGACATAGCTAATCAGTTGACTTATGTTCTTCGAACCAAGGATAGATAAGGTTGCTCCAAATTTAAAGTTATGTCTGTGCCAAATGTCACATTTTAACTCAAGATATCCTTATCTAGCGGCGGTTTGAATATAGGGATGAAAAGTCTGCGGGGAGGCTGGACACACACACAGACAAAGGTTTTAACGCATTGATTGCCGGCATTGACTTTCGCGAAATGCCGCATCTTTTGTTTTATATGAAACAAGCAAGTAAAAGCGCACATACGCGTTCGAGGTGTGTGTTAGTCTCGTGAACGCTTATATGCGTTGCCGGCGGTGAATGCGTTAAAGATGGCTTTTTATTTTGTCGGATTCAATAGATTTGAGACTTGGCCGCTACCATTTTTGTCCTTCATTTTCAATGTCAGGAACTAGATGGGTTAATATGAATACCTAAGTGGGACGGATATATGAGGGAAGAAACACGCTTGAAGGGTCGTTGACCCTTAGAATTGTGCAAGAGGTTAAACGGGAAATCGAAAAATATAGTTTTGTATGGAGTGATCCAAGCTACACAATGTGACGGTGTACTAAAAACTGAAATACTTTCATACTATTCTACTGGACTAAAATTGAGGGGATTTTTTTCCCGGAAACGTAAGAATAATAAAAAAACCTGACATATAAAAAAAATTAAGGCCCGCTTTCTGAGTTCATAATTGGGTCATTATCAAATGTTACGCAGAACACTGTTATTATTTGTATGGAGCTACCACTCTGTTACCATGCATTGTTACAAATATTACATAAATACTAAGCATCTTATTTCGATTCCGATAATCAATAATCTGTGATATAGCTGATTGCAAATAATTCATCATTTCACTCAAATAACCGCAGAAAATGGATAGTGTGAACGGAAACAACTTTTTAGGTTTGGACAAGTTTACCTGCACACAATTTGATAATGACCTCATTATATGGCCCAACGGAATCGAGTCAACTTTGTAACAGAAATAACTAAATCAAAATCGGTCCATCCGGGAGCTACGACACAGACAGACACACACAACTAACAACGCCCCTCTGTTTTGCATCGGGGGTTGAAAATGAAGTATAATATACTATGTATATTATTCAAGATGCATGCAATTGATATTAACGGTCGACGCGACAGATTGACAGCGTACGTCAATCCCATATATTTTAATTGTTTTCTAACACCGTTAACGTCACGCACCCGCACAGCATTTTTGGATTGTCCTAAAATCTCGGCTCCTCTGTATAATCTACTCCCGCGCAGTATTAATCGTCCAATTAATGACAACATTCTGTTAACATTGGTCTTTACGCCGTTTTGTAGCATTTTAAATAACTTGCTCACCAAAAATAATATCAAAATATAACTAAATATCATAAACGCACCGTACTTGTCAGAATGTCAAACAGCAGGCTCCAACCTCGATACTGGCAGAATCATCAGTGTTGGTGGGGGCCGATATTTTCACAAAAATTGAATTGAATTGAATCCGTGGGCCACAGACAGTGGAACAGATGAGTCAGTTTTTGGTAGACCGTCTCTTGTACCATATTTGTTTTTTAATGCAAAATCTAAAATAGACAGTTTTATTATTATTATGATGCTAGCAAATTATATGCCAAGCTAGTTCGAGCATTGCAACCTTATAGAAATGCATTTCATGTAAATATTGTACTACAAAAAAAAACTGCCACATTTTAAAACGCCATCAATAGTGTTCTTTTCAAATTATATGTTACGATAAATCGTGTAATGGTCAATTTTGAAATATATTTAACGGAGGATTATGAGTATTCTGTATCACAGACGCACGGGAATGTCGTGTTTTATTATATTTAATGTCACAATTTCATATATGACGCCCTTTTGACATATTTCGTATGTATTTTGACAATGATAAGTCCAAATATACCACGGGTATGTATAATGAAGGCTAGAAGCAAACCGTCGTGTTACCCTCGAAACTTGCAATTTTTTCTTGCGGTTGGTAAACTAATTGCATCATACATTTTCATTAATAAAATGAAATTACCAACCGCAAAAAAAAAATCAGTTGAGATTGGTGGATGTTTTACCATATATTTACTCTAGCATGCTTCTCTTTTTTAAACTTTCGCTCTAACGCGTAAATGCATCTTTTACTGTAACGATTAACCTGTTCATTCTGGTCTGGTCTTGTTTATCAACGAGGATATATCTGTCACTTTCTGTCCTATATATAAGTGCGAGAGGGACGGATGCTTTATCCACTTTTATCCATCTTTATCCACCGTGATAGAGGCGATCGTAATACGAAGGGGTTACGGAAGTTTAACGCGATTAACCTACCCATAGTATAAAGAGACCTTAACTGCCTGTTTCACTTTCTTGAGCATATTAGACAGATAAATTTAGCCCTATCTTACACCTTAAAATAGACAAGGAGAGGGTTAACTTTAATTGGCAGGTAAACTTACTTGTCGATCGTGAACCAGGCTTTCTTGTCAAAATACACGAAATGCGTGTTTTATATTGGGTTAATTATAAAGCATTTGTTAATAGAATTCTAGAAAAATCTTTCGATTATTGAAATTTTGGTCATCCTAACGACTGATATTAGATACGATAGGCGCAGATCCTGCTTTTCACGAATAATTGTGACGATTTAAAGTAAAATTTAAATTAACTAGTGAAAATTTTACCGGCACGCATGAGTAGCGCTCCTAAGTGGCCAGCACCATATTGTTTTATCGCTTGTCGGTCTGTGCGTCTCTATCGATCCAGTCGAGTAAGGGTCCGAGCGACAAATATGTCGCTGACAACTTGTGCTACCCGCTCCGGTGTTGCTGATAGGCGGCTGTGACCACAATCCACCCCTTGGTCTCCAGTGGGGACAATTGGGGAAATAAATCCCATTTTGTTACCACTGGGGACGACGGGGAAGAAATAATTCCCATTTGTTACCATTGGGGACATGTGGGAAGAAATTATGTCGGGTAATGTTTGCCGATCTAAGTGCCTGGCCACGAGTGGGCGGCGGCGAGCGAATTCTCTCTTCACCGCACGGCCGAGACGCTAACAGCACCGCGGTTAATTGACATAACACGCAATATATAAGAGCTTCAATGGACGGACCGTTTGGAGCAGTCAGAGTGCCGACAGCTCCAAGCGGTCGCTGTTGGGCGATCTGCAGTTCCAATAAAAAATAACAAGTGCTGCTCCAAGCAGGTCTATGAATGCCCTGAGAACATTCGCTTGCCGCTCAACTGGTCGCGTATTTGAACTATTTGACAAATATTTAATTATAATCGCCATATGTAGACATAGTTGTCAATGTCGGTCCTATAATATGTATATTTGACAAATGTCTCTCCCAACTGATGAGCCGGCGTCTGCTTTTGGAAAAACATTTTTGCAACACCTTGACGCTGGCAGAATTGTCGCACCGGACCATAGCCATATATACCAAAGAATTGAATTGAATTTGACAAATATAAAATATTGACATTGATCACAACACTAATGACTAACTGCCGCACTCGGAGACTTCAATTAATTTTTAAATTTCATTAAAGTTGCTGCGTCTTATTCTATTGCTATAGCAAAGAAAGTGACAGCAGCTACTTTAATGAAACTTAAAACTTAATTGACGTCTCTGAGTGCGGCAGTAAGTAACAATTTCACCAATCTATGTTAAATGTTAATCGACAGCCAATTGTCAGCGACATTTTGATAGCTAATTGTCTGTTAATTTGTTTGTGAAATTCGGCAATATTAGGCTAATACGGTTGTGTTTTGTTAGTTTGAATAGTGCGAGAGTCCGACCATACTGAACTGCCAAGAAATTATAATATTTTTTTATTTTTAAATCACAATAATTCGTGACTAGCGGGAGTGAAGCTTGGGTAGTTTTTAGCTCGTATGGTTTCAGGTTGAATAACCCTTATTGTAACTATTTTAAAACAATTGTTTTCCAATTAGTTCACTGTACTATAGATACACGTTAAATTTATAGTTTTCGGGGTCGCCGACTCCATAGGAGTGACATGATTATGAATTATAAGTATGTTGCAATAAAATTGTAAATTAAATACATTATTTTTATTTTGAATTTTTAATCACCTGACTTCGTCCCTCCAGATGCTCTGGGCGCCTATGCTGCTCTGCTAAGGTAAAAGGCAGTATTTTACACAGAACTACTGTAATAATTGCAACCTAATTACTGGGTAATAAGGTTGCAATTGCTACAGTAGTTTTGTGTAAAATACTGAATGAATGAATCGAAATCTCGGACATTAATACCAAGCATGTACTACTCTGTCAAGAAAGTACCGGGAAAAGATCAATAATACACAAACTGTTTGTTAATCATCCAAATTTATTTTATCACCTTCAAAGTATGCTCCTTCAGAAACGATACACTTACGCCAACGAATAATCCAATCATCAAAACATTTTTTAAACGCTGTTTCCGGAATTGAATTCAGTTCTCGGCGCGAATTCTCCTTTATGTCTTCTACCGATTGAAAACGGGTGCCACGAAGTGGTAATTTGAGTTTAGGAAAAAGAAAGAAGTCGGCAGGAGCCATATCTGGTGAATATGGTGGTTGCTCGATGGTATTTGTTGAGTGTTTGGTCAAAAATTCTTTCACAATGATGGCCTTGTGCGAAGGCGCATTATCGTGGTGCAAAATCCAAGAATTTTCATTCCACAAATCTGGCCTTTTTCGTCGAATTTGCTCTCTTAAATGCCGCATAACGCTCAAATAATATTCTTTATTTACCGTTTGACCTTCCGGCAAGAATTCCGAGTGCACAACACCGCGATAGTCAAAGAAAACAGTCAACATGACTTTGACTTTTGATCGACTTTGGCGTGGTTTCTTCGGTTTCGGTTCAGTTGGAAGGCGCCACTCCGAAGCTTGTTGACTAGTTTGCATGTCAAACTCGTAAACCCACGTCTCGTCACCAGTAACAATGCGTTTCATGAATGTTGGGTCGGAATTGACTCGTTCTAGCATGTCCTCAGCGACTCTCATGCGATTGAGTTTTTGGAGAAAATTCAGGTCTTTTGGGACTAGCCGAGCGGTAACATGTTTCATACCCAAATGATTAGTTAAAATAGTACGGATCGACTCGTGAGATACAGAAAGTTCGGCGGCTATCTCTCTCAAAGTTGAATGAGGATTTTCAGTCACTATTTCCTTCACTTTTGCGATGTTAACTTCAGTTGCAGACGTTGATGGCCTACCAGAGCGAGGCAAATCTTCCATCACATCTCGACCGCTTTTGAACGCTTTGTACCACTCATAAACACGTGTTTTTGATAAAGTCGAATCACCGTAAGCCTTCTGTAACATTTTCAGTGACTCTGAACACGAAATTCCATTGGCGATGCAAAATTTAAGACAAACTCTTTGTTCAATGTTTTTGTCCATTATGAAATTCGCAATACACACTAGATATGATATAACTAAAAACAGCACTGTATTTAATATAAATAACAGATGCAACTCAAACTCCGCGCCAAAATAGAAAACAGTTGTGCCAATCTAACAACAACAAAAAAAAACAAAAATTTGAATTTGGAACCATAAACAAATCATCCATTCCCGATACTTTGTTGACTGAATGTATGTACAGTCGAGGACAGATAGATGTTTACACTTTTTCACCTTGTTCCATTGTAATAAGGTCCAAAAGTGTATACATCTTTCTGTCCTCTACTGTACCTAACCTAATTACAATAGGGATGATGTGATGACTATCACATAATCAAAAAATTACGGAGATATATCTAGTTGAAATGTCGCATGACGTCACATAGAAGTGACGTCACGTGCCCCCACTCCCGAACTTTGACGCGCTATATCTTTGTAATTTTTCGTTTGATTGACAAAAGAAAAAATACGTGTCCAATATTTTTTGATAATCTAACTGACGGACTAGATAGAATTTCGATTTATTTTCCCGTCATCATCCCTATTATAACCTACGTAATTGACAGGACCCCTGTCCCGTGAATCATGTGATTCTACAGGGTGTCCCAGAAACTAACGTCAAGCCGTTAAGGGCTGATAGAGCAGCTAAAAAGGTATCGATTTAATCCCTCTTATGTATGTTCAGCGATTTTTACTAGTTTCGGAGATATTGATCATTTTAATTTTCCCTAGTCTATGGCACGAAAAATCCTTAATTTCATGTTTTATTTCAGAAGTTTATCAGTGGTATCTTACATTATTAGAATCCTTACGAATCGGTGAAGTTTTTAAACTCAATTGTCCGTTTTTTTTTTTTTATATAAAATTTCTAGTAAATGAAATACAAACCCTGGAAAAAGTAAACCCTAAAAAAAAAAACAACTTTATGTGATGACTAAGAAATTTGATAAAAACTTGTGAAATAAAACATGAAATTAAGGATTTTTCGTGACACGGACATGAGGAAAAATTACAAAAATTCATATTAAAATGATGAATATCTCGGAAACTAGTTGTAGTTATATACTATGCACCTGACAAAATTAAATACCGTAAAACGGGGTAAATAGGATTAAATATCTGCTTTTCTAAACCGGTCTGTTAGTCCCATTAATAACAGACCTAAGATCAACTGTTGTCGATTTCTGAATGAGCGAGGTATGTTTTGCTACTGGGTACACAGCATTTAATACTAATTTTGCGATGAGGTGACAAAATTTATCGCACGGCAGCATAGTTATTTGGGTATCGAGGCCTTGAATCGCGTTACGCTCAGGATTCTATTTTTGGACCACGAGCTTCAATACTAGCTCTCGCGCCAAATAACTTTGCAGCCTTGCATAGTCCACAGTGCGGACAAATGGGTGTGTAGGTGGGAATATACTGAATATAGGAACCAAAAGGATATAGATATTACTGTAGTGTAGCCCCATGGGATTTTAGGTATGGGAGCCAAGATGCAGGAAGAGTTAAAATAACAAGAACGAGAGAGCCTGAAGATATTTTTTTATTTCAACACCAGCAGAACTAAGATTTTTGCGGAACGGAAATTCATATCAACTACTAAGTCTGCAATCTCTTGGATCAGTGAAAAAATCAGACTTCCAAGTCAACGCAATCAAAAGATACGGCCGTTTATGCCGGGAATCTCAAGGGAATCAAAACTTATAGGGTACTTTCCGTTGAGTTAGAATCTTGTAAAGGTAAAAATCCAAAAGCCGTTAATTTGTAGTTACATCACATAAAAAATAATGGCCAGTATTAACTGATAGTCACTAAGTACGAGAGTGCATACTTAGTGCGTGTCAGTTTATACTGGAATTTGTTTCTATTCCCGTGATTTACGAACTATTTACATACCTACAAGTTTGTGCGCGTTTGTGTACAAGTCGGTGCGCGAGTCGGCCGGTTTTTAGTATTTGTTGTTTTTTTATAGTGTTTGTTCTATAATCATACCAAATTTGATGCATGTATATATTACCGTTTTTACGATAGAACAAATACCAAAAACTTTGAAAAAAACCGTTTCTTGTATGGGGACACCACTTACTATTTTACTTTTTGACTTGTTTATTATTTGTTAGGAAATCCTCCATTATATCACGTATTCTATTATATACGGAACCCTAATCAAGTATCATGGCTACCGCCTGTTGCGCATTGTTTGAGATTTTCAATTCCCTTGCTGTATTGTTGCGTTTATTACAAATCGTACAAGAGAAAGGTTTATCTCATGTATGAACTTTATTATGCCTTCCTAATACAGATGCATAAAGAAACTGTCAATTCAAATTTTGCACGAGAACTTATGTATGAATTTCATAATGTTTGTTTAAAGTAGAGTGATGACGGAACTCTTTCTTACACAATTTACAAGCGTTAGGTTTCTCTTTTGTGTGATTTAGATTGTGTGTGACTAAATGTTCGCGACGGCAAAACTGTTTATGACAAATGTTACAAGAGAAAGGTTTCTGTCCTGTATGAAGTTTATAGTGGTTAGTTAAAGTAGCGCCATGACGAAACTGTTTATGACAAACGTTACAAGAGAAAGCTTTCTGTCCTGTATGAAGTTTATAGTGGTTAGTTAAAGTAGAGCTTTGACGAAACTGTTTCTTACAAATTTTACAAGAAAAAGGTTTCTCTCCTGTATGAATTTTATTATGGTTAGTTAAAGTAAAGTACTGACGGAACTGTTTCTTACAAATTTTACAAGAGAAAGGTTTCACTCCTGTATGAATTTTATTATGGGCACTTAAAGCAGAGCGCTGACGGAACTGTTTCTTACAAATTTTACAAGAGAAAGGTTTCTCTCCTGTATGAATTTTATTATGGTTAGTGAAAGTAGAGCACTGACGGAACTGTTTCTTACAAATTTTACAAGAGAAAGGTTTCTGTCCTGTATGAAGTTTATAGTGGTTAGTTAAAGTAGAGCTTTGACGAAACTGTTTCTTACAAACTTTACAAGAAAATGGTTTCTCTCCTGTATGAATTTTATTATGGATACTTAAAGTATAGCACAGACGGAACTGTTTCTTACAAATTTTACAAGAGAAAGGTTTCACTCCTGTATGAATCGTATTATGGGCATTTAAACCAGAGCGCTGACGGAACTGTTTCTTACAAATTTTACAAGAGAAAGGTTTATCTCCTGTGTGAATTCCAATGTGCACAATTAAATAAGCCTTAACTCTAAATCGTTTTCCACAAGTATCACATGAAAATGGTTTTTTTAAATCACCATTAGCTTCCTTATTTAAATAAACATTTTTACAAGTTTTCCGCTTATTATAACTACACTTATGGGTTGCAAGACTAGAGTCCTGGAGAAAAGCTTTGTGGCAAGTTGTGCACGGATGGAGCACTTCTTCAACGAGGATGCGCTCGAGTTTTACGAAACAAGGCCTGAGCACTGCCTGGCCCCCGCGGCTCCGGCCTGAGAGCGGCGCCTCCCAGGGGCACAGAACGCCTGCGTCTGCTGCCGGTGATGGCTTCAAGAAAGTTTCTGTAACAAAAACATAATAATTGAATAACTGCAAATAAAATTTACTTACATTGTGAGCGTGCGCGTGTTTATGTGCACGCGCGTGTTCCGAGTGTGGGTGTGTTAGTTTGTTACTCTTTCACGCTGCAACGGCTGGACGGATTTGGATGAAATTAGGAATGGAGATAGCTTATACCCTAGAATAACACATAGGATACCTTTTATCGAGAAAAAAATCACTGTTCCGTGGGATGGCAAAATAACTAATGCTGCGTTACGCGGACGATTTAATAAATACTGTTAAACAATATTGATTAATGACATATCCGCAAACGTTTTGTTGTAAAAACACTACACATAGTAAAAAATAGCTTTAGAAGCGGCTTCGCTCGCGTAGTTATCGCGTTCATAAGTAGAAATTACATATAATAGGGTAAAAGAAAGCGCCATCTGTTGGTGAGTAGCATTTCTCATATATCTTATGCTAGCATTTGCCCTCGACTCCGTCCGCGTAGAAGTCGTTTATCGGTACTCCCTCGGGAACTGTCCATTTATTCGGGATAAAAAGTAGCCTATGTGCTATTCCAGACTATAATCTATATCTGTGCCAAATTTCATCCAGATCCGTTCAGCCGTTCTGTCGTGGTTGACTAACGAACATCCATCCATCCATCCATCCAAACTTTCACATATACATATATAATAGCAATAAGATAAGACTGGCGACCCGCACAGGCTTTGCACGGGTATTCCACTATACCGTATAATATTTGCGTGCACTATTTACAAAGCGCACGCCGCACTCTCAGAAGTTATTTATAAAGATAACAGAAGCGTGTACCTTGTTTTGCAGACACTCATTTCATCTAAAGTGTCGTTTCACCGAATTTCATTTCAACGAAAGCTAATTTCCTTATTGTTTGCAGGTTACCTTAAGCTTGGGTTATGTAGGTTATGTTAGGTTAGACCTGTGACCACCAAAAAATTATAACTCCTATGAAATAAAAATTCTATGAAGTTAGTGTCAGTGATTCAAGGTTAAACCTAACTGATGAATTTGCATGATTATAAAAAAAAAAGTCAAATTAATATTCTGTGTTTTAATTACAGTTTCTTCTTTATATTGATACATGTAAAAGCAAAAAGCTTCAAGCTTTGTGTCAGAACACACACATTCACAGGAAAGGCAATATTTTGAAGAAATTATCCAAAACGAGAGATGCGCCATCCCTCCACTCGTTATTTGAGAATAGGTCTAGGATAGGTCAGAAAAATGCAAGAAATTTTAAGAGGCGCCAGAATTATAATAAAATCAATTTGCTAAATAACTTAACTAAATATATTTCTGCAGACCATACGCTAACACCTATACTTAAGAGACGTTGGCGGGCCAGATTAAAACCCTTCACGGGCTGGAGTTGGCCCGGGGGCCGTTGTTTGCCCATCCCCGTCTAAGGAAAGAGAGATAATGTGGATTGCTGCTAAGGGTTTGTATTTAGAGCTGGCCCCTACCACACAAACTTTTACATAGTTTTATAATAGAAAACTTTGCCATTTAAGTCAAATTTGTACTTGCAAAGTTGTGTATGATGTTATTATTAGGTATATAGTAACTATTCGAGACTTTGGCTTCTAGGCCATCAGCTTAAAAAGTTGACGATTGACCACAGATTATAAGGGTATTGGTATTGTCTATGGTGAGACTACTGTCTGCTCACAGAAAAAGTGCTTGCATAGAAACCGGACTATAAGAAACAAGAGACGTATGTTTTTCCTTGTTCTATTTATGGCATTCATAACGAGAAGAAAGAGATCTCTTTCAGAAGGGCATCTCTTTCTTACTCGTTATGAATGCCATTAATAGAAAAAGATCAAACATATGTCCTAAAAATGCAAGTTAATTAATGCATTTCTGTCAAAACATTATATAAACATTATATTTTTAAAAAGTGTTGGGGTGTTTTAATACTACAATAAAAAAACAAAACACGCAAGATAAAGTGAAAAATTTAATAATTCAATATTTATTCATATTTTTCTTATATACATAAAACACAGAAAAGTAACAGGTTACAGGATAAAAAAGATTTACAAAGGCGAACTTATCTCTTCAAGGGATCTCTTCTAGTTAACCTTCGAACGATTGACAAGACTTCGGCAACAAGAGTAACAACAAAAGAAAAGATCCAACCAGTAATAGACCATTTAACCTTAATTCGGCAAAAATAAAAAAAGTCGGGTGTTCAAACCTCTTTAGATTAAAAAAAAGCATAAAAAATTTGTCACAAAAAAAAAAGTGAATGTTATGTTATGTCCAGTATTATGGACGTTGTCAAATTAAGGGTTAAAACTTAAAACAACAGAACACCTTTATAACATCATTAAAAAACAGGACATCAGAAACAATAGTAGACACACAAATAAAATACACAACACAATTACACACTTAAACAACCGAACACCTTTATAACATCTCAAAAAAACCATCATATATACACATCTGATAACGGTAACAAGGGCGAGGTACAAGAAATTTATAAAATAAATATATTAATAATATCACATAAAATATAGTAATAGACTTGTAATGTAAAAATAGACTAATGCATAGATACGAAACACGGGGACAGGCATGCTGCCTTGTCACAGCCGACGCAGACCGTGGTGACCCGCTTCTTGCAAACCGCACACCGTCGCCGCTTCCGGCCCTTGAGCTTCGGGTCGAACTCCAGCTCCGCCAGGTGATGTTCGCGGATGACGGAGCTGACCGTCCGGTTGGTCTGCGACACAGTAGCAGGCACAGTGGGGGCGTGGTGGGAATGGTGTTTCAATATTGACTGGACGAGGGCCATTCGGAAGGTGCGATGAGACATGGGACTATTATATTTACACAATATGTATGAATTCAAAACGGAAACATTCAGGAGACGGCGGAAAAATTTCTTATACCAAACCCTTGTCCGTCTCCTTTCGATGGGAAACGCGGCCAGCATCTGATCCTTCTTATCCACACCAGCCATCATGATGTTGTAATCGTGGATAAGTGCTGGTTTGGTGACACCCTTGGCGGTGACGGTGGCGTTCCCGTGGTACGTCGAGATCGTCGCCACTCTGTTCTGATCTCTCCATACCATGAGATCGACATCGCCGGAGGTCAGACCAGTGATCTGACCTGGCCGCATTCCCTCCTTCGTCAGGTCTGTCAGCTCTTGTGGAACAAACTGACGGTTGGTACGTAATGTTCCAACGCAGTCGAACCCGAGCGTTTTTAATTTTCGGGCGAGAGCCGGTGAATTGTAGAAGTTGTCCATCCACACCGTATGGCCCTTGTTCTCGAGTCCTCGCAAGAGCTCTAGGACGAGGTTCGGTATGAACGCCTGTAGCGGACCAGGAGCCGCAGGTTCTGTACGCTTGTGAGCGTGAACCACAAACCGCCACAAATAGCCAGTTTGCGATTCACAGATCTCATAGGTTCTGATTCCCACCGCAGCAGCTTTACTCGGGATGAACTGGTTAATGTCCAGCCACCCCTTCCACTGCAGTAGGGACTCGTCAAGCGCGATGTTCTGCCGCAAGTTATACGAAGACTGGAACACACTATTCAAATGGTCTACCACTGGCTGAATCTTAAATAATTTCGCCTCGTAGCCATCCAGGTTCTGCGTGGACATTTCCCTGTTATCCCTAAAATGAAGGCACCTGCAGAGGAGCTGAAAGCGCCTCAAGGACATGTACACGCGGAATCCGGGTGTCATGAATATGCTCGCATCAGCAGCCCAGTAGTCGATCACTCGACCCTTGGCCACAGCCCCCATCGCTATAATGATCGCGAAGAACACGTACAGCTCATCGAATGATGCGTCCTTCCAATCGCAAATGCGACTAGAGGGATGGAGGCTGTGGCTTTGCATCATCTGCGCCGCCATTCGCTGAGCATGTTTATTCGTCTCCGTAGCTATGTGCTCCATGAACTGCCGGTCCCACATACAAACAAATATTTCATACGGGTCGGCGTGCGGAACTGTCGGACCGACATTGATGGCGGAGAACAATTCCCTCCTCAAATCACTTGGGACAGGATGATTCGGAAATGATCTCCACTTGAAATCAAAGAAGTCGAACGGCTGAACCGAAGACGATGACGGGGCGGCAGTGGAGGGCGCCGAGGCCGGCGGCGGAGGGTCGTCGTCCTCTGGAGTCTCCATGGTGCTCCGGAAGACCCTAGGGATGGTGGGTGGGGTCACTTCGTCCTCGTCGCTATCGTCGGCGTCGCTCTCAGGCTCGCTTCCTATTTAGAAAATAACAAGTGAATATGTTAGGGCTTATAAACTAGCCAATTTATACCGCCGGATGGGGTGACGGACACGAGCAACAAGGTTGCGCGCTCCGTTGAATAAATTAAAATAAATAAATTAACTGAAGACCCTTACCTTTACGCGTAGTTAGTTGTCCAGGGGGCCCCCCTGCAATGTCGATCTGGATTCTCTAAAGTCCTGGTAACTACGATGCGGAGCGTTCGAAGTCAAAACGTATTATATTTTTTTATGACATGAAATTGTTTTCTTTGTTTTTTATTGTAGGCATATATTTAGGAAAAGGCCTTCAGTCATTTTAAAAACAAAAAGGTTTTTAGATCAAAAATAAAGAAGGCGCGCAACCAACAAGTGTTCTAACTCTGTCAGTAAGTTTGTATCAAAACCACTAGTACTCAAAAACAGCCAGAGACTTACCGAGGTTGAGAGCTGCCTCCGTGTCGTCGTCCCGCGACGCCGGAGGCCGAGATAGGGCTCCTGGTGTGCCGCCACATTCCATGAACCTGAAATAAAACAGTTTGTAAACCTTCTAGGCACTAGATTTTGAGTAAACTAGCTCTTCCCCGCGACTCCGTCCGTGTAGTATCTTCGCTTATCCCTCGGGAACTATCAAATTTTCCAGGATAAAAGTATCCTATGTGTTAATCCAGATAGTTAACTATCTATGTGCTAAATTTCATAAAAATCGGTCGAGGCGTTCTTGAGTTATAATTGGTCTAACTACAAGGGAGTCTTACATGGCGGATGAGGGGACGTATTCCATTTCCATCTGCTCGCCTGGGCTTGTACACCGGGGAGGGGGGGGAGGGGAGGATGATAGTGGGCAAACCCTAGAAAAAAAAACATCATTAATACAATTAAAATCATTTATACATGTCTACATTATATATATGTGATTTAGTGAATCACATAATTACATTAGGTACTAGCGACCCGCCCTCGCTTCGCTCCGGGTACATTTATATACAGCCTATGTCTTTTTCCGGGACTCAAGCTATCTCCATACCAAATTTCATCTAAATCGTTCAGCCGTTTTCACGTGATGCGCGTTCAAATAAACAGATTTACAGCTTTATTATATGTATAGATAGATATAGATAGATAGTTAGATAGATATCACTAAAAAGCGAAAAAAATATTTGAGAAAAAAACCATTTTCAAAAACCCACTAAACAAGGTTAAAATAATCGCCGGTCTCCTAGGTTGCCTATTTGATGCCTATTAGAATAAGTACATGAAATACATCGAAGTCGGTGGTAAGAATCATGTGACATTGCTATTGTATATACCTACTTGACACCAGCTTGGATATTATATACTTCATGTATGTATATCACTCGTAGATACTATAACATTCACGTTTTTATATTTTTTTGTTGCTACTTTTTATGCTGTTTTAAAATCTAAAGAGGTTCGAACACTCGACTTTTATTATTTTTGCCAAATAAAGGATTAAGTATAATTACAGTCACAAAAAAAACCTGGTACAAATGAAGCAATGAAAGAAAAACCTACTCTTCGACGGCAGATGGTCGCTTGGAAGCGGTGCCAGCGCCGCCGCTGCTGCGCCCGCGCCGTCTAGCGCGGCCGCGCCCACGACCACGGCGAAATACTACTGATTCTGCTGAAGCAAAAGCTGAATAATTACCAAGAGTTGGAACTGAAACCTCCATCTCTTTTCAAGCGACAACAAAAAAAGAGGATTCTCAATTTGACTGTATGATCTTTACTGTGTATGTTATGCATCAACCTAACCAATTGTGGACCTAATATTCTCTTTTAATCGGATTTATATTTCAAGGGTAGCCCCATTTCAATTTCTTCAAAATCTGGTCATGGGATCCATTAAAACCCAACGGAAATGTTGGATACAAATTACATTGAATACTCATATCTTTATTTATTTACTACTAGAGAAACAAACGGCAGTAATACCAATAACCTAACCGAGTTAAAAACCCCCGATATCAGCGCCTAAAAACCCTCTGAGCAATGAGCAAAATCTTTAACGGGCTCCAAGGACGTACATTTTCACTGGTGGGACTTCGTCACTAGAAGATTTCAAGAATTAAAAAATCAGATCCCCTCATCAACTAGAAAAGAGCTGATGATTTTCAAACGGCTAAACAGATTTTCACGAAACATGGCTAAGAACACTCGGGATAAAATTATCTATGACACAAAATAAACTAAACGAAAATCGGTTCATCCGCTTGGGAGCTACGATACCACAGACAGATACACAGATACACACGTTAAACTTATAACACCCCTCTCTTTTTGCGTGGGGGGTTATAAATTGGATAGCATTATGCAGAAAACAGCCAAACTGATGTGAAGTTGAAAGGCAGATGGCTGTTTTCTGCATAGCGCTATACAATTTTAAAAATAACAAAAGTCACCCATAACCAAATTAGTGTTTACTTACTAAGGACAGATTTTATTTGACAAGACAGCTTAATAACAATATTATTATATATGTAAGCTAGAAAAACCGTATTCATACACATTTTAGTTTTTAGTATTTGTTGTATTCTATAGGGTTTGTTCTATAACAATACCAAATTTGACGCTGGTATGTAATAGTTTTTAATATAGAACAAATACAAAAATTCTTTGAAAAAAAAAACGTTTCTTGTATGTAAAATCTGCCGTCATATCACATATTTGCAAAAAAAAAACAACTCACGTTGCATGGTGAACGCAATGTCCTGCGACTGCAGCCGCTCCGGGCCCAGCACCAGCTCGTCCTTAACCTCGTGCTTGGCGTACAAGCCCGCGGCCGTCTCGCTCGCGCCGGCCCACTCCAGCTCCTTCGCGTCCACCGCCGCTGGCGACGCGCTCATGCTGCGCTCTACACAACACACCACTCCTATATAAACTTTCGATGAATTTATAAACCACCAAATTGCCACCAAATAAATTTCTTACAGCGTTGATTGGAATCATGAAATGTACAAAGTCCTAATAATTGATTACTCCATCCAGACGGGAACATTCCGTCACGATAGTTTTGATGATAGATATAAATATGGGATAGTGAATTTTATCAACATAAACTAAAACAAGATGAGTACAAATAATAAATTCTCTTGCTGTTTCGTTGCATTTATTTCAAATTGTTGTATTTATTATGCTTAGTTAAAAAAGGTGGATAAAGAAATTGTTTATTACAAATTTTACAAGAAAAAGGTTTCCCTCCTGTATGTATTTTACTATGGCAACTTAAAGCAGGGCGATGACTGAACTGTTTCTTACAAATTTTACAAGAGAAAGGTTTATCTTCTGTATGAATTCTATTATGGTTAGTTAGGCCAGAGGGATGACGGAAATGTTTCATACAAATTATACAAGAGAAACGTTTCTCTCCTATATTAATTTTATAATGGTTAAGAAAAGCAGAGCGATAATGGAACAGTTTCTTACAAACTTTACAAGAGAAAGGTTTCTCTCCTGTACGAATTTTACTAAAACTAAAGCGACGATGGATCTGTTTCTTACAAATGTTACTAGAGAAAGGTTACTCTCCTGCATTAATTAAAATGTGATAACCTAAATCACCCTTACACTGTTACTGACCAATTTTATTTAATTATTTATTAAATAAGGTATTATTATTATTATTTATTTCACAGAATTGAGGTTTATCTCCTGTGTGAATTCCAATATGAACAATTTAAAAAAGCCTTAAATCAAAATTGATCTACAAGTATCGCATGAATAAGATTTTTTTATATCATCATTAGCTTCCTTATTGAAATTAACATTTTTACAAGTTTTCGCTTTATTATATTAGAATCTAATTAAGCTTGAATTTCCATACACTTGTTGTTGTGATATAAACTTTTCCTTTCAAGAAACCTGAGTAATCATTAAAGATCAGCTGACGGGAGCAATTTATATCACTTTCACGTAAAACATAATGACTAGTATGGATATGTTAGGTATGGTTTAAATTAAAGTATAAGTAAACAAGATAAAATTAAAACTAAAACTCGACTACGAAAACAACCAACGACATCACGGTGCCTCTTATGCTATTTTTATTACTTGTATCACAAAATAATGGTACATTTCTTATAGAACAACATTTCTTTTCGAGATTTATGCATTAAAACCTCACATTTGATAAGAAACTAGGTAAATTTTTAACATTTTGCCTTAAAAGTTAAAAATGCATACATTTATAATTCAAAAATCGTACTCAAAATTTGATTAGAATCATATCTATAATATTCTTTAGTCGGAAAGTTGCTACCTGTCGCCGACCATTAATAATAAGACTCGATAAAAAAACCATACATTTTTAATAGGTATATAAATTGTGCACAAAATAAAATAGAGTCATATCCATGTAATACTTTCGTCGTCAAAGTGACATAAAATGCTACCGGTGGCCGATCACTAATAATCATTTACCATAGTTTATACAACTAATCCTACTACCTACTATAATATAATATAAAATATAATAATCCTACTAAAATTTAGAATGTGAAAGGCTGTTTAGATGTTTGTTTGAATCATGTCTAAAAGGCTGAGATAATTTGAATTAAATTTGGCCCACAAGGACTATTAAATCCTTCCTTAGACCAACACAAAGTATTTTAATGCCAGAAAATTAGATAAATCTGGAGGAAAAAGCAATATACATGTACACGGATGAAGTCACAGGGAAAAAGCATTACATAATGCCAAAACCAAGAGTAACACTGATCTTCCATCTGATGATGGATATACATTATCAAAGAAATGTCAGTCTTAACTTATTTGCCAGATTCAACTGGCAAAAGTTTTCAAACAGTAATTGTGACACCAGGACAGCTCGAACAATCTATCTAATCTCAGATCTCCCTTTTTCACTTGTCTGTAACAATTTATCGAATCTTTAGACTCACTGAGGGACAAGCGACCAAATATAAGATATGTTAGCCCTTGTGTATTTGTACAAGTGCTATGTGAATCGTTGCCACCATAAGGGGAACAGGGAGGAATGACCGTGAAAACGAACGACAGCCCGCCTGCTCCAGTCGGGTGTCCCCAACCATCATCATCATCATCATCATCATCATCATCATCATCATCATCATCATCATCATCATCATCATCGTTGCCACCATGGGTTTGCTTTGGCACATAAAATGGCGCAACTCACGTTGGATTGTGAAGGCGATGTCCTGTGGCTGCAGCCGCTCCGGACTCAGCACCAGCTCGTCCTTAACCTCGTGCTCGGCGTACAAGCACGGCGCGGCCATCTCGCTCGCGCCGCACTCGCCTGCGCCGTCCAGCTCCAGCTCCTCCTTCACGCGCACCGCCGCTGGTGACGCGCTCATGCTGCGTTCTTCACAACACACCAACACTCCTACATAAACTTTCGATGAATTTATAAACCACCAAATTGCCACCAAAGAAATTTCTTACGGCGTTGATTGGGATCATGAAATGTAAAAAGTCCTAATAATTGATTACTTCATCCAGACTGTGGAACATTACAGCACGATAGTTTTGATGACACATATAAATAAGGGATGCTGAATTTTATCAACATAAACTAAAACAAGATGCGTAAACAGTAAATAACTGACCATAGAGTACTTTATTATATACTGAGATAGAGTTGTCACTTCTCACAAAGTACTAGCGCCATCTATAATCGAGTGTTTGAACCAAGGAACTGTAGTATATAGCTAGATAGCTAGCCACTGCCTAAGCACTGTGCATATGTAGTATTCGATACTATATACCACCTCTTTATTTATTTATTTATTATATATAAAGTTACAATTATAGGCTTACAGTTAAGACCAAAGTACCTTAAACGATTATTAATTCTGTCGTTCGTACTAAGTACAAAGTCTTTTGGTCGAAATATTGAACGAATGGCAGAATTAATAATCGTATACTTTTACTTTACTCCAGAGTTCACTGCCGTCAATGAAAATGGAACCATTGTAAGTGTGCGTCCCCTTACAACTGATGCATTTCGTTCAGAAATTTTACATCACTTTGGCAGTTGAAACCTCTTAGTTTCTGAACGAAGTGTAACGATGCTGCTAACGAACTAATTTCAGTCTGTCATTTTCTATGGATAGGTAAAATATTCTAAAAAAATGTAAACAAAGATACGTCACTGTCAAAGTGACATTTCAGGGGATCTCAAAGTATGGGCGGGTAAATTTTCGGGCGTTTCAACCGCCATTAGTGTTTTCAATATATTGGTGAAATCAATGACACCTACCAGCAATTTACAAAGCAGAACCGTGGGTGTAGTTTCTATTAGCATCGGAAGATACTGTATTATTGGTTTGCCAATTATGATAAAAGTGCATAAATGTGTTTAACAACATGTTTTTCTACATCTCCGATAAAGAGCAAAGACGTGGTCGTTTCTTCACAGGAGACAACATATTACCGAACCTTTTCCTTGTAAGGTACAGAACCCTAAAACATTGACAAATTCAAAATTTTAGGCTTATTAAATTTCAATCTTAATCGGTCCATTACATTCAGATTAAATTGTATGTTACAGACGAACGGGCAGACAGACAGACACACGAGTCATCTTATAAAGGTTCCAATTTTAATTTTGACGAAACCATTTTTTTTTCTTTTGAGGTACGGAACTCTAAAAATGTTAGGTATAATAAAAATAACACTTGGCAAATACACCAAGTCCTCCTGTCCGATTGCTTGTACCCACGATTTACATTTATAGTCCGGTGTACCTACCAACCATATCATTCATCCCTAATAATCCCTATACCTAGCCCCGTCACTTATGTTCACATCTTTTCTTAATAGTTCTTCACTAACCGGTGTTTTTCCGTGGGAGTATACTCTATAGTGTGAACACAGGGCAATCGGCGGTTGGTGTCCCATCGCATTTATAAATTAAAGTTGTCGAAAGAACCTACCTCTCACCTCTGTGTGTTGGCTTCGGCCCCAAGTATCTTGTATGTACGCTTTCCAAAGGTCTGGTAATCGGTATAGACTTGCAAATTATTAAGTAAAAAATATGTAAAACTTAGTAGATAAATAAAATACTTACAAAATCAATCAACAGCGAAAATTCAAATCAAAGATTTCAAAGATGACATTGACAATTGTCTTGTCAGCAAGCCGCCAATGCGGGCAACCTAACAAAATATAAAAAATTCCTTACTTTGGCAACATAATCGACAGTTTTTTTTTACATTACCCAGCATGTATGAAATGCCAACCCACTGCTAAAAATACCTACGTTTTTGTTTTGCTTATGTATGACGTAGCGTTTGAGTAAATAAGACGAAAGATGCTCATTCGATAATTTAGTCATTTTGCGTTATTAAATATGAATTCGAAAGTGTATAAGTGGTGTGCGGTGCCTCAGTGTGGTAACACAACAATAAAAACCCCTAATAAATTATTTGTGTACCTTCCGCACAAGAAAGCAACACGGGACAAGTGGGTTAGACTAGCAAGGCGGGATCCAACAGGGATATTGCCCCGTACTCACCTATATTTCTGTGAAGATCACTTTGACGTAAGTTTTATTTTATTTTGCTTTTGAGGTGTAAATTAAAAGTCCACCATGAAATTGAAGGGGGTCTCATTCAACAATATAATTTAACGTTTTTTTTGCGCTGGGTAAATGCATTAATTTACGCATACCCATACCACCCAGGTCCGGGAGTGACCCGGGATGATAATGGGACTCGCCGACCGAGGGCGGCCGGAATACCCACTAAAAACCCAGCGTTAAGTCCTCAGCACTTCTCAGGGAGGTGCCACACCTAACCTTACCTACTACGGGACCCCCTTTGCTTTAGTCCAACCAAATTAAATAAACAATCTTATTTGAGGTTAAGTTTCTTCTCGAATCTCGTCACAGTTATCTTAATTATATAATTAAAATTTCAGTTGCCAAATGATATGGAGAATTATATGGAGTATCACTTGATGGGATCGGTGTCGCAGGTTCGCATGAAACCAGGGTGTGTTCCCACAAAATACCAATGTCAATCAGATAGAAGAAAACAAACATCTCATGCTACAGAACAACCATATATTCTCAAGAAACAAAGAAAGATATTGGTTGAAGAATGTAAGAAAGATGTAGAAGAAAGAACTATTGCTGAAGTAAAAGTAAAGTTGGAACTTGGAGAGAATTCATGTGGAAGTTCAAGTAGGTACTCGTTACTTACTAGCTTTTGCCCATGACTCCATCCGCATAGAAGTTGTTTATTGTGTATCCCTCGGGAACTATTAAATTTTCCAGGTTAAAAATTATATGTGTTAATCCAGGTAGTAAACTATCTATGTGCCAAATTTCAAATACACAGACAAAAAATTCTAAAAATCATTGTTTTGGGTTCAATAATAAAGACCTCCAATAATAGTTTTTCTCAAATATCTTCCATGTACAGACAGCATTCAGTTACACTTTTATTATATGTATAGATTTAACTCAAAAACTACTGCACCAATTTGCAAAATTCTTTCGGGAATATGATCCCCGTACTTCTGAGATGGTTTTTAAATATAATACACTATGACTTTCAAGCAGTGTTGCTTGTGACAAGCTTAAAATGTGGTTAAGACCATATGATCTTCTCAATTACCTCAAAATATTGATTACCAATTTACCATTAATTTCATGACCTCTAAAAAGTATAAAATAAAAATTTTACATTTTAAAAACAATGAACCGACCAAAAGCTGACTTAAATTTGACTGATGAGTGATCGGAATAGGTAGAGTTAATTTACCTAAACTTGATGCGCATGTACATTTATGCGTGAGTGATATGGGAATACATTATTGAATGAACATGCATCAAGTTTAGGTAAATTAACTCTACCTATTCCGATCACTGCTGATGTGGGATGATTTGAAGAGGTGTTATTTTTTAGTTTTTCAGAGTTGGTTCACTGTTTTTTAAAACATTAAATTTTTTTTTGATGTTTCGTTTGAAGCAGCACGTAGCGCGTCACCGGTGGAGGTACGCGTGAAGATAGAACGGGAGGGGGACGGTGCGAGCGAGACGTCTGATGTGAGCTTGTTCACCAAGCACGAGATCAAGGTCGAGCTGGAACTGGAAGAGGAGCATCTACAGCCTAAGGACATCGCCTTCAATATCCAACGTAAGTTGAGACATTTTAATTTTTTGGACTGGACCGATTCCGGGTGCATATAGTCCGAGCCTAACTTAGTTTGGATAGAATGTGGGAATCACACAATTTTATACGCAGCTCAATACAGCACCAATTACTGCAATTTATATTTTGTATTTTAAATACTACTGAAAGTCTTTTATTTTAAATACATTTAAGAATTTTGTAATTTGTATTTTAAAGGGTCGAAAGGTTTTTGTAGCAGGTATTTTGCCAAGCCCTGGTTATAATGCATGTATTACCCTGATCCACCACAGAACTGTCACAGCGACATGATCCTAATGATGATTCAGGGTTCCAGTTTGCCGATAGTAATAAAAATACATCATATTAATTTAAATTTACTAGAGTGGTACCCGAGAGAGGGAGCAAGAAAACGAGGTAGACCAAAACAAAGATGGGACGATGAAATAAGGAAGATAGCAGGTGTGACCTGGCCGAGATCAGCCCAAGACCGGGATTTCTGGAGATCACTGGAGGAGAACTTTGCCAAAGGGCAAATTGAAAACTAAACAATGTACATAAAACTTCTCTAATTGCAATGTAAAACTATATTTCAATTAATAAAGGTTATAATAATAATAATAATAATTCAAATTATACTTGCGCGCACACCAATGAACAATATTTTTTTTCAGGTATTAAATTGTTCTTGTTTCAGAATGTACCATCAAACAGGAGCCACCACCGGCAGACGCAGCGGAGGAGCCGCCCTCGGGCCGGAGCCGCGCGGGTCAGACACCGCTCCACGCGTGCACGACTTGCCACAAAGCTTTTCGCCAGGACTCTAGTCTAGCGAGTCACAAGTGTAGTTCTAAACGGCAAAAGTGTAGAAGAAATTCATGCTTGATGTCGCGGTCACGGTCTTCAAGTCCAGGGCCGGAGGAGCGCAGGCGTCGGCCGCAATCAACTCAACAGGTTGACATAACACAAAATACCCGAGGCGCTATGAAAAGAAAAGCTGAGCTGGAGCAGTCAATATAGTAAGTCCGGTTGTATTTTATGGCGTGTCTAAGGGCCGTATTAATAGTGATCTCGGCTAAGATGCCCGTCACAAGATGCGTCAAAAATGACAGTCGTCTACTTCGACATGTCTTGAGATGGACATCAGTCGAGATGAGTATTAATGCAGCCATTAGTGTACCAAAAACCAGTCGCTTTGTATGTATTTCAGATAAAGTAATTGTTTTCAGCGTCAGTGCATTAGAGCGAGCAGCGGCGTGTGACCTGGATGACAAAGGAGAGGCTGCCGTGGAGGAACGTTACGATCACGTAAAAAAATGGGTGAGTGAGTTGCCGCCGCCAGGAACCATGGGTATAATCCCTTCCTGCAGTAAACCCTCGTCGGAGGCAAGCTGTGATGTCATATCTGGTACCGTTAGTGTCCACCCTGCCGAGCAGCCACAGTCACAATCTGGGCCTAGCGGTGACCACACGGCATCACAGTTGACTTCTGATGCCGTGGATGCACGTCCATCCACATCGGGGACGACGGCAACGTCCATAAGGCCTGCTGCAGGATTGGTAGCGTATGGCAGTGAAATCGATTCAGATTTTGATGATAAGTTCGATCTGAACGAAATTGCTGCCAACGCTGCTATAACCAGAGGTATCCCGGAAGATGAGGACTTGGACGAACCAGTAAGTAATGTAATAAATTCTATGGAGAGAGAGTTGGATGAGGCCATTGAGCGCCTTGTTAACACGTCTAATGTTTTCGAATGGGAAGCAGACTTTGGTACGTTTCGAGGCGTGCCCGAAACTTTTTCGGGTCCTACACCGGGAGCTATTAAGGACTATGATACCCCCTATGATGCCTTTACTGATATCTGGAGTAGAGACATCATGGAGCATATCGCCAGAGAAACCAATAGATATGCTAACAAGGTGATCGCTGACAAAATTGCAGCAGGTACACTGGGGGAGTCATCTCGTCTCCGTCGTTGGGTCGACACCGACGTAGACGAGTTGTACGTCTTATTTGCGGTTTACATATTAATGGGAGTGGTTCCGCGTCGATCTCAGCTTGAATATTTCAAATCCGGCGGCTACCTAGAAATGCCCAGATTTAGGGAGTTGTTAACTTACAGCCGCTTCCTGATGCTGGACAAGTTCCTTCACTTTGAAGACAATCCTGATGAGAGTCAGGAGCTGCCACAAAGCGACACGGACGAGTTCTCTGTAAGGTTGCGGAAAATTGACCCAGTCCTGAGCCACTTGAATGCTAAATTTCAATCGATTTACAATCTTCACCAAGACGTTGCGGTTGATGAGTCATTGACTTTATCCAAGAATCGTTTGTCCTGGGTCCAAGCATTACGGTCAAAGCCTGCTCGTTTTGGAATCAAGTCATACGAGCTCTGTGAACCTAGGACGGGGTTTATGTACAAGTTTATAATTACCGGGAAGAATTCTGAACGTGGCAATGTCACGGCTTGTAGTGCAGAGTTATCTGGTAAGAGTGCCGAAGCGGTGCTTACCTTGTTGAAAGATCTCGGACGCCGGGGTCACCGCGTCGCGATGGACAATTTTTACAATTCTCCAGCCTTGGCGCGGCACCTTAAGAGTTTAGGATTCGACTGTTTGGGCACATTGCGTCCAAGTCGCAAGAACGTCCCAAAGGATATCGCGGAGGCTTCGAATGTGTCTGATGGAACCATAATTGCTCGCCATTCTGGTGACGTTTCATGCATCGCATGGAAAGACACCAAAATGGTGAACATGATCTCCACCTACCACTACGCCGAAACCTTCGTCGGTAGCAAGGCAGGGCGGCCACTGGTCAAACCCGTCGTCGTTCAGGATTACAACGATATAATTGGAGGTCTTGAAATCAAAGATCAAAAACTCTCAATATATTTAGTGGACAGAAAGAGGTGTTTGAAATGGTACATGAAAATTTTCAAAAGACTGCTAAACGTGAGTGTGCATAATGCATTGGTGCTTCTATTGAGTTCTTGGGGCCGCCGCAATATGCCAAAGGTCACGCATCGTGATTTCCGCGAACATCTGGCTAATTCTCTCGTGGCGGCTCACCTGCGCTCGCCACGTGAAAATTTAGTGCCTATCCCGGAAATCATGCGGCTGAGGAAGGACATAGTGCACGTGCCCGAATATCTCGACAGGAACTCACGAATGCGATGTCACATATGTCGACGCAAGGGAAAAGATAAACATGTTCGATTAAAATGCGTCACGTGTGACGAAGGCATGTGCGCCAAAGATTGTTGGAAGGACTGGCACTCTCTTCAAGAACTTCCAGGCAATATTGTCCATGTTAGAAAAAGGAGGCGGCGTTGTTGACCAAAGTTTCGATACCTTTTGGGGTTTTGAAAATTTATGTGTCTTTAGACTGGCCAAAATTATAAGGACTCTTTGTATAAAATTTCTATACAAAGTTTTCTTATTATTTTTACTGCTCACTATATGTTTCATATACGTCTTTCTCTTCTGTAATCTCACCTTCTCCCTGGGTATTTTTTGTGAATGAATTCAGTGTTCCCGAATAGTTACTTTCGACAACGGGACAAATGTCAGCGGCACCCGTAAAGTAACACCGGATTTTTACTCACGGAATCAACCGGCACTAGCCTAATTCTTAGGGGAGGGTTGAGCGTAGGTATCATGGGCTCTTTTTTTCAATTCAAAGTAATTGTATATTTAACGTGAAAAAAACGGAGATTGGTAAGATGATCTTCCTTTTTGAATTTATATGTGCATGCATATACAACTTCAACAATGTTGCTTGTCTAATCTCACTTCTTGTGAGTATTCATGTTCAGATGTTTGGAATAAATTCCATTGATACATATATACAGCCTTTTACCTGTTGCTGATTATACGTATCTCTCTTTACTCCAACACAATAGAATTTATATTACTGCTGAATTGACCAGCTCCTCTAGCAACCCTTTTTACCCATTTTTTTACATAAACGTAGTGTTCGTCCATAGTTATTACGCAATAATTCTTTCGATTTTTAAATGGGAATGGTTGTGATTGCTAGAATGTTACGTAATGACCAGTTATGATACGCGTTTAATCCAAGTGCTATTAGGTTGGTATTATAAATAGCTTATTAATTTTAAAATGACATTATGAATGGTTTCATTTCATGTCATAATGTTATTATTTTCATTTCTCAGCGCTACCACCACCTCGTGCCTGCTCCAGCTCCCGTTGTTTTCATTTATTTTTCTGTTTTTATTTAATTTTTAAACGGAAGGTAATTGTGATAAGAAAAAACATTCCTGTGATACACAAGTATCACAGGAGAACAATTTAAATTCGATTCTTTTTTGATAGTTCAAACTGGGATTCACGCGGGAGAGAAACCGTCTTGTTGAAAAATTTGTAAAAAGCAGTTTACCTTGGGCTCCAGTTAAAACAAGCATACTCTGATTCACACAAAAGACTTAAACCCCTTCTAGACGGTCGGGTGGTTGGGCCAACCGAGAAGGACGCAGCTATCTGTCAGAATGAGATAGTAATATTTACATCTCGTTCCTACAAATAGCTGCATCCCTCTCGGTTGGCCCAACCACCCGACCGTCTAGAAGGGGTTTTACTTTCGCTTGTAAAAATTTGTAATAAGCAGTTAAGGCATCGCTCCTCTTTAGATAGCCTTAATCAAATTCATACCGGAGAAACCTTTCTTTTGCAAAGTAATAAAATAGACAAGATGTTTGGTCACCTGTTACGGCACGACGAGTACATTTTCAAGGGAAAATAGAAGGAAAAAGGAAAAGAGGGCGACCAAGAAAAGCCAACCAACAAATTGAAAGAAAAAGTAGGCGTCGTGCCGTGTGAGTGTTAAAGATAAGGCTTGGAATAAAACAGAATGGAAATTACTCCACCGACAAGAGCATAGCTCATTAATGATGAAGGCATAATAAAATTCACACAGGAGTGAAACCTTTCTCTTGTTGAATTTGTAAGAAATTGTTTAATTGTCGCTCTAATTTAAACAGCCATAATATATTGCATAATAAAGAAACCCTTTTTCTAGTTTAGCAAGGCATAAACGAATTCACACAGCAGAGGAACCTTTTTCTTGTGATATTTGTAACAAACTGTTTAATCATCACTTTGCTCTTTTATTGTGTCGCCGCGGTGGATTAAGATGTCCCGATCAAGTGGACGTGCTGTAAGGTTGAATTTCGTTTGCAACGAATTGTTACCTGTCAGGTTTGTGAAATAGAAAGAACTATAGTTAAATAGGTACCTTGTGATATACTTACCAGTGGTGTTATGATGTTTATCACTTGCTCGGAGGCAGAGAATCTCTTAGGCAGAGTTCTCGACGGCAGCGGGGCAACGGCAGGCGATTTTCTAAGGCCGGCCTTACACAGTCTGAATCAGAAGACTCCGGTACCTTGTCACACATGTCTTGAAAATTCCGACTAATCAGTTGTCTCACGAACGTCAGTAGGTATACTTACTATTGCAATGCCAACTGAATTCATAATCTGAATCCAGATCAGATTGTGTGTGGATAATAGTTAAATTGTATGCAATTCCGTGCTTTCTGAATTAATAATATGAATTCAGATTGATTCAGACTGTGTAAGGCCGGCCTTATACATGAACCCTGCGATGAAGAGAGAATTCGCTCGCCGCTGCCACCGTCGCCCCGCTTCCCGCTAGCGTCAAATACGCGGCCTAAACCACCCAAGTGTAAAATAGTCAGTTTATTGAATATAAGTTATTTAAAATGTGTATTTTATTAAAATTAACCGCCTGTTACACAATCGTCAAATAAACCATATCTGTTAAATAAATTAAGCCCTTTCCCTTTCTTACACTTGAAAATAGACAAGGAGAGGGCTATCTTTATTTGACAGATGAATTTACTTGTCGATTGTGAAACAGGGCCCTAAAGGTATTTTAATAAATTAAATCCTTTTTTAAATCTTTAATTTTTTTTATTGTTTATGTGAACTTAAATCATTATTATAATAAGTGTACACGGTTAAATCTTCATACTTAAATCCATACTGATCTATACTACTGTTATTGTGAGTCACTCGGTCTGTTTGTCCGTCTGCTTGTTGCGCTTAATTGGCTAGGTAAAGTTTTTGGAAGAGATGTAAATTATATATTTTTTTCGATAGTCGTCATCCTAAAGATCAAGGAACTGCGGCTCTTTTATTTTTATTTCCTCTAATATTTTAGAAATATTTTTTTTAGTTATTAAGTTGACATTTGTAAACTTTAATGACCGACAAGCTTGTTGCATTCGTACTGTCACATCTATTGATTTGACTTAACAATGACAGATATAGAAGTGACAGTTTTTTTTTTTTTTTTCATTAAGTACGAAGGCAACAAGCTTGTCGGTAATTAAAGTTTACAAATGTCAACTTAATAACTAAAAAAAATATTTCTAAAATATTAGAGGAAATAAAAATAAAAGAGCCGCAGTTCCTTGATCTTTAGGATGACGACTATCGAAAAAATATATAATTTACATCTTCTTCCAAAAACTTTACTTAGCCAATTTAGTATGGATGGAGATGCTTCGAGTCCTGGGAAAAGTCATAGGATAATTTTTTATCCCGGAAAATTACAGTTTCCGAGATAATAGCGATAAACGACTTCTACGCGGACGAAGTCTCAGGTAAAAGCTAGTACAATATAATACTTTTGGACTAATCATAGTTGACAAAGCCAGCTACAAAAAAAAAAACGGATAATAGTTTAAACCACACAACTATCAAATAAAACAATCCCCCACGTTCAGTCGAGAACAGAAATATGTATACACTTTTGGACCTTATTACAATGGCACAAGGTGAAAAAGTGTAAACATCTTTGTCCTCGACTGTACATCCTATTCCAGTACTACTATACTATAACCCAAGTTGTCCACTACAGCAGGACACGCTTAATATGGCGCGTGGATTAATAGATTCTGTCGACGATATAACGGCTTCGACGCGCACTATATTAATTGTGTCGTGCTGTACTTGTTTGTCGCTCGGATCTTCCTTTCTAACTATTTTGTATCGATAGACGAACTGAGCGTCAAGCGAGAAAAGCTCTGATCAAGTGTCCCTAAATTTTCGTTATGGTTATTGAGATCCAAGGTCGGTTAAAGTTTGCAACTTTTAAATTAGAGCTAAGTTGACACCTCTTCAAAATTCACAAAACGAATAAAAATGTAAGTAAATTTTACAAAATATGTATTGGTGCTTAATTCTATATAGTCCATTAAACAGGTAGACGGCCGTCTATAGCCCTTATACTCTGGCGCCATCTAGTAGGCGCGCGATCAAAATAGCGGCGGCGCTCGGCGCCCTCAAAGACCCTGCACCCGAGCGCTGCACACCCTGCACTATAGGTAAAGACGGCCCTGCAGATAGATTCTTATTCTAAAGGTATAGATATCTGTAAGCTCGTAGCTCTGGGATTTGTGGGAATACCAAGAATGCTTAATGGAGATTGCAGAGTAAACATTAGATTTAAGCTAGAAAATATTAGATATAACCTTGAATTACTGGCAAATCCCTTCATCCCATCCCTAGCTTAAAAACTACCCTAAATTCCATTTATGAATCCCTTACTTCTAAGCATCCAAAACGGGGGTAGGAAAAGAACCTATGACATTCGCGACCTTTTCACTTAGGACGTTGGGCCGAGCATTACCTTCGATGGAATATTGCTAGTGGTCACGCACATCATCAAAAACAAGAAAATCAGCGGGATTATCGCCCATCATATGTCCTGGGGCAGAAGAAGTTGCCGGAAGAGCGCAGAGCGTCAAGTAAGAACTAGCACGTGAGGGGTCTCACGGTGAACCAGGTCAGAGCTCCCGAGCGAAATCGAATTCATTTATCCAAACGCCTTTTCCTTAAGCCACTAAAAATTTACTCGGTTATAAGCAGAGGAAGGGATAGAGCAATATGACTGCTGTAACTTTATCCCTTTTGTAGGTTTTTAATCCGGTAGAAGTTAGACCGGTAGACCATGTCAACATACCACTCTTTCGTTCTATGGTGACATAGGCTCAGGTTTTACATCTATGTGAACATCCATAGATTCCGCTTTGACAATATCATCTGTAGTGCTTTCAGGCTCCATACAACCGAACCCGCTATTCGAAGTTTCATCACTCATTTCAGCAGTACACAGTTCACTCAAAATCATTTTGCTTTTCGACACCTCGAAATTAGCCGCCTTATATCTATGAATAGAATACTCTAAGCAATTGTAAGAAGACGAACAACTTTCACATTTGAAGATGATAGAATCTCTCAAATGCTTCAACTTCTGATACACGTCGAAATAGAAATCATCGTTGAAATTTTGTATGCATTCCTCACATTCAATAACCATCATGCGATTCTTAGAGCCGTATGTAGCTAGCTCTTCGGGATCAAAGTTATTATGGAACTTCTTAATATGACGCTTCAACGTCTTTCGGGTGCTGAAATCTTTCATGCATATGATGCAGCGAGGTAGCATCTTCTGTTTAATGGTAGGAAGCAAATTCACGTGGCAGATTTCGTTGTGGTGTTCAAATTTCTCTTGCCCGGTAAAGACTAGGTTGCACTGCTCGCATTTAAAGATCTGATCTTCAGCTAGATGCTTAGTTTGAAGATGTATGTTCAGAGCTTCATTTGAGCTGAAGGACACTGAGCAAAGGTCGCAAGGGTATGTATTCATGTTAAAAGAATGCAAGAGTTTAAGGTGTATTTTGCATGACTTGGCTGATTCGAATCTTTTGTAGCATATATGGCATTGAGGAAATATCGTAGAGTTCGGATGCTTTGTCCTAACATGCTTTCTTAGACTCCGTTTCTCCTTAAAAAGAGTTTCACATTCGATGCACTTGTATCTCTGCATGCCTAAATGTGTGTATTCTATGTGACGGCGAATGTTTCTTTTGGATTTAAAATGTTTATCGCAGTAATCGCATTTAGACCAAGAGTCATCGTTATGGACGATTTTAATATGAGATGCTAGATAGTATTTGTTATTGCAGATTTTCCCACAGATTCCGCAATCGACAGCTTCGTCTGTGGTATGTTTTAACTTGACGTGGTGTTTTAAGGATCGGTCACTATAATACATTCTGTCACAGTGTACGCATTTGAAAGCACCAGCATCTGTAGATACGTCTTCTAAGTTAGTGGAAGTGACGTCATTTTCAGCGATTTGTGCTTGCGGATGAAAGATTCTAATATGAAATTCTAAACTCGATATATCTGTAAATAGTTTGTCACAGTAATTGCAAGAATTAACGTTCGGCGGAGGAAGGCAGATTTTCTTGTGCTCTTTCATAGTTTCTTTGCTGTAAAATTTAGTAAAACACACGTTACATGTGGACAAAGAATACTCTCTGTCATGGCTTGTCCTCATATGATCTTTCAGATCGTACACAGAATTAAAAACGTTAATACAACTCTCGCATTTGTAATACACAGTCTTTTCCTTTTCTTTCTCCTTGCTCTGTTTCAATAAAGAATTCTTACAGTATTCATAGAATATTTTAAACGAATGCTCAGTTTTGACGTGATGCCGTAGCATTGGCTCTTCAGAGAAGTGTTTTTCGCAATACAAACAAGGGAATTCTAGTTGAGTATTGTATTCAAAAGGGTAATAATCGTTAGTATCTTGGTCTGCATTCAAATCAGATCTGCATTCCTCAGTGTTATGCCGAGTCCGCGCGTGGCGTCTCAAGCTCTGATTAGACGTATACACTTTAGGACATAATTCACACTTAAACTCTTCTTTCTCTCCATGATACATCTCAATGTGTCGCTTCAAGTTTCTATTATTAGTGTATACTTTATCACACATGTGGCATTTTATTATCCCTTTTAAAACATTATGCGTTGCTTGTATATGAGCTATCAAAGAGTGTTTCCCTTTAAAAACCTTTTTACAGTAATCACAAGTTGGGTACTCTACATCTGGATTGTGCAATTGATTCACATGCCTTTTTAAATTCCTCTCTGTTGTGAAAGACTTAAAGCAGATATAGCATTGAATCTGTGGTCCAATGCCCTGCAAATGTACTGTAACCATATGGGACACGACATTTTGCTTTCTAGTAAATATGCGACCGCAAATATCACATTCGGGGTAAGGTTGAGCAAATCTATTGTGACCCCTGCTTAGATGTAATTGCAAGCCAGCAGGGCTCCCAAATCTCTGGTCGCATATTTCACAGCTGCAAGAGGAATTTATATGGCAATTTTCTATATGTGTTTGCAAGTTGTATTTCCGCGTGAAGGTTCGGCTGCAGTGATCGCAAACGTACTCAAAGGACGCCATTTTTGTGCAACAGGTTTTTTCTTGTGTTACATATCCATGGTTGGAGGTTGATAGAGAAGTTTTACATTACCTATGATAGCTTGGGAAATGGCTTCTTCCAATCACCTGGAAAGAAAACATGAACATTCTTAGTGTTTGTTTTATATATTTTCATACAAAATGGTAGATTTTGATTTAGGCGTCTGCAGCCATTCAATATGCATTTCCGGAACTCAAGGAGTAGTAGATTTGTTGTAAAAATACCACATTTCTCTGGTTTACTAGCTTCTGCTCGTGAATTCATTTGAATAGAAGTAATTTATTATTGGGTATGTATATCTATATTATATATCTTATCTAACAATTTTGTGTGTTACATGTAATGTTGCCTATCCTCATGTTTTGTCTTCACTCATTCTCTAGGTTTGCTGGAAGAGATCCCTTATAGGGATCTTTTATCTCGCCTTTGTACATTTTATTTTATTAGTTTTCATTGTCAATCTATTATATGTGCAATAAAGAGTTTACATACATACAATTTATTGCTTATCACTTGGAAACTAACAAATTATCCTGGATAAACAATATTTTATGTGTCAATCCAGGATATGGAATATCTGTGTGCCAAATTTCATCCAAATCCGTTCAGCCGTTTAGGTGTGGTTGAAACAAACATCCATACAAATTTTCACATTTATTTATCAGGAGAAGGAAGTAGTATAGTAGCATTATTCATCCATATAAACAATAAAACTAATTAATGACCATTGCTTAAGCATCTGCTCACAAGGTCACATTGTATGTAAGAATTACAAAATAAATTTTATTTTATTAACATTAAACATCCATTATTGGCTGACAGACACTGATTTTCTATATCTGGTATTTGCCCCAAACTTTGTCTCATTATTTTCTCAGAAACTACCAAATACCACACATATGGTTGTGTGCAGAATTTCATTAATTTGTTCAGCTATATATGCTTGATTGGGTCATGAGTATTCAAATGTAAACTTTTATGTTTAGAATATGAGGTTAAATTTTAATCTTAACATAATTATTAGTATCAGGAGTTTCACATCAGCTCCATTTTGTAATTAACAAATAAAACAGAAGACAAGTGCAGTAAATGGTAAGAGTCGTAAATATTCTTTTGGAAATCATATCCTTTGTACTTTCCTGATTGTATATTCTTTATTTAAAATTGCAATCGTAGTACAATATAACGTCGTTACTATTTTAATTTAAAATATTGAATTGAAAATTGAAGCTAGGACAGATTAAACCAATTAAATCATTAGATCAATATAAAACAATTTCACGAATATTACGTTTATATATTCGGTGAAAGTCCTCGAAAAAATGAGCTCAAAAACACAGTAAAGTTAGGACTAAAAATAACAGTAACGTAGAACTTACATTTTCATGTTAAAACAATGCAAAACAACAAGATTTTGGAGTGAAAATTAAAATTTATAGCCGTATGCGCTCGCGAAAATCGGTCAATTCAATTGACAGTGAATTGTCGTGATTGACAGGTCTGAGCGTCGCCCGCCCGTCGGAAATAATTCATGCCATTTAAGCATTGGCTAAAAACGCTCGCAATTGCATTTTAATATCAATCCCGTGATTCCCGGAGTGTGAGGACATCACTAGATATGTCAAATTAGCTACGTTTAGTATGAGCACAATTAACGTGTTTTTCTTAAGTTATTAAGAACTTCTAACTCGAGAAGCAAGTTTATTACAAACTAACAAAGTCTAATATTGTATTTTTTATATCGTTTTTTGTAGAAGTTCGATATTTATTTTCAACAACCACGTATCAACTACTGTAGACGCTACATATGTAGATTTTTTGTTTATTTATATATGTATATCATAAAATTAGAATCAATTTACACGTATTCGTAATTTTTTTTTTACTAAAGCTTTTACTTTCGAAAAATTGAGTTTGTGTCGCAGTTTTAATATATAATGTATTTTGAAGATAGATATTTTTAATATATAATATTTTTTTAGATTTTTCTCTGATCATAAAGATGTCCCGGTTTTTACTGTGTAGGGTGTGCCTGGCTACTGATGTTACGGTGTACAATATCCTAAATTCCTGTCTCCAAGAGATGTACGAGAAACTGACACGGTTGCCGGTAAACATCTTCATTCATTTACGTGCTAGTGTTAGACCAGCAATCTTTAACTTTGGTGAAACTGCCATTGTGGCAATCATTAACATATATGCATGTTGTAAGGTGGTATTAACTGACATGTAATGGCTACGGTATCCTTTAATTTGGGCGATAAGCGTTTCGCAAACTGTTTCATTTACCAACCGTTTCATTTGACCAAACTCTTTTTTTTCCGAAACTGTAAATCAAGAAAGGACCATCGTGTAGAACCCTATAGGTTGGGTTAGGATAGTTATATAAAAATCCTGAAATATTACAGTTTCAGAAAAAAAAAGTGTTTGGCCAAATGAAACGGTTGGGAAATGAAACAGTTTGCGAAACATGTGGTTGCGAATCACTGGTGAACCAATGGCTACATACTAATCTCACCTTCCATATCGGATCATCATTTATACCCATAGTACAAGCCTAGAGTTTAGTTTGAGACTAGCTCAATTGAACTAGACTGATCCTCTGATATATTTCTTCATTCCAGCTGCATGCTGATGATGGCAAGCCGCACACGGTATGCTGTCTGTGCCTCAGTCTGCTGCGTAGCAGCTACACTCTCTGGGTTAAGTCGGTGACCGCAGACCGGCTGCTGACTAGAATGCTGGCTAGAGGCAATGAGGTGTGTGCCTTTTAAGATTGCGGTTGGGACTGCAGCAATCTGTAGCAACTATTTTCTAGCATAATAACTAATAAATATATATAAACTCCTGACTAAATTAGGACCCGTACTTACAGGGCTCATATCTGCTAAATGGCCCAACGGATTTTCACCGAACTTAGCTAAGAACAATCAAAATTCGTTTATCACTTTGGGAGCTACAATGACACAGACAGATGGTAAATAAAAATTACTATTAGGGTCATTACCAAATTTCGCAAAGAAAACTATGTTACTATTTGTATGGAGCTACCACTCTGTTACCATGCATTATTATATTGCAAACATTACATAAATACTAAACATCTTTTTTCCATTCCGATAATGAATTATCTGTGATATACAAATGCAAATCATTCATTTCACTCAAATAACTGCAGAAAATGGATAGTGTAAATGCGAACAACTTTTTTAGGTTGGGACAAGTTTACCTGCACAAAATTCGACAATATTATTATATGTGACGTTCTCAATATAAAGGGACCTTATGGAGGAAGGCAGTTACGCTCTTCTTATTCTTGTAACTATACAAATATTATGTCATGTCACATATCTCTATCATTTCTTCAGCTATCATTAGACTCCATCAAGCAAATCGACCGCGAAGAGCACAAGCTAGCTATAAACCTGACCATCACAACACAACACCACGTAGATCTAGCGAGCGGAGCGTATGATGTGCCAGTGAAAGTAGAGTCGGAAGAGGTCAAGGTGGAATATCAAGGTATATTCACTTTAAAATACTAATAATAATGTAATATAATGATAAGGTAAGCCTATAAGGGCTTGCAAAGACAGACAGCAGGAGCAGTCGACACCTGTTGCAAGAGAGAAGTGTTGCGGTTGGCGCTGACTGATTGTAATTTTGTATTGAAACTGCAGATCGCCCTACAGCGGCTTGAAGCTGTCCGCGTTGGCTGCTGCAAGCACTCCGTCTATGGAGGCCCTATCAATACATAAATCATCATCATCTTCCCCTTATCCCAAATATTCGCGTCTTTTTCTTCCATTCCATACATCCTTATCAGCCATCATCTCATTATTCACAAAATCCATGCATAATTTCGATCTGTATAATAAACCAACGCTATAATAATTATAATGTATAAGAAGGAAATGCATAATTTCATGAAACTTAATGATCTATAGGATAGAAAACAAACATTTCTAATGTCTTTGATTATTAGTGAATGCTGTCACAGTTATTTATTTATTTGCAAATACATACACAGCTTATAGCCTAACCTAACCTACTTAACAAGAAATTGACTTAATACACATAACAACAAGAAAATTATTGTTATAATAAACGAGTGTTATATTATTTGACCTTATACTTGATAAAATTATACAATTTGTTTTTATGCTAAACGTTTATTATACATTCGTTAGTAGTTAAATTAAATTATGCAAAAAGTTTTTAGACTGATTGAAACGCACCCGTGCGGACCCACCTTAATAGGGCAGCAAAAGTCCCATCACTGCCGGGATTCGAACCTGGGACCGATAACTCCGTAATCAAAGCTAACGCATCAACTGTACGTCTTCCAGGTTTCTCTGATGCTGACACTCGTATATCTAACAAAGATTCGTCAGATTCTGAAGATGACGTGCCTCTGCAAACCATTAGCAAGCAGAATAAATTGATCACAGAGGCAAAAGGTTCCAAAGACGAGGAGTTCTTAAAAGGTATTTTTTACTGACTTAAAAAAAACCGGTCAAGTGCGAGTCGGACTCGCTCACCGAGGGTTCCGTATTTAAGTCCGTACTTCAAAAATATACCTGTCTATGTAGTTTAATTGTATGCAGTAAGGTCCATTTTGACTTGCCTAAATTTTAGTACAGATTTTTAAAGTTTTTTTGTAAATTTCTCGAAAACTATAAATTTAGAACACTTCGTTTTATTTTTCCCGTAAAATATAAGTAATTATCTATAAGTTAGGAATATTTCAAATTTTTCGGTTCATTAACTTTGGAGATAAAGGGGGGAACGGTAATTTTTTTACACTTTTGGTTATTAATCAAAAAGTACGTCAAATTTTTGAGTTTTTTTTATTCGTGTACAAAATTTTGGGGGTTAAATTTTTTTTCGCGATTTTGGGGTTGGTCCTCTAGTGAAAGTTGGTAAGTATGACTTACTGATTTAACCCCCAACATTTTTAGACGAATAAAAAAAACACCCTGTATACTGTATTCTGACAAATAAGTTATTTTCATTTGATTTGATTTAAAAATAATTTATTTTCAGGTTTCAAATCCGGATACGCCCGCGAGTTGATCCTCACCAAAGAGCAGCAGCTCCAGGAGGTGAGGGACCGCGCCGCGTCCGCCGGCTACCTGAACGCGCCGTTCAAGTGCGAGCTCTGCTGCCGGGGCTACGTCGAGGCGGGCGCCTTCCGGAACCACCAGGACAAACACGACGTGGTAACACACACACACACACACGCACACGCACTCACACATACATGGGTCATTTTCAAATTTTGCGCAGATTATTCTGTTACTATTTGTATGGCGCTACCACTCTGTTACCATGCGTTATTATATTACAAATATTACATAAATACTAAGCATCTTTTTTCGATTCTGATAAACAATAATTACACTGGTCAACAAGGTTTTTGGCCAGTGATAATGAGTTGTAATATCAAGAAGTACGCGGTGACTATTCATCAACCATAGACGTTTCACAGCTGGCTTGGTTCGATTTTCTGAATTATGCACATGGTGTGCTTGTTGTAACATGTATTGAGTGTTAACGCCGCGCATACCCACGAACAGAAACCAACCCGAGCTAACTAAGGCATAAAATTATTACCACTGCGAACGGTTTTAAATGTTCTCTTATAATCAGTTGAATTCCTTTCATGGGTTTGCAAAATTTGTTTTTTTGTTCACCAGTGTTATCTGTGGTATCTAGCTGACTGGAAATCATTCATCATTCATCTTTTTTTTTTTTTTTTATAATAATAATAAATTTATTTATTGAAACAAATCACACGGTTACAAACACAGGCATTATCAGGTGGATACCAAACTAGGCTGAGCCTGATTCTTGGGATCCACAGTCGGTTGACATATTTCCGAGAGATATTATCACAGTTTGACAACACATTCTGTGTAATAAAGATTTTCCTGTGCCACCTACACTAGGCTAGGCCTGTCTCGTAGTTTCACTCTCGTGTTTCACTAAAATAACCGCAGAAAATGCATAATGTAAACGGAAACAACTTTTTTTACGTTGGGACAAGTTAACCTGCACAAAATTTGAAAATGACCGGTACACACACATTATATTCAGATGGCGGTTTACCAATTTGTTGTAGATTTTTTTTCGTCATATTTTTGTATTGCCGAATGTCACTTGGCAGAAATATCTTTTCGCAGAAAGTTCTAACCTAACCTAACCTACTTTTCTGACACAGTTTGTATATATTTCTGCGAAATGATTCGACTAAACGTGTTTCTGCGATACAAGTGTATTTCTAACAATAAATATTCTACCATATAAGGGTAACCCACAGATGGCAATGAAAACTTGTCTCAAATAATGACGACGCGGTTAGCCTAGTTGGTAGTGACCCTGCCTACGAAGCTAGCGGTCCCGGGTTCGAATCCCGGTATGTGCAAATATTTGTGTGATGAACGCGAGTATTTGTTCCTGAGTCATGGATGTTTTCTATATATTTAAGTATGTATTTCTCTATATAAGTATGTAAATCGTTGCCTAGTACCCATTGTACAAGCCTAGAGCTTAGTTTGGGACTAGGTCAATTTGTGTGAGATTGTCCTCTGATATTTATTTATTTATAATATTTATGATATAGAATAGCCGTGGTAGCCTAATGGCTCGTGCCTCTAAGTTTTTCGGAATTTATGTGCGAAATATAATTTGTAAATTTACCATGAGCTTTTCGGTGATGGAAAACATCGTGAGGAAACCTGCACACACCTGCGAAGCAATTTGACGGTGTGTGCGAAGTTCCCAATCCGCACTGGGCCCGCGTGGGAACTATAGCCCGAACCCTCTCATTGTGAGTGGAGGCCTGTGCCCAGCAGTGGAACGTATAAGCTGGATTATTATTTTTATTATATGTTATAGAAACTTACTGTGTATTTTTTATTGTATAGAAGAGCGGCGCGCACGTGTGCGACGTGTGCCGCATGCGCTACAAGACGGCGCGCAAGATGCGCGCGCACGCGATCACCGCGCACGAGCGGCGCTATCAGTGTCTTAGTTGCGAGCACAGGGCGCACACCGCGTGAGTAGCACACACACATACACTGCAACAATAAACAGATAGAGAGAGGTATGTGCGTGCTACACGGTTTAAAACCGCGGTTTTAAACTAAGTGACCTTGGTAGAAGCGAGCTGCTACACGGTTTCAAACAAGCCCATTTGTTTGATATCTGCCAAGGGCGTTTAAGGTCAAGCGAAATTTGGTTTAAAACCACTGTCGACACAGTTTAAAACCGTTGTTTGAAACCGTGTAGCACGCGCTGTAGATATACTCCGGGGACGCACCACAATACCAAACACACTCAAGCGTACGTAATCAACCCCCTAATTAACAAAACTATGCAACTGTACAACATATGTATATTTTTAACACAGTTGCTCAAAAAGTGGTACTTTTCGTAGCTGTATATCGTGCGGAAAGTTGGTTTTCGCGAACTAGTGCTTTTTACTTTTCCAATTTTTTTAAATTTAAACTTGTTCCAATTCATGCTACTTATTGATGAGTGTTAATATTAGTTTCCTTTAATTATCGTAATCAACATAAAAACGAGATTGTTAATGTAAGAATACGAAAAATATAAAAATATACATAATGCTAAATATACATACTGGATGCAAAGTCCTTTAAGCCATGCGTTTTTTCTTACTGCAAGCATTTTTTAAATTTCCAAAGGCAACATTCGATATTGTTTTTATAAATATACGTTACACAAATAATCGTAAATAACAATACTTAGGTAATAATAGTACAATGTTTTAAATTAACAATTGTTTATGTCTTATAGAACAAGCATTTGAAAAAAATACTTTAATTGAAGTGGGTTCAATAATAATAAAATCTATTCTAGTCGAATAAAAGCTAAAAAAAACACCTCTTCATAATGTCAAAAATGTTCACTGCGAAAGATCGAACTTACAACGAATTTGTTTACCAATCTTAAGTGTTCAAAAAGTTTCTTATAAAATGAGTGAATCAGATTTTGAAATTGATTTATTTTTTCGCAACTGTGTTAAAAAACGTCGTTCGATACACGTGCGGAAATGTCATTCTTCACTCGTCCCGAGTCTTGCCACTCGCCTGCGGCTCGTGGCAAGATATCTCTGTACTCGTGAAGTAATGACATACTTTCCGCACTAGCATCGAAATGTACTATTTTATGGTAGTATATAGTAGATTGTACAACAAGTGCATAAAACGCACCATTTTACGCGAGACGTTTATCCATCCAAGCGAGCTTGCGAGCGAGGATGGATATAAAGTCGAGTGTTAAATGGGTTTTATGGACGAGTCGTACACTCTACTTTTCACTTCGATTGCGAGGAAAAGAAACAGCAACATGATAAAAATAATAATAATAATAAATGCGACGAAAAGGAAATAAAATAAAGAGGTTATTCTATGAAGTTAAAGTTGTTCGTGTGGCTGTTGGACCGATTGCCTAGGTCTTCGACGAAGATTTTACTTTTGCACTAGAGCGTAAGAAGCGTTTTTATGTCGCCTACGTACGACATAAAGACGAACTTTTGGAGCATGAGAAGTGAAATAGTTATTATCGTTACCATTTCCAGGAGCCAAGCGCGGGAACACGAGAAGTGGCACCGCGGGCACACGTACGAGTGCACGCTGTGCGGGCACAAGTCGCTGGCGTCGACGTCGCACCTGACGCACGTGCGCGCGCGCCACCGCTCGGCGCACGTGTGCGCGCGCTGCGGCGACAGCTTCGTGGGCGCGCACGGCCTGCGCATGCACGCCAGCAAGGCGCACAGGGCGGACCAGCTCCAGGTCAGCTCGTTTCTATCTAATAATGGCGCTATAAAGATTGTGTTATTGAATATGTGACATTCGCGCCTTGACTTGTTATGACATGACATTTGTGCCTTGACGTGACGTTGGCGTATTCGCATCTCAATAAGATATTCGAGATATGACGTGAAAAAATGTGACATTCGTAAAATGACGCGTCATTCGCGACATGACATGACATTAACAATATGATTATTATGTTACATTTGTAACTGGAGGTGATATCGACGACGTAACATTCGTGACCTGACGTGACGTTCGCGACGTGGGCTGACCTATAACATACAAGCCCTGTGTTTGGTACAGCCTGTTGAAGAAAGCCCCGCCGGAGAGCGGTACTGTGCCGAATGCGACATACAGTTCGAGTCGGTGCTGGCGTGGAAGAGACACATACTCCGCTCGGTTAACCACGCGTTCGGCAAAGGGGACAAGTAAGTAACCTAAATTATAGATCAATTGTAATAAACAAACTTACAATTATGATACTTAGCTTTGATTAAATTGTTGTTAATTGTAAAGCTAAAGTAAATAAACATTATGGATAATGATTTTTTATAATTGACTAGCGACCCGCCCTCGCTTCGCTCCGGGTACTATTATATATATACTATAAACCTTCCGTAAAAATTATCTAACTGATTGTGTTTCAAATCCGTTGCGTAGTTATCACATGTGCATATTGTTTCCGTGTGCGTGTACATACACGACGCTGTATACAGATACGCGTTTACCACAAGTAAAGCCCCACTCGCCTTCGTAAATCGCAAGAGCTATACAGGTTGTCTGTTGTTCAAAATTGGAGATCATATTAAATGCCGATTTATACTTACTTCAAATTTGGCACCTATATCTTGTATATTAAGACCTTGATTCCAGCGGCGTCTGTGTGATATGCGGGCCCGCGTGCCCCGGCAACGGGGTCCATCTGAAGGAGAGCGTGAAGGCTCTACGGCCCACAGACAAAGTGCCTGCCCTACGGACCACCACGCTTACATGCGAACAGGTACACAATTGTTTTTATAATCTACCAGCTGACCCGGCAGACTGCCAGGGTTTTTTAAGCCTCAGGGATGATGACTGGATAAACGAAATTCTATTTAGTCCGTCAGTTAGATTATCGAAAAATATTGGACACGTATTTTTGCTTTTGTCAATCAAACAAAAAATTACAAAGATAAAGCGCGGTAAAGTTCGGCAGTGCGGTAGTCACTTCTGTGTAAAAATTGTATTGAGACGTGACGTCAAGCGATATTTTAACTCAATATATCTCCGTAATTTTTTGATTATGTGAAAAAATAAAAAATACGTGTCCAATACTTTTTGATAATTTGCATGATCAACAAAAAATAATTTGTTATCATCCCTGTTATTTCAATTTTTTTTCTCTAAAAACCTTATGTTGACTATTACAAATGTAAAACGTTGTGGCATTCGTGACATGACGTGACATTCGTGACTGACTGACTGGATGTGCCATTCGCTATGCCTTATTGTTTTCAGGTTATCTTAAGCATGGGTTACATAGGTTAGGTTAGGTTAGACCTGTGATCCGCTCCGCAGACGACGGGGGGGAAGGGCCAGGCGCCGCTATGCGCATCTCCTTCCCCCACCGCAATAGTGCGCCGACCGGAGGGGTTGGGGGACCCCTTCGCGCACCGTGGCGCACCGGAGGTTTGAGGGCGCCTTAGTAAACCAAGGCGCTCTCCCGGAGTCATAAGCGTTGAGGTGTCACAGCAGAATGCGCTTGCTCGTAGTCCTGTGGCACCTCCCTGAAAGACGCTGAGGTTTACCGCTGGGTTTTTAGTGGGTATGCTGGCCGCTCTCGGTCGGTGAGTCCCACATAACCACCCTGGTCCACCCGGACCTGGGTGGTATGCGTGATGCATTTTCCCAGCGACAAAAAAAAAAAAAAAGGTTAGACCTGTGACCACCAAAAAAATTATAATTGGACGTGGAAATGTCTGTCGATGAAATGAAAATTCGGCGAAGTGAAATATTCTATAAAATTTGTTTGACCTATATGATTGTGTGTATTCAATTTATATTGTAATCGTTTCAGTGCGGTTCAAGTTTTACAACGAGCTCCAAGCTCCAGGCGCATGTGAAAAGGGTCCATTTGGGTGTGAAATATAACAAGAACGTGGTCTGCGAAGTATGCGGCAAGAAATGTACTGTGAGTGCGATATCATTTTATAGTTCCTATGAGTATTTACTGTGACAGTATACAGGATGTCCCGTAAATAGTGGTCCAAGCGAAAAATTTAAATAGGTCAATCCCAGGGCTACCAAAAACATACCACATGTATGTTCAGCGATCTTTACTAGTTTCGGAGATATTCATCATTTTAATTCTGAATTTTTGTAATTTTCCCTTATGTCCATGTCACGAAAAATCCTTAATTGCATGTTTTATTTCAGAAATTTATCAGTGGTATCTTACATTATTAGAATAATTACGAATCAGCGAATGTTTTAAAACTATTTGCCAGATTTTTTTTTATTAACTTTTCATGTAAAAACTTTTTATGTGATATATGAATGAATGTCACAGCGATTAAAGTGACAACGTGCACACATATTACCTTGACAGTACGATTTGTCTCTAATCTTAATTCTCAGTCGAACGCCTCGCTCAAGTACCACCAACGGACCCACACGGGAGAGAAACCTTACAAGTGTGAAACGTGTGAGAAACGGTTCGCTGACAGCAACCAGCTGCGCATCCACGCGCGGCGCCACACCGGCGAGCGGCCCTACTGCTGCCGCCACTGCCGGCGCAGATTCACGCAGAAGCCCGCGCTCAACCGGCACTACAGGGTGAGCTTACACCGGGCGTTCCCCAACCTCGATGATAGGTTAGATCTGAGCTTAGATCAATGATAACACGGCCGTTCGCTATAACATTTATTACAAGACTGACAAGAGACTCGCTTGACATAACAGCCATGCTAACCATACATCAGACTTGACATGAACATCATACCAACCATACATTATAAAAAATATAATAATCCAGCCTATATATGTCCCACTGCTGGACACAGGCCACCACTCACAAATGAGAGGGTTTGGGCTATAGTTCCCACGCGGGCCCAGTGCGGATTGGGAACTTAGCGAACACCGTCAAATTGCTTTGCAGGTGTGTGCAGGTTTCCTCACGATCTTTTCCTTCATCGAAAAGCTCATGGTAAATTTACAAATAATATTTCGCACATAAATTCCGAGAAACTTAGAGGTGCGAGCCCGGGTTCGAACCCACGACCCTCTGCTTAAGAGTCGGCAGGTCAAACCATTAGGCTACCACAGCCCTACATTACAATAGGGAATATGATTTTTTTGCTTTAATAAAAAATGTTATAAACAGTAGGAAAAAAATATTTTGAGAATGACTATAAATATAACCAAGATATAAGCCATTAAAATTTTGTTTCTGGGTTTTATATGGCCGTACGCTGACGTCACAGTTCATGTAGGATCTCTCTGTCTAATTAGTAGTTTTTAATGCTTATATTATCCGTATTTTTTGGCCCATTTCCATTTTTATTTCACTTTTTGCCATCTCTTTTACGGTATTTTCATATTTTCCACTTAGCAATTGTTCCAGTCGCGTTCCCATTTATAATTTTTATCATGTATTTTCCCAGGCTTGCAAGAATTGATCTAATCAAAGACTGTTAGTTAAATAAGAGCTTGTAATTATAATTCTCTGTTCCAGGTCCACACAGGGGCCAAACCGTACTCCTGTCAATACTGCGCGAAAAACTTCAGCCAATCCAATTCGTTAAAGCTACACATTCGAACCGTACATCTGAAGATGCCGAACAAGAAACGAAACGCGCAAGAAGTTGAGAAAAAAGAGAAGATGGAATAATTATATTGTAATAAAATTATTGATGTTTAATTTGTTTCATTATAGTTTTTGATCGCTATGCCTTTTTTTAACCGACAGCGAAGCCAAAAGAAAAAATGTTTAACAGCCTCTGTATGTAGTGTGGGCAAAAAAAATATTCCGAAAAAGGGGGTCATATTATAAGCTATAGTAAATAAGTTTATACAAGAAAAACAATCCGACTGCACCATCAGACCAACTCCATGGCACCATATTATTGCATTGTCACCGAAGATACGTAGGTATACCTTTCAGCTCAATCGGACACCGGGAAGTGGTTCCAATTGCTAGCGATATTAGAACTAAACATACATATATACATACAAATGTGAAGTTAAAATAAAAGCTTAGAAAAAGAGTAGGGCGCTCTTCGTAACGATATTGGCAACATGATCCAATTTTATTTTTCTATTACTAGTAATGTGGTGGTTGCCACTTGAGAATATTGTTATAACGACGTGAAACTATTTTTTGCTACCTATATATTGGTAAAACTCGGATGAAAATAAAATGATAACACCGGCAGTATATTATACAATGAAGCGCGTCACACACGGAGCTATAATAAATATAAATTATATATATATATTATAGCTAAGCACCACACACGGCAAAGATACCAAAAAATATTCATTTGACTTGTCGCTGTCCTAGCGAGCGCACGATTTCAACATGTACAGGGTGTTCTAAAAGTGAAATATGGATTTTATATTAAATTATTCAATAATGGGCTATCCAGATAATATTATATGGTTTCCATAGCAGTGTGTGGATGTACTGCACACTATTTGAACGAACGATATACAGTGTAATCTCTATATATAATAGCGACACTGAAGGGACTGCGCATTGTATGGCGTTATTGAAAGTTGCCGTTCAATGGAGAGAAGAAAAATCAATATTATTTTACCATTATAATATGAATTATTTACTAATAAAGTATAAAATATGATAACGTATACATAATACATAATAACCTAACGACGGTGTGCCAATTTGGTTTGCAGCAGGTATAACGGCCGAGGTAAACACGTGCAAGGTAATCACAATAAACAAAAGAACGAATTTCTCAGAATCTTCGGTACGTTTAATAGACATACGGGCTAGACAATAAAGCAATAAAATAATAAGCAGAAAAACGTACACAGCTGCAGTTCTTATTAAATTCGGCAACTTAGAAAGTACTGTTTATTGCTTAATATTGAAGTATTGTAGTCGTTATTGAGCGGGAGTGATGCTACATAGTGTACCATATCATATCATATCAACCAACAAGAGTCAAGTAATTTCGACGTTTTAGGGAGTTAGTCGTTAAATTGAGCGACGGTAATGTGTACATTTCGGTAACGAAGAGTATTGAAAAAGGAACACCCCTATTTGCCCGAAATATACTAAAATATATCGTAATATACCAACCTATAATATATATTATAGCTGCGTGTGTGGAGTCTGTCAAATAGTAGGGAAAATGTATCGTAATATACCGACCTATAATATATATTATAGCTCCGTGTGTGACGCGCTAAACGCTTCTACACCTGTCATTATTTTTGGTCTGGATACTAGTAATTTTAGGGCAAGCTGTCATTGAATAGGTGTTTTTAAAACTCTGCTTAAACTATTACTGTTTGCGGGAATTCCGGGACTTAATTATTTAGTTGTTAAAAAATGATGACGGTATTTTTGTCATTGAGGTATTTTACACATTATGTAATCTGATATTATATCACCTGATCATTAATGCAAACGTGTTTATTGATTTTTATAGTTATACTCAATGTATATTATATCAAATGGCATTATTCCATATAAATGTTATACGAAATAATGTTATGTTATGATAAATGAGTCTTATATGATTTGACCGTTTATGCCAAAACAAAATATACATTTTGATTTTATGCCAAACGTTTATTATACATTTCGTTAGAAATTAGACAAAATGTTGTAGACTGATTGAAACGCACCCACAAAAACGACTTCAAAAATAAATGAACACTAGTTTTAAATGTTACTGAAGCTATTTTTATCAAATTTAATTTTCGAGAATTATGAATTACGTTATGTATGATAGATTTACACCACACAGAATATGTACTTGCATAGAAACCAGACTCTAAGAAACGACAAAAGACGTATGTTTGACCTTTTTTATTTATGGCATTCATAACGAATAAGAAAGATATGTCCTTATAGGTGTTCTTTCGTTATCCTTTATGTTGCCACAATGTTTTAAAACGTCAAATGGCCCGCGATTAGTCATTATCAGTGAAGTTACCTCCACACGTCACACGAACCTCCAGTACTATAAAATCAAAAAGTCGGTATAAATTGTAATTTTTATCAGGGTGAGACTTTTTGATTTTGTAGTACTGGAGCTTCGCAGACATTGACATATCGCTGGTCAATTGACGTCTTTAAACCTTGTAACTACATGAAGGATAGCGAAAGAATACCTATAAGGATATCTCTTTCTAACTCGTTATGAATGCCTTAAATAGAAAAAGGTCAAACATACGTCTTTTGTTGTTTCTTACAGTCCAATTTCTATGCAAGTACTTATTCTGTGATTTAAACGGAACAAGTGTCATTGACGCCAAGCCTATTTGACATAGAACATCTGATCTTATAATCTGTGCATCATATTAAAAACGCCTCATCAAATCACTTCAATGAAAATAGTAAACGAACTATTTATTTGTTGTTGTTGATATGTGTTACGTACTATAATTACAATAATTACGCAAAAAATGACTACAAGAAGAGTTGTGTCGACTAAATCGAAGTTCCTTAAACCACGTAATACCATTTAAATCAACTTTTGTTGGTCGTAATCAGTGATGCATTTAGATTAAAGTGTACGTAGTACCAATAACAAAAGTCACTATTGAAATGTTACCTGCATTACTTTTTAATAACATGGAAGGGGGTTCTAATTCGTTAAATAACAATGGTAACGCTAGTTTCGGACATTTGTACGATGATAATGTTATTTTAAATTCTGTTAGGAGCCGAAAAAAAGTGTCTGAAACGGCTAGCTGTCCGGTTTGTAGTTGCACTATACGGCAGGGCGAGCTAGAATCGCATTTGAATTTGGAATTGGATAGGCTGTATAAGTTATCTAACGGTGGTTCTAAAAGAAAACTTAGTGTGAACAGTGGCAGTACCAGTTCAAATCCTTTACCTGGATCTAGCACTGAAGAAATACCGGACGACCAAGTTGTCGATGTGACTGGCTGTCCAGGGAGTGATGTCTATCAGGTACTTATCAATTAATTAGTAGAATTTCGACTATTTTCTGGGATAGGTAGATATAGATACTTACTAGCACCTTTTATACTATTTATATCCAATTTGTTTTTATCTGGCAGTCATCCAATAGTGGTTACAATGTTCGAAAAAAACGGTCAAGTGCGAGTCAGACTCGCGCACTGAGGGTTCCGTACACATTTGGCTGGTATTTAGTATTTGTTGATAATCTATAGGGTTTGTTCTATAATCATACAAAATTTTACGCTTGTATGTTGTACTGTTTTTACGATACAACAAAAATAAAAATATTAAAAAAAAAAAAACGTTTCTTGTATGGGGACCCCCTTTATTATTTCACTTTTTTTTTATTTATTAGTAAATCCTCTGTAATAACACATAATCTGAAAAATAAAATCAACCTGCTATCTATTATGGTTCAAAAGATACAGCTCTTTTTAGTTAGGACATTTTTATTATAAATATCAAAATATCCGAATTTCAATTAGTGATGTGGGTTTTATTTAATTTTAACAATATACAAAACTAGGTGAATACTTGAAACTTTTAATAAGATTGACACTTCGGTAACATTCAATAAAGCGGTGCTTTTTTGTCTAGTGACGTTAGACTAAGGTGTGATTGTTACTTATAAAGATAAATATCATCATCATCATATAACACAATATATATCAGCGAACCCTGCATTGTTAACCTGTGACTATTTTATAACATTAATTTGAACTTGTTGTATTTCTTTAATGGTGAGTATACATTATATTATTCCAGCGGGTCCACGCCAGCCGCCTGCGGCGGCTTCGCGCCCGCCGCCGCGGCTCCCCGCCCCCCTCGCACGGCGAGTGCCCCGTGTGCAGCATGACGCTACCCACATCACGGTTGCAGAGACATGCGCTCAGGTCAGATGTTAACCATGTTCAAGAACCGCTTCGGTAGTAACTTTAATATGGTTGAGTCTATTTTAATTTTTACCATTAATTATATATAAGCTTTATCAGATCGCAATAACATGTTTTTTAATATAGTTATTGTGTTGTTAGATGTCTAAAGCGTACCGGGGCTGCTATGGATGAAGATGTGCCAGACACCAGCTCAGAGGAAGGAAGCATTGACGTTGAGGTTAGTGTATGTCTAAGACTTCATGCTACCCCCTCAGGTCAGGTCTCGATTTATAGGCGCCGTCGAAGTATTAAGCAAACCTATCATAGTTATTATTATTACAAAAAGTTATATAATAATATTATTATATGCCCACATAGCTTTTAGAAATTTTACTTATCTTGTCCTAATATTTTCATATCTTTAGTTCATATATAAGACTACTTGTTTTGTTCCCTTTTTTATTTCAAACACTATAATTGTATTGTTTATGAATAAATGAAATTAAATGAATGAAATTCAGACTATTTCAGACCCCCCGTTCCCCCATGTCATCAAAAATCCCCCCCTTCGTTGTTTATATAATACTTGAATGGCTCCTATAGGTAGAATGCCCATCCTTAGATGCACAGCTTCATTGTCTTCTTTATACCAGAATCCTATACTATTAAACAAGAAACATATATATTTGTACTCACATTCTCGAAAACTGCTCTAACGATTTCGATGAAAATTCCGACATGGGGGTTTACGGGGGCGAAAGTTTAACTAGCTAGGTCTCATATCTGGCAAAATTCGTTCTCCCCGTATTTCGACGCAATAAGATTTCCCGCGCAATATGGTTCGTAATTTCGGGCTGCCTGAATAGTGCTAGTTAGAGCGTTGGCCTACTACGCAAAGACTGTGGGTTCGAACCCCAGCTATGGATCGTTTTTTTTTTTTGTTTTCGGCGACGCTCGGTCTCCCAGTTATTGGGACCTCTAGTTTCAGCCTTACTACCATTTCAGAACGACGAGCCAGCCGGGTTCGGCGCAGAGTACCAGTGGTGCGGCGAGTGGCGCGTGCGGGCCACGGCGCTCCAGGGCTCGGAGGCGCGCGCCGCCACCTGCGTCCGACGGGTTTCCAACGACCAGGCACTAGTGAGATAAATACTATACTTATACGGATTATACGAAAATAAAAAAATACGGATGATATAAGCATTTTAAATTAGACAGAGAGATCCGACATGGAATGTGACGTCAGCGTGCACTACGGCCATATAAAATGTTAAATTCTATTTTGCTAGAAAGAGATAGAAACAAATCTTTGATGGCTTATATCTTGGTTAATTTTATAGTTATTCGAAAAATATTTTTTCTTCACTGTTCGTTACATGAATGAATTTTTATTAAAACGAAAAAAAAATCGGACATGTGTCTGTATTATATTTTATTTGTTTTAAGTATCCATCCTAACCTTTTGCCCCAAACCTACTTTTATCCTAAGTCTACTCTGAAATTCAGACACTCATTTCATCGAATGTCTCGTCGTTTCAACAAACTTTATTTCATCGAAGGCTAATTTCTGCTGAAACCTTGTTTTCAGGTTATCTTAAGCATGGGTTACATAGGTTAGGTTAAGAACCAATTTCACCATACGGTGTTAAATGTTAATCGTCTGTTAGGTCATACATTCAACTGTCAAAATGTATGAACTAACAGTCGATTAACATTTAACACCGTATGGTGAAATTGGTACAGTCACACCACGGGATTGTTGAGCCACCATAGAACCCAGTCATAATGACAACGTCAAGTCACTCAAAAGAAATTACGTCAAAATTTTCCGTCGACTTTCTGTGAGAGGGTTCTATAGTGGCTCAACAATCCCGTGTGGTGACTGTACTAGAGTTGTGACCACCAAAAAATTACAACTACTGCACGTGGAAACGCCTGTCGATGAAATGAAAAGTAAAAAATTCTACGAAATGATTGTCGGTGATTCAAGGGTAAACCTTTTTTTTTGTACAATCTTTAACTGTACTATTTTTGACAGGTGGTAGACGGAGACGAAGATACGGAATTATATGGGCCACCTCAGTATTCACCCTCTAGGATAGCATTAGATGTAAGTATAAAAACTATATATATCCAGAGATGGGCAAAATTTATTCGAATGACGAATAACGATTGAGAATAAAGAAATCATTCGCGAATAACGAATAAATTTTCCGAATGATTATCCTTAGGGCCTGCGCAAACCGGCGGAGCGCAGAGCAGATCACTTTAAATTTATCAATGTATATTCTTCCCTATTTTAATTACAATAAGGTATAAATTTGAATGCTCTGAGACCGACCTCGGAGCATCACGGGGGGTTTCTACTCTGCGGCTGCGGCTCTAAATTTATACCTTATTGTAATTAAAATAGAAAAGAATATACATTAATAAATTTAAAGTGATCTGTTCTGCGCTCCGCCGGTTTGCGCAGGCCCTTATTCGTATATATGGCGAATAAATTATTCACGAATGAATTATTCTATGAATAAATTATACGCGAATGAATTGTACGACGAATAAATCATTCGCAAATAAAAAACTACGAATAAATTATCCTAGTTTAAAAGTTAAGGTCGACAGGGGTATTTAATAATACTCAGAAATTAAAAACACACAAAAATCAGACTTGTTTTTATTAAATAATCACTCGTAAAATACAAAGTGTACTAAAATATTATTCGTGGAATTTATTCGAATAAAATAAAGAATAATTCATTTATTATTCGAACAAGTGGCCGAATAAATTATTCGCGGATAAATTATTCGCGAATAAATTATTTGCGAATAATTATATCGCGAATGATTGTTTATTCAAATGATTATTTAGATAAAAAATTATTCGAATAATGACAATTATGCATATATCTATATGTATTATTCTCTATATAAGTATGTATATCATTGCCTGGTACCCATAGTACAAGCTTAGATCTTAGTTGGGACCAGGTCAATTTGTGTGAGATTGTCCCTTATTTATTAACATTTCAGGCAGAAATAACACCAGTGGATAGAGACGACAGACAGACAGACGAGCCAGGAGATGCGGAGAACAACAGCGTAGTGGATGTGCACTTCAATTTCACTGACCCAATACCTAACAAACATAACGGTTTGGTCGAGGCCAGTGCCGAGGTAAGTGTTCTTGACACTTTAACCGAACACTGAAGAAGGAGGGTAATCTTTTGAAACTGTATGTATGTATGTAAATACTAAATAAATATGTATATAAAGATAATGTGCACATACTAATAAAGGTGAAACTACATGTGCTTTTATCACGGAAAAAAACAAAAAAAAAAAACATTTTTTTTTTTAATTTTCCATCGGGGTTTACAATAATAATTATATACTACTCTGTCAAGAAAGTACCGGGAAAAGATCAATAATACACAAACTGTTTGTTAATCATCCAAATTTATTTTATCACCTTCAAAGTATGCTCCTTCAGAAACGATACACTTACGCCAACGAATAATCCAATCATCAAAACATTTTTTAAACGCTGTTTCCGGAATTGAATTCAGTTCTCGGCGCGAATTCTCCTTTATGTCTTCTACCGATTGAAAACGGGTGCCACGAAGCGCCACTCCGAAGCTTGTTGACTAGTTTGCATGTCAAACTCGTAAACCCACGTCTCGTCACCAGTAACAATGCGTTTCATGAATGTTGGGTCGGAATTGACTCGTTCTAGCATGTCCTCAGCGACTCTCATGCGATTGAGTTTTTGGAGAAAATTCAGGTCTTTTGGGACTAGCCGAGCGGTAACATGTTTCATACCCAAATGATTAGTTAAAATAGTACGGATCGACTCGTGAGATACAGAAAGTTCGGCGGCTATCTCTCTCAAAGTTGAATGAGGATTTTCAGTCACTATTTCCTTCACTTTTGCGATGTTAACTTCAGTTGCAGACGTTGATGGCCTACCAGAGCGAGGCAAATCTTCCATCACATCTCGACCGCTTTTGAACGCTTTGTACCACTCATAAACACGTGTTTTTGATAAAGTCGAATCACCGTAAGCCTTCTGTAACATTTTCAGTGACTCCGAACACGAAATTCCATTGGCGATGCAAAATTTAAGACAAACTCTTTGTTCAATGTTTTTGTCCATTATGAAATTCGCAATACACACTAGATATGATATAACTAAAAACAGCACTGTATTTAATATAAATAACAGATGCAACTCAAACTCCGCGCCAAAATAGAAAACAGTTGTGCCAATCTAACAACAACAAAACAAACAAAAATTTGAATTTGGAACCATAAACAAATCATCCATTCCCGATACTTTGTTGACTGAATGTATATTTGTACTCGCGTTCTCGAAAACGGCTCTAACGATTTCGATGAAATTTGCAATATGGGGGTTTACGGGGGCGAAAATACGGGTCTCATTTGTCACCCAAAAAAGATTTACCGCGCAATATAAATCGTTGGCCTACTACGCCAACACTGCGGGTTCGAACCCCGGCTATGGACCGGTTTTTTTTTTTTTTGTTTTTGTATAGAAAATCGATGAAAATTCGGTTTCGACCCGAGCGACGACTAGGTCTTCCAAGTAGTTGAGCCACTATAGAACCCTCTCACAGAAAGTCGACGGAAAATTTTGACGTAATTTCTTTTGAGTGACTTGACGTTGTCATTATGACAGGGTTCTATGGTGGCTCAACAATCCCGTGTGGTACAGTCAGCATAAAATACATAGGAGCAGTCAAAGTGGCCAAATATATCGCAACATATTCTTATTCCTATAGTAATAAAGATGTGTTGCGATATATTTGGCCACTTTCGCTGCTCCTGTCTATTCGATGCTGACTGTACTATTAGTTTAAACTTGTGTAGATTAATGATAGCAACAAAACCTTGTATATAATAATAATCCAGCCTATACACGTCCCACTGCTGGGCACAGGCCTCCACTCACAATGAGAGGGTTTGGGCTATAGTTCCCACGCGGGCCCAGTGCGGATTGGGAACTTCGCACACACCGTCAAATTGCTTTGCAGGTTTGTGCAGGTTTCCTCACGATGTTTTCCTTCACCGAAAAGCTCAAAGTAAATTTACAAATTATATTTCGCACATAAATTCCGAAAAACTTAGAGGTGCGAACCCGGGTTCGAACCCACGACCCTCTGCTTAAGAGTCGGCAGGTCGAACCATTAGGCTACCACGGCTTTTGTCACAAAACCTTGTGTCACCAGTTAAATATTTAACTAAAAGATATTGGTATTTTTTTCAGACTAGAATACAAGCATTGAAGGCAAGAATAAGAGATTTGGAAATGAAACAGAACAGCGCTTCCGAAGTGAGTATATAAAAATAATATAAATATGACCACAATCAATGACTCAAATTCAATTCATTAACAAATTATTATATAGCAGGAAGCAGGAATATTTGTGTTATGAGCGAGTATTTGTCGAGTCTGATGTATCTATGTATTCAAGTATTTATTTTTCTATTCCATATATAAGTATGTTAATCGTTGTCTAGTACCTATAGTACAGTCAAGGTTATAAAAACGTTCAGAGTGTTAAAAATATGTAACCACGACCTTATTACGGCGACATAAGAACGTGGTTACATATTATTGAGGCTTTGGACGTATCTATGTTTATAATCTTGACTGTACAAGCCTAGAGCTTAGTTTGGGACTAGGTTAATTTGTATATTTGTATTGTATTATCTATTTGTTTCAGGCTAAATGTCTAATTTGCCTCGGCGGCTACACGTCTCCCACGGTATCCATACAGTGCTGGCATGTCTACTGTGAAGTAAGTAATACTATACAGGGTGTTGAGATGGGTCAGCAGCAGGTACTACCCATGACGCCTCGCGAAAATGACCTTTGGAGACCATCTCTAACTTTGTATGTCAATCGACAATCAAGCCTTTTCATATGATACCCCATTTGCTATAATCGTTTTATTTCTAATGACTATAAAACCTTTTTCATACTTTTTTATTTATACTCAATCGTTTATTGCTTACTAACTTATAAAGCAAGTTATTCAACTATTTATTTAATATTTATTGCACAACTATACAAATTTGAGTACAAAAGGGGAATTTAATGCCTAAAGGCATTCCTTAACAGTTGACCTTTGGGCAAACAGAAAATTTCTTGACTACGCCAAGAGATATACTTATAGGTAATATATCGTTATTCGTGTTGTTTGTCACAAGGTTTAAAGACGTCAAATGGTCTGCGATATGTCAATGTCAGCGAAGGTACCGCACTTCACACGAACCTCCAGTACTACAAAATCAAAAAGTCTGTATGTGTAGCGAATGGTAAATCTTATGTCAGGGTGCCTTCGCTGACATTGACATATTGCCGGCCATTTGACGTCTTAAAATCTTGTGACGTGACAACATAAAGGATAACGAAAGAATACCTATAAGGACATCTCTTTGTATGTTGTTATGAATGCCATAAATAGAAAAAGGTCAAACATTATGTCTTTAGCTGTTTTTTATAGTCCGGTTTCTATGCAAGTACTTATTCTGTGTGAACAAGGGATTTAATTGAATCAACGAAACTCCTAATTTGGAGTTGGTTCATTATTAATTTTTTATTTTTCAGGTATGCTGGTTAGAGTCCTTGAGAGCTAAAAAGATATGTCCGCAATGCAACGCCATCACCACCGCGCAGCATCTCAGGAGAATCTACATGTGAATCGTAGACCTAATCATTTGGTTGGATTTACCCTTGAATCACCGAAACTCATTTCATAGAATGTTTCACTTCGCCGAATTTTCATTTCATCGACAGTCATTTCCACGTGCAGGAGTTGTAATTTTTTGGTGGTCACAGGTCTAACCAACCTGAATACAATTAGCTTTCGATGAAATTAAATTCGGTGAAACGACACATTTGATGAAGTGAGTGTCTGCAAAAACATGGGGACACCAATATGGTTGAAACTGAGTGAATTATAAAATGTGTGCTATGAGTTGAAAGCACAACATAATAGTTTTTGCTCAATAAGTTACTAGTAAAATGTACTATGATTTTGAATTAACATTTTTCAATCCTGATTTCTAATTGTTTTTTAAAGTGACAGCTTGAACTTTGAAATTAGTCTTTGATTTTTTGGCTAAATAAGGTATTTATGTATCTGTATGTCTGTCTATCTGTTTTTATTTAGCTGTCGTGCCGTATGATAGGTTCAGCTTAAGAAAAGGTTAAGTTTTTTTTTTTTCATCCATGTAATGTTACTTTTTATTCTTTGTTTTGATCTATCTTAATTTCTTTCAAACTTAAAAATCTACACACATTTGACATTGTTTTATGGCTTTACATTAATATCTGTCATAATTGCAAACAATTAAATAATTAATAAGGCGCACGTCAAAGCGCTTACACCGTTGACCAAGCGTGTATTATTGCTTAATCCGCGCGCCTTATTGTGTATACGATAACTAAATCACGATATGAAAAATCTTGCTCATTATGTCCTTGGGAATATGCATGTTTTTTTTTATCGCATTTCCTAACAAAATATGAAAATACCGAAAAAGATACAGCGAAATATGAAATTAAAATTAAATACGGCCAAAAAATACGGATAATATTAAAAGTTGATAATCGATACTTCAGCACTGTCAAATTTACTAGACATATTGTATAATGACTTTTCTTATCGTAATTTGGTTACAATAATTTTGTCAATTTATACTCTGATAATCCTATCAATTGTAATAAATAGTTGTTTGTTTTTAGTAAAGTCACCATTTCAACGCTAAGTCAAATACAGAACGTCTCTCACGCCAAGAACAGCTAAAAACCAGAGCTAATGGCAACCTTATCGACGCTCAGGTCCATTTTATATGGACGGATATATTCGTCGTTGGCATTGAGAATGTTAAAAGGGGTATTAGAAATGTATGTCTATCAAACGTGGGACTTAACGATTAAACGCTAAATTAACAATAATATTTATTGAAAGCTTACTCAATACCTAGGTTATATATAGTGTCTCGGACAGTTCAATAATACAATAGAAATACTCTTCATTGAACACCACATTCAATTACTTTTTTTTTTAAAATTAAAACATGGAAAGTGAATACACAAGAAATGTTACAATGCGAGTCAACAGGCGGTCTTGTCGCTTAATAGCGATCTCTTCCAGACATTACAAAGAAGAGAAATTCAAAGATAACCAAATTTCTACTATTGTGACCTACTACTAAATATACTAAATAAAGGCCAAAATTAAATTGTTAATATATTTCAAGTTGGTATTTTTGTGTTCTCCAAGCTTTACTATGGTTTTCTACAATAATTCTTAAATTAATAAATTTTCATTGTGCATGTCAAATATTTCCTAATTTTACTTGTTATTTCAATCTAAATTATATTGTATACTTATAAGATATACGAAGCCTTCTGTGAAGATATGTACAATAAATATAATTAAGTTTAAAGTAGGATAGAATGTAAATAAAAGTATTTTTTATATAACAATCTTTTTTTTCATCAATCATAATGATTATAAGCAGTATTGGTTTTATAGTTGGCAAAAATATAAATGGACATATATTATATAGTGGCAACCATTGTAAGTAGTAATACTAGTAATATTATTTTGATCCAAGAGTTGTCACGTCGGGGGACCGCTAAGTAAATAAAATAATTTAATTAAACAATGCTAGTCATTGCGGTCCCCCGACGTGATGACGCTTAGATCAAAATGTTACTACTTACATTAAGCTTTAAGGGTCATATTATTTATTTACTTTTTAGTTTTTTTGTTGTAAACGCTAGTCTAGGTTCGGTAGATTATCAGTCCCTATCGAACCTGCCTTTTTATTTTGCGAAGCGAAAAAGTCCGGATACACTATGTCTATCCACTCGGAATTTACCTGCGACTCACCACTGACCGCCGATCTTGCCCACAATAACTATTCGCAATAGTTACAATAAGAAAATGTTGGTAGTAAACTGTAAAGATCTTGAAGATCTTCGTAAATTTGTCGAATGCCACGTTTAAACTACTTAGTCATTACTTTCCGCACCAACTAACGTTTCTACCGCGTCCCCGCCGTCAGGCTGTAAACATAAAATATTGTAATCAGAATCTTGAAAATATTTTAACCTAAAGTAAAAGTTGCGCGGGAAAAATAATATACGTAAACGGCAATTTGCATTTAAAAATGGCGGCTTGACGTTTAGCTTTCCCGCTTTGAAAACCAAAGGTGGATCCACAATAGGCAACATGCATTCATTTTTTAAAGCAAAAAAAAAATCATGCACATTCCTCATTCAGGATGCCTTCATCAATAGCTATGTCCAAACCAGTGCGGTTTCACGTTCATCTTACGTCTTCAACTTTCAATTCGACTTGCGTCAAGCGCATGCAATATTGATTGCCGTCTACACCTATTCGCTTGTCGCATGCAGCGCACACACGCGCCTTTGCTAGCCGTCAAGATGGATGCGGAACTAGTAGCTATCAGTGCGGCATATTTAGTGTTAAGTGCAAGGAACAAACGAAAAAAAGGAGAATCTGCACAGTTTTTACAACATAATTATGTTTTTGGCTCAGAGAAATCAACGCATCGTTTCGTTTTATTTTATTTGTGTAATCTTAGGGCTTGTGGTCCCGCAAAACTTGATATGTTCGATAATCTTCAATAAAATCCAATGTTTTAACTTTATCTTCCACCATTTTATTTGCTAAGAGGCACAAAATGTTGCACGTCAAACCAACGGTGACGGTCAGCGTGCGCTACGGGAATGCGCTGCTGTCAAACCAGTTTGAGCTAATGCGTTATTGCATGCGCTATGGTTGCAGAGGAAAACGCAAGATGAACATGAAAGCGCATGGTGTGGACATAGCTAATCAGCAGCAAGAGAGTGCACTCACTCACTACGGAAAGACGCTTGAATAAAGTGAGCTCTCTCAATAATTACTGAAATGACAGCTGTACACTATTATATACCTGCATATCAGCAACAGTGAGAGGCGGATCATCCTCTCTCAAAACGGTTTCTCCGTCGAGTTTCTTCAAGTTTGGCAGCCTCCTAGCAGCTTCAGCGCGCCACGCGTCCAGCTCGCACGCGTCATAGAGAGGGTTACCGACGAAGAGTAAGTCCTCGAGGTTGGGTAATTCCTGAACACGAATTCACTGCCACTAGATAAAAGGCTTATTATATTACATTACTCTATCGATAGGGTCCATATCTCCTAGGTAGGGTAATGTAATAACAGAAGGGTAGTGAAATATATGGCTTACTAGCTAGGGGATACGCCTCACCTATTGATAGGGTAATGTAATAAGCATTTAAGCATTGGATGTAATATGAAAAATGTTTGTGCCAGGCATGTTGTTTGGCATTGAAAGCCATAATTCCAAAATTCCTAAGATCATTGATAAATCGTAGAAAAAAACCGAATGTAAGTTAAACTAGTCCGTCTAATTGTGGATGCATGGAGAGGAATTAAGGTAACTTTAAAGTTCGATTTAAGAATAAAAAGCCCTGCCAATTCATACCTGAAGTTTGTTAAACTCGCTCCAGTCTTTTACCAAGTTGTTACTCATATACAGAACTTTCAAATTTTTCAAGACATTGATGCCTTTTAACTTTTCAATTAAATTATAAGATGCCCACAATTCTTCTAGCGTGTCACCAACACACTCCTGCAAAAAAAGACTAAAAGTGGGCCTAAAATGAAAAATCACTCGCAATAAATATAAAACTTCAATGTGAATTCACCTTAAGCTATTATTTCAGCTTGGCAGCTGTCAAAGCTTTAACAATTTCATTTTTTTTTAAAGCAAAGGCGCGCTTACCATTCCGGCGAATGACTTTATATAGTTTCTTCCTAAGGATAACACGCGTAGTTTTTTTAAACTATTAAGTCCTGCTGCTTTCTCCAACATATTTGTGGATAGGCTTAATTTCCTGAAAAAATACCATTACCATATTTCTTTGTTGTAAAATCTACCTGAGAACTTAATTAAGTAGACCGTTTTACGCGTGTTGAGATGAATATGTATACTTACTCGCAATTAGTAAGACAAGCAAGAGAATTATCCATTTTTTCTATAGGAGGCCACTGAAAAATTAAACTAACTTCTGTCGCTGTAGCAGCCTGTTGACCCGTTTTTTCTTCCCATCGTTTTATTGCTTCTTTTATAGTTGTAGCCTTTGTAGACATTCTTAAGGAAAAATGTAGTAAAATGATAAACTGCGATTGAACCTTAGCAACGATTTATCGACAAAACAAAAATCTTTTACATGATATTGCTTGCTTTGTCAAACATTTTCCATCTCACTCTAATATCATTAAAATGCGATTTTAGTTTATTCGAAACTATATAGTTTATTTCATTGTTATTGGTTATTTACGTTACCTACTAATCATAAATTAATTGATTGTATGGTTTAGTTAAACAAAGAAGTAGATTGTTTAAAAATAGTCAAAGCAGGTAGGTTTGCAGTGCGAACAGACAACAGACGCTGACGTAACAGCGTCACCCAGTCATGAAATGGCGTCTCATTTCGTTCGTTTATTGAACCACGCCACGCTCTGTAATTATTTGCTTTTCCATTTCATTTCTTGAAATAACCAATTATTTTCATACAAAAATAGTGTTAGCCGCAAAACGTCAGTACATTTTGACATTTTTGTGATCGCCATTATAGTTTTTTTTTAATTTTTACTTTTTCTCTTTTCGATTTTTTTTAATTAAAAAAAAAACAAACGCCAATCTATTCCAAGAAGCTGCGGATTTGAACACTTTTGAGGTAAATATTATGTTTTCTATCGTAAATAAGGGACAAATCGTTCTTCAATTAATAATACGAGCCAAATAAGTGAATAATTCGCTAGGTTACATTATGTGCAAATCGATAATACCTTTAACTTTTTTTCTGTGTCTTTGGCTCCAATGCCCAAGAATTTATAAAAAGTAATATTTGTCAATAGTATGTTCCCGCTGCTTTTTTGAAGATATTTATTTGTTATAATTATTTACAATAACGCGATGCCTATATCATGTGAAATGTATCCTATTCATTGCTCACGCTCTGCCAGATTACGTGCAAACCATGTAAGTAAACTGTTTTATCACCTCTTGTCACAATCTTATAATTATGTTTGTTTTATTGCGTAAATTAACACTATTATGTTTCTGTATTTCAGACTTTCGCCGCAATGGCTACTATAGTAAAGCCTGAAAAGGCGGTGAGGCTTGTCAACGTGGTCCCAGCTCCCAAGATAACTAAAGTCAAGGTAAAATTCAAATTGAAATGTCTCTGACCTAGCCGGTTACGGCTTTTCTGTTCATGTATCATTTGATCTGTACTTATGTATTATAGCATGTCTGTTTCGTTGTGTAGCTTTTACGATGCGTTATTGTTACTAAGAACTTCTTTTCTAACCTAGTTTCGTTATAAACTGTATAGTACAGTATTAGTTTACTCTTACAAAGAAATAGTGAAAAATCTGATAACATTGTCATTGATGTGGGAAACAGTAGCTATAATATAACAATTAGCATTATATTTGGTAGTTGAGATATTTGCCAGTCTATTTGTTTATTTATTATTCACTTAATTGAGTTAGAAACATATGCATATATATATATCGAAGGTTTTAACTTGATATCTCATCACTTTTTCCAGCAATATTCGCTTGATTCATATTTTTAAATTTGATTTAAAAAATCCAAGTTGAAAAGTGAGGTTATTTTTTAGGTTTGAAAGTCATCTTTTAATTTATAGATTATGATATGAATGAAAAATTCAATATAATGAATCAAGTAATTAAAAGCTAATCTGTACCCACATGATATTGGGGTGTTCATGGGGATCCGGTCCGACCCCAAATTAGATTGGGCATTAGCGGTGTACAGATTGGCTGATGTGAACACAACCTAGGACATTTGAAATTAAGTGCACTCATAGAAACACTAATGTGAAGTTTAATTACCAAGGATCGGACAAACGCCCGTCATTTTCAAAACATAACCCTGTTCCGTACAGCAGAGACTTCCTTATGATGTTACAATATTATATATTATATTATATTATTTATTTATTAACACGTTTACACAAAATATCTAGTTTACCAAACATCATCACATCAGATCAACACATACTCATACTTGATTTCAATGACTTTGTTTACTACTGGCCATTTAGATAAAATACGTAATATTCTAATCACCTTTGTCAGGCTTTGTTCTCGAACACAGACACCGGAATGTCAATCATTAATAAAATTTTGTCATTGAATACATATAAATTATAGGGTTGGGGAACCAAAAGATGAACGATTAAGCGACTACACCAACTTAAGACAGTTTGTTCTCAGTGAAATTAACAAATTTCACGCAATATTATTTTTGTATATGGTACAATACATAGTCTAGATTAGAAATTACTATTATAAAGCCTGTTATTCTAACACGGTATTTTTCTAAAAATCGTTGAAACCAAAAATGTACCGATTTGCCCTAAAGATGAACAGAGTGCCTTAATTCTGAACAGTTTGGACCCAATAGTTGAACTAGTAAAATAAAAACACATAATATTGCCATTTTAAGGAACTTTTAGAAATAAAATGCATGTTAACCAAATCAGTCTTTATTTTTTAATTATTTTTAAATATTATTTACCTACTACATATTAGGTACCTTTTTCCCAGTCGCATATATCTTATTAAATTTATACTGCCTTTCTTTTCTGGGTGCCATCTGTCATAAACAAATAGATTTAACTTGGCTTACCTACTGTCCGATTTATTCACTTACTATAACTTTTGCCCGTGACTGTGTCCGCTTAGAAGTCATTTATCGCTGCTCCCTCGGGAACTATTCAATTTTTCGTAATAAAAAGTAACCTATGTCCTTCCACGGGCCTCAAACTATCTCCACGACAAATTTCACCAAAATCGGGTCAGCAGTTTAGCCGTAACAAACAAACAGACAAATGACATTTATAATATTTGTATCGATAGTATATACAGTATAGTATGGAAGTATGGATTAGTAAATATTTCGATAAACACCTAGTGTTCATATGAAAATACTATGCCTTAAACTTGAACTACTAAATATACTTAGTTCAACTTTGGGAAACAGAATTTATGAAATGAACGAACAAAGTCAATTAAGAATTCAACTTCTGGAATATAACCCAAAACTTGAACTAGTAAATTTAATTCGTTCAAGTATTAGGCACAAATTGTATTGTTGAACAGTGATGTTTTCATAGTAATTGAAACACCAAAATCATCGGATTAGACATCAAAAGTTCTGTTCATCTTTTGGTTTTAACCTTTTCTACGCCATTGACGGATATATCCGCACCACTGGTTCAACGCCAACGACGGATATATCCGTCACGGTTGACAGCGAAAAATAGACCTGAGTGACTATGACGTAAGGTTGAAATAAGTTCTGGTTTTCAGCTGTCATTGGCGTGTGAGTGACGACTTTTGTATTTGACATGGCGTTGAAAAGGTTAAAATACAGAAGCATTTAACGATCATTTTAAGTTATAAAATTTTCATCAGTCATTTCAGTACGATTTATTAGAGAGGTTTTAAAAAAATACGCTTTGCCTAGTAGTTGAACACCGTTCAAGTATTAGCTTACGTATACATTTTTGAAACCAAAACTTGAACGGCATATTTCTCGTAAATTAACAACAAATATGAAATATCGTCATAATATAACTAAAAAGTGATTAATCAAGAATTCATACCAAGCAAATTCTTCTAAGAATGTCAATTATTGAATTTTATACGTAATTTAAAGCTTAAATTTCGAGTGCTCTTACCTTATCTATTTTTCCATACTATCCACGTTTTCGGCGGAAAGCTCCAGAGCGGTGACCGATCACGGCCGTGACTGTGGCGTAACTTTAAGTGAGTTTTAATGGCAGCGTAGGCATAGAGTTACCGTTTAAGAAAAACAAAATCCGGACTATGTAATATTTGTCACGATTTAATTATTTGATTATTTCGATCGATTGTTCATCTTTTGGGTGGTGTTCATCTTTTGGTTCCCCTACGCTAGTATAATAAATCTATGAAATACCTAATAATATTTTTATTAACAATATACCTAAGGAAGTCTCTGCTGTACGGAACAGGGTTACGTTTCAAAAATGACGGGCGTTTGTCCGATCCTTGTTAATTTCATACCTAAATACTAACCACTTAGTGTACTGCAGCTAGGCTATGAAGTACCAAATAACTGTCTTTTTCTATTATATGAAACAAAATGTTTAAATAATGGACAAAAGTTGTATAACGCTTATTTGAATCTGTATGATTTACCATTCAAATTCAAATTCAAATATTTATTCAGTAAATTGGCCACATACGGGCTCTTTTACACGTCAGTAATATAGAGTGAATCTACCAGCGCTTCGGACAAGACCATCATTGCGGAGAAGAAGCGCCGCAAGAAACTCCAGCAGAAGGTCATTTTTTCCAATATAAAATACAATAATACTTAAAAGTAAGTTACATTACAAGGTAATAAATTTGGAATGTAACGCTACTTACAGTAATTTGTAATTGATTTAACAATTTTGTTTCATTAAATGTTTACAGAAAGAAGTAGTTGATGACGAAGACACCGTATGCTGCCGTCTGTGTGGGAAGACGTTCAGCAATGAGCGCGCCCTCGGCAACCACGCTCGGATGGAGCACATCGATGCCTACGCCAGCGGAGACCCCTCAGTGTGGACGCAGGAGCTGTTCGCTGTGAGTACTGCTGTTTATAACTTGTTCTGGTTGTGCTTAGACCTTGGGAAATGAGGGCCTTATAAGGCTTTAGTACCAAGGAGACCGAGCGTCGCTCGGGTCGAAACCAAATTTTCATCGATGTTCTATACAAAAAAAAAAAACCGATCCATAGCTTGGGTTTGTTAGTAGGCCAACGCTCTTACCGTTAGTCTATTCAGACAGCGGTAGCCGCCCCGAAATTACGAACCGTATTTCGAGAATGTGAGTACACATATTATATAGATATATACAAATGTTTCTCGATTAATAGTACCTGCAGATAGAATTTTTAAATTTTCCTTTATAATTTTTTTTTTATGTGCAACCAAGCAATTTGCCTATTGGTTGATTATTAGTGACACTGCCAGCGAAGTTATCCGACTCGTAACAGGTACGTACATTTTTTCAATTTTTACTAATTGATAATTGACCTATTTAATTTACAGGGCAAGAAGGCTCGCTTGGAGGCCGAGAATCATATAATCAAACAACGCACACAGAAGATGCTGTCCACCATGGAGCCCACGAGCCTCACCAGCTTCGCTTCTACCGATGTCAGCTACATCATTATTAAAGGTAAGTTTTTTAACGGCGTGGAGGCAAATCACACTGGCCAACCGATGATTATAAACTATGATATATTACTATAGAAGCGTTACAACCCATCAATATTTATGTGATCAGCGTTCTTGGTATTTAAGTACATATGCAGACAGGAATCCACGGGGCAAAATTGTATGACAGGTAGGGAGTTCCTATATCGATAAACTCAATTATCGATGCTTGTTCCATATTTGTTTGTAAAAATATATTTTTATTAAAAGTATAAAAATTAAACAAAATAATAACGTAATTCTCTTTTTCTTTATTCAAAACAATTTTTGAGTGTCTAAGTAGGTAAGCTACTTCTATCTAATTATCTAAAGAGGTTTGATAAAGAGATAATATTAACTATTTCATAGTGCAATGATACACCCTAGCTATAACCTAGCGATCATGTTTGTTGTTGGTGTACCTTATTAAATAAATAAATCACTTAAAATATGCTACAAATATGTTACAAAAAAATACACACAATGATGGGGGCGATCGCTAGTATATGGAACAAGCATCGATAATTGAATTTATCGATATAGGAACTCCCTACCTGTCATACAATTTTGCCCCGTGGATTCTTATGTCTGTACAGTCGAAGTCATAAATATGTTTACACTTTAGTACCTTGTCACTTTAATCGCTGTGACAATTTCATATGACAGTTTAAACACGACGTTGAATAGACAAGGTACTAAAGTGTAAACATATTTATGACTTCGACTGTACATATGTATTTCTCTGAGTGGGTATGTTTATTTCTGTATAGTGCTCATAAAAAGGCTCCATACGTGGGGAAATTATCGTAGCGATCCGTCGTTTCGATATTAAAATCAAATGACGGATTTATGGATTTTGCATCGAAAAATTGATTGTAGTATTTTCTTGGCGGTAGACGAGCGAGAAATCGCCCCATGTATGTACGACGAGCCTGGAGCTAGTTGGTGTAAGGTTGCTGGTGTTACTTATTATATTGTTTTCAGCAGAGGACCAGGACCCGTTGGCTTTGGAAGCTCCTGCGGCCACTGGCATGGTCAACGGGGCGGTCAAGAAGAGGAAAGTCGAGAAGGTCAAAGAGAAAGTGTTGCCAGTACGGAAGGAGAAGGAGGCGCAGCCTATCACGTGAGTTTTGTTTTGCTGACACGGTTGGCCTAGTTGATAGTGACCCGGGCTACGAAGCTAGCGGTATGGGCAAACATTTCTGTGATGAACATGTGTATTTTTTTCTAAGTTTTCTATGTATTTAAGTATGTATTTCTCTATATAAGTATGTTTATCGTTGTCTAGTACCCATAATACAAGCCTAGAGCTTAGTTTGGGGCTAGGTCGATTTGTGTGAGATTGTCCCCTGATTTTTTTTTTACTAGTTTTTTTTCAATCCTCAAAGTTCCATCCAGCGCTTGGAACACGAGTATTTTCAGGAACCGGTATCGTGACCTTGTACCTGGAACCAGTACTAAATACTAAGGTATCGGTACCTTAATTCGCAGAATAAGTACTTGCATAGAAACCGGACTATAAGAAACAACAAAAGACGCGTTTGACTTTTTTCTATTTATGGCACTCATAACGAGTATATATATCGCAGGCCAATTGACGTCTTAAAACCTTGTGACAACATGAAGGATATAAAGGATAACGAAAGAATACCTATAGGTACATATATATGTTATTATGTTAATGTCAGCGAACCTCCAGTACTACAAAATCAAAGTCACCCTGACATAAAATTTACTATTCGCAATACCTACTCAGTTATTATATTTATTAATCTGTGAAACCTACCGACTTTTTGATTTTGTAGTTCGTGTTACATGTGGGGGTACATTATTACAAGCACTTATTCTGTGGGTCATAAATACTTAGTACCTGGGAGTCCGAGCGTCCGTAGCTCGGGTCGAAACCGAATTTTTATCGATTTTCTATACAAAAAGAAAAAGAAAACAAAAAAAAAACAATCCATAGATGGAGTTCGAACCCGCAGTCTGCGTCCGACGCTCTAACCATCAGGTCTATTCAGACGGCGACGATCGCATCGAAATTACGAACCATATTGCGCGGGAAAACTTTTTGCGTGATAAAACGGGGAAAACTAATTTTCCCAGATATGAGGCCTAGCCAGATCGATTTTCGCCCCCGTACGCTCCCATACCTACTGAAAATTTTGTACTAACATCTCATATGATTGCCTACAAAATGTGACTCACCAAAATTAACCAACCAAGAACTAGTTGACCAATTTGTATTGCTATTATTCAATTCATTAGCTGAATAAACAAGGATCAAATTGGTATATAACAAGTGTTTGTACATATCGTAGTTTAAAAAAGTTTATTATTTAAAAAACCATTGCCGACGCGTTGATACGCATAAATCATAAATCATTTATTTCTTTGTCCAGCATAGGTTGATACGGATCTTTCATACATTTTTGTTCCTCTATGTGGTACCTCTCGGCATACAAATGTGTTGTGCAGCGTGCTTAAAGTAACTCTTATAATTATAACATAAATATTCACTAAAGTAATACATTGCATACATACCTAATTAATTAATAATATTACACATAGATATTTAATTTTATCTCCCATCTAGAAATTCTTGGATGGTGTAGTAGGCCTTTTTTGTTAAGAAGCTATGAAGATGTTTTTTTAATATTTTTGTATTTTCGCTTTCTCTTATGTACTCTTATGTAACGCGTTTACGAGATTTGTATATATATACAAATGTATCTCGTTTAATAAGTAAGATTATGTTTATACATATCCAGCGGGCCGTTCGAGTGCCTGCAGCCGTCGGCCAGCATCGCGGGCGGCACGTGCCACCAGATCTTCTTCTCGTGCTGCGAGTACTCGGCGCACCACCGCGACGAGCACACGCGCCGGCGCAAGGGCGTGCGCTGCCAGGTCTGCGAGGCGCCGCTCACGCCCGCCGCGCATGCGCCGCACGTCTGCCAGGTGACCGCCTCTCTATTCTTCTACGAGTACATTTGCCGGGCTCCATACCCGCCTCTGGCAAGTGACTTAAAATAAAGGAGTTTCCTTTCAGTAGAATTTGCTATCTTCAATATCTAGGATGTTTCTCCTCCGCGAGGCATTGCTTTGACTCACCTGTATATGTATGTATGTAAACTCTTTATTGCACAAAAAGTATAAGTAAATAATACATTGACATCGTAAATTTAAAGTACAAAGGCGAACTTATCCCTAAACGGGATCTCTTCCAGCTAACCCTGAAGTAGATGAGTAAGGACAATGCATGGGGTTAGACACATACAGGTTTTGCACAAAAAGTAGCAAAAAGTATTCAAAATATTAAACTATCAGTTAGAAATATTGATAATACATGTAACTACATAAATATTAAACATATAAATAAATACATATACTGACGTAAACTTACATATACCTATATATATACAGGGTGTTAGGTAATGAGTGGATAAACCGTGAACTGCTGATAGGGGGCACTTAGGTCGTTCTAATAATGATAAATGAGGTTTAGTAAAAGTGCCACGGTTTTCGAGATATTTGGACTTTTTTAATTTTTTAGGAAATTGACACCCTTACTCAATTTTTTGGTTGTGGTTAGTGTACTAAGATGTTTTTTTTATTTTCTTTTTAGCTTATTATTGTTAAATAGTTGTGTTATGCGATAAACATTACCATTTTGGCGTAACTACCGCGGTTTAATTAAAAAAAAATCGCAAACTTGAATTTTGCATCTTCGATCGAACATTTACCAAATTTTGAGCTCTTGCGGTGAAAAAAAAAATTACTATCACATGGTAGCCAATGAGCTAAAAAACATGCCCATTTAATAGAGATTTTATAACAGTAAACATTTATTGGTTTTGATAAATAAAACTTAAAAAAGTAGGTATTGGAGTAGCAAGGAAGCCGGTTTTTCTAATGAATGATTTAACTAATGCTATCTGTGAAATAAAAAAACATAAAAAGGAAATGTTTTAATAAAGTTAAGTTAAATAATGTGCTCAAATTGACGTCCACCAGCCCTAATGCAAGCTCTACATCGTCGGATAAAGGAACGCCTGACGAATCTGGTGTATCCAGAGTTCCCTATTTCTTGAGCAGCAATTCTTATTCGCTCTCGTAACCCAGAAAGACTCGTAATTGGACGGCTGTACACTTTCTCTTTGAGACAACCCCAATAAAAAAAATCTAAGGGGTTCAAATCCGGTGAACGCGGAGGCCATAGTATTGGGCCTAACCGGCCAATCCATCGTTCTGGGAATGCGGCAGTTAAGTACTGTCGCACTCGTGCTGCGTAATGTGCGGGACAACCGTCTTGTTGTAACTACATTACTTGCCTTAGTGCAAGCGGCACATCTTCCAGAAGGATAGGCAGATCATTTTGAAGAAACTCCAAGTAATTATCTCCATTTAGAGTAGATGGCAGCTCGAAGGGGCCGATCACTTCGCCATTCAAGATACCGGTCCACAAATTTACCTAAAATTAATATTTGTAATAGATAGGGGATTCATCGCGGTAAAAAGCATAATTAATTAAACCTTGACGTTTTTATCGTATTACAACAACCGTGAATACCGTGATCATGAGAAGACTTACCTTAAATTGGTACTGAGATCTATCCTATCTCATTAAGTGAGGATTATCTAACTGCCAACTGTGCAGATTGTGTAGATTCATGTAGCCATCTTGACGGCAAGATGATTCGTCCGACCACAGTATCTTGTTAAAAAAGTCTGGGTCTTCACGCATCCGACGCAGCATCACTCGACAAAAAGTTACTCTTAAGGGATAATCTCTAGGCAATAAAACTTGCACACGTTGGACGTGAAATGGGTGTAATTGGTGTACTTTTAATGTAGTATGCACTTTTCATACAGATAAACCCAGGTAATTTGCCATATCACGCACGGATAGAGAAGGATCTGCTTCAACTAGGTCCAAAACATTCTCGTCATCTCCTCGGGTGGGTCTTCCTCCACTTGTTCCACCCACACCCTGACCAAGAATTCTGCCTTCAGTGAACGCATTATGTACTCGATTAAAAATCCGGTAGTCTGGATGGCTAAATTTCGAATAAATGGCATTAAAAAAAGTACTGCCCAGTATTGTTATTATTGCAACAAAAGGGTGTAATGCTTCGCTCGGATCACAAATCGTTACTTTTTTTCAATAAAAGGTTTCACAAAATTAGTGGCCAGTATTTTTATTTTCGCAAGGAAAAGTTTGTCATAATTAGGTACGCTTTGGAATTGTGGAGCACAAATTTAATATGAAATAATCACAGGAAATAATCGAATCGATTGCGGAAAACTGATGTTGTTTTTTATTCTAATATTTAAATAAAAAGATGTTTACTGTTTTAAAATCTCTATTAAATGGGCATGTTTTTTAGCTCATTGGCTACCATGTGATAGTAATTTTTTTTTTCACCGCAAGAGCTCAAAATTTGGTAAATGTTCGATCGAAGATGCAAAATTAAAGTTTGCGATTTTTTTTAAATTAAACCACGGTAGTTACGCCAAAATGGTAATGTTTATCGGATAACACAACTATTAAACAATAATAAGCTAAAAAAAAAATAAAAAAAAAACATTTTGTTACACTAACCACGACCAAAAAATCGAGTAAGGGTGTCAATTTCCTAAAAAATTAAAAAAGTCCAAATATCTCGAAAACCGTGGCACTTTTACTAAACCTCATTTATCATTATTAGAACGACCTAAGTGCCCCCTATCAGCAGTTCACGGTTTATCCACTCATTACCTAACACCCTGTATATATATATGTATATATTTATTTACAATAGGAGTGTAGAGAGAGTGTTGTAGGCAGCCGTCACGTGAAGCATTGTCCTCCAGGTGTGCGGCCTGGGCTTCGCGACGCTGGACGAGCTGACGGAGCACACGAACGCGGCGCACGTGAAGCGCAAGCCGTTCCCGTGCGGCGTGTGCCGCAAGCGCTTCACGCAGCAGGGCGGCCTGCAGCAGCACATGCGCATGCACACCGGCGACCGCCCCTTCCCCTGCACCTTCTGCCCCAAGGCCTTCACGCAGAAGAGCGGCCTGGACCAGCATCTGAGGATACACACCAAGGTCAAGCCGTACCGCTGCGTCATATGCGACAAGAAGTTCTGTCAATCCGTTCATTTGAAACAGCACATGCGCACGCACACGCACGTCGCGCCGTTCCAGTGCGCGTTGTGCCAGAAGAGATTCAAGCAGTCCAGCCATTTGAATTATCATTTAAGGGCTCATAACGCCAATTTGAGCGATAAAGAGTATTACGTTGGTGACAGGGAGGTGATAGAAGTGGAGATAGCGCAGGACGTGGCGATGTACGCGGAAGGCGATGAGTATGTGGTCGCGGAGGCCTCGTGGCACGAGCCGACGAATGATGGAGAAACATAGTGATGTTGCAGCTTGTTCAGTAATTAGGAGGCGCGTCGGGTCTTAACCGAGTTTTCCTGAAGATGACGCCTTTGCAGAGATTTCTTTGTCATAGCGCCCAAGGTCTAGTTTTTCTATAGCTTTCGATTCAGTGTTCTTCAGCAAGAAGAAATAAACTAGTACTAAATGGCCAGAGGAACTCTTGCATGGTTCAAGGCCTTCATTTATAACAATGCATCCTAAACTTTAGAGGTTTTTGTTGAAAAAAAAAACACAATTTATTTTACATGATAAAATTGATAAAACAATGTTGAGTGTTGGAATTAAAAAGTATGGACAGGAATTTATTATGTTTGGTATATATACGTATGGAAGAGAGTTTGCCCTTGAATCACCGACACTTAATTCATAGAATGTTTTGATTCGTCGAATATTGATTTTGTCGACAGCTTTATCCACGTGCTGGAGATCGTACCGATCGATTTTTTGTGTAAGATCCAATGTGTTTTAGCAATTAGCAATTTATTTGATCTCCCTAGTGTACGGGCCCGTTTAAGTATTACATAACGAGAATTTTGGACATTTTTAAACTCCAAAGCAAACGAAAATCTGTTCAAATAAAAGTAAATAAATATTGCTGGCGTAATCGCCATTCTGACCCCCCCCCCCACCCCTCTGTCATCAAAAATATGCAAAGAATACTTGAATGGCCGGTATTGTATATGCCTAGTTGTAGTTGTGTATATTTTCTAATTTATTAATTTTTTAACGTCTTTAAGTTACGCTATGTATAGCCTGTTTGGTAATAAAATAAAATATATTAGTGCCAACGTTTGCTTTTTACTCAATATCATATTATACACTTGTGACCCGCCTTCGCTTCGCTCCGGATATTATTATGTACATAAACCTTCCGTGAAAAATTATCTAGCTGATGGTGAAAACCGCATCAAAATCCGTTGCGTCGTTTAGGAGGAGTTAGCGGATAAACAGAAAAGCGACTTTATTTTATGCTATGTAAGGATGACCAAAAAGCAGTGGTAGCCTAATGGTTTGACCTGCCGACTCTTAAGCAGAGGGTCGTGGGTTCGAACCCGGGCTCGTACCTATAAGCTTTTCGGAGTTTACGAGCGAAATGTTATTTGTAAACTTACCATGAGCTTTTCGGCGAAGGAAAACATCGTGAGGAAACCTGCACACACTTGCAAAGTAATTTGACGGTGTGTGCGAAGTTCCCAATCCGCACTGGGCCCGCGTGGGAACTATAGCCCGAACCCTCTCGTTGTGAGTGCCCAGCAGTTGGATTATTATTATGTAAGGATATTCCCTCGGAGGCTTGGAAATAAACATTCTAGAATAAATAGTATCTCATGTCCTTTCACGGGGTTCAATATATCACCAAAAATAAGGGTCAATTCACATAACTTGGACACGACAAGGAAAAATAGTCTCTACGTACATAGTAATAAATAAATAAATAAGTGCGGAAAGTATGACGTCTTAAAACCTTATGACTACATGAAGGATATCGAAAGAATACCTATAAGGACATCTCTTTCCAACTCGTTAATAGATAAAAGTCAAACATGTACGTCTTTTGTTTTTTATAGTCCGGTTTCTAAGCAAGTACTTATTCTGTGGGAGAACTGGCCACCAGGTTTGTTGTATTTAATGTAATAAATCTTGAAGTTGCATGTGTTGAACTTTTTCACTTCTCATGGCGAACTAGTGAGACATTTAATCCCTAGGGACTAAAGTACTTTTCCTTTTTAATTTCCTTAGAAACCCACAAACTACAAACAGCCAGATACATCTACAATCAGGTACTAGGTTTGCCCATGACGTCATCCGCGTCGAAGTCGTTTATCGCTGCTCCCTCGGGAACTCCGATTTTCCGAGATAATAAGTATCCCATGTACCTCGAGAATCAAACTATTTCTCTATTTTTAAATCTCATCGAAATCAATTTAGCCGTGAAAGCGTATCAAGCAAATAAGCGAACTCACTTTCGCGAATTGTTAATCGGTAAGTAGTACGTAATCTATTCGAAATATTAATAATAATAAATTTACCTGAAATGATATTGGGTTCCAATAAAAAAAGATGTCAACAAATCAATTTAATTTTAACAAATTAAATAAGTATTTACAAACATTGAAATCAGCCTGTGTAGGTACTTTCCAAGTTCTTTAATACCTACTGACATATATCTAATATTTATTTATTTATGTTATGAGCAGAATCAAATAATTAAGACATTAGGGGGAAGATCAAAAAAAGTGTACATAGTTAAGGACTGTTAAGGACTTTAGTGGGTGGATTTCAGGGCGTTTCAACCGCCCATCATCACCGTTTTCAATATATTGACGAAATCAATGACACATACCAACAACTTCTGATGTAAACAGAAACTACCCTCGGTTCTGCTTCCGTTTACATCAGAAGTTGCTGGTGTCATTTATTTCGTCAATATATTGACAACCGTTATAACGGGCGGTTGAAACGCCCTGAAATCCACCCAAGCCATGAACAGAGAAGTCTGGTAACGTCGCGTGTGGTCCGGTTTACATACCTTTTTTTTCCTAAAATAAACATTCACAACTGACGTATACACCTCAAGTGTAGGGTGACCATGAGGTTAGTTAGTATTGTTTATTAACTTTTTATTATTAATTAAATAATTCAGGAATAAAGTAATCACTATAACACACGCACAGTTAGACTTAATTTTGTCCAGGGAGTAAGGAAAATTTGTTATGAAAATCTGATTATGCATTTTTGATACTTGTGTTGTGACAAACTACTGACAACTTTTTCGTAACTAAAAATTAAGAAATATTTGAGTACTTAATAAATTGTCACCAATTGGGTAGGTAGGTAAAGTTTTTGGAAGAGATGTAAATTATATTTTTTTTCGATAGTCGTCATCCTAAAGATCAAGGAACTGCGGCTCTTTTATTTTTATTTCCTCTAATATTTTAGAAATATTTTTTTTAGTTATTAAGTTGACATTTGTACACTTTATTGCCGACAAGCTTGTTGCCTTCGTACTTAATGAAAAAGAAAAAAAAACTGTCACTTCTATATCTGTCATTGTCAATCAAAGTAAACAAACGATTCAATTCTTTCAAGCATCTGAGTAAATCTTTGTAATAATCCATTTCCAAAGTCCGTGTGGGATTGCTTGAATTCATTGCGTGTATACGATTCAAACGTGGTCTCGTGGCTATCGAAAAGCAGGGCAAGAGTTGTCGTGAAAGGAAGAAATCGGTGTCCAAGAAGCAGTGCCAAAGGGGTCGAAAATAAATCGTAGTCCAAATATCGTGCAAAGGTCAAAGCGAGTAAAGTTCGTTCTGAGGTAGTTAAAAATATTTCTAAAAACACTGATCACATGAAACGCAAGCAAACAGAAAAGAGTCGTTGAATTGAATCGTTTGTTTACTTTGATTGACAATGACAGTTATAGAAGTGACAGTTTTTTTTCTTTTTCATTAAGTACGAAGACATCAAGCTTGTCGGCAATAAAGTGTACAAATGTCAACTTAATAACTAAAAAAAATATTTCTAAAATATTAGAGGAAATAAAAATAAAAGAGCCGCAGTTCCTTGATCTTTAGGATGACGACTATCGAAAAAAAATATAATTTACATCTCTTCCAAAAACTTTGCCTAGCCAATTGCCGGTTAAATTAATGAATATTTGTTATACTCACTTAGAGTAATTGTTTTAGTTTATATTGTTCACTGTGGCGTGTTTTTTGTGTATTCAGTGAGTAATGATGATTAATTATGATCGCAATAAAATATTGAGTATTGAGTAATATATCACACCCCCAGTACAACACTGCACTAAGTCAAAATATTTCATGTTTTCAGAATCGCCGAAAAAATGTTATCTCATGTTATATCAAAGTGATTGCAATATAAAAAATTGATGTTGAAATTTTTCGACATAATAGTACAGTGTTGTACTGGGGGTGCGATATACTGAAAATTATAATTTAACCATATGGTGACTCCATAGATTCTAGAAACCACGGAACGCTACCAACATTCCCAAGCCTATTTATAACGGTAGTGTTAAATTTGGAGTAACAGGTCTTAAGGCTGTGCAGCAGGCATACAGTTATAAATAGCTGCGTGTGTGTTTAGATGACGTTTTAGTGAATGACTGGTACTAAACTTAGAGTCACAAATCGTACAATGATAAGGTTTTACCCCTGTATGGACTCTCGAATGTCTCGTCAGTTGACTGCTCGTACTAAATTTCGAACTGCAAATTGTACATTGATAAGGTTTTATTCCTGTATGGACTCTCGAATGTCTCGTCAATTGACCACTAGTTCTAAATTTCGAACTGCAAATTGTACATTGATAAGGTTTTATTCCTGTATGGACACTTGAATGTCTTGTAAGATCACTGCTAGTACCAAATTTCGAACTGCAAATTGTACATTGATGAGGTTTTATTCCTGTATGGACTCTTGAATGTCTCGTCAGATCACTGCTATTACCAAATTTCGAACTGCAAATTGTACATTGATGAGGTTTTATTCCTGTATGGACTCTCGAATGTCTCTTTAGATGACCAGAAGTACTAAATTTCGAACTACAAACTGTACATTCATAAGGTTTTATTCCTGTATGGACTCTTGAATGTCTCGTCAGTTGACTGTTAGTACTAAATTTCGAACTACAAACTGTACATCGATATGGTCTTGATCCTGTGTGAATCTTTAAATGGCTCTTTAATGAGCTGCTCGTTCTTAACACCGAGCCGCAAATTGTACAAGCATACGGATTACGATTGTCAACACTTTGTTTACGATCATCAACACTTGTTTTACGGTCATCAACGCTTGGTTTACGATAATCAACACTTGGTTTACGGTCATCAACACTTATTTTACGGTTATCAACTCTTGGTTTACGGTCATCAACACTTGGTTTACGGTCATCAACGCTTGGTTTACGATCATCAACACTTGTTTTACGGTCATCAACACTTGGTTGTCGATCATCAACACTTATTTTACGGTTATCAACTCTTGGTTTTCGATCATCAACACTTGTTTTACTGTTATCAACACTTGGTTTAAGATCATCAGCACTTAGTTTACGGTCATCATCACTTGGTTTAAGATCGTCAAAACTTGGTTTAAGATCGTCAAAACTTGGTTTACGATCATCAACACTTGTTTTACTGTTATCAACACTTGGTTTAAGATCATCAGCACTTGGTTTACGGTCATCATCACTTGGTTTAAGATCGTCAAAACTTGGTTTACGATCATCAACACTTGGTTTAAGATCTTCAATAGCAGCTTCAAGGCCTAAAACAAAATATATTTGTTAAAGCTAAATGTAAGTTGCAATAAAGAGTATGTATGTACTTGTAAACCCGCCGCCATAGCCTCTCTTCGTAAGAAGAGGATCTAAGGCGCCTGTCCCAAGCCAGGATAAAGGGTGAGGGCCGGGGCCGCATTGCTATTGGTATCCTTTCAATGGTGGAATAACAATGCGACCATAAACCCCCAAGGACCAAAGTGGGAGTACGTGCCGAGGGTCACATGGCTGCAAGGCTGTGGGTAGCAGGGGGTTGTGCGGAGTGGGCTCGCTGGCTGGGGGGACGGGGTAATGGACTCTGGTGAGGGAGGAGGGAGACATAAGCTGAAGTGGAACCCCAGGACACAAAAGTGTGTTCCCGGGAGCGAAACAGAACTTGTGTAGCCCGATACCCGACAAACAACGCAGTCCGTTTCCCCTACCAGGGAGGGGAGCAGAACTCGTGGAGCAGGCAGAGATGGTCTGATGGCGTGAATGGAGCCCTGGGGACCCAGTAGTGAGGAACCCAGGAGCGAAAGGAACCCTAAGACGGTAACCAGCCGGGTACAGCAACGCGGGAGCTGCCCCCCGCACTGAGGAGGAGGATGGCGAGGGATGGGGGTAATGCTTGCACAGGGTGATACAGTATGCAAGCATTACTCTTTGGGATAACACCCGGCGAGCTCACTCGGCATAATTGCTGCCGCGAACGTCTCTGCGTGGGTGGTAGTGGCGCACCCCGCGTAGGCAAAATGTAGCTGGAGATGAGGCAAGGGAGCACTGCAGCATCTCCTTATAATTTTTCTTCCCATAAAAAAAAACTTAACCATGGAAAACTTAAAATCAATAAAACAAACATCAACATCAACTGAAGAAGGGGGGAAACCTCAACGAGGTGGAACCCCGGCAAGCGAGCGAGAGAGAGTGGCAGAAGTGGGAGGGAAGCCAAGCACCGACAAGTCGGTGCAAGGGGGACCCCCGCAGATGCCGTGGAGTGAGTTAGGAGGACTGTCCTTGGACGAAGAAGAGCGTCTGCTGAACCCGCCGCCACCGAAGGAGGGAACCACTAATATGGCAACCCCGACGGAAGGCGACGGGTTCATCAAACCCCGCACCAAGGCAGAGAAGAAGAAGGCCAGGCAGGCACGAAGAAACATAAATAGGATGGCGATGGCGGCGGGAGAAAACCCAATCCACAGTCAAGTGGAGGGGATGCCCCCGAAGCCGCCAGTAAGGGCACCGAAAATGAAGCGGCAGGCAACCGACCCTGACGAAGGACCCTCGACAGTACCTCCAGCGAAGCGGCCCAACCGCGGAGACTCGCTGACAGGCCTCCGCGCTACCGCAAGAGAGGCGCGGGAGTTCGCGGTAGCGATATGTCGCGAAGATGGCGTACCGCTGGATGAGTCGATGGGGACAGAAATCAGGAGGGTTGTCAGCCGCTTCATTACGGAAGCTATCAAAGAGCAGGGAGTTCGTGGGAAGCCGCTCCAATTCGCGATGTCGGGGCTGGTGTCGGAAGGTTTCTTCCTTGTGACACCGTCCACGGCAGAGGCGAGGGAGTGGCTTCTAGGGATCGACCTGGGAGCACCACTGGGGCACAGACTGCAGGCCCGGACTCTAGATAGAACAAGGGTAAATGTCTGGATTCCGGGACCGCCTGAGGAACTGCTGGAGGATCCGCTCCTCTACCTGAAGGCCCAAAACTGGGACAGGGAAGGGGAGCTGTTAATCCAGCAGTGGACACAGGTAAGTAGGGAGGACCTCGCCACGGGTACCCGAGTATGTTACTCGGTGCCTAAGAGCGTAGAGGATGCGTGGGGTGAGGAAGCGAACCAGTGGCTCTTCTTCCAAGCCACACGCATCCGGGCGCGGCTGACGAGGTCCGAGCCTCACAAGACGAAGTCGAAGGCAACCCCGGTAGGGAGAGAGGGCTGCAGCTGCAAATGTAGCTGCGGAGGCCCAAAACTGCAACCGGATGACCGGGAAGAGGTAGCCCAGGCCGATGACCATCAAGCACAGATGGAAATCGGCGGGGGCTCCTCAACCTAGGAAAACGGGGGGCAGACAGCTACACTACACAACCACGCAACCAGCAATGGACAATACAGACACACAACATACACAACACAGCAACACACACACGCACAAATACAAAAAAATAAGAATATGTCAAGTAAACCTCCAACATTGTAAGGACGCAATGTCGGAACTATGTCAACACATAGTAAGGGAAAAGACCGATATAGTCCTAATGCAAGAACCGTATGCATGGAAAAACCAGGTAACCGGTTTGGGAAGTCTGGGAGGCGACCTCTACTTCGAAAGAAATGGTGAGTTGCCCCCAAGAACATGTATTTACGTGAGTAGAGATATAAGAAATATGGGATGCTTAATGACCATATGTTTCAGAGATCTAATCGTGGTAGAAGTCAACCTAGTAACAGGAGATGGTGAGAAAATCAAGGTAGCAGTGGCGACGTGCTACATACCGGGTGAAAGTAGCGCACCAACAAGAGAACTAGAAGAGGCAATTACAAAATACAAAGGTAAGAAAACACCCATTCTTGTAGGATGCGACGCAAATTCACATCATGAGGTGTGGGGGAGCAGCGACACCAACAAGAAGGGGGAGGAACTACTAGAATTTATAGTAAGCAATGACCTGGACATACATAACACAGGGACAACCCCCACGTTTGTAACCAGGGCCAGAGAGGAAGTACTAGACATCACAATAACCTCAGGTGAAATAAGCAAACATGTAAAAGGCTGGAGGGTGGACCGGGAGGACAGCATGTCAGACCACAGGAGACTGCTGTATGGCCTGGACTACTACACGGAAAGAACGAAAATAAGGAATCCGAGGAAAACGGACTGGGAGCAGTACAGAAACTTACTGCGAGAATGGACACCTAACCACAAAGCCCCAAAGACTCGCGAAGAACTGGACAAGGCTGCTGAGGAGCTGAACGGAGCCATAACACAAGCCTACCAAACGGCATGTCCAGAAAAAACGTGCAATGGGGACAGAGGACAGCCATGGTGGAACAAAGAAATACAAAAACTCAGGAAAAGAACTCGTAAAGCTCTAAGGGTAGCCCTGAAGAAGGGCGACGACCAAAGCTGGAACGATTACAGGAGAACCAGGAATAAGTACACGAGTACAAGAGAAAAACTGAGAGCGCAAGGATGGAAAACATTCACGGGAGAAATACAGCAATACTCGGAGGCAGCTAGAATAGTGAGGGTACTGTCGAAAGAGAAATCCTGCCAATTAGGGAGCCTGATGGTGGGTTCAGCCGAATTAACAGATCCCAAAAAAGTACTGCAGCACATGGTAAGCGTACACTTTCCAGACTGCACAGAATACGATACAACGGCAGCATCAGTGAAGAACAGTGATGAAACTACAGAAGCAGCGATAGTAGCGAACTTTAGAATAAGTGACGAGGTAGGGGAATGGGTTATAAAATCCTTCTCTCCATACAAAGCGGCAGGCCCAGATGGGGTGATACCCATCCTGTTACAAAAGGGTCGGGATCACATCTGGAGCAGCCTAAAGGCAATATACGAGAAGAGTATAGAGCTAGGGCACATCCCAGCTATCTGGAATGAAGTGAGGGTGATATTCCTTCCTAAACCTGGCAAAAAGAACTACAAGGATGCAAAATCCTTCAGGAGCATCAGCCTATCATCATTTGTGCTGAAAACACTAGAGAAAATCATAGATATACAGATAAGGACAAGCATACAAGGGGGGAGACGGCCCCTACACGGGCATCAGCATGCTTATATAGAAGGAAAATCAACAGAAACAGCCCTACACAACCTGACCACGAGAATAGAGAGAGCTATAGAAGATAAGGAGATGGCATTAGGATGCTTTTTCGATGTGGAGGGAGCATTCGATAGAGCTACCTTCAATGCAATAATGAAATGCCTGAAGAGGGAAGACATAGACCCAGCGATAAGGAAATGGGTAATGGCCATGCTCACAGGTAGAGCGATCACAGCACAACTAGGGGGAGACTCTATAAAGATAAGGACGTGCAGGGGCTTTCCGCAGGGAGGGTGCCTGTCACCACTTCTGTGGTGTCTCCTGCTAGACTCACTTATCAGAGAAACAAGCAGAGGAGGTATACATATGCAAGCGTACTCGGATGACGGGGTACTCTTGGTGAGAGGTAAAACCCTCAATGTAATGAGAGAAGTCATGATAAGAGGGATTAAGCAGGTACTAAACTGGTGTCAAAGCAGGGGGCTAGACCTGAACCCGGCCAAGACGAAGATACTACTCTTCACCAACAAGAGGAAGTTACCCATATTAACACCTATAAAGATTAAAGGCGAAGAAATAGAAATAGTCAAGGAAATAAAATACCTTGGAGTAGTACTGGACAGCAAAATGCAGTACAAGACGCACATAAAAGAGCAATGCAGGAAAGCAGTGATATCTCTATGGCAATGCAGAAAAGCAATAGGCAGGAGATGGGGTTTAAGACCACGCATAATACAATGGATATACAAGGCCGTGGTCTTACCAAGACTGCTATATGGAGCAATCGTGTGGTGGCACAGAGCTCGAATAAAAGAAGCAGATAAAGAACTGACGAAAGTCCAAAGACTAGCATGTCTAATGACGACAGGGGCAATGAGAACTACGCCGACACAGGCTCTTGAGATTATGTTAGGGCTGAACCCAGTACACCTCGAAGTAGAGAAGAAAGCCACAGAACAGTGGTATAGGATAAAAACGAGCAGAGAGTGGAGAGGTTCAGAGCTGGACAAAAGACACGCAAGCATACAAAGAGAGTCAATGGTGAACATGGAAATGCTCATGCTAAACAATGACTTAATAAAGAAAAGGAAGATTTTCGACAAGAAATATAGAATCCACATAGGGGGGAGAGATGATTGGGAACAGGAGGTCCTGGGACCAAGATTTACATGTTACACGGACGGATCGTGGAAGTCAACAACAAAGAGAGCGGGGGCAGGCATATATATTCAAGAATCCGATGAGCACACAACAATACCACTGGGTAGCTTCACCAGTGTATTTCAGGCGGAGGTGTATGCCATTATGAAATGTGCCCAGGCCCTCAAGGAAAGAAGCAACATAACAGGAAGAAAGATTATAATATATTCAGACAGCCAGGCAGCACTCAGAGCCCTGGATAACCCAGTGGTAAAATCCTCTCTGATACAAGAATGCAGAACTGTATTAAACAACCTGGGAACCACATCCCAAGTAACGCTGGCGTGGGTACCAGGACACAGTGGAGCAGAAGGGAATGAGAAGGCAGATGAGCTTGCTAGAGCGGGAGCGGACCAGCATTACCTGGGACCGGAGCCGGTACTGCCGGTATCCGCAACGGTAACGAAAGGAGTAATCGCCAGAAGAATAGAAACAAAGACAAATGAGATATGGAGGATGACACAAGGATGCAGACAATCCAAACTCATGATAGAAAGGGTAAACAAAAACAGAACAAGGTATCTAATAAACCTCGGTAAGTATAATCTTAGCATATTAACAGGAGTACTAACAGGACACTGTCCACTCAACAGACACCTGACAATAATAGGTATTAAGCAGGATCCTCGGTGCCCACATTGCGGCAAAGAAGAAACTAGCCAACACGTTCTAGCCGAATGTGTAATGTACTCGTCACTGAGATACCGCACATTCGGGGAGGACGAACTATCGACGGAGACATTGAAAAGCATTGACCTACAGGACGTACTTCTGTTCTGTAGGAAAACAAGAAGATGGGATCCATGCTGGATGGGAGCGTCGCCGGACCAGTAACCTACGGCTCAACCAAGGGGAACAGGGAGGAATGACTGTGGAAACGGTCGACCGCCCGCCTGCTCCGGCCGGGCGTCCCCATCCATCATCATCATCATCATCATGTATGTACTTGTAGGATTGCCATTAAAATTCTTCAAAAGATTAGCATTAGTAGGAGACTGTCGTAAGGGCATGCATTAACGGATAGTTTTTAGTTATGGTATCGATTTTCCAGTAAAATAATTGATCTATTACAAGCTTATTTAACTTTTTTTTTTTTTTTTTTTTATTATCTCTATTCTGCGTCGCGGCAATCTGTCGCACATAACAATAAGCCACTTCTCTATTTGATATCATGTATCTGTTTGGGTTGTTTGGCTTGGTGAGACACTTCTCAGTTGGGTGTCTCATTCCATCCTAACAAATCTATCTAATAGAGTTGGAACACTATGTCTCTTCAATCTCCTATAGCGTGTACTTTTGTCTCCTCTCAGTCCGAGGGCAAGTTCATTTTTATGATTTGCGAGTCTTTTCTGGTAGTTAATGCTATGTTTCATGATCTCCTGTTTGACTGTTGGTAGTTTCAGGTCGAGGTATATAATTTTATTACTGATGTACTGTGGTATGTCAAAGATGGATCTAAGTGTCTTTGTTTGGAAACGTTCCAGTATCTCAATATTGCTATTGCTGGCTGTACCCCAGAGCTGTATTCCGTAGGTCCAGATTGGTTTTAGGATAGCTTTATAAACTGTCAACTTGCTGTGAGTGCTCATTTGCGAATGGCGTCCTATTAACCAGTACATATTGCGCAATTTTAAGTCAAGTTGCTTTCGCTTGGTCCATATGTGTTTTTGCCATGTTAGCCTTCGGTCCAAGTGCATGCCCAGGTATTTCGCATGATCGTCCTGCGGAATCTCTTCGTTGTTTATTGTCACCGGTGAACAAGAGTCTCTCCTAAGTGTAAATGTTACGTGAGTTGACTTGCTTTGATTTGCGTGCATTCTCCAGATTTTAAGCCATTCCTCAATTTTGTCAATGTGATGTTGTAGGCGTTCCGATGCAGTAACTGAATTCGTATGTGTAGAAAGTAGGGCCGTGTCGTCTGCATATGTTGCAATAATGGTACTATCTGTCGTTGGCAGGTCAGCTGTAAATATGGTGTAAAGGACTGGTCCCAGTATGCTTCCTTGTGGTACTCCTGATTTAATCTCGTTTAAGTCTGAAATTTCTTTGTGGAACTTAACTTCGAAACATCTCTTGTTGAGATATGAATACAGTATGTGGTAAAATGAGTGTGGGAGCATCTTTTTAACTTTATATAACAGGCCATCGTGCCAAACTTTATCAAAGGCCTGGCTAATGTCCAAAAAGACTGCAGAGCAATATTTCTTTTCCTCAAGCGATCTACTTATTACGTCGACTATACGGTGTACTTGCTCGATCGTTCCGTGGTGCTCCCTGAAGCCAAATTGATGGCTTGGAATTATGTCTTTCAGGTGTATCTTCATCCTCTTTAGTAGTATCTTTTCGAAGAGTTTACCTATTGTGGGCAGAAGACTAATAGGTCGGTATGAGTCTACTTCATTTGGAGGCTTGCTGGGCTTAGGTAACATTATCACCTGTGCTATCTTCCACTGTCCTGGGAAGTGGCAGAGCCGTAAGCAGGCGTTGAAAATCCTGACGATTGCAACAATTCCTTTTTTTGGAAGATTTTTCAGGAGAGTGCTGTCTATAAGGTCGTATCCTGGTGCTTTTCCGTCCTTTAGATGTTTTATTTCTCCGGCTACTTCTGTTGGACTTACGCATTGTAACGGTAGGCACAGTTGTAGTGCACTTTCTAGGTGGCTTTTAATTTCAGTGCCTTGCTCGGGTCTTAACTCGGGAAATGGTTGAAACACTTTACTTAGGTGTTCCGCGAATATTTCAGCTTTCTCCTTGTCTGATCTGGCCCATTTTCCGTTGCTTTTTCTGATAGGAGGTATATGATTATTGGGACGTTTTAATTTATGTGTTGCCTTCCATAGTGAGTAGTTTGTGTCTAATCTTGGAGTCAAGTTAGAAAGGAACGTTTGTAGGTTATTGTTGTTGAATGTTTTAATAAGGTTTTTTAGTTCTTTAGAGGCTCGGTTGAAGGCGGCTTTGTCTGCAGGATATCTAGTTCTGTGCCAAACTTTTCTTAGATTGCGACGTTCGTCTATTTTTTCTTTGATTGTTCTTGGGTATTCATTTAGCATAAGAGGTAATTTTTTACGCACTTTTGTGGAGGTTGTAGCTGCTTTATGTATGGTTTTATTGAGGTTCTCTATAGCCTCTTCTATGTCTTCTACTGTTTTTAGTGGGTTCAGGAGCTTAGTTTCTGTTGTGACAATTTCCTTGTACAGTTCCCAGTTAGTAGCTTTGTTGTACAGCCTTTCTACTGGTTGAACCAGCACCACCTTTTCGTTTACATTTAGTATGACTGGTGTGTGATCAGATGATAGATCTATGCACGTTTCAGTTGTCATGTAGTTTCGACTTATATTTTTGGTGACAAAAAAATCTAGTAAGTCAGGAATTTTACTTTGATCCGTTGGCCAGTATGTCGGTTCTCGTGAGGTCAAGCACTCTAGAGTTAGGTTTTGAACTGTGCCATATAGTTGCCTTCCTCGGTGTGTAATTAAACGTGAACCCCAATGCGTGTGTTTAGCATTCCAATCCCCACCACAAATAAACCTGGAGCCGAGAGAAGAGAAATACGAGTTGTAGTCATTTTTAGTGATTTTGTGCCTAGGTGGACAATACACTGCAGACATGGTTGTCTCAACTTTATCGTTGTACACTTTTATTGAAGTTGCTTGAATTTTATCTGTCTGGTATTTTTCTAATTCATAATGTTTAATGTTATTTTTTATAACTACTGCAGTTCCTCCGTGACTATTCCCTGATGGGTGATTTGTCGTATACACTGTATAATTTTTTATTGTAAAATGAGATTTTGCGGTGAATCTCGTCTCGGAGATTAATGCTATGTCAATTTTTTCTGTTTGGAGAAATGTTTGAAACTCTTGGCGTCGTTCCGTCAGGCCATTGGCATTCCAAGTGACAATTCTGAGTGTGTAGTTCATTTTGTAATAAGGTTTGAAACGAGCTGGATCAAGCGGTCCATCATTTTGTCCATCATGTTTATCATGATTTGTTGAAATTTAGCAAACATTAGTTCTAGTCGGTCTTGAAAATTTTTAGTGTCAGTTAAACCTCCGCTTATTGGTCTATCTTTTGTTACATCCGCGTAGCTCCTCTTTTCTTCCGCGAATTTAGTGTGTCTTATGTTCTGTTTTGCTGTTTGTTCTGCTATTTTAATCCCTTTTGTTCTTCGAGTTGGAGCTGAATCTATATTGGTCGGTTTGGTTTTTAGTATTCTTTCCTTATACTGTTTATATTTTGCACAGCCTTTATAGCTTGCAGGGTGTTTTTCTTGGCAATTTGCGCATGTTGCATCTGTGTCTGGTGTTTTGTTACACGTTGAAGTAGGATGATCATTACCACATTTTACACATCTATATGGTCTAAAGCACTGATTTTTAGTGTGACCAAATCTTTGGCATCTTTTACATTGCATGATTTCTTTTTTTTTGTAGGGGGCTTCAAAATTTACTTTCATTTGGCTTAAATATCTTAAGTTGAATATATCCTTATTATTTTTGTTGGGTTCTAGGTCCACATAAAACACGGGTAGTGGTTCTTTGGTGGACCTGTGTGTAACATTTACTATTTGCCTAACCTCGTGTCCTTTTTCTTCCAATTCTTGTTTTATTAGGGAAGTATTTTCTGTAGCGTGGAGTCCTCGTAGTACCACTCTGTATGCTCTTTCACATTTCAGCTTGTAGGTGTAGTGCGCTATATTGTTTGTTATGAACTGTTCTCTTATTGTTTTGTATGTCTGTATATCATTCGGCATCAACTTAATGATATGGCCCGATCTTAATGTTGTCATTTTATATAGATTATTTTCAACAGTTTTATTTAGTGTAGCTTTAAGAGATGTGACATCTATGACTCCTGTCACGAAGATGGGCTCGGGTTTGGGTATGTGCTCAGTAACTGGTTTGACTGTTTCATCTGCTTCGTCATTGTTTAGGATGTCAAATCGGTTGTACGTAGGCACTGCAAATAAGGTTGTATTCTTAGATTTCTTGTTATTTTCACTGTGTATTGGGCTTGTATCCTTTCTCTTTTGCCTTTTAGTAGGCACTTTATCATTTTGCCACGATGGGTTCTCAGTTTTGTTTTCTGAGTCCGTCTCATTTATTTGTGTTTGCTTGATGCTTGTTTTACTTACTGCGACTGATGGTAGGCTGTTACTCCGATGTCTGATGAACATGCTTTTGTGAAATGTTTGTTGGATCAAGTTGTTCGGATTGTTTAGTGTTTTATTGTTTTCATTTTTCTCATTCATATTGTTCCCACGAGTAAGGACGAAATAATTTGTCACTTGAAGGGTGACGCCTATTCCTTCAAGAAGGCTCTATACAACGACGTTAGCCGGGTCCGTCGAGGTTGGCGCTCGCGACTTGCTACCTGCAAGCCATTCATCCTCTTGGCGCGTTCCCACCTTAGGATTAGGGTGAATTTTTAAAGAGGCTTTCTACCTCGTGACGCGGGCGATGAAGCCAATGCCCCCGATTCCAAGTTATTTCCTGGAGTTGCGGGTTGTGGAGGTCATTTCCTACCCCCAACAAGACTGCTTGTTAGGCAGTTTGATTCGGGTTATTAACCGCCGCCCGAAGCTCGGCGTTGTTGCTCGTTTTGCACCACCCAGGGGAGACGTGTAGGGTGAGTCTGGAAATAGATGGTTAGTCCTACGGACGCGAGCAACCTCCTCCCCCTTATTTAACTCGCAATGTTTGTATGTTAGTTTGTTTGAGTCAAATCTTACAAGCTGAATTAGAACCACTTCCCAGTGTCCGATTGAGCTGAAATTTGGTATACCTACGGAACTTCGGTGATTATGCGATAATATGGTACCGTGGAGCTGGTCTGATGATGCGGTCGGAAGGTGGCTATAGGAACTCCGTGGCGAAACAAGATAGCCCCGCCGCGTTTGGGCTCGTTGGATTTGTGTTGATAAGCAGATGATGACTGTGCAAAAAGTAAAGTATAAAGAAGTAGATGGAGTTGATACCTGTCAGCGAGTATGTGGTTGGTGTTGGTGCATAGCGCGGGTCTGCCCCGTGCGCGCGCGCACACTGGCTGCCGCAGAACACGAGGAGCTCCGTGAAGCGGGGAACGACACGGACCGTCCTGGAGGCACGCAGAAAAGGAAGAGGTTCTGTTAGGGGACAATCTCACACAAATTTACCTACATTAAGCTCTAGGCTTGTACTATGGATACTAGGCAACACATATACATACTCATATATGTAGAGAGGTTACTTCAATATATATAAAACCCCAGACTTGGGAAATAATACTCGCACTTATTATACAAAAATATTTTGGCCTTGTACCGCGGCTAGCTTCATCGGCAAGGTCACTACCAGCTGTTCGATTTTTTAGAGATCGAGCGCCCGAGCGAAGTTTCAACGGTAAATTGTTGACGACGCGGTTATTCTAGTTGGTAGTAAATCTGCCTACGAAGCTAGCGGTCCTGGGTTCGAATCCTCGTATGGGAAAATATTTGTGTGATGAGCGAGAGTATTTATTCCTGATTTCTATATATTTACGTATGTATATCGTTATCTTGTACCCATAGTACAAGCCTAGAGCTTAGTTTGGGACTAGGTCAATTCGTGTGGGGTTGTCCCTGATATTTTTTACCCGACTGCGCTAATCAAAAAGAAGGGTAATGTGGTTAACAGTCTGTGTATGTACATTTCGTTCGTTCAAATAGTGTGCATGGCGCCCGCGCATTTATTTTTCGCGAGCTTTTGTTTCGTATACTATTTGAACAAACGAACTATAATTTGTAAGTAGAACCGAAAACTTCTCGCCGTTGCCGCACCGCCAGTATTTTGTAGTAGTTACTGTTTTTTTTTTAAGTCAAGCGGTGACGGCGCGTCTACATACGTTTACATGGTTAGCTAAGGGTCCGTTCACACAGACCGGCTCGTATAGGTACACTTGGAATTGAAAAAGCACGTCAAGCAGCCGGTCGGCTCTTATTATTTCACACGAAGCGTGTTCAAGCATTCTTAATGACAAAAGAAGTGCACATGCAAAAATAAACCTTATTACAATTACTCAAAACTTTGTTTCCAACGTGATAAAAATCTGCTCTCCTCTCAGAGCCGGTCTGTGTGAACGGACCCTTAGGCGACGCGTTGTCGGCGCCACGACCTCGAGACGACGGTGGGGTGAGGTGACGTCTACAGGAGCCCTAAAGGTGCATCATATTAGTCGCCAGTCAAGTTTTAGTTTTGAGGTTAGGTTATAGCGATGATGACAGGATAAAGAAAACGAAATTCTATTCAGTCCGTCCATTAGATTATCAAAAAATATTGGACATGTATTTTTTCTTTTGTCACTCAAACAAAAAATTACAAAGATAAAGCGCGTCAAAGTTCGGGAGTGGGTTCGTGACGTCACTTCTATGTAAAAATTGTATTGAGACGTAACGTCATGCGACATTTCAACTCGTTCCGTATTTTTTTGATTGAAAAAATACGTGTCCAATACTTTTTGATAACCTACCTGATCGACAAAGAAAAAAAAATAGTAATCATCCCTATTGGTCTCACCTGTAATACGCCTGCCCGCGGTACTGGAAGGCGGCGAGGTTGGGCGCGGCGCGCGCGCAGCGCACGTAGCGCATCCAGTTGGCGCGCGCCGCGTCCCCCGCGTCCACCGCGTGCGCCGGCGCGCGCCGCCGGTCCAATATCTAATGACAGCCGATACAGTTCAAGCATCTCTACGAATACCAGCGAGCCAGCGAGACTCGCGTTGAAGTTGTTCTCGAATGACGTTCTAAAGTGAGACAAGACTTTTTTTTGGAACGGAATGCTAGGGGGCCAGATGCTAGACGAATGAGAGCCGAAAATTGTGTCCGACACGACACTTTTGCTATAGCGAACGCGTGCTCTGACATGTACATAAAATAAACATGATTTTATTAACCTTTTATTTTGATTTAGGATTTAATTTTCCACCGAAACTATTGTCACCCTACGCCTGGTTAATCTAAGAGGTTAGTTTAGCAATAAGACCTCTTTAAAACAACTGTTTCCTAAAATAAACATTCACAACCTTATTACAATTTCTTACTCTATGCCAACTTGTCAAATGTAACTGACGTATTCACCTCAAGTGTAGGGTGACCATGAGGTTAGTTAGTATTATTTATTAACTTTTTATTATAAATTAAATAATTCAGGAATAAAGTAATTACTATAACACACGCATATATATACTTAATTTGGTTCAGGGAGTAAGAAAAATTGGTTCCTATTTAAACTATTACAAATTCACCCTATATATCTACACTAATATTCTTTGTTAATGCAGCATGAAATCTTATTATCTTTTTTTTGTTAAATAAATGTTTATTATTTATTTATTTAGAATGCCGCCAACAGTTGGTAGACCGTATTGCTGCGTTCTCGTATGTATGGGGAGTAAGTTAACCAATGAAATGAATAGAAACAATCTTAGCCCACAATGGTTAGCAACAGCTGGCAACGCATTTATAATTTTGACAGGTCCACACATTTTGACAGATTTTTACAGCTGTAAGTAGCATTTTTACCCTACGGCCACACTTCGGTGATTCGGGCGAAGGTTCGTGTTGGTATATTTCTTTCTCTATGGTAATGAAAGAGAGGCTAACGCGACCCTTCGCCGAACCTTGAATCGCCGACACTACTTAATTTCATAGAATGTCTTACTTCGCCGAATTTTCATTTCATCGACGGGTATTTCCACGTGCAGGAGTTATAATTTTTTGGTGGTCACAGGTCTAACCTAACATACGTAACCCATGCTAAAGATAACAATAAGATTTCAGCAGAAGTTAGCTTTCGATGAAATGAAGTTCGGTGAAACGACACATTCGATGAAATGAGTGTCTGCAGAACGAGGCCTAGCAGTAGGACACCAGATTTAGATTCATTGTCATCATCATCATTTCAGCCGAAAGACGTCCACTGCTGGACATAGGCTTCCCCCAAGGTTTGCCACAAAGGCGGTCCTGCGTCGTTTGCATCCATCGGTTTCCCGCAATTCTAACCACGTCATCAGTCCACCTTGTTGGAGGTCTGCCCACGCTGCGTCTTCCGGTACGCGAACAAGAACTCTTCGGCCCCAACGGCCATCTGTTCTGTGAGCGATGTGCCCCGCCCACTGCCACTTAAGTCGTAAACTATGTCGGTGTATTTAGATTAGATGGTAAATAATGAAGAGTGAAACGTATGCGCACGCGCACCTGCCAGCTGTGCGCGGAGGCGGCGCGGAGCCTCTTCACGCCGCGGTAGGGGCCGAAGCGCACGCCGCAAGGGAGAGCCACTGAGCTGAACACGCCTATTCCAGCACCTTCAAATAATAATAACAGTAACACATTCTGTTAACTGTCCTACTAATATTATATTATATATGTGTTTCATTTACACCTAAACAGCTAAACGGATTTGCATTGTCATGTCAAGACTTATTTTAAACTTTTCAACGCGAACGACTTAAATATCCGTCACGGTTGACAGCGCAAAATAGACCTGAGGGCTTATTGCCTAACGCACTCGCGGTCGCGATCGCTTTCATTTTTGACAGTTGAAGGCAAGTCTGCTTACGCCGACTACATATCAATAAGCCCTCTGATCGTATATGAGGTAAGGTTGACATTAGCTCTAGCTTTTAGCTGTCGCGGCGTGTGAGTGACTTCTTTTGCTTCATTTGTTCCAGAGCTAAAGTGATAAGCGACTTTACACGGACGGAGTCGCGGACAAAAACTGGTCCTACTAATATACAGGTGTCTTTATAAAGTGCACATATTAAAATGAGGGACATTAAATTACATTTTATCGACGTTAATACGTTTTTTTGTGTGTTTACATGTGGGTACACAGTTGCGAAATATGTTTTGCAAGTCATAAAAAAATAAAAATAACATTTTTTTTCATCGATAAAATTCAATTTAATGTCCTTTATTAATATGTGCGCTTTATAAATACACCCTGTATAAACGCAAAAGTTTGTATGGATGTTTGTTTCCATGTCGTCTAAACGGATGAACGGATTAGGATGAAATTTGGCACACAGCTAGTTTTTATCGTGGAAAATTTTATAGTTCTCGAGAGAAAAGCGGTAAACGACTTCTACGCGGACGGAGTCGAGGGTAAAAACTAGTTCTGATTGGGAGCCTTACATATGAGACCGGCAACAGGGATGACGATTGGGTAAAGAAAACGAAATTCTATTTAGTCCGTCAGTTAGATTATCAAAAAATATTGGACACGTATTTTTTCTTTTGTCAATCAAACAAAAAATGACAAAGGTAAAGCGCGTCAAAGTTCGGGAGTGGGCTCGTGACGTCACTTCTATTGTATTGAGACGTGACGTCATGCGACATTTCCACTCAATATATCTCCGTAATTTTAAATAACAAAAATACATGTCCAATACTTTTTGATAATATACCTGATCGACAAAGAAAAAAAAATTGTCATCCCTATTTGTAGCTAAAGGATGATGACGGTCATACCTGGTACAGAAGACGGCGCGAGGTGGAGGAACGCGCGCGGGAGGGTGAGCGCGGCGCGCGGGACGCAGGCGGGGAAGCCCGTCGGAGTCGGCACCTGGTCACATAGCGGGTTTGACATGCATGAGATTCAATTTGACAGGTGCTAGGGACATTAATACATCTATTCCATATTCTAACGTAAGACGCTACGCTTAGGTTTAAAATAAAAGTGTCTCGTCTAGACTTTGACACTATCTCGTGGCTCGGGACCTTGAATGTGGATCTATAGTTGTCTTTTTAGTTGTGTATTTTTAAAATGTTTATGTAAACGCGCCATACGATTAAATAAATAAATTACTAAGCGATTTTATCCGGTATTGCTAAAGTAATGAAATAAATCGTTTAAATCTATTAAGAGCCTGTGCCCAGCTAGCCTTTTTGACGGGGTGTAAGGGCTAAAAACGCTAGTCTTTTTTCTGTTTTATTTTTGACGGGTGGAAATGCGTTATGCATCATTTCCACACCGAACCAGCCTTACATGACCTCAGTAAAATGGTTTTCAAGATATTTCCAGAGTTTCTAGTTAAATAAATAAATAATAAAAATAATCCTTTTAATTAGAATTATGGTCACCCTACACACATTTTTAAGGCGTCGTCAAACAGCCGGCGCGGCGCGGTAGATGTGTTCATTTCCCTAGCATCTGTCAAATTTTATCTCGTGCACGCATGTTAGGCACGCTGTATTCGTAATGAATTGTACCTTATCATCTGGCACGACTAGCAGCGGCCCGTGGATGGAGCAATACTCGTATACATTGTCGCCGCAGCCGGAGCAAACTAAAAACGTTTGAAACACTATAATGTTATTATTCTTCCTGAAATAAATGACTTTATTATATAAAAACTGGGCGAGAACACGTCGGACCATGCCCAGTGTAGGGTTCCGTCGCCATCACTACAAATACAAAAAACAATCTGCATACCATAAATATTAGCTATTTTTTTATTCAAAGTTATCAAAGCTTTTCGGTAGGTATATTTACATATTTTAGACGTCTATAACACAACCAATAATGTCTACCTAGTTATATGTGCTTTCATTTAAAATATTTTTTCGGATTTTTAGTACTTGCAGTTTTGGCTGTGGGGGTGGGGGCATTGGGGAATCGCAACTTAAGCGAGAATGACACTTTTCGAGTTCAATATTCCCGCTAATCTAAAAAAAATATGACCTAAATACAATTATTTTTTAAGAGCTATCCAATGATACCTCTTTCGATGTTATAAGGTAAAAAAAATATTTTTACCTTTACATGTATGTGAGGTACCTTAAAATATTTTTTATTTACCAATTTTATTACCTATTGGTCTTTGTGCGCAATACTAGGTAGACTTTATTGGTTCTTGAGTTTCAGACGACTTAAATGTTTATACCTAGGTACCGAAAACCGGCTAAGATAACTTTGAACAGAAAATTTGCAAAGATTTATGGTTTTTTCAGAGTTTTTTTGTATTTGTAGCAATAATACACTAACCATGGCCCGACATGCTCTTGCACGGTTTGTTTCTATAAGAATCTTACGGTTTTCAGATACTATCTGATAATGTTTCCTTGTGACCGCGGGCGGGGGTTTGTACCAAAAGTTTAAATTAAATATACAGAACACAATTAGAACATACAATATATAAGCAAGCAAGTTTTATAAGTTTTACAGATTCCTAACTTAAATTTAAATTTAGAGGCCAGTGTTCCGAATTGGATCCAATATATAAGCAAGCAAGTTTTATAAATTCTAACAATTTTATTTTAAAGTGTCTCGATCTCTCGATAATGCCACGTTTTGTACAAAAAAACGATAGATGGCGCTTCATACAAAGAAATTGGTCACTTCGAAACAATACCAATTTTATTTTTCTCTTATTGTGCAAAATTTAGGCTATGATGATGTGTTATTAATTAAAAATATAATTAACATTAAACACTTACATATGTATTCATCAAAGCTCGGTTCCTCTGGTTTACGTAACACACGACTCATTATTTTACAAAGTTGTTACAACTCTGGAGGTCATTAAAAAGCATTATCAAAAATATTTGCTGTCAAAGTGATTTCCCGCTATTTCTATAGGTTAGCAAAAAAATAAGCTGTTTTGAATGAAATTGGCAACTTGATACAATTTTTAGGACAGTGTGTAAAACCTGTGGTGGCTGGTCGTGACAAACTGGAAATAATCTTGCTTCTAAAACAATGGTTTCTCCATGGTTTCTCTCTAAATTCTCATATTCAGGTCTTTTTTAATGTTTTCGTGTTTTTTTTTTAATATTTTGTAAACTAAAACGTTTGATAAAATTATACTAGTTCTTAATTTATTTTGCATGCAAATAAATTGTGAAACCGGAACCAGATTCATCTCTACTCAAAGTTAAAACCTCGTTTATTTCTATATAATATAGCAATTAAATATATAACGGGATATATTGCATTATAAATATTATCACGCGATACTCGAGTAACAGGAGAATATTGATAATGTATCATGCCATATCACAGTATTTTATTAAGGCATCAGTATTATCGTGATTTTATCGTGTGATAATATTGATAATGTAATGTCCCTCTATCTATATTATTATATAAAATATAATAATCCAGCCTATATACGTCCCACTGCTGGGCACAGGCCTCCACTCACAATGAGAGGGTTTGGGCTATAGTTCCCACGCGGGCCCAGTGCGGATTGGGAACTTCACACACACCGTCAAATTGCTTTGCAGGTGTGTGCAGGTTTCCTCACGATGTTTTCCTTCACCGAAAAGCTCATGGTAAATTTGTTGATTTTTTTTTTACGTAGAGCGAGCAGTTTTCATGCAAGTTCATTTCATAAAATCCAATGTGTTAGAGCGAGACTGACAGAAGAGATTTGTTGAGCGCATTGTGGTTTTGGTGTGTAAACCTTTGTTTACCTTTTTTTTTGTCCGTGACGGTACCATGGTACCTATAAATTGTCGTTATATTGGTCTGTGTTGGTAAGTATTATTTTATTTCACGTTTTCTTCTCATGTGGACTTTTGGGGCAGCAACTTACACAATTTCATGCTCTAAAGGCCTACGAATACGTACGACCAAAAATTCTATCCCTACTATAAATCATGGTTTTTTTCACTTTAAATGTTCAACAAGTATTCCACATCCACCATATTTAGTCTCTGTCTCGGCCACACATGTAGAAGGTTTTTTTAAACCGAATTCAAATAGAAGGAGGTTCTATGTTCGTCTGTACCTATGTTTTTTTATGTATCTACTATTATGGAGCGTCAGTACTTTCGTAAGTTAAAATATAGCCTATGTTCACCCTGAAAGTCCATTCTAAATGTAGGTGAAAGAATTTTTGAAATCGGATGAGTAGTTCCGGAGATTACCTACATCCAAACATATAAACTTTACAAACTTTACCTCTTTATAATATTAGTATAGTGTCTGTTTGTGCCATTCATATTATTATTTGTTTTAGGTACCCAACCAAATTTATTATAATCATTCCAGACATGACTGCTGTTAACCCTGACACACCAAAATGCATTTGCAAGCTGTGAGAGCCGTTATCAATAAAAAACTTAGTAATTTTCCAGCGTACATAATGAAAAATAAAGAAGAGTTCAACAACATTGACAAAACCATAAAATGTCGTAAAGTAACATATTAACAAGCTATTTCAATTAATTTAAGGAGCTATAATAGAGAAAAATGCTCTGAAAATTAGTGTTAAAGATGAAAGCAGAAATGAAGAAAATTAATTAACCGTGAGTTATAATTGCAATGTTATAATGCACATGGGGCCTCTCAGGAGTCTCCTTGTTTTGCAGAAACTCATTTCATGTGTCGTTTCAACAAGTATCATTTCATCACCAAAAAATTATAACTCCTGCATCTGGAAAAAGGCTGTCGATGAAATGAAAATATTTCATAGTAAAACATTATATGAAATGAGTGTCCGTGATTAAACCCTCTCAGGATCCTTCACTCTGCGGTAGAGGGGCCAAAGCACATGCTGTGAGGAAGAGTCACTGAGCTGAGCACTCCTATTCCAGCACCTACTATACTAGGCCGGATTTAGGGGAGGGCAACTGGAGCTTCAGCCCCGTTTCACAAGTGAAGGGTCCCTTCAATGAGAATTTCTGAAAACAAAACAAAACATCCAAGTTTTATCTATTTGGAAAATTATTAGGGGATTCCACACCTCTAAATCCGGCCCTGAATGTACACAAGTTAGTAAACAGATTATGTCTTGTTATGTTATGTTAAGTCATCATCCTAGCGCTATTCCCTGTCTTTCGTCGGGGCACGCTAGACCATGATCCAGATTCAACCAGTCTAGATATTACAGTGGAGCGACTGCCGTCTAACCTCCGTAACGTTCGACGACGCGGTTACGGTCGCGGCCTAGTTGGTAGTGACCCTGCCTACGAAGCTAGCGGTCCCGGGTTCGAATCCCGGTATGGGCAAATATTTGTGTGACGAGCGCGAGTATTTGTTCCTGAGTCTTGGATGTTTTTGATATATTTAAGTATGTATTTCTCTATATAAGTATATATCGTTTCCTGGTACCCATAGTACAAGCCTAGATCTTAGTTTGGGACTAGGCCAGTTTGTGTGAGATTGTCCCCTGATATTTATTTATTTATTTATTTAAACCTTGTGACACTTTTTGCCATCTAAATGTGCAGGTTTCCTCATGATGTTTTCCCTCACCGTAAGAGCAATATTTCAGGATTTTTATAAATCCTAACCTAACCTATACGGTTCTACACGATGGTCCTGAAATAAATCCTGAAATATATACAGTTTCAGAATAAAAAGCAGTTTGCCGAATGATTTGTTTCTGAAATGAATCAGTTTGTGAAACGTTTGGTAAAATTACAGGATACCATAAACTATGCTAAACATCATAAGTTGTTTTAGGTAAAACAACACTGGCAATGCCTGATGAAAACTTCAAACGTTACTTCCGCAACTGGAGTTTACCTGAAAGAGAATTACTATTGGGTCTCGTCGAAGAGCGTAAACACTTTTTTGATAACAGAAGAATTGGCGGGGCAATATTTCAAGCTAAAGTTATTGAACGGAATAAAGTAACTAGAGAGAACAGTAAGTTTTGTAATGATAACAAAACGAAGGCAATTAAAGCAAGTCCGAAAGGGCAATGGCAAAGGATAAAGAAAAAAGGGAAGAAAGACAAAACTTTGTCGAAGTCTGTGGTGCATTTGGGTACGTTGATTTTTTAGGGTTCCGTACCCAAAGGGTGCCGACGGAACCCTATTACTAAACCTCCGCTGTCCGTCCGTCTGTCTGGCAGCGGGCTGTATCTTATGAACCGTAATAGGTAGACAATTGAAATTTTTACAAAGTGTATATTATGTGACGTTCTCAATATAAAGGGACCTTATGGAGGAAGGCAGTTACGCTCTTCTTGTTCTTTTAACTATATATGTATACTATATACTATGGTAACAGTTTTAAAAACGGCGTAACCGCCCGCCTCCATAAGGTCCCTTTATATTGAGAACGTCACATAAGTATTTCAATATTGTCAGACCGTGCAGGTGTCATTGGCTAAGTATATACAGCCTCGGCCAAAAGTATATAGCACCCCACTTTTTCCTCTGTAACTTACAAATAAAGTATTATTTTTCAATTTTAAAAATACACAAACACGTAAAATACAACGTGTTTTAACATGTGCAAATCGTAAGTAGATATAATTTCGATGTAGCCAATCGCGTGTGAAAAGTGAAGCTAGAAAAAGTCGGGTTTTACAATAAAATTATTAATTTTATTTTTTCCACGGAATTTCCTTTAACGTCAATATATATGAATAATTTTTCCGATAGATATACAACTTTCTATAATAAAAGATAAATGCCCGTTTTAAAGTTTGACTTTTATAATGAAAAACGCATTGGTGCTCAATACTTTTGGCCAAGGCTGTGATTACGTCAATAACTAAAACCCGAAAGGCAACTAGTATGATGGATCCTTATAATTTCCCTTTAGTCGCATGTCGTCCCGTTTGCAATTTGTCCCGTTCGCAGTTCGTCCCGTTCGCAATTTGTCCCTTTAGCAAATCGTCCCGCAAATGCACCTCGCCCCATCCGCAATTTGCCCCTATTGCAATATGTCAGTTGCAGTCATTCGCTCAGTCAATCCAGGACTTCTCTCTTTATGTAATTGTATATGTTTTTATATATTTATAATTATATAATTATTCAAATTTACGAGTAATTCAATAACAAATAAATTAAAATCGGAACACTTCGGCAAAATAATAACATTATTTAATAATAATATTAATAATAATGTTAATTGTGGGACGATTTGCTAACGGGACGAATTGCGAATGGGACGAGGTGCGTTTACGGGACGATTTGCTAACGGGACGAATTGCGAACGGGACGAAGTGCGAATGGGACGAGGTGCATTTACGGGACGATTTGCAAACGGGGCGAATTGCGAACGGGACCACATGCGACTAAAGGATAATTTCTATATAGCCTATGACACTCGCACGGTTTTGACGAATCATATGACACCCCATTTATTGACCGAGCGAACGACGCGTCTCCGTTTCGGCTTGGACAAAAATTCTATCGTATGTCCAGCTGTACTCTTCTACAGGTTGCATTTCTCAATCGATTCTCGTGAAATTTTGTGAGCAGCTTCTATAATTATATGGCATGCCGTGATAAACAAAATCCCGTGGACATTTCGAAAAATCCCATCTCACTCCTTGTCTACATCATGAAGGCAAAAAGTGTAAAATTTCAGCTTTCTAGGTCCAACGGTTTAAGCTGAGCGTTGATGAGTCCCTGTGTCACGCCTTCTCTTTTTATATATAGAATATATATAGATGTTAGAAGTACAGTCGGCAACATAAGTTTGTTTATAAGGGTAAATTTCCGGGCGTTATTAGTGTTTTCAATCTCTCTTTATTTAAGAGCCAAGCTCTTGTCGGTGGAGTAATCGCCAACCGTTCCTGTCTTCTGTCAACTGCTTGACTTTCTGGTACGATACGACTTTAACCTTTAAGTGTTTTCAATATATTGACGAAATCAATGACACCTACCAGCAACTTCTGATGTAAACAGGAGCAGAACCGGGATGTAGTTTCTATCAGCTTCAGAAGTTGCTGTAGTGTCATTGATATCGTCAATATATTGGTGACACTAATGGCGGTGGTTGAAACGCCTGGAAATTTACCCAAGAAATTAGATTAGGTTATTATAGTGAGTGTTTATTAAAAAAAAAAGATAAGTCTCCTCTCTCTGAATGTCCTCGTCAACAAAGTGCGTTGCTACAAATGATATTTTTAACCCCCGACGCAAAAAGAGAGGGGTGTTATAAGTTTAACGTGTCTGTCTGTGTATCTGTGTATCTGTCTGTGGTATCGTAGCTCCCAAACGGATGGACCGATTTTCGTTTAGTTTTTTTTGTGTCATAGATAATTTTATCCCGAGTGTTCTTAGCCATGTTTCATGAAAATCTAGCCTAAATTTAACCGTTTGAAGATCATCAGCTCTTTTCTAGTTGATGAGGGGATCTGATTTTTTAATTCTTGAAATCTTCTAGTGACGAAGTCCCTCCAGTGAAAATGTATGTACGTGCTTGGAGGCCGTTAAAGGTTTTGCTCAGAAGGTTTTTAGGCGCTGATATCGGAAGTTTTTAACTCGGTTAGGTTGTTGATAAAACTTTTTTTTTTCACGTCATCCAGCCAATGTCCGAAATGAGGAAGTCTTGCGAGCCAGGATTTCGAGCATTCTCAACGTCGACCCGGGGTCCGGCGCGGACGGGATCTACAACGTGCTGTCGTACGACAGCTACCGGTATGCCGGGGGTCCCGCCGTTCCACGCGACTCTCACGGTGAGAATATAAAAAAAAAATAAGGCTTATTTAGATAATTTTCACTGAAGAATTATTTTCATAGTAGCGAATTTTTCATAATCTTCAATATTTGTTCGCATTTATTTTAATCGCTGAAATTACCAGTAGATTATTTTATTACTAGAATTTTTTCCCATTCTAAAAATCTAATTTGACAAGAGTCGCAGCTCCGTTTGCGATTTTTCCGTCTTAAATTTTTCCCAATCACAAATTTTTCCAATAGTAATACGTAGGTGGGCTATGTTAGTCGTTTTAATATCAAGCCCGGAGGGCCAAAACAACCCAGAAACAGGAGCTCCGCTAAGCGGAGCTCCGTCGACTCTGGCAAATTAGATTCTTAGAATGGGAAAAAATGCTACTAATTAAATAATTTCCTGGTAATTTCGGAGATTAAAATAAATGCGAACATTAAATAACACTATATAAAAAATCGCTACATGAAGAAAAGCGATTAAGAAAATTGACGATTATAAAAAAAATAGTTGTGAAAATTCGCTACTATGAAAAAATCTAAAAGATTCCTAACTTATAGATAATTACTTATATTTTACGGGAAAAATAAAACGAAGTGTTCAAATTTTAAAGATTTCGAGAAATTGACAAAAAACTTTGAAAATTTGTGTTAAATTTGGACAACTCAAAATAGACCTTATTGCATACGAATTAAAGTATATAAAAAGGTATATTTTTGAAGTACGGACTTAAATACGGAACCCTCGGTGCGCGAGTCCGACTCGCACTTGACCGGTTTTTTTTCTATAAGTTTGTTTCGTGCACCAAAAATACACTAATATCTTAGATCTGATTGGTGATTTTATTCTTTCATTTCTTATTATTTGTCCTCAAGATTAGGGTGATATCGACCATCAGCGAAAGAGCTGGCGAAAATGTTTCATGTTTTCTGTCCGCGACTCGGACCAACTTAGTCGTTTTTTTTTTAATTATTGTTGTACCTAAAGATGTGATTTTTTTACAGGTTCAAACGAAGAAGTCTTGGAACGTTCAAGTTCTGAAGAAATGGAAAAGGTTCGTTTTTAGGGTTCCGTAGTCAAACTAGGAACCCTTTATAGTTTCGCCATGTCCGTCCGTCTGTCCATCCGTCCGCAGCTTAGCTCAGAGACTCTTAGTACTAGAAAGCTAGGCTAAACATGACGGTAAGGCCGCCCGCACATTGGGCCACTAGTCGCGGCCACAGCGTAGCCACTAGTGGCCGCCACAAGCTGCGGACGAGTTTTTTCATACATTTTGTATAGCATCGGCGCATACCGGGCGTTCGAGTGGCCGCGTCTGTGCCACAAGCTGCGGTAGTCGCCCGCGCTCGCTACTAGTGGCCGCGTTTGGTGGCTCGCCTCGCGCGCACACTCGGCCACAGTCGCCGGCTTCTCCAATAAACAATAGCCAATAGTGGCAGCCACTCTGATATTTATTATTATTTTAGGATAATAAAAACCACAATTATATTAATGCGTCAAGCGACGAAGATTCAGAGAAGGACGACAAATGTGCGTCACCCTCTCGCTTACCCATCCAATCTTCTTCGAAACTACGGCGCAGGAAGAAAATGGAGGCATTGGAGCTACAAACACAATTGGCCATAGAAGAATTAGGAAAGAAACAACTCATACTTAATAAGGAATTTGAAATTAAAAGCGAGATTTTGAGGCAGGAGAAAATTAAAACTAAAATGTTGTTGCTTGAATTGAAGCTGAAGAAGAGGGCGTTGACGAAAAAGAGTTTAATGGTTCATTAATTAAATAAAAAAAATCATCACTGAATACCTTTAGTTTTCACATCATAGTATAAAATAGTCGCTTCCCGCCGTCTGTCCCTCTGTATGTACGCTTAGATCTTTCAAACTACGCAACGGATTTTAATGCGGTTTTCATTTTCATGGAAGGTTTATGTACGTAATAGTACCCGGAGCGAAGCGAGGGCGGGTCGCTAGTTTAGGAATAAGTTGGTATTACGTATGTATTGCGCATAGGCTTAGGTCGGAGTTCACCAACAGTTAAACAGGCGATTAGACGTTTGACGGCTGTCAAAATGTATTGACTAACAGCCGATTAGGATTTAACAGTCCGTTAAATTGGTTGGTAAACTCCGACCTAAGTACCAATTTCACCAAAGGGTATTAAATGTTAATAATAAGAATATATAAGAATAAGAATGATTTATTTGGACACACGTACCATATGATTACATGAAATAACAGGTGGAAGATAAAATTAAACAGTACAAAAAGAAACGACAAACCAGTAAGAAATAATTAAGACTAATTACTTAATAATCTATGTAGTGGTGTCCGAAATGGTCACTACTCAGCATGTGTCACAGGATTGGGTAATCATGTGACGCTGATTTTCAGTAGGGCCAGGCGAAGATTTGTGTGTGTGTGTGTGTGTGTGTGTGCATGCGTCTGCATGCATGCATGCTTGTGCGTAGGTTTTTGTGTAACTGTTAGGTATCAGTGGTTAAGCTAGGCTTAGAAGCGCGATGGAGCAGGCAGTTCAGATCTGACATGTTACTTACGCTAAACTTGAGTTACTTAAATTATACAAGAGTACGAAAAAGGCGGGCACCGCACGAGTGCTTACGTGACATTTTTCTGTGAAATAAGGAGCATTTTCTTTAATTTACATTTAAAGGTTGCTATACAATTACCCCCTTACTAATAAACGTTGAGTAACGGCTGAGTAGTTATACAATGCTTTGTCCTTATCTGTCATTGTGACATTTGAATTCGACAGATAAGGACAAAGCATTGTATAACTACTCAGCCGTTACTCAACGTTTATTAGTAAGGGGGTATGTGTTCCTTATCTGTGGTGGCAGGTCGTTAATCGACTGTTAGTTAATACATTTTGACAGCTGTTGACACTATTCGTCTGTTAAGTGGTTGGTGAAATCCGACGCAAATATGTATGCCGCATGTACCTACATACATATGAAAGATCATAACCAGTGGTCGGAATAGGTAGAGCTAATTTACCTAAACTTGTCGCATGTTCATTCATGCGTGAGTGAGATGGGAACACATTATTGAATGAACAAGTTTAGGTAAATTAGCTCTACCTATTCCGATCACTGATCATAACTTGAGAACGGCTCGATCGATTTGACTGATTTTTAGGGTTCCGTACGCGAAGGGAGCCTAACGGGATCCTATTACTAAACCTACGCTGTCCGTCCTAACTTAAAACAGCTGTATCTTTTGAACCGTAAATTTATTTTATTATTATTTTTTGCAGATTAGTGATATAACGGCGGATTTCCTAACAAAAAATAAAGGTCAAAATCCCCATACAAGCATTTCAACGTTTTTTTGTATTTGTTTTATCGTAAAAACGGTAATAAATTCAAGCGCTTTGGTATGATTATGGAACAAACGCTATAGAAAAGGGCAGAGCAGGACAGACGACTGCGTTGCACGTGCCTGCGCCACAGCGTATAGCCTGGCAAAAAAGTCGAGCCAGTTGTGACAGCTGGAACTACAATATTTTCAAATGGCAACAGCACCAGGTCAGAGTAAACCTTGGATCACGTTGCCAATTTCATTCTGAACAGCGCCCGTATTTTGTAGCTCGAATTTTTGCCACAGAATAAATACTTGCATAGAAACCGGACTATAAAAAAAAGCCGGTCAAGTGCGAGTCGGACTCGCGCACCGAGGGTTCCGCACAAACTTGTAGGCATGTAAATAGTTCTTAAATCACGGGAATACAATATAAACAAACTCCAGTATAAACTGACACGCAATAAGTATGCTTTAGTACTTAGTGAGTGTCAACTTATACTGGGCTCATTTTTCATGTGATGTAACTACAAATTAACGGTTTTAGGATTTTTTCCTTTACTTGTGCTATAAGACATAGCTTCTTGCAAAATTTCATGATTCTAAGTCAACGGGAAGTACCCTATAGGTTTTGATTCCCTTGAGATTCCCTTCAATATGCGGCATAACCGGCCCACATACAGGTATTTGCACGATCTACGCGGCCAAAAGTCCCAATATCAAAATAACAATAACATTCATAAAAACGAGTTCCTCAAACAAAGTACGAGCCCGGGAACAATACCCATGCCCCTTCTACCTGCTACCGCATACCCCCCACCCGTAGCGTCAGTCGGAATTTGACCGTTTCACCTAGTGTACGTGTTGTTCTCGGCGCTCTTTTCTAAACGTTAAACTTCTTAAGTAATTTTTTATGATATCAAGTTCTTCTTACAAACTGAAAGTGATGGATTCTGAAGGACAAGGTAAGAAACCTATAAACTACATGTTAATAAAGTCATAATCGACTACAAAACATTTTTTTTTATAAGAAAAGAAAATGCTCTTTTTGTACCGTTATTCCCTTCCATGTTTTTTCTTTACTAGTGTTTTTGTTTATGTATCGGGGTAGATCGGGCTATGTTTACTATTATAGGGTATTATTTCATTCTTTCTCTTATAACTACTAGTAAAAACATATCCGGAAACATCCGGATAAATACAGTTTGGTGGGATTAAAGATATTTAGCGAAATTTCGTATAAAATACGAAATGTTTGTCTGCGATTTTAACATTGTGTATGTTTATTTTAGGTTCAGAGGGTACATCAGGAGTAAGGGTTGTGACTCGACAATACTTGTTTGACCGCATGAAGAAAGAAAATTTGCCTAATTTAGATGCCAAACTGAACTATCTAAAAGATCAACTTTTGTCATGTGAAGGTTATAATGAAGACCAAATTATTAATTTGAAACGTGTTTTTGCCCATTTTAAATCAGAAATCAAACAAAGGTGGACCAAAGCTCACTATAAAGAAGACAATTTTATAAAATACAACCAGTCTTGGCTGGAAGGTACTTTTGAAATACCTGTTGTTGAGACTTCACAAAAACGGCCAGGTCGACCATCCAAGTCGTTCGAAGACTCAAGTGAGAGGAGCAAAAGGCGAAAGACTGAAGAACTTCGTTCTAATTTTGAAAAGGAGGTCATAATACATGCTGCGAAAGTAGAACTGGGAAAATCTGGTAAAAAAGATGCATCAATTGTACTGAAAGATATCACCAGTTCTCCGACACGAGCAACTAAATATAAAAAGGCATTTTACCGTACGAAATCAAGTGAAGCGCAACCCTCCTCCTTAACACCAATGCAAGCTTTGCAAATGTTTGTAGATGCCGATTTGACACAAAGACAGTACGAAATTATAAGAAAGACCAATAAAAAGTTTTTTCCGTGCTATAGCGCCTTACAAAAAGCCAAGAAGAAAATTTACCCACCACAAGAATCGTTTATGGTAACGAGTACCAGTGCCGAAGTTCAGTTACAGCCTCTAATGGATGTTACCGTTAGGCGTTTATCGCAGTACCTAGAAGAGTTATTGCTAACTTTTGTTAGCTATTTTTAAGATATATTAGTTGTTTTAATTATATTAAGATTATTTTGAACAATTTTAAAAAGATTAAACAAAGAAAACATTTATTAGTTTAATAAAAAAGTATCTTTTTGATTTACTATGTTTTGAAGGCTTGTTCAAATTTGATTGGTGGATGTTTCTTATTGGTTGTTCTATAAACCAATAAGGGACACCCACAAAACAGGCGGTAAATGAAGTTAAATTTTATATCTGTTATAATTTCGAACGGCATTCTGGTTCAAGACTTCAGCTGGTTAACATCTTATAAGATTAAGTGGTTAATTAATGTAAAAGGTTTTACCAAAATATATAGAGGTTGGAAGTATAAAGGTTACTTGGTATTATTCAATCTCCTGGATCCCGAGGCTTGGAAGGATTTAACAAATTCAGAAGAGAGGATCAACAAACGCTCACAATGTATGTATTTTCTTTTTTTTGATAAAAGTATTATAATGACAGGGTTAACAATAAAAAAAAAAAAAGTGAAGTGTGAAATTTATTCTGTTTTTTAAGTGTATCGCTCAGACAGTCGGTCAGGACACTTTCTGACAATGTTTGAACGCTTTGTGTATCTGTTACCTAGTCATAATCGTATGACTGAATGTGGTAAGGTTTTTTCTGGACAATGTATTAATAAAAAAAAAAAAAAAAACGTTTATTTTCCTTTCCAAGTTACATAGACATTCTACCCACTTGTAGAAAATCTTATTTTTACTAAACTATGCTTAAAAGCGTTTACAATTTAGTAATTGTTACTCTATTCGCATTAAAATATTGTAATGAACATTTCATCCGTTGTGTCCGTTGGTTTTAGCTGGAGGATATGGACGAGTTACATCGTCGGTCAAGATCTCGACAGAGGCGGCTGGTGACTCCCGAGACAGCAGGCCCCAGTAGCAGTGGTATCAGCAGGATACACAGAAGGCGCAGCCAAGAAGGATATTTAATCGGAAGGATATATAATCGGAAGGATATATAATTGGAAGGATATAAAATTGGAAGGATATAAAATTGGAAGGATATTTAAATTGAAAGGATATGTAACAGGAAGGATATTTAATCGTTAAATATAACAGGAAGGATTTATATAAGTGTGCATAATATATATTATGGTGGATTTTGGAATAATATTTTACATAATAGATTTAAATAAATAACATTGTGGATTATGGATATTTATTTGAGTTTTCTCAAATAATAATTTGGTAATCATGAAGGATGTAGTATTAGGGATAAATTGGGGATACATGATTGAGAGAGATTTGTGGGCAACAGCAGTGATTTAAACAAGTAAAATGGGGCTTTGAATTGACCGGAACTATGATAGTGTTAAATCTGTTGATTTATTTGAAAGTTTGAGGGTTTATTTATTTCGCTTAAATAGGTTTACGCGAATTGGTTTACACTGGCCCCTGCACTGGGCACGGCCTGTCTCGTGGGTGGCCGATCCATATGCGAATTACAAAGTATGCGAACGGTGAATAAGGGTGGGGGGATTCCTGGAGTGACTAATGATTTGATACAGGATGCAAGCAGGTGAATTTATACAATGACATGAAATTGTGCAAATGCAGAGCAAACAAAGGTGAAATTGTGCAAATGCAGAACCAACAGGCAGGTGTGTCTTCGTGAGTGTGTGTGTGTGTGTGTGTGCGTTTGTGTGTGCATGTGTTGAGTGTTGAAATTGTGGGTTCAGGGATATCACCGCGAACCCCTCAGTATCGGCTCAATTTCTTCATGACAGGGATTGCTGAGCCATGAGTGCACATGTTGCTTTGGTTCTCCCAGAGATGGGTTTTTTGTGGGCGGTTTCGAACTTGCTTTATTGTGAATGGAGGGATGAAGGTGCGTGATTGACCTCCTGGCGAGGGCGGTGTTGGTATAAGGTACTGGAATTTTAAAATTTCGTTTTCGTGACCAATCGCAGAAGTTGAGGGACTTGGTGACGCTGTCATGAAACTTTGTCATTGCTCGAAGGATGAAGGGACCACGAATATTTGGGACGTTCGGGTCCTTGTATATCAGATGTGTTGGATGTTTTATTGGTTTTGCCAGTATTGCTTTTGGGACGGTGCGTTGTGCTCTTTCCAGAAGTGTCATATTCGTTTTGGCTGCACCGCCCCAAACAGCTATACCATGTGTTGGCACGGATTGGCCTGTGCTGACGTGAACCGTTCTGAGAGGGTTTTTGTCCGCTGCATTCCGGAGATTCTTGAAAGCGTATATCAGTTTCCGAGTGCGGTTGGCCGTGGCGATAATGTGCTGCTTGAAGTCCGGCTTTTCGTCAGGGACCACGCCTAGGTACTTTGTGGTAGAAGATCTATCAATAACTTTGCAGGCACATGAAGACTTGAGCTTTGTTTTTGACTTTGAACACAAGTGTGGGCCATTGGGTCGGGAAGATTGGAGGGTGCGGAGGCTCTCGTCTTGTGAAAGCACAGCGTTTTTGTTTTGGAAACATTAAGTGTCAAAAGGTTGCTTTGTGGCCAGCCGGATACAGTTCTCATTCCCTGTTCGGCTGAGGAGGCCGCCTTGGTCCAATTGTCTTCGTGAAAGATGGCGGCTGTGTCGTCTGCGTGGCAGAAGAGTTGGGCGTTTACTATGGGAGTGGCAGCGGGATCATTTGGGTAGATGATGGGAAGCGTAGGGCTCAGTACGCTACCCTGTGGAACCCCAAAATCTATATTCTGCAAGCTACTCTTTTTGCCATTGATTGTGAGGCATTGAGATCGACCCGTTAGGTAACTGTGAAACCAGGCCAAGGCGTTACCTCGGACACCGTTGAGTTCCAGTTTTTTTTAGGAGAATAGGAATGGAAACCGTGTCAATTGCCTTGGCTGGGTCCAAGAATACCCCAACGCAGGCCTTGCCGCTATCTGGATGCTGCGATATCGGTTGTGACATCGATGCAACAGCGGCCTCCGTTGATTTCTTTGTTCGGAAACCATATTGGTTTTCCGAAAGAATATTATTCTTCTCTAAAAAACCCGTCAGTCGTACATTCACCAGTCTTTCTAATATTTTAGAGAAGGATACAAGCAGAGAAATGGGTCTGTAGTTGCACGGTTCAGACTTGTTTCCGGCTTTATGGATCGGGATAACAACGGCCATCTTCCATGGATCCGGAAATGTTCCTTCACTGAGGCTGAGGTTATATATGTGAGTGAGTGGCTTGATTATTTGCTTTTTGACTATCCTGAGTAGCCGGTTTGTGACGCCGTCAGGACCCGGAGCGCTGTCTGGTTTAAGGCAGTTAATTGTAGTCTCGACCTCGGCCTCGTTGGTCGGGGCAAGAAAAAGTGATCGAGGCGGGGAGATATTAGAAGTAATTTCTTGCGCTAACTGTTCCTGGGTTTCCTTAGTGGTTTCCAAAATGGTATTTGCTAGGTTACCACCGACGCTAGAAAAATACTTATTACAATGGTCCAGAGGGGCAGCTACGCCATTTTTTCCTTGCGTGAGCTCTGATGCATCGGCCTTTTTCTTTTTTGTGTATGTTATATTTTTTATGGAATTCCAGAGTCTCCTCGGATTGTTTTTATTTTCTTCTAATTCGATGGCTTCGTATTTCTTTTTTTAATTTTCTTAGGAGTTCGTTGTGATAATTTCTATAGCGTTTATAGATTAGTTGGATAGTGTCATCATTAGGATATTTGCGAGATTTGGCGTGGAGGAGGTCTTTGTGCCTAGAGCACCGAAGGGGTCCAGGAGTCATCCATGGCTTGATGGTGAACTTAGCACGACCAACCGGCACCTGGGAGGTATGTCTAGTCATGGTATCGGTGAATGCTTCATTGAAAGCATCGACGGCTTCTGTTACCTTGGTGAGAGACGTTGTGCGATCCCAGTCAACTTCACTAAGGTCCGATTCTACCGCAGTGAAATCAGTTTTGGTAGTAAGACGTTTTCTTGCGTTTGGTCGTGACATCTTTAAGTTTATCCCTACTATGACCATATGATGGTCCGAGACATCGGTTTTACAGATTATCGATACCGTTTGAAATCGGGATGTTACGTGTACGTGATCAAGACATGAGCCCCCTCGGGTTGGTTTTGTAATTGTCGGTTTTAGATTGAGTTCTGCGAGAGGGCATAGATGGTTTGAGCTAGCGTTTAAGCTTGCGTTACCGTCGCCAATTGTATTAATATTAATGTCTCCTGCAATTATAACACAAGGAGATTTTTTTTATGGACTTTACTGTGGATGAAAGTGAGTCGGAGAACTTGGTGGTGTCAGTGTGAGAGGGAGATCGGTATATGCCTAGGACTGTAAATTGGTTTTCGACGGATACCTGCAGGCAGTCAGCTTCCTGAAGGAGTGGTTCTGTTACCTGCGGTGCCCAGACGTTGTGTACATAAATCACCACGCCACCAGCTTTGTTGGTAGAATTATAGGATCTAAAGCATTGGTATCCATCAATTTGGGGTAAAATAGAGTTTTCGTGAAGCCAGCACTCTGTTAAAACCAACACATCGAAATACATATTTGGCCTCGTTAGGGTAAGTAAAAATTGATCAAAATTACGCTGAAGGCTTCTAATGTTTTGGGTGAGAATTTTAATAGGAAAATGTTTGCTTATTAAATCGGCGCAGGACTCTGGGTAAATTGCTTCATGGCAAGGCGTATCATCACAATCAAGGTCATCCAAAATACTTATATTATTAGCCATTGTCATATTGGTACAGTGTTTTGAACCTATCTGCATAAATGCGCGCTTGCCACTTGTTTAGTGAAGGCTTTTGCTGAGGGGTGAGGTAATTTATGTGCGTGTCTGAGGTGTGAGTAGTTTGTTCAATTATGTTTAGTCGATGTAGGTTGGTATTACTGTGGACGATAGTATCCATGGTAGTGGTTGTGTGTGGTGTAGTGTAAGTAATTGATGTATTATACTCGTGACGTTTACATTTGTTAAGAGCCAAAACAGTATATAGAAAACCTTTTAAAATAATAAATATAAATATAACAGTTCTATTACATGACCTGCACAGAGCCCGAAGGAGGAACCGGCCCCTCTGTAGTCGCCAGGCCCATCCCAAGAACTTGGGCCATATGGCTGAGGGACCTGATGATGACCGGTTTGCATCCCTCCCCACTGCCTTCGTGTTTTTTGATGAAAATTTGGCCCCATTTCGTCCAGCAGTACTTGAAGCCAGATGCTCTGGATTGGATTCTGCACTCACGAAACAACATTCTATTCTGTCGAGTTAATCGGTCGTTAACGTAGATATTTTTGGCGGGACCTTCCAACTTCAAATCTTTTTTGGTCACTCGTCTCCTCTTGGCGGATTTGCAAAATTCATCTCGAGTCTGTCTGCGGCAGAACCTTACTACCAGCGGCCGAGGAGGTTCACTTGGGCTGTTCCGAGCGGGACCAGCACGAGTCACGTAGTCAAGGTCAGAGTCCGACAGGCGCGAGCCAGACAAAGCAGCCAATGTCAGAAACAAATGATGGGTGTTTTCAGCTGGAGATTCCGTGATACCTGAGATTTCGATGTCGCTTCTCAGCCCAGCTTGCACTTGCAGATTAAGTTGATCCTGCAGGTCAGCGTAGGCCTTTGAGGTTGCAGAGATATCGGTGGCGCTCTCGACTGCCTCAAGCTGAGACTCGATATGTGCATATTTAAGAGATTGGGTGGTTAACTGTGCTTCTAGGTCTTTATTTTTCTTCTCGAGTTCGGCGACCGTTGCGGCTTTTTCCTCTGCCAAAGTAAGACGGCTTTCGTAGGAGGACATCAGGGCGCACATTTCATCTATTCTGTTTTCACAGCGACGAACGGTAGTTATTGCTAGATCAAAATCCGATTTCATGGCAAGTATATCTTGCCTCAGCAGACTGATCTCTCCAGACAATCTGTCCAGTGATGTGTTTGGAGATGAATTTGTATCCAACTTGGTCTCACTCTCTGGGCTGGCAGGCCGAGGCTTCCTAACGGTAACATTTTGTGAGGTGCGAACCGGGGTTAAAGAATTATCTCCACCTTTCTTCATGGCGCACCGGCAAATAGGACATAACCAGGGGCTCACTTTGTCTAGGGTTCCACTTGTTAAATTGACACAGGGTAGATGGTAGGATTTTGCACAATTTTTATCACTACAACGTACGTACTTCTTATCTTCAATTTGTTTCTCACACCCCGAACAAACTGCGGTCTCCCTGGCAGCCTTTGGCGGCATCGTCGCAAACTCCCGTACCAAGAACTAAAGCGATAACAAAAAGATACAATGCGGCTTCGTGGTACGAGGCGGCGAGCGCAGTGCGCAATTAAATTGTATAACAGTTAACTGTTCCATAATTCAAAGAAAAGTAGATATATATTTTATTAGTATTATGTTATATTATATATATTAGTATTATAAGTCATAAATGTCATTCATAATGAAATTTAGTTGTTATTAAGAAATAATTTCAATTGATTTGTAATTTTTATGTAACGAAATTTATAATATTTTTTTTTTTTTGCTTTGTTCACGAGGACGTGATACAGGCAGTCAGGATGGACGAATCTGTTAGCTATTTTTAAGATATATTAGTTGTTTTAATTATATTAAGATTATTTTGAACAATTTTAAAAAGATTAAACAAAGAAAACATTTATTAGTTTAATAAAAAAGTATCTTTTTGATTTACTATGTTTTGAAGGCTTGTTCAAATTTGATTGGTGGATGTTTCTTATTGGTTGTTCTATAAACCAATAAGGGACACCCACAAAACAGGCGGTAAATGAAGTTAAATTTTATATCTGTTATAATTTCGAACGGCATTCTGGTTCAAGACTTCAGCTGGTTAACATCTTATAAGATTAAGTGGTTAATTAATGTAAAAGGTTTTACCAAAATATATAGAGGTTGGAAGTATAAAGGTTACTTGGTATTATTCAATCTCCTGGATCCCGAGGCTTGGAAGGATTTAACACTTTAAAGGAGCAAGAGCGTGAATGCGTAACTCTAATCAGTAAATGGGGCTGCGATGGGTCCCAACAATCACAGTTTAAGCAAAAACTACAAAGTGATACCGATTCTGATTCAAACATATTCCAAAGCTGCTTCGTACCTCTTCAATTAGTTTGTGGAGGTAACAATGAAAAAGTTGTATGGAATAATCCAACACCCTCTTCGCCGCGATTTTGTCGACCAATAAGATTCCGTTTTATCAAGGAAACTACAAATGTTACTGAAGAGGAAATAAGACACGTTAAAAGCGCTATTAGCACTTTAGTCCCAACAGAGATCGACATAGCAGGGAAAAAGTTCTTAATTAAGCACACATTTATAATGACAATGGTAGACGGAAAGGTCTGCAATGCAGCCACAGGCACAAAATCTACAAGTAAGTGCTACATATGTGGAGCAACCTCAAAAGATTTTAATAAATTGGACTATACAAGAGAAGTGAATTTTGCACCCCTTGAATTCGGCATATCGGTGTTACACGCCAGAATTCGAATATTTGAATCTATCCTACATTTAGCCTACAAACTTCAAGTGAAAAAGTACGGGGTAAGAAAATCGAAAGAGGAGAAACATCAAGAAGATCAAACCAAAAAAGAGATACAAAGAAGGTTTCGCATTGAAACCGGTCTAATAATAGATATGCCTAAATCCAATTTCGGGAATACAAATGATGGGAATACCAGCAGAAGGTTCTTTGAGGACCCCAGTTTAGCTGCAGAAATAACCGGCATCAGTTATGAGCTAATTTACAGACTAAAAGTCATTTTGGATGCAATTTCAAGCGGGTTCAAAATTGATCCTGTAAAATATGAAAGATATGCTTTAGAAACTGCACGTGTTTATAAGAACCTATATGATTGGCATCCTATGACGCCAACAATGCACAAACTGTTAGTCCATGGCGCTGTCATCATCGAAAAGGCATTATTGCCAATCGGACAACTTTCCGAGGAAGCAGCTGAGGCTCGCAACAAACATTTTAGATGTTACCGCCAAGATTTTGCGAGGAAATTTTCCAGGGAAAGTTGTAATCAGGATATTTTTAATCGCCTTCTGCTTAGTTCAGATCCTGTGCTAAGTAGCATGCGAACTGTAAAAAAAAGGAAAGCAAAAACATTTTTACCTGAAACTTTGGCCATGCTTGTATCTGCAGAACCCAATATATCAGAAAATTCATCAGAGAGCGACGAAGAAAGTCAAGAAACTTAGCATTATTACGTTTTTTCCCTGTATACCGACTTAAAATGTTGTATTTTTTTTTGTAACTATACATATACCTATACATATAAGAAACTATACATACATATAAGATAGCTATACATATAACAATTTTTTTTTTGTAAAAATAAGTTATTTTATTTATTTACATTGTTTAGATACCAATTGAGCATAAAAATAATTTTGGCCGCGTAGATCGTGCAAATACCTGTATGTGCGGCCGTATCTTTTGATTGCGTTGACTTAGATGTTTGATTTTTTCACTGATCCAAGGGACTGCCGACTTATGTATTTGATATTAATTTCAACTTGATACCCACGCGTTCCTGAGAAAAAGGGTCTTGACAGACACACAGACAGACGGACAACAAAGTGATCCTATAAGGGTTCCGTTTGTTCTTTGAGGTACGGAACCCTAAAAACAACAAAAGACGTATGTTGTTTGATCTTTTTCTGTTAAGGCATTCATAACGAATTAGAAAGAGATGTCTTTATAGGTATTCTTTCGTTATCCTTCATGTTGTTGAAGGAAGCCTTATATCCAGCAGTAGACGTCTTTCGGCTGATATCATAAGGTTTTAAGACGTCAAATCAAATGGCCCGCGATTTCTCAATATCAGCGAAGGTATCCAGTACTACAAAATCAGTCTGTAGGTATTGCGAATAGTAAATTTTATGTCAGCGACATTTTGATTCAAAAAAATTGATTTGATTGAAACAGTCCGGTGGGTTAGGCACTAATTTCAAAATACACCTTTATTCTATACGCTCTAATATCAAAAAGACCTTATCCCATAATGAACGAAACCCGAAACAATCTATTCCCAGAAAGCCCCAGTCTCAATATGCACTTTTCGCAATAGCACTTAATTTCAAATAACATGAATCTCATAAAACACTTACTGGCAAAATGCACCAATCCCAAAATACCCTAATTTTTAGTATTAAAACACACGAATCTCGTAATGAATGATTTCCAAAATACCCTGGTCCCAAAATACCCTAGTGCCTAAATACCTTATTCCCATAATACCCTAATCCCAAAATACACTTGTTTTTCATCGGCCACGGATAATGTAAATAAACTTTTTCTTTGTTTCTTACTATAACAGATTCCTTACAAGCCTTATAATCTTTATAATCGGCGTTAAAATATTGGTACACACAACATCACATCTAACTAACCATTAAAGACAGAGCAGAGAGAAAAAGAAAGAGATGTATATATGTGTATAATGTCAATTTCTATGCATTCTAGTGCGACTCTCTTTCATGCAATATTTCAGATTTCTGAAGTGTATAGCTAGATGTGTTGCTGTGTGTACTTAATTTGTTAGCACCATATACCTATATTTTGTAAAGGTGTCGCCTTATGGCCGAACCCTATATTCAAACCGCGGACAGATAGGCTTACTTCGGATAAAAATTGACACATTTTGTATGGGCGAAAGTCAAATTTTAACCCGAAGTAAGGCTTATCTATCAACGGTTTGAATATAGGGTTCGGCCGTTAATAAGTTTCTAAAGACTACAGTAGAAAGAGTTATGTTCCCCGATTTTTCCGGGTTTTCGTGGACCGACTTGTTTTTCGTTTGAATGTAGATAGTTTCCGATTGGTCCCGTATACATCTGGTAAAGGTCTGATGATGGATTAGGTAGGAGCCGCCGGCGCCGGCCCTGTTTTGGTTATCTTGCCCAAATTGTTTTATTACCGATTTTTTCACACCGTACTTATTTTTATTAAGGCTGTTGGTAAGGCTACCTGCGTCGTACATTACACATGTTATCAAAATACTGGCCACTTAAAAATGAAGTGTCAGTACCATGATAAATACAATCTAATCTATGCATAATCAATTGAATGTCATTCTTCATTGCAAAATTGTTTCTCTAGCAATGACGGAACCAACTATTGATAGTAAAATTATTTTGATCGAAAATCAAAAAGGGCACCCAGCTCTGCTCTATTATGGGCATAAATATAATTACAGCCACACAAACAAAAATTCCATCAATTGGAAATGCGTAAATCGCACATTAGGTTGCTTCGCCTCGATAACCTTAAATAAAAATAAAGATGCAGTTCTGAGGCAAAGTGCCCATATCTGCAAGCGACATTCGAACCAAAATATACGAGATGCGGCCATACACGCGTGTAAAAAAGATGTGTGCAAAAGTATGACGCCTGTCAAGAAAGTTTTTGAAAAAAAAGTTGTGGAATTAAACGAAGCCGATCCCGACTTCAGTATGTGTTCCTATGAGGAAGTAAAAAGCTCCTTATACAGGGCCAGGCATAAATATCTGAAGCAAGAACATACGGAGTTAAATCAATTAGAAGATGTCAAGGTACCAGACATATTAGCCGACGATTTCCTGGTTGTAGAAGATGGAGAGACTGAAAAAATCTTAGTATTTGCAACAAAAATTGGCAAACAGTATTTAAGAAAATGCGCAGTTAATAACAAAATTCAATACTTCAGCGATGGCACATTTCAAACGGCGCCCAAACCATTCGTGCAGTTATACACTGTCCATGTCGATATAAGCACAAACACAAGCAAAACCAATGTTGTACCAATATTGTTTGCCTTGCTGCCAAATAAGACAGAAAAGACTTACTGCAGATTGTTCAAGCTGCTGCGGGACGAGATGGGTGTCGTATTTCACAGAATGAAATTTGATTACGAACTCGCACAACTGAATGCCTGTGAAGCTGTTTTTCCAGACTGCCTCGTAGCAGGATGCTTCTACCACTTTAACCGAGCAGTCTGGAAGAATGCTAGAGCTGCAAAAGTAAGTACTACCGCAGAAGGCCGTAAAATGGCTCAAAGGTGTGCTATTTTGGCATTGCTACCAGCTTCTGAAATCTATGATTGCTGGGTGGAAATTCTCGGCGAGGCTACTCCAATCACGCCACAGATCATGCGTTTCAAAAAGTATATGGAGAACCAGTGGCTAAGATTGGGGCCTGAGCGGCTGAGTTGTTGCCATGAGAAACACCGTACTAACAATCCGGTGGAGGGCTGGCACCGGCGGCTGAATAGCCGTATGCCGAGAAAACCGACTTTGGTTCGTTTTCTCTATAAACTACACAGAGAGGCAAAGTACCACACTACTCGCATAGACAATGCTTTGTTTAGCGGAGCATCGAGGAAACGAAGTGATATTGTGTTCGATAGGCAGTACCGAGAGCAGTTAGAGGAACTCAGCCAGAGAGCTATAACTTCTCTTATTTTTTTAGAAAACGTAATTAAATTAAGGAAACGTATGCGATAAAATTTACTGGCACATACGTTTCCATATTCCTGGACTATCTTTTAGAATTGGTGCGGGAGCTTTGTAGGTACCTCTACTATCAAGATTACTAAATGAATAGTGGATACATGATCACATAAAGTTCACTCTATAAAAAACCCCACACCAATTCTTACATGGGTATAGGCCGGGAATGTACCTACTCGTCTTAATTTAGATAGAATAAGAATTATTTTTGTTTAGAAAGGGTTCTGTATTTTTAGTTCAATATAAGTATAATAAAGACATACATTTTATTACACGTGCACTTATTCACCACAGGTATATAGTTTTAAGTCAATACTAATAAATTATAGATGTAACTGTTGGGCGACACGCTGGCCTAGTTGGTAGTGACCCTGCCTACGAAGCTAGCGGTCCTGGGTTCAAATCCCGGTAAGGGCAGATATTTGTGTGTTGAGCGTGAATATTTGTTTCTGAGTCTTGGATGTTTTCTATGTATTTAAGTATATATTTCTCTATTTAAGTATTTATATCGTTGTCTAGTACCCATAGTACAGTCGCCATCAGATATATGGTAGCATCAAATATATATATATATCACCGCAGGTATAATGAATATAAGGAGATTTGACGTGCCGGCCGATTTGTATTGAGTTCGCCTGTCGCAAGTTTGAGTCGTGTCATTGCAGAGCCTAGGCCGGAGCAATATCGATAATAAACACTTGTCGATAAAATAATTAAAATAATGTCATGTATCACATTCAAATATTCCCTGGTAGAAGGCCAATGAAAAACAAGTGTATTTTGGGATTAGGGTATTATGGGAATAAGGTATTTAGGCACTAGGGTATTTTGGGACCAGGGTATTTTGGAAATCATTCATTACGAGATTCGTGTGTTTTAATACTAAAAATTAGGGTATTTTGGGATTGGTGCATTTTGCCAGTAAGTGTTTTATGAGATTCATGTTATTTGAAATTAAGTGCTATTGCGAAAAGTGCATATTGAGACTGGGGCTTTCTGGGAATAGATTGTTTCGGGTTTCGTTCATTATGGGAGAAGGTCTTTTTGATATTAGAGCGTATAGAATAAAGGTGTATTTTGAAATTAGTGCCTAACCCACCGGACTGGATTGAAAAAGATCAAACGTACGTCTTAAGTTGTTTCTTATAGTCCGATTTCTATGCAAGTATTTTTTTCATTATTTTTTTTCTGTATTTTTGACGCACTTTGTGACGGAAATCTCAGCCAAGATCACTTTATAATTTACGGGCCTTAGAATGGTCAGTATTTTATGCAAGTACAGGACGTAAACTTAAAATAAAACACAAAAAAAAAATGAATCCTTATAATTCTTAAGCACTTAACACTAAGTATAAATGACACGAACGTGATACATGCTGGGGGAAAAATGTGACGTTCTCAAAGGGACCTTATGGAGGTAGGCAGTTACGCTCTTCTTGTTCTTGTAACTATACGAATACTATGGTAACAGTTCTATAAACGGCGTAACCGCCTGCCTCCATAAGGTCCCTTTATATTGAGAACGTCACCAATATTTACATGAATTTCGTAGTGAAATGTAGCAGCACTCCCACACGACAACCGAAACATTGGTTTATCATATAATATAATTCACCTAGAGTTGATCACGCAGGATATATTCAAGAATAAAAATTATAAGTTCAATAGAACCCCGCGTGCGGGGCTCAATTTCTAGGCAAGCCCTTCGAGCAAAACAAGATACCAAACGAATGTAACCTACCAACTACATTATATAACCCCAAATACTTATTTGTCCTGTATTATAGTCGCTTTTATCGCGGTGTATAAACGTGAATACAGCATGCGTCACTCTCGCACATATATACTGGTTAGAAAGTGACAGATGCTTCATCCCAAGATGCTTATATGACACTGGAGGCACCTAGAACTTTTTATGAAGACGCGTTTAATTACCCCTAGTCATTTCTTCTATCCCTCTCACACTATCTGAAATTGCCATGCTAAATACAAAAGGTGACAATAAGAATGTGTGATGGAAAGATGAGCCGAAGAAGCTTCTTCCTACTCAAATTCTACTCATTTTTTACTGATTTAAGATGAGTTTTGACAAATTATATATATACTTCTTTGAAGTCAATATGAAATAAGGTTAAAAACCAAACAAAAGATCAGCCCATCACGCCCTTTATTTCCCTGATTGTTGGCAGCTGCCATTTTACGCTGGTAGATTCACTCTATATTACCGACGTGTAAAAGGGTTCGTATGTGGCCAATTTACTGAATAAATATTTTGATTTTGATTTAATATTATAGCAACACTGAACAATCAACTTGACACTATGGGTACGTTCCACGACCACGACCGCTGAAATTGCCGTTCCACTAACGTAAAAACGCCGCGGGCGTTGTAGGGTGGATTTCAGGGCGTTTCAACCGCCCGTCATCACCGTTTTCAATATATTGACGAAATCAATGACACATACCAACAACTTCTAATGTAAACAGAAGCGGAACCGGGGGTAGTTTCTATTAGCATTAGAAGTTGCTTGTATGTGTCATTGATTTCGTCAATATATTGAAAACGGTAATGACGGGCGGTTGAAACGCCCTGAAATCCACCCTGTAGGCGAATGTTATAGGTGGAACGCACATGTTGAGCGCTGTGTGCTCACTCTGACCCACCAATATTTTGTGCGCGATGAGGTCGCGAATAGTGACGTCATCTATGACGTCGAGCGATCGCTCGCGACGACCACGGGCCTTAGGTGGAACGATACAGAGGGTGCTACGATCGTTGCGGGCGTTTAGTGGATCGTACCCTATGGCCGATGAAGTGACAAAAAACATAAGCGACGTCATTCAAGGCCACTTTTCTTCGCTTCAAGGCATAAATAACATTGCGATCTCCAGTGTCTTATATAAAAGCTTCTTGTTTTATCCACATTGATAAACTCTACCGTAAATAGGCCTAACCGATGATCAACTCTAGGCACATTAAGTCTACTATAGCCAGGCAAAAAATTCGAGCCAGTGGTGACAGCTGGAACTACAATATTCTCAAATGGCAACATCACTACAGGTTAAGAGTAAACCTTGGTTCATGTTGCCAATTGCATTCCGAACAGCGCCTGCATTTTTGGTTCGACTTTTTTGTCAGGCTGTACACTGAATTGTATGAAAGAGATCTCTCGTATCTCTTTCACATGAACCTTAAAACTGAAAGGCTAAACAAACTAAACAAAATAATATTTTTCTAGGACAACTAGCGCTCGAATGACATTAAACTTAAAATTATTCTTCTGATAAATTTGTGATTATTTAAATGATTACAACAAGAATATCTCAATATTATTTCCTCCGTTTTCTTAATGTCATGGACTTAATTATTTGTAAAAAAAATATGACAGTAAGTTACGGAGAAAGTTACAGAAAGAGAAAAAATTAGGAACTTGGTTCAAATAAAGCTAAACATAAATCCTGAAGTAAAAATGCGGAAGCAGTATTGATGCATTCTTTTAGAAATCATTTAAATAGTCTGGTATAAAAGATTCTTGGTACTTTAGAGATATGAAAGCATTTTGCGTCCCTTGCTAATCCGGGACATGATCCATTACGATATTAAAATCGAAGGGTTAAAAGTCACACCTAGCGAATACGAGCTAGTGTAGCCTCGACGCATTGACACAAATGACGCGCGTGGTGCGTCAAAATAAATGACTATCACGGGCAGAAACAAATAAAGCTTGAAGCGCATATAAAGGCATAACTTATTTGCTTGACTTCAGTCTAGCGATAATTGAGTCATATAATAAAAAAAAACTTGGCTACGAATGCGCTTAAGCTGTAGCGGCTTCCATCCGGTTTTAGTGTGTTCTTTTTCATACAAATTAAAACATTACAAACTTAACGCTACTGCTTTCAGTGTTGCTCAATACAGAGTACCCAAATAATAAAAAAGATAGTTAAAACAAAACAATCTCAACCCGTTACTTAAAAAAAATGATTTTCAACTCTATAAAAATAAGCATAGAGCGTTTTTTAGACTTAACCCATCTTCTAACTAACGCAGCGCGTTCATATATACTTATTGGACTAGTTATGAAGGTCGAAGTAAATCCAGCAATGACATCGATTTTTTTTTGAGTCCCTAAAAAGGGATTTTAACATGAACGTATTAACTAAGCAGGACTAAACATATAATATACTCACAAAAAACCATTGTCGAACCTTTTTTGAAGCCGGTTGAAAATTCGTCTTTATTTGCCACATCCAAAATCAAATAATTGTTTTCCATATTAAACAACACAATTAACAATTTTTGACCGCAGCTAACTTGAAAAAAATAAAGTATCGTCCACATAATAAATACATCCATGGTTAAACGTCAAAATCAAAATGGCGGTTTCGAAATATCATCGCTGAACCAGTGATAAGACGTATGAGTAAGAAAATACAAAAGTGGTCCTATCTCTAAGAAATACAGTTTTTTTTGTTTTTTTTTTTTTTACTCGTTTCACATACATTCAATCTAAGTTTGCGACATAGTGATTATAGTTCATAATATATATCTTAAAGAACGAATTGTTGCTCGCTTACTAAATAAATATATGAAATTATTCATATACATATATTTTAAATATCCACTTAGTCTTTTTTTACGGCCGTCGACAGACAAACTGGCAGACATTTGCAACGCCGGAGCCGTCACCAATGCGTTGCCGCTGCATCAACAAAAAAAAAAAGTAGATTGCTTGTAGCATCAAGTCCCACTTGATAATTAATTATGCACAATAAATAAAAAAAAAATACAATAATTGTAACAATAATCACTACGCAGCACACACACTTATATAAAATATCCTACACAGACCGACAGTCGCAAAGTATATTTAAACAAAAAAAAAAATGTATTGATAGGTACACTGAAATTTGTCAGAAAACTGCTTTTGTGATATGAATCCCTAGTACACTAACCCCTGATGGAGAAACTTCTCGGAGGAATTTCTGGCCGCCGCCGATCTGTAGATAAACGGAAGCTATCCCTTTCATTCTCTACAGTAAAGAAGCGATCGTGAGAAAGAGATAATGCATATTTGATATCTTGCTGAATTCTGATTTCTTAGTACCATGCACCATGGTACTTATCAGTTTTACATTAATTACGCTGATACGCTTTGAAGTCATGACTTCTTGCTGGATTCTGGTCGCCTAGTATCTCGCGGAACGGTAATACGGCTTAAGACGTACGTCTCAAGAAGTCAAGACTCGCCACAAATGACAGGCATTTCGCTTAACATCGGTTTATCAAAACCATTGTCCATTGGTGAAGTGACTTCTTGCTAAATCCTGATCGCCTGGTAGATTGCAATACATTTTTTTTTTTTGTATAAATACATCGCGGCAGCCGGTCGCCTTCAGTCTTGTTCTTAGTTCAGTATGATCAGTCTCGGAGGCAGCATGCCGCGTTTGCTGAGCCATACGCTGCAACAAAAAACACATATTTTACAAATTGGTTATACACAGGATTTCACTTCCACACGATCGAGCGGTTGGGCCAACCGAGAGGGACGCAGCTATCTGTCAGAATGAGATAGTAATATATAAGTCTCGTTCTTACAGATAGCTGCGTCCCTCTCGGTTGGCCCAACCGCCCGATCGTGTAGAAGGGGACAATTGTCCCTTCTCTTCCTAATAGTTAACGACTTGAGAGTTTTTATTTTAACTCAAATGATTTCAACGCGCAGGCCAAAACTACACCGGGCTCCCATTACGCGTATATATATATCTTAAACCAAAAAAATTGGTTTCAAAGTACTTTCTGGAACAGGAGAGACAACTTTTGTTTCTTGTGTATGACCCAAATGGCCAAAGATGTCAACAAATGAGTACTGTTTGAGACATAACCTCAAGACATCAAGCGTGTTTTTATTTAATAAAACGTATACTGGCACTCACCCGATGCCGGCTCCTAGCAGCAGCGACACCAGGTTGGTGACGATCACGGCGGCCACGGCGCCGCGGCTGAACAGGCACGCGCGCCGCACGGACAGACAGTGGCCCTGCTGATATATATACAAGATAAGAACATAATAGAACATTGCTCGTAGAACCGAGGGCCGTTGGAGCGGAAAGGTTCCAGAGTGGCGACCGCGAATCGGTGACGAAGTGTCGGCAAGCCTTCCACAAGATGGACCGACGATGACCGCCTTGTGGTAGGCAAATTTTCCCGTGAAGTGAAGTGCCGAGGACTTGATGTTTGTAGTTTTTGCACTACAACAATAAGTTCTACGTTTTTTCAATAAGTTTTTGTTTTTATTTATTTTTTTCTAACCACAGACAATTTTAAAGAAAATTAAAAAGAAGTAAACACACGCACTGTGCTACGAAAACGAGCAGTTGCCTTGGCTGTATGAGATTTATTTCTTGGTCAGCACACTTTGGACACTTTGGTGGACAGCACTTTAAAAAAATATCGCTGCGGACAGGAATGGGTTTATTTTACTCCTAGGAAGAAAATGAGGCCCTTCGCGTCTTCGTTTTTCAAAAGAAATGCCATCCTTTCTGAGCATGTTTGAGAAAAATAATTGCCTACACGAGCGCAGCGCAGCGCTCCCCCGCATACCAACATTACTTTCCACGCTAGCGGTTAAAGTAGACTTTTGGGTTTACCCTTGAATCACAGACACTCATTTCATAAAATGTTTCATTTCGTCGACAGCCATTTCCACGTGCAGGGGTTGTGTAATTTTTTGGCGATCACAGGTCTAACCTAACCTAACTTACCCATGCTTAATATATAACCTGAAAACAATAATGTTTCAGCAGAAAGCTTTCGATGAAACGAGTGTCTCCAAAACAAGTGGACACCGGAGTTTTGCGCGCAGATTTTGACCGACAAAGATAGCCTCTCCCAGCTAGGCCCTTAGCCAAGATGCCCATCGCTAACTAGCGTTTCTATTCGTTTAGTTTTTAAACCAATCGCGTCATTGGTAGATCACGTGATACGTAGAGTCACGTGATCTACCAGTCTACGAATAGCAACGCTAGTTAGCGACGGGCATCTTGGCTAAGGGCTCTGGTGAGGTGTAACATGTACCTGGTGCGACTGCTGCGCCACTAGCGGCTGCTCCAGCACCTCGATGGACGACGTGGCGGAGGGCGGGCCGCGCGCGTTGACCGGGTGCTTGAACCGCCAGTCCCTGACACGACACGGCACGGTTAACGTTGACACACGAAACGGGTCAACTGGGAACGTTGCGTATTTACAAGCTTTTGACTATCCGCTGCTTCTGTGCAATAGCGTCACAAATCAAAAACAAATGGGTGAATTTCAGGGCGTTTCAACCGCCGTCATTAGTGTCACCAAATATATTGACGAAATCAATGACACTACAGCAACTTCTGATGCTGATAGAAACTACATCCCCGATTTTGCTTCTGCTTACATCAGGAGTTGCTGTAGTGTCATTGATTTCGTCAATATATTTGGTGACACTAATGACGGCGATTGAAACGCCCTGAAATTCACCCAAATATAGTTTGATTTTAAATTTTAAGTAAATAGCGTTACGAATTTAAATGCAACGAAGAATCATTTTGATTTGTGACGCTATCGCACAGAAGGAATGAATTTTTAAGCTTCCGGAAACAATGCAAACAAAGGTGTTGCCGTTAACGAAAACAATTTGAAGCATTCAAGATAATTAAACTTAGCACATTTTTTTTTAAATCTACTTTGTATAAATAAAATGTATATTATAATCAAGATAAATTCGACGACGCGGTTAGCCTAGTTAGTAGTGACCCTGCCTACGAAGCTAGCGGTCCCGGGTTCGAATCCCGGTACGGACAAATATTTGTGTGATGAGCGCGAGTATTTGTTACTGAGTCATGGATTGATTATAATATGTATTTAAGTATGTATTTCTCTATATAAGTATACATGTTTATCGTTGTCTAGTACCCAATAGTTATAAGCCTAGAGCTTAGTTTGGGACTAGGTCAATTTGTGTGAGATTGTCCCCTGATATTTAAAAATTTTAAAGTAATTTAATTTGTTGATGACAAACTTTATTTTGACATAAACTCTTTGTTATATTAATTTAAAGAGAGAATGGGAAGTTTCAAAAAAATAGCACACCTTTCACTATTTCTATACCCGAATACTGTTTTCGTATACATACTCGTAATTTATTTATTGCACTGGTATCACTGTCTCGATACACCCGGCTCATAAAGTTGCGGGCCGCTTAACGTGAGACGTCACTCGCTTCACTTAACATTCGAGATTGAATGCTCCCGTGATCCTGTAATCGCTTTCCAGTGACTGTTCTGTTAAATTTTTATTGTTGTTACGTATTCTATTGTTTTCCGTTCACTGTTGTGTGGAAGGATGGACCCCTGGTCCGAGTACGTCTCGGTCAAAGGAAGACTCTACTTTGAGATCCCCTGAATTGTCACTTTGACAGTGACGTATCTTTGTTTACATTTTTTCCGTGTGATTAAAAATTCAGGTATAGTTAAAGCAACGACACTTCAAATTTCACTGGAGATGCAAACTGGTGAGTGGTAATCTGGGTCTTGAAGTGATTTTTTGCCATCCGTATTTTCGCTATAGCGAATTAAAAAAAAAACGAAATGTCAACTCACTTTGGGGGCAGCTGGTCCGGTCTACTGCTCCACTCCCAAACCCAGTCGTTGGACTCGTCCTGCAAACCACAAGGCCACTGATAAACAACAAAGAAAATAAAAATTAAAAAAAAAAAAGAAATCGGGACTCCTACTTTCAAGGCTCAACTCTTAAATGGCACAACGGATTTTCAATAAACTTAGCTAAAACCACTCGATCAAGTAAACCTTTCAAAGAAAAACAAAATCTTAATCAGGGACCGGAAAAGTCCTTCATTTGATTAACCCTACCGATAGGGTAACCCTATCATTTGATTAACCAATCTATGTAGTTACCCTATGATTGTGTTACCTTAACGTTAAGGGAACCCCTTTGAACTAGTTAACCGCTTCCATAGAGCTTACCAGGTTTTCGGTAATTTAATATTTAAGCACTTAGCTTTAGCTGCGTATTACCCTATTGATCGACACTATCTTTTTTGCGCATTCGGGCTGTGATTCGGGCGATCTCTGTCTAGCCGCTACCCATTCAATTGTTAGGTAGTGCAATAATAAGTCGAAACACTTGCGCATAGAGATTAAATTTTATTTATTTATTTATTTTTATTTATTCATTTATTTCAACCATCTATGGGTCATATGATATTAGTAAAATACATTAACACTTAAACCTACTGTTAATAATGTGGTCATGATTATAAATTACTGGGATCCGTTCGTCAGTACATGTACCATGCAACAATGGTTCACATACTGACAATCGAACCTCTGTGCAAATGTTAAAGCAGCTTGAAACCGTTCCAACTCATTTATAGGCTAGCGGTACCAAATGGTATCCTATATCCTGTATCGTTTGGTTGTCCTTTCATTGGATTAAGTCGACGACAGGCTTAGCGCATCATTGGGGTTTGTAAAAACAAGACTATCAAATACCCTATCGAAAACCCCTTTAATGGTATGCGGTTCCGGCCCTGATCAGAATCGGTTCTTCCGTTTGGGAGCTACGATGCCACATACACATACACCCACGTTAAATATATAACACCCCTCCTTTTGCGTCGGGGACTCGGGGGTTAACAGCAGTGCGCGTCAACCGCAGTGCATTTTCCGCTGCGTTTAGCGTATAAATCAACCGCTCGCTTAAATAGTAGTTTATGTGACTGGTGCATAATGCCTAATTATGTACAGTTACATACAACTATTTTATCTACATACATATTATAAGCTCTCTATGATGTGTTCAGGAACCGCATGTTACGACCGGCATAGCCGGCATTGATCAATTATTAGAACGTCAAAAATGGCGGCCACCGTAGTTTTTTTTAAATTCCGAGACAATCTAGAGTTGGCCTCTACTATCATATCGTTCGATATCAAGTAACATGCGAGATTTGTCAAAATTGTATACAATTGACATTTCATTTCGAATTAAATGCCATCTCGAGTGATATTAGAATTGAGGTCAAATAAAATCGTTTTGTTTTTCAAAGAAGTTCGAAATTTGAACATGTAATAATGATATCGAATTTGATGTTATTATTCAGAAGCAATAATAACATTTTCACATCATTATGCTAGTCGTAATTTGCGGTTTTCGAACGCATTATAGAGGGTATATGATATGTGTGTAGATAAAGTAAGTACTGACCCGCCAGCAGTTGATGTAGACTCCTTTCAGCTCGTCTTCCGTCGAGGGCTCCAGGTTGGGGCTGTTCGGAGGGGACTTGGGGCTGTCAACAAAAAAAAAACAATAAGGGCCTGCGCAAACCGGCGGAGCGCAGCGCAGATCACTTTAAATTTATCAATGTATATTCTTTTCTATTTTAATTACAATAAGGTATAAATTTAGAGCCGCAGCCGCAGAGTGGAAATCCCCCGTGATGCTCCGAGGTCGGTCTCAGAGCATTCAAATTTATAAGTACCTTCGTGCCTTTGTGCTGGTATTGATGTAAATAAAAATATTGATTTTTTGCCCTGGGCCCCAATTTATGTGTGAGACACACTTAAGAAGTTGTTTGTGGCAACATTAAATTGTGTTGTCTGTGCTCTCTCTCTCTGCCTCCGGCCGCCATCGCGCCGCTACATCAGCTATGTAAAATAGTAACAAAATATTATACAGTCCATTAATTTCCGACATGTGGGGTTTTTTATTTGCATCACAGCATCCACCAGCGTCCCCCACATGTTGTCTTAAGTGTGTCTCACACAACCTTATTGTAATTAAAATAGGGAAGAATATACATTGATAAATTTAAAGTGATCTGCGCTGCGCTCCGCCGGTTTGCGCAGGCCCTAAGAGGATTGTGAGGACGGCTTTCCATACAAACGGCGATAACGTTTTCCACCCCCTAAATGTTAACCGATTTCGATCGATATTTGTTCTCGCCGTTTGTATGAAAAGGCTAGATTTCGCTGTTGGTTCAGTCCTCATTTAATTGTCATGACGAGCTTTTATTTTAAACCTTAATGCCCTTACTAATAAACGTTGAGTAACCGCTGAGTAGTTATACCATGCTTTGTCCTTATCTGTCATTGTGACATTTGAATTCGACAGATAAGGACAAAGCATGGTATAACTACTCAGCGGTTACTCAACGTTTATTAGTAAGGGCATAAGCGTCCAGGTCCCTTTGGTGGCCAGATTTCAATGCTGTTTTATTCAAAGTTTTATCAATTCATATTTACTACTCGTATTATATTTTTTAGGCTTCCGTACCCGAAGGGTGTCCGTCCGTCCGTCCGTCCATCTGTCTGTCTGTCCTAACTATAAAGAGCTGTATCTTTTGAACCGTAATAGATAGCGGGTTGATTTTTTTTCAGAATGTGTTAATACGGCGGGTTTACTAACAAATAAAATAAGGGAAATAATAAAGAAACGTTTTTTTTGCAACGTATTTTTATTTCTGTCGTATCGTAAAAACGGTAAAACACACAAGCGTGTCAAATTTGGTATAATTATAGAACAAACCCTATAGAATAACAACAAATACTAAAAACCAGCCAAAAGTGTACGGGACCCTCAGTGCGCGAGTCCGACTCGCGCTTGCCCGGTTTTTTGTTAAATAATCAACTTTTTGTCTCAACGCGCAGATAATCCGCATGATATCGCATTGCATGCGGTCACGCTCGTTGCGTTTGAAAGGACTCTTTGTCTGTCTGTATACATTGTATATATATAATACATAATAATATTGTGTTACAAAGGACGCGCGATGTTATTTCTGTAACTATATAATAAGTCGAAAAACAAAAACATGGAGAATTTCGTGACAAAGGGAAACGTATGTTATGTGTCATCAAGGGTATTTTGAGGCTGATGTGTATGCTATTTTCGGTTATCTTGTAGAGTGCCCTGACTCTACAAAATTTAACTGAAAACCCTCACAAAGCTACAGAAATTTCGCCATTAAGGCTGCCTATCATTTGGTTGTAATCCACATCTCGTTCTCCGCTCCGCTTCAATGGAAACAGTCAAGCGGAGACGAGATGTGGATTACAACCAATGTGATTGGTCGATTCCTACACGGCTCCTCTCCGCACCGCTCGTCTCCGCTTCTATGGTAAGGCAGCCTAATGCGCCAAGGGAATGAGGGCGATTGAAACGCTCGATGAAATAGCTTTACATTTTAGTACCATGTCGCAGTTACGTATTGTAAGTTATAAGTGTCAATAGTTTGAATTTAGTATGTCATTACTGCGACAAGGTACTAAAATGTACAGCTACTTATGAGTTCGACTGTACAGTCACACCACGTGATTATTGAGCCACTTGCTAACATTCTAATTTCGGTCGGGCTGTCAAATCGTCAATTTTCAATAGGGGTGTAGACAATTTTTTTTAAATTTTTATTTTATAGATATACATGAAGGAACGGTCTTTTTTTTTTTTATGGTTATAAATCAAAAAGTACGTCACAGAAAATTATAAAAAAAAAAAGTTTTGGAATGTACATACATGTGTTGAGCCCTTTCATATGACACCCCACTTACTACCACCTCACTTTCATTTTTCAACCCCCCATTCTAGACCCCTTTTCTATTATTTATAAATTTAATTTAATTTACTAAAAATAGATGCGGGAAAACAAGTTATACAACTATGCAAAATTTCAAGTTGATAGCTCGTGTAGTTGCTGAGAGAAACTGCTGTGACATACAGACAGACAGACAGACAGACAGACAACGAACGAATTCTCACCATAAGAATTCCTGTTTTACCATTTTGGTACGGAACCCTAAAAATAGCCACTCGGGTTTTTAGGTTGCAAGTTTTTTTTAAATTTTATTCGAGACAATCACCCAAAGTCAACAAGTAAATTTGTCTGCTAGTTAAATTTAGCCCTCTCCTTGTCTATTGTCAAGTGTAAGAAAGGGAAAGGGCTAATTTTATCTGTCAGATATGCTCTACTTGTCGATTGTGACGGCGGTAAGGATTCCTGATCCCTTGCTAAAGAGTCGTTCATTCATACCCGAGTCTTGTTTACACTTTAAAAACACGTGTTTTTTGTTTACAAAATAACAACAACAAATGCACGCACAACAATTTCCCCACAACAGTACCAAGGCATCATAATACCAAAAGAGTTATCTTGTAGTAGACATCGCGCGATTTCTCTTTATTTACAAACACGCGTCGCTCGCACCGTCTCAGTTTTATGCGCGCCTAGTCCATCCCAACCGGTCAGACGAGTTTCACATTTGTGATGTCGCTTAAATTTAATTAAAAAAGAGAATTCCGAGAAAATGTAGCTACAAATAAGTACAACAAACATGCAAAAGTAATCAGGATTTAAACCATTTTATTCTGTGGTCAGGCTCAGGAATACTTTTGCGCCTCTTTCGACTTTGTGTCGAGTATTATCAGTTTATCAACTTTTCCAACACTATCCGTGTACATTATAATAATCAAATAGAAAGTAGGAATGAAGCACCCTTTCTATTTTTTTACAAACTTTTATTTATATACCTGGGAGACCGAGCTCGGGTCGAAATTGAATTTTCATCGACTTCTATACAAAAAGAAAACATAAAAACGGTCCATAGCTGGGTTTCGAAACCGCAGTCAACCATTAGTCTAATCAGACGGCGGCGGCCGTATCGAAATTACGAACCAAATAGGGCTGAGCGAAGCCGACTGATTTAAACAGTCTACTTATGTGTGTGACCAAAAATCGGATGTTACACTCTAGCGCTTAACTATAGTACTTACTGCCGCACTCAGAGACGTCAATTAAGTTTTAAGTTTCATTAAAGTAGCTGCTGTCAATTTCTTCGCAATAGAATAAGCAATAGAATAAGACGCAGCAACTTTAGTAAAACTTAAAACTTAATTGACGTCTCTGAGTGCGGCAGTTAATAAACGAGAAACATTTGTAGTCATTTTCTCGAAAACGGCTCTAACGATTTCGATGACATTTACGGTATGCGGGTTTACGGGGGCGAAAAATCGATGTAGCTAGGTCTCATATCTGGGAAAATTCGTTTTCTCAGTTTGTTCACACACAAAAAACTCCCGAGCAATATGGTTCGCAATTTCGCTACAATTATAGCTGTCTGAATAGACCGATGGTTAGAGCGTTGGACTAGTACGCAAAGACTGCGGGTTCGAACCCCATCTATGAATTTTTTTTTTTTTTTAATAGAAAATCGATGACAATTCGGTTTCGACCCGAGCGACAACGCCCCGTCTTCCAAATACTGTGACAACTATGGCTAAGTGAAGGTGCCGGGATTACTCGTACATGTAGAGCACACGGTCATAATATTTTTCCGGACATTCCGTTTCATCGTATTATAATTTGAAGGAAACGCGCCGCGTCGCGAGCGAAGGCTGCATATAAAATGCATCAAAGAGTAGGTGCTACAGCCGTTACAGTGATGAGGCTGGCTCGTTACGAATTATTACATTATAATTGCCTTGTTAGTTACTTTAATAGGCAATCCGGGCAGACGATCTACTCAAAGATGGCGGTCAAGTTATAGCAGAAGTACCCACTGTGGGAGCATTCCATAGTTATGTAATTGACATTCGATTTTAAGACTTTTCAGGTCTGGTACTCGTTTCATTTGAGTTTCCGTCATTTGTTAATAATACTCTAATAATATCAAAGCTATATGAGTACTTAAAAAAAAACTATGAACTACTTTTGACATAACGTCTAACGGCCGCACTCAGAGACGTCAATTAACTTTTAAGTTTAATTAAAATAGTTGTTGTCACTTTCTTTGCTATAGCAATAGAATAAGACGCAGCAACTTTAATGAAACTTGAAAAATAATTGACGTCTCTGAGTGCGGCAGTAAGTTCGTAAAGAAACTTGGTTTAATGGGCGTTTTTCAAAAAAAGTGTACAACGTTAAGGAAAAATTAAGAAATTTTAACTTTTTCCAGTGCGTCACGAAAATTAGTCATACATTTAGTATCGTTAATTTTCGTGACGAACCGGAAAAAGTAAACATTTCTTAAGTTTTCCTTAACCATGTACACTTTTTTTGAAAAACGCCCGTAAATCAAATGTTACGTAAGCGACAGCGACCTGAGGGCCTAGTGTAAGTTTTGCAACGTTTTTTACGTCTCGATCGCGTTTGCGTAAAAGTGTCACTTTGTATGGAACTGTCAAATGTTTCGAATACGCGCCGCAAGGGGCGCTGTCACACTTCCATACTAATTGAGACTAAACGCAAACGCGATCGAGACGTAAAAAACGTTGCAAAACTTACACTAGGCCCTCAGGATACATAGGTGATTCGAGAAAACACGACTGGCGGACCTGGAAGCGAAACGTCACGCAAGGAAGACTCGCCCTAAGCCCTACACGTACACTTACAATGGTTCGGGACAACTACTATACTGTGCCCCGTGCAACAGGATATTTGGGTCATACACAGAAAATAAACCTGAGTATGTATGAATAAGGGCCTGTGCAAACCGGCGGAGCGCAGCGCAGATCACTTTAAATTTATCAATGTATATGCTTTTCTATTTTAATTACAATAAGGTATTAATTTAGAGCCGCAGCCGCAGAGTAGAAATCCCCCGTGATGCTCCGAGGTCGGTCTCAGAGCATTCAAATTTATACCTTATTGTAAATAAAATAGGAAAGAATATACGTTGATAAATTTAAAGTGATCTGCGCTGCGCTCCGCCGGTTTGCGCAGGCCCTTAAGGTTGACATTAAGGTGGACATTCACGGTCAGTTAAACTGATCAGTTGGACGTAGCTTAAGAAAAAGGATCCAACCCACAAAGTAAATGTATTTAAAATTGAATTCTATTGCTGTCAATATTATGTCAAATTCTACAAATGTGAAATGGCTGAATTGGATCCTTTTCCCTAAGCTACGTCCAGTTGAACTGACATACATCCAAAAACTGACCGTGAATGTGAAATCTCAAGTTGAAATTATACGAACTCAAGGTCAGCTTCTGGATGAATGTCCACCTTTAGCTCTAGTTTTTATTTGACACGGCGTTGAATAGGTCACACCGAGAATCTCGCATGTTTTGGTGGTAATATTGAGGCACAGCGCGACTCACCTGCCTTTGAGGCTGGACGCACGGGAGTGCCTCACGGAGGAGTCCCGGCTCTCCCTCTGGGCCTCCCGCAGCAGCCTGATGTACTCGTTCTCAGCGGCGAGGCCCCCGCCGCTGTTCAGCTCCACCCATGATTCTGAAAAGAGTTATTAACATACTTCAAAAAAGGAGGAGGTTCTATGTTCGACTGTGTGCATGATTTTTTATGTATGTTCAGAGATTTGTCTGTCAATAGGGGTGTAGACACTAAACGAAAATATATACATATTATATTTTTTCCGGTAGTGTTTAATATACAATTACCGAAAATCACACTTTCATGCTTATTATATTTATAATATCTTTTAAATTAATTATACAAAAAGAAATATTTCATCCTCGTTATCATATCACGTGACCGCAAACAGCGCGTGACGTCACGGTCCTCTAAACCAACAACATTTTGACATTTGCAAAGAAACAAGATTCGCGTGAGCCCACAGAATACTTTAGAATATACTAAAATATATAAATTTTAAAATGAAATTTATTTTTTAGGCATTTTATATTAATATACGAGTGAAATTTTTTTAAATATTTTTTTTTAGATATATTCATGTACATAATATGTATAAAATAAAATTATAAAAAAAAATCGTCTACTCGTCTATTGTGGACCGAATTGCATTTTTTTTTGTTTGAATGTGTATATACTCTCGAGGTGGCCCCATTGTCACCAGATCAGAATCTGATTATGGAATCCGTGAGAAATCGAAGGAACTCCTCAAAAGTTATAGGCACACATCAGCGTTTTTTTAAGAATATGTAGCTACTTTTGTACTCATTATAATGCATGTGGTGTGTTGTGTGTGCTACTTATGGTGAAATACCTTGGACAGCGTCATTTTGTTAAGGGGTGATCAGAAATTGGTATTAGGCTATTGTTTCTTAATGTGATTTATATGTGCTTAAGTATATCTTTATTATAACATAATAATATTAGGGGCATCGCCAAAAAAAAAAAGAAAAATATTTTGCGTTGTCAACCATGACGGATATTTCCGTCAATGGCTTTCAGAGCTCATAACTTTTAAATGGCCAAACGGATTTTCATCATACTAAGCTAAGAACACTCTCGATTAAGTCACCTTTCTAACAAGATAAACTAAATGAAAATCGGTCCATCCGTTTAGGAGCTACGATGCCACCAACAGACACACAGGTAAATAAGTAAATATTCATTCTGGCAACGTCAGGTCAATGTTATCATGATAGCACATGCGTTATCAAACAAAAGGTTGTGTGCATGCAACGCTAGACAGTTATCTTCTGACGAGTACCAGGAGACTATAAGGTTATCAGGGGTCAGTGTATGACATATGGTATTGTTGAAGAGTACAAAGATTCTGCATGATTAATGAAATCATCATACGAGTAACTTGACAAAATACACTCAAGGGCAAGTATGTTAATGAAAATATATATATATACACACGGACGGACAACAAAGTGATCCTATAAGGGTTCCTTTTTTCCATTAGAGGTACGAAACCCTAAAAAAAATATCAAAATCTGTCCATCCATTTAGGAGCTATACGGTGCTACAGCCAGATACACACGTTCAACACCCCTCTTTTTTCGTCGGGGGTTAAAAACTGTTACGTCTAAACGTGTTTATATGAGCTGTCACAGGGAACATCTTAGATTGACACAATTACTATTAAAATACTTAACTATAACTTGTTTACTTGATAAAATAATTAGATTCAACGTTCAATTAACGTAATTATAATTACAGCATAAATCAAAGATGGCGGCATCCGGACCGGCGCGTGAGTGGATTGTTTCGCACATCCGTTAGTTAATGACATTTGTATTAGATGATTATCAAAAGTAATCAAAACACATTGTGCATACAACTATAGGTACTGGGTGTTTTTTTATTTGTCTACAACATTTTGGGGGTTAAATCAGTAAGTCATACTGGCCAACTTTCACTATGGTACCGACCCAGAAATCGCGAAAAAAAATTTGACCCGCCCATACAAAACATCGTCAGCTGACTAGCCAAAATTTACCCAGACCCAGGTATACAGGGTGTTTTTTTATTCGTCTACAAAATTTTGAAAGTTAAATCGGTAAGTCATACTGATCAACTTTCACTATGGGACCAACACCGAAATCGCGAAAAAAAATTTGACCATCCCATACATTTTGGCTAGTCAGCTGACGATGTGGGTCCATATTGGCTCATACAAAATTCTTATTCCGATTTTTGGTTTTACTACCGATTTGTATTCCTAATAATCACTCTTCATAATTTTTTTCCTCATACTTTTTTTGTTCATAACTTATTATTACTACCAACGGAACTCATAACAGACAGTTATCATAATTTTTTTATTAATACTCATTTGTATTCATAATAATCACTCTTCATAATTTTTTTCCTTATACTTTTTTTGTTCATACATTTTTATTACTACCAACGTAGCAGGGACTTAGAAGGGTAATTCTTCGCTCATCGTCTACTATATGTAAGTATTAGTTAAAAATATGTTCATTTCTGGCGCTTCGCCGGCCGCTACCGCGGCACGCTCGCTTCGCTCGCTCGGCTCGCGCGCTGTAGGGTCGCAATTCTACCTAACACTCCTCCTCGCTTCGCTCGTCGTCGTACCTAACGGAGACCTTCGTTATGAATTAGAATGATTAGGAGTTTCGATCGTTAGTATCAGAAAATATATGAAAACAAATATTAGTATAAACAAGGTGTATAGGTAATTAGTGATATTATAAAATCTGATGATTATGAGTTTCGATCGTTAGTAATAAAAAAAATTATGTACAATGATCATTAGGTTGTAAAATTGTATGAGATACATTTTCGGAGTTCCAATAATCTAATTTGCAATTTTATATGAACTTTGGCGCACCCCTGTATACCTACATACATTAAAAGATGTTTCTTTTGCAAATATCTTGTAAGCCACTCCGACTCGCACTTGACGGTTTTCATCATTGTGGTACGGAACCCAGTTTATCACTGAGCCTATGAATCTAAACACTATTTATTTATCATTATCACCACTGATTTGATATTTTTAATGAAGTTCATATTTACGGCTCCTGTATTTTTTATATACATATATAAAATTATATTTAGTATGATTACAGAAAATAAGAAACGTTTATTTCTACCAAAAATTTTTTTTTTCATATTCAGCACTTCTATTTTTTACTAGTTTAGTCGAACTTATTACAGTCTAACTGCCGCACTCAGAGACGTCAATTAATTTTTAAGTTTCATTAAAGTCGCTGCGTCTTATTCTATTGCTATAGCAAAGAAAGTGACAGCGCTATTTTAATGAACCTTAAAACTTAATTGACGTCTCTGAGTGCGGCCGTAAATCTCTATTTGTTTACAGTTAATGACCCTATTAACATACATTAGTCATAAAACACTAGCCATCCATACAAACAACAATGACTCAATGAACAAGCTACACGTGCGAAAACGAACAAACAAACCTTCCTCCGCCGCACTCTTTGGCTCAAGCATCACAATACTAAAAATATCACAATAACAAAACACAACTATCCAATATTATAAATTACATTCACTATTTACTATTAAACTTATCAATATCACTGCTAAAGACGATTAATATTAGCACAATGTAAGGACCTATTTAAACGTATAAGTTTGACCTCGACCGATCGCTCCAAGAGGCGACGCACGACTGACTGAATACTCGATTTTATAAACAAAGTGGGTGTTTACAAATGACTGTGTGACGTGACGACACGTCGACGACGAGCCGTGCGTACGGTACGCTAAGATAATCACCGTTCGCCAAATATGTGAACTAAACAAAATAGAATGAGCATTAATTTTTTATCGCAGTTCTTAAGAGGATTGTGAGCCGCGAGGTGACGGCATTCCATACAAACGGCGATAACGTTTTCCACCCCCTAAATGTTAACCGATTTCGACCAATTTTCGATACGGTGTCAGTCGGAACAAAAACTATGTCCGGCCATAATCTCTTTATAAACTAATCAATATTTAAAAAAAACGAAACGTACGGACATAGTTTTTGTTTCGGCTGACCACATATCAAAAATTGGTTGAATTCGGTTAACGTCTAGGGGGTGGAAAACGTTATCGCCGTTTGTATGAAAAAGCTAGATTTTGCAGTTGGTTCACAGTCCTCTTAAAACATTTTTAACACACTTAATATTAGTAAACTGAATGCATTTTCTCGACTCCTGCGCATGCCGCCAAACAATAAGTCCCACGTCACACCAAGTGCATGTGCGTGCACAATGCACCAAGCATGACCACCGATAACGTATCGAACAACGAACTTGTGATTCATCATTGAACTTTTAAGAATGTATTTTTATCCACAGTGAATGTTCCATCTGAATCAGTCACAAGCCTTTTCAATTTTTAGGGTTCCGTACCAAATATATACAAGCAAACTATTTTACCTGATTATAATATTAGTAATGAACGGTAAGAAGACGGACCCAATTTAATTTTTGTAATAAAATTCCCGGGATTTCTAATCTTAGATCATTATCATTATAATTACGCGGACGACGTGGTTAGCCTAGTTGGTAGCAGGGACCGGCCCGCTATCCCTTTCAATGGGTTTTGTATGGGTTTTTCGTAAGGATTTACTTACCAAACCCTCTGCCCGTCAAAACCCTTTAAATGTGCTTTTAAAGCGCTATTTCCAAACGATAGCCCATTCTATTAAGCGCTAACCAATACCCTTACTAAACCCTTTAAAAAAGGTTACTAGTGTATACGCAATTTTAGACCTTTTGTAGACTTCATAAAACACACGTTACCTTGCGTCCCGTTCGAAGCAAGTAAACAGCCCATTCAACTAAGCGCTAACCCAATACCCTTATAAAACCCTTATTAGTATACGTTACCGACGGTGTATCGTTTGAAGTTACCGCGCGGAGCGGCAAAAGATCTAATACGGTTCGATTTCCTATGGCACACGTTTGTGATTGGCTCGTACAAAAGGGAAAGCTTTATAATAAGCGCTTAAATCGTTAGGGAAACCCTTTCTTAGGGACATCAAGATGAATCAGTTACCAGTTACCTATTTCAAAGGGCTACCCTTATCGTTGGGTTCTTCATTCGATAAGGGAAAGTCAATCGTATGGGTTGCCAATTGGAATGGGTGAGCAAATCACGGGGCTAGCTATATCAAAGGTAAGCCCTTTGAAAGGCTTTTCCCGATGAAAGGGTTGTCCGGTCCCTGGTTGGTAGTGACCCTGCCTACGAAGCTAGCGGTCCCGGGTTCGAATCCCGGTATGGACAAATATTTGTGTGATGAGCGCGAGTATTTGTTCCTGAGTCATGGATGTTTTCTATGTATTTAAGTATGTATTTCTCTATATAAGTATGTTTATCGTTGTCTAGTACCCATAGTACAAGCCTAGAGCTTAGTTTGGGACTAGGTCAATTTGTGTGAGATTGTCCCCTGATATTTATATTTATTTATTTATTTAATTATCTTTAAAATTATCATAACCATTATCATTTAATATTCCAGCCTTTAATATTCATTATAAAGATAATGAATGGTTAATGTTAATGTAATAATTTATAATCCACTATGGGTCAATACCTGAAACAAATGATAATTATGATATTTAATTCAATTAAATTTAATTTATTTTTTAATTATTATCATTATCATTGCCATTGTCATTATCTTTATCATTATCATTGGTGTATTTTTACCTTCTCGTATCGTTTTATGCAATCCCGGAATCCCGGAACATACTACTCTGTCAAGAAAGTACCGGGAAAAGATCAATAATACACAAACTGTTTGTTAATCATCCAAATTTATTTTATCACCTTCAAAGTATGCTCCTTCAGAAACGATACACTTACGCCAACGAATAATCCAATCATCAAAACATTTTTTAAACGCTGTTTCCGGAATTGAATTCAGTTCTCGGCGCGAATTCTCCTTTATGTCTTCTACCGATTGAAAACGGGTGCCACGAAGTGGTAATTTGAGTTTAGGAAAAAGAAAGAAGTCGGCAGGAGCCATATCTGGTGAATATGGTGGTTGCTCGATGGTATTTGTTGAGTGTTTGGTCAAAAATTCTTTCACAATGATGGCCTTGTGCGAAGGCGCATTATCGTGGTGCAAAATCCAAGAATTTTCATTCCACAAATCTGGCCTTTTTCGTCGAATTTGCTCTCTTAAATGCCGCATAACGCTCAAATAATATTCTTTATTTACCGTTTGACCTTCCGGCAAGAATTCCGAGTGCACAACACCGCGATAGTCAAAGAAAACAGTCAACATGACTTTGACTTTTGATCGACTTTGGCGTGGTTTCTTCGGTTTCGGTTCAGTTGGAAGGCGCCACTCCGAAGCTTGTTGACTAGTTTGCATGTCAAACTCGTAAACCCACGTCTCGTCACCAGTAACAATGCGTTTCATGAATGTTGGGTCGGAATTGACTCGTTCTAGCATGTCCTCAGCGACTCTCATGCGATTGAGTTTTTGGAGAAAATTCAGGTCTTTTGGGACTAGCCGAGCGGTAACATGTTTCATACCCAAATGATTAGTTAAAATAGTACGGATCGACTCGTGAGATACAGAAAGTTCGGCGGCTATCTCTCTCAAAGTTGAATGAGGATTTTCAGTCACTATTTCCTTCACTTTTGCGATGTTAACTTCAGTTGCAGACGTTGATGGCCTACCAGAGCGAGGCAAATCTTCCATCACATCTCGACCGCTTTTGAACGCTTTGTACCACTCATAAACACGTGTTTTTGATAAAGTCGAATCACCGTAAGCCTTCTGTAACATTTTCAGTGACTCCGAACACGAAATTCCATTGGCGATGCAAAATTTAAGACAAACTCTTTGTTCAATGTTTTTGTCCATTATGAAATTCGCAATACACACTAGATATGATATAACTAAAAACAGCACTGTATTTAATATAAATAACAGATGCAACTCAAACTCCGCGCCAAAATAGAAAACAGTTGTGCCAATCTAACAACAACAAAAAAAACAAAAATTTGAATTTGGAACCATAAACAAATCATCCATTCCCGATACTTTGTTGACTGAATGTATACGAGTACTATTATTATTATTAAAATAATTTAATCAAAAGTTTTCAATGTTTTGAAACGTAAGTTTCCAAATTTGACACTTGACATTTGAGTTCTATTTTGCATGACAAATTGTTCGCATTACAAGGTAAAAATTAGCGGTATTAGCATGTAGGTATCTGAATATACCTGTCAATGTCATTTTCAGCCAGTTTATAAATACAAGATTTTTTGTTCGTGATCGTGTATCTAGTATATACTAAATCAATGTGTTCTTACAAATATTTGCCCATACCGGGATTCGAACCCGGGACCGCTAGCTTCGTAGGCAGGGCCACTATCAACTGGGCTAACTGCGTCAGACATCGTGCCCAGTTTGTCAAGGGCAACCAACAACCCCGTTAGCATTACTTATCAGTAAAGAATGAGGGGACATTGACGTTATTTTGACATTGGTTTAAGTACTTACACCAGAAGATATTATTCATAATAACATACATTTTGCTAATGAATTTTTCAGGGCGACATAAATATTTGTGTAAACAGACTTCAAATTATCTATCCGTTAATTTGACGACCCGGTTAGCCTAGTTATTAGTGAGCCTATGAAACTAGCGATCCTGGGTTCGGATCCCGGTATGGGCTTATATTTGTTTGATGTGATGTTACTGAGTCTGGATGTTTTCTGTATATTTATGTATGTATTACTCTATATAAGTATGTATATCGTTGCCTAGTACCCATAGAACAAGCGTAGAGCTTAGTTTGGGACCAGATCAATTTGTATTAGATTGTGCCCTGATATATCTATTTATTATTATTGTCTTGACAACATTTGAATGGGACAAAATAATGACTTATCCAATAAAAGAAAAATTATTAAAATCTGTCCACAATTGACAACATTTCATTTTTCTCACACTTTTATTTACGTGTCCTTCGGCTTTAAAAATAACAGAACACGTATTTTATTGTTCTCCAAAAAAAAAAAAAAAAAAAAACTATGTAAACTCTTTATTGCACAAAAACAGGTTGACGAATTAGGACGTATCTGTGGGATCCAAAATTTTAATTTCTAACAACCTCATAATATCAATATAAAAGGTGTCACTGGTCTAAATGAACAATTGTAATAGTTCAGCCGCAGTTACTGAAAACACCCTCATATAATTTCACAGATTTTCTTATTGTTTAGGAGATAAGCATGTTTTTGTATTTTTTTAGAGAAACTCCAGTTTTTATCAAAGAATCAGTAATTCTACAAAGAATGACAATACTAGAGACATGGCTTTCAGTTCAAAGCATAGTCCACTGAATATGCTAATAATTAAAAAAAACCTTTTGTTATTGTATTTTTATTTATTTTTGTATAGAAATCGATGAGAATTAATTGTATTACTTAATAGTTTCAATTTAGTTTAATTAAACATGATGTGAACATTCTGATGGCAAATTATCGTAGGAGAATGTTTTTTTGCTGGCATTTTACGGTACAGAGCCCTTAGCCAAGATGCCCATCGCTAACTAGCGTTTCTATTCGTTTCGTTTTTAAACCAATCGCGTCACTGGTAGATCACGTGACTCTTCGTATCACGTGATCTACCAGTGACGCGATTGGTTTAAAAACGAAACGAATAGAAACGCTAGTTAGCGATGGGCATCTTGGCTAAAGGCCTAGTATAGCCTATTGCAACATGCGTGCGGCGAACCAGGTCTGATTGAATGCAGACGCTGCAACTGTCACGTAGTCCTAACTTCTAACGAGCGGAAAGATTTAAACCCGCTTCAAGGAATGATAATTAACAAGATAGATAAACTGAGTTCTGTGGCGGAAGTGTTGGTTGCTGCGCGTGTCGATTGGTTTTGCTGAGCCGGCCGCCATTTTTAACCGACTTCAAAAAAAAAGGAGGTTCTCAATTTGACCTGTATGTTTGTATGTATGTATGTATGTATGTATGTATGTATGTATGTATGTATGTTTGTCCACGATTATCTCGCGTTTGGCTGAACCGATTTAGATGGGGTTTTCAGCAAAGTATTTGTTACATTCTGGAGAAGGTTTTGGTATACAAGAATAATGGATACCACGTGACGTCATCCGCATGGATCCGTTATTAAGCGATATATTAGTTCAACTCGACCGATTTTGTGTTGACGCGATTTTTTTAGTGATAGTTATACTCGTATCACTAAAAAGCGAAAAAAAAATGTAATAAAAAAAGACGAAAAAAATTTTTTAATAAAAAATAGAACCGTCTTCAAAAAAACCCACTAAACAAGACTAAATAATGACCGGCTTCCTAGGAATTGCCTATTTGATGGGTGCCTAATAGGTACATGGAATATATCGAAGTCGGTGGCAAGAATCATGTGACATTGCTATTGTGTAAACCTACTTGACACCGGCTTAGATATATTCCATGTACCTATTAGGCACCCATCAAATAGGCAATTCCTAGGAAGCCGGTCATTATTTAGTCTTGTTTAGTGGGTTTTTTTGAAGACGGTTCTATTTTTTATTAAAATTTTTTTTTCGTCTTTTTTTATTACATTTTTTTTGGGCTTCTCTGTTGCGAAGTGAAGCGCGGCGGAGTGGAGCGCGCAAATTGGCTAAGTATTGTATGTATGTATACATACTTGACGTTACTGTCTGGTTCAAGCTTTGGTCTGTTGATCGCAACGCACAACGCTGCGGTACGCGGTACGCGGTGTTTGTATGATACCGCTGACGCATGCGTCGACGGACAACAGACCATTCTCGATGTTTTTAATGCAATAAAGCTTTCGGCACACCAAACGCGTGTCAGGCGCGTCGCGTGGCGTGAGCGTCGCAGCACCGGCACACCGCAGGCAGGCGGCAGCTTCAACGCGTTTTGAACGCGTGCCAGCGCTGCGCACGCCTCGTGGCTGCGTTCGGTGTGATTTGCTGCGCGGCGCGCGCGTACCCGCACCACGCGTTTGTAAAAAATACAACGACTACTACCTGCGCCGACGCCGCGCTGACGGGACGCATGCCAGCGCGCGCGACGCGCCTGCTTCGCGCACGCCACGCGACGCGCTGCCCGAGTTGTCTCCGGCGACTGCGGCGCGAAGCAGCTCGAACGCGTGCCCTGCGCAGGCACGCGTTACTTTTTGGTGTGCCGGGTTAAATTTGATTTGTTGTTTTACGACATGCGCGGGCCCGCGTTCAAAGCGCGACGCGCCTGACACGCGTATGGTGTGCCGAAAGCTTTACGTGTCCGGCGCCGCATACCGCGTACCGCAGCGTTGTGCGTGCGTTGCGTTCAACAGACCAAAGCTTCAAGAATTAACATTTCTTAACACTTGTGTTAGCAAAAGACGGGTGGGCGGATATTTATACCGCTGAGTGTATTATGTAGAACTAGCTACCCGCCGCGGCTTCGCTCGGTAGCACTGATCATACTACTATTATAAATACGAAAGGATGAATGGATGTTTGTTACTCAATCACGCCATAACGGCTGAACGGATCTGGATGAAACTTGGCACAGATATAGATTATAGTCTGGAATTGCACATAGGCAAATTTTATCCTGAAAAAATTGACAGTTCCCGAGGGAGCGGCGATTGAGCGAGCTCGATGTACTCAAGAGTATCTGGACTTATTTAAATAGGGCATTGATATTTTGACATCGGCTTTAAGGAAAACAAAGAGTCGTATGTATTATGCGTCACTGCATCAACAACGCAACGAACATCTAGTGTGTGCTATCTCACTTATCTACAGTAAACAGGACAAACTCGCGTTTACCCCGTTTTTAGAGCTTTGTACTTTGGTAAATGTTATACTATTAAACAAGAAACCTTTATATATATATATTTGTATTCGCGTTCTCGAAAACGGCTCTAACGATTTCGATGAAAATTGCGACACGCGAATTTAAGGGGACGATAATTCGATCTAGCCAGGTCTCATATATGGAAAAATTCGTTTTCCCCGTGTTTTCACGCAAAAAGATTTCCCGCGCAATATAGTTCGTAATTTCGGGGCGGCTGCCGCCGTCTGAATAGACTGATGGTTAGAGCGTTGGCCTACTACGCAGACTGCGGGTTCGAACCCCTGCTATGGATTGTTTCTTTTTTTAAATAGAAAATCGATGACGCTCGGTCGACAAACACTCGCGCTCTAAAATTTACCGTTACCGAAAATCAAACCCCGATCGCCGGCTTCGTAGGCAGGCTGGCTAGGGCTAGGCTAGGTTTAAAAAAAAACTTCAACCAACCGACAGTCGGTAAGAACACATCGGAAATAACCGTACCAAGCCCATAATGATCTCAACTCGACCATAGAGAAAGCGTATGCCAATTAGGTCAGCCACGTTGCATCACAGACAGTTAGGATAGTCTACGATGTCTGCCATTAATTAGCCTAACTCTCTCACTGATCTAAATACCTACTGAATATTTTTAATTACCGCCGCAATACAGTTTAACGTGCATCTGCGTATTTATCTGTGGCTTCGTAGTTTCCAAACGGAAGAAAAGGTTTTGATTTAGTTTCTTATGTTTGAAAGGTGACATGATCGAGTTATCTTAGCCAAGGTGCTCTATTGGGGCCATTTGAGAGATATGTGACGTTCTCAATATTTATTTATTTATTTAAAATAATCACACAGCATAACACTACAGCACTGTGAATTACATACAAAGCAAAAAATAACAAAGACAATATATATGATGACATTGATGTCATATTTGGGCCGATGAAGGGCGGGCATCCATCCTCTCACAAAACGTCAAGCATTCATCACACACCACCTTCCACCTACACGCAAACAAATCAAAATCTGGGGAATTATAATGGGACCTTATGGAGGAAGGCAGTTACGCTCTTCTTATTCTTGTTACTATACGAATACTATGGTAACAGTTCTAAAAACGGCGTAACCGCCTTCTTCCCTAAGGTCCCTTTATATTGAGAACGTCACATATGAGCTCTGAAATGAGCATTAGTTAGTACCCGGGAGCGTAGTCGCTATAAGTATTTATTTATCTATATAAGTATATTCATCGTCGTCTAGTCACAAACTGTCTTATAACACACTAGCGCCCCGCCGCTTCGCTCCGGGTTATATTATATACATATTCCATGAATAACCTAACAGAGTTAAAAACCCCTGATATCAGCGCCTAAAAACCTTCTGAGCAGTAAGATAAACCTTTAACGGGCTCCAAGCACGTACATTTACACTGGAGGGACTTCGTCACTAGAGGATTAAAAAATCAGATCCCCTCATCAACTAGAAAAGAGCTGATGATCTTCAAACGGCTGAACAGATTTTCATGAAACATGGCTAAGAACACTCGGGATAAAATTAGCTATGTCACAAAAAAAAACTAAACGAAAATCGGTCCATCCGTTTGGGAGCTACGATACCACAGACAGATACACAGATAGACACGTTAAACTTATAACACCCCTCTCTTTATGCGTCGGGGGTTAAAAATTATCTATGATGATGAAAACCGCATTAAAATCCGTTGCGTAGTTTGAAAGATCTAAGCGTACATACAAAGGGACAGACGGCGGGAAGCGACTTTGTTTTATACTATGTAGTGAAGTATTTTTGCGTCGAGGATAATAAACGGTCATAACTAATTACCATTCGATGTATTTTTATCTCTTCCTTTAGAAAATGTGTTCCTAACGTTTCTCATTGTATTGCAACCTCGGAACGTTCTGGAGTGCAGTCAATGCACTCGTGGCACGTATTTAAGGAACCGTTGAGCGATTTGACGTGTAGCGGTGCATGGAAGTCATTATTCTCGTTAATTTACGTGTTCATTGCCATTTCCGAGTATCAGGTACATCAGTGCCAAAAATGTGACATTGGGGACACCTTTTATTTATGTTTTATGAACCTGTCAAAATTATATGACGTGTGTAACCTTCCGCGGTTTCACCTGATGGCTCCAACGGAAGACCAGCGCCGACTTTAATGCCGGCATTACGCTGAGTTGGGACCATTTCGTGACTACATTCTTTCTGTGTGTATTTTTCTGTCCTTTGCTGATATTTGTCACGAATATATAATAATAATAAATAAATAAATAAATACGAATATATGTTTTTCTTCTTCTTTAGATGGAGGATACACGCTCAGCTCAGTCCATCGTTTGGTCAGAACACACGGAGAAAAAAATATTTTACAATATTACTAGATTGTATATTAGTTATGATTCTGTAGTAAAAAAGATTTCAGTTATGGTTAACAGATTTTTTTTTATAACAGCAAGTCATATTTTTGTTAATACTAGAATATTCTAGTACGGTTCGAATCCCGGTATGGGCAAATATTTGTGTGATGAGCGCGAGTATTCGTTCCCGAGTCATGGATGTTTTCTATATATTTAAGTATGTATTTCTCTATATAAGTATATCGTTGCCTGGTACCCATAGTACAAGCCTAGAGCTTAGTTTGGGACTAGGTCAATTTGTGTGAGATTGTTCCTGATATTTTTTTATTGTTATTGAAATTAAAATGCTCGGGTAAGAATGCTCTCAGTGAGGATGCTTCTTTCGCAAATTCCACACACACAGCTGTAAACATGCACTAAGGAGCAATAGAGATAAATTGATGGACTAACGTCGTGCGCGTAAGTGAGACAGCCATATGTCTCACAGTAATGACGCAAAGATGGCGTACGTCACGAAGGAATGTCAATTTCATATTACGCTATCTCGCTCGCTCAAACATGGAGGCCAAAAATTTAACTAATTACGTATATTGCCAAAAAAAATGTTTTCTTTATGTTTATTTGTACTTACGAATGAAATGTGATCCCGTGTAATTTATTTTTGTGTTTTGAGCTGTTAAAGCACCTTAAAAACGCGCGATGCGGCATGTTTTTCGATCGAGCGACGTCGCACGTGTTGACAGATCGGTGACAGCCGGACAACTGTGACGCAGTTGCTAAATATAGGCGCTCAGCGCCTATATTTAGGTGCTCAAACCCGCGCGTCGGTAACGTATCTTCTTCTTTTTGTTTTCATCTAAGGACATTCCTAATCTAGTGGATCTTTATAAAACCCAGCCGGCCTTGCTACCGGCGGCATGGCGCGGCGAGTAAATACTAGTCCATATCTGGGGTTCGAACCCGCAGTCTTGGCGTAGTAGGCCAACGCTCCAACCATCAGTCTATTCAGACGGCGGCAGCCGTCCCGGAATTACGAAGCATATTGCGCGGGAAATCTTTTCGAGTGAAAATACGAGGAAAATTAATTTTCCCGGATATTAGACCCAGCTGGATCGATTCTTGACCACGTAAACCCACATATTGTAAATTTCATCGAAATCGTTAGAGCCGTTTTCGAGAACGTTAGTACAAATATATATATACATATATGTGACGTTCTCAATATAAAGGGACCTTATGGAGCAAGGCAGTTACGCTCTTCTTATTCTTGTAACTATACGAATACTATGGTAACAGTTCTAAAAACGGCGTAAACGTCTGCTTAAATAAGGTCCCTTTTATTGGGAACGTCCCATATACATATATTCAAATGTTTTTCGTTTAATAAGTAGGATTTAGATAATCAGCACATAGCCAAGGTCGTCACGTCGCCGCTGACCTGGTCTTGCCGTTATCAGCTTCTCATTTAGAGCCAAAAAACTCAATTTCCATATAAAACGGACTCCCTGTCTGTATCTCGGCATCGAACGCGTTATGTACAGAAGCTTTGAGTAAATAGCTACTTACTCATCCTTTGTGTGGATGTTAGCTACACAATAACCTTCAGATTATACAGGATGTTCCAAAATGGGTAGGCCACATTGACACCGGAGGTAGGTCAGCTTAAGAGCCAGCCTAACATGACCTCAGTAAAAGTAGCATGGCTTTCGAGATATGCCAGTTTAAAGTTTGTACTGGAAAAGAACTTTAAACTGGCAAATCTTGAAACCTATGCGATTTTTACTAAGATCATGTTTGTTAGACAAAGCGTAACACATTTCCACACCGTTAAAAAAAAAAAGTGCCTGGTTCGGTCCATCTTAGGCTGGTCTACCTCCAGTGTCAATGTGGCCTACCCTATATATGACGCGGTCAGCCTGGTAGCCCTGCCTACGAACCAACAGTCCCGGGCTCGATTCTCGGCCAAATATTTGCGATGAGCGCGAGTATTTGTCCCTGAGTCTTAGTTGTCTTCTATGTATTTAAATACATATTTCTTTACTAGTTTTCACCCGCCGAAGTCGTCTATCGCTATACCCTCCGGAACTGTACAATTTTCAGGAATAAAAGTATCAAATGTCCCTTCCCCGGGACTCAAACTATCCCCATACCAAATTTCATCGAAATCAGTTCAGCGGTTTAGCCGTGAACGCGTAACAAACACACGAATAATATTAGTATAGATAATACCTATGAATCAACTAGCTTTTGCCCGCGACTCCGTCCGCGTAGTAGCTTATCGGTTTTCCTTTGGAAACTACCAAATTTTTCGTGATAAAAAGTATCCTATATGTTAATCCAGGGTACAAGCTATATCCATTCCAAATTTCATCCAAATCCGTCCAGCCGTTGCAGCGTGAAAGAGTAACAAACTAACACACACACAAACTTTCGCATTTATAATATTACAAGGATAATGTATAAAATTGTCCCTTGATATTTTATTTCTACATACGTACCGTTGTAAATTACCCCACTTGTGGGTAAATAAAATCTAAAACTCCTCAACTTCCCACAAACGGTTAACAAACTCTATATCAGATCAACACAATACGATGTCGTGTTTGACCAGTAGGTGTACCAAGGTCGACCGGTTAGCTGCGCATGCGCACCGATTAAGAAATGCGCCTTCTAATAGATAAAACTACGCCTCCGAAAAATCAAGTTATAGAGTATTTTATTACACAACTAGCGATCCGGCCCGGCTTCGCACGGATAGCAGAGCATATACCCACCTAAACCTTAATGAATTATCATGAATCACTCCGTTCATTCGTGAAAACCAAATGAAAATCCGTTCAGTAGTTTTTGAGTTTATCGCGTTCAGACAGACAGACAGACGCGGTGAGGGGAGGGCGTTGTTTTATAATAATGTATAGTGATACTAACCGCCTGCCTCACAATCATCAAGTAAAGTATCTGTCAAATAAATTTCTTACCCTTTCTTACATTTGAAAATAGACAAGGAGAGCACTATCTTTAACTGACAGATTAATTTACTTGTCGATTGTGAAACAGGCCCTAAACAAACAACACACTATCTTAGGGCCTGCGCAAACCGGCGGAGCGCAGAGCAGATCACTTTAAATTTATCAATGTATATTCTTCCCTATTTTAATTACGATAAGGTATAAATTTAGAGCCGCAGCCGCAGAGTAGAAATCCCCCGTGATGCTCCGAGGTCGGTCTCAGAGCATTCAAATTTATACCTTATTGTAATTAAAATAGGGAAGAATATACATTGATAAATTTAAAGTGATCTGCTCTGCGCTCCGCCGGTTTGCGCAGGCCCTTACAAAATCACTAGGTACATATATTATAAAACAAAGTCGCTTCTCGCCGCATATAGGATCACTTTGTTGTCCGTCTGTCTGTCTGTGTGTCTGTCAAGACCCCTTTTCTCAGGAACGCGTGGAACGCGTATCAAGTTGAAATGAATATCCAATACTCCTTAGTATTGGATATTCATTTCAACTTGATCTGCTATCCCTTGGATCAGTGAATAAATCAAACAACTAAGTCAACGCAATAAAAAAAATACGGCCGTTTATGCCGCATATTTAAGGGAAGCTCAAGGGAATCAAAACCTATAGGGTACTTCCCGTTGAGTTAGAATCATGAAATTTGGCAAGAAGCAATTTGGAAACAAGTAAAGGAAAAAATCCGAAAACCGTTAATTTGTAGTTACATTACATAAAAAATAGGTCCAGGATAAACTGACACTTACTAAGTACGATATTGCGTGTCAGTTTATACTGGACTTTATATTTATATTGTATTCCCGTGATTTACGAACTATTTACATACCAAGTTTGTGCGGAACCCTCGGTGCGCGAGTCCGACTCGCACTTGACCGGCTTTTTTTTACAGAATACTAATTCTACGCGGACAAAGCACAAAAAGTAAATAATACAATGACATCGTAAAATTAAAGTACAAAGGCGAACTTAACCTTAAATGGGATCTCTTCCAGCTAACCCTGAAGTAGATGAGTAAGCTATTGACCTTACTCATCTAGGGTTAGACACATACAAGTTTTGCACAAAAAGTAACAAAAAAAAAAATTCAAATTAAACTAACATCAATTAGATATACCTATTGATAATACAATGTAAAAATACATTGAAGAGTCGCGGTCAATAATAACGTGTAATTAGCGATCGTATCACTTATCTATTTAATGTGCAATAAAGAAATGATTATATAGTATTTATAATCGCACAACCTTGAAGTTTCCCCGTAAATATTCACGATGTCTACAACGCACGCGCACATACGAGATATCGAAGGATGTTGTGTTCAAGGAATTCCAATGTTATTAATAACGACTTTATCATAAAGATAGTGCGAATGTACGTCGCACATACGTGCAAAAACACATGGTGGTACGTCACTGTGTTTTGTCGAAAGATAGATAAACATTTCTTAAAAAAAGTAAAATTTTCATTTTTTTTCATTTCATTTATTCCAATAACAAATACATTTTGTGTCGGAAATTTTACAACTAAAACTAAATAAAAAAAAAATTGATAACATGCATATACTTAATTATAATTTAATTGTTTATTTATTCTAATTAACAAATTCGTCTATATCATAGAAGCATTTCTTCAGCAAATAGTTACTGAGGCGGGTTTTAAAAAGACAAACACTAAATATACTTTTTAACTCGCTAGGCAGGCTATTAAACATTTTTACCGCTTGATAACGAACATTGTGATGTATCACTCTCAGTTTGGGAGCAATCAACACAGACATGTCCTTCCTACGTGTCAAACATCTCGCCTCTCTCTCTGTCCTTGTCAGTCTCATACCTCTCTGGGTGCTTAATTACGCTCGTAAGCAATGCGAAGATATAGAGACACGGGACAGTAAGAATGTTAAGTCTCTCAAAGTGCTCCCGACACGACAGCCAGGAGGGAATACGTACTATTGTTCTGATGGCCCGCTTCTGTGAAAAAAAAAAAAGATAAAAGAAAAAAGCCTTTTTAAAATTATACGCATAGCTCTTACCCCATGATACTGTACCTTAAGCGCGATTCTACGAGAGCATAGTACACTCTTCGTTCTTCGTTCTTCAAAACCGTCTTCAGAAAAAAAAACACAAAAGGCAAAATTCCTAGGAGGCCGGTCTTTATTTAACCCTTTTTTCAGTGTTTTTTGTTTGAATTGCGTTTTTGAGTTGTGATGTGAGGCGCTTTTTTATCGCGCTTCAGGATTAACCGTTTTTTTTTATTCGAAACCGGTTAATTAGAAAATAACTTTATTCATTTATGCGAGTACAATGATAACGGTTTGGAATCGGAATCCGAGCCTTGATATGAAAGCACCGTATCAATTTCGTAGCTAACTTTTGCTACGAGTGTAGCACGTACTCGCTTTTCAGCTACGTAGCGAAAATCCGCTAGCTACGAAATGGGCCTACGAGTATATAAAAAAATCTGAGTTTGAAGACTTTCAAGTAACGTAGCCTTTTTCTCTCGCTACCGAGGAGACTTAAGAGTGAAAGGGATAGGGATAGTTCTTCGAATTAATGAATGTTAACGTCATGAAACGACTATTATTCAAACAAATAAGCGATATCAATGCAAATTTATATTATAGACGGCTCTACTCCAGACTCAAAACAAATCCGCAAATCTTAAACCAAACAATATTTATCTAATACGTTCGTGCTCCATGAAGGTCAAACATCTACTGAAGAGTGAAGATAAACAAACATGGCGTCGTGCATTGAACCTAGCAACGCAAAGTTAACCGTGCAGTCATCGTCGGCGCTATAAGAAAACACTAAGTTAAATTAGTATGAGAAAATGTTCGTTCAATTTTAAGCCAGCGGCAAATGTAAGTTTGTTTTGTTGAACGCGGGAAATAGTATTCGATTTTCAAATGTCGGTGTTGCAACGGTTACAAATTAAATGGAAGTGGGTGTGATTGGAGCCATGTGCTCTGCGTGATATAGCTTACAACATTCTGACTTTTCAAACTTAAAATAATAACATTTAATCAAAATATTTTGCATGTTGATTTAGAAGTCGACTGAATACTGATTCTGATATCTACTTTAAGACCTTGTAACGTATTCTAAGCAAATAAATATTTCATTTCATTTCATTTCTGATACTCTAGTACATTTTAATAAAAATGCGTACAATTTATTTGGGCAGTGTGCTATTATTTCATCTTAATATGTTCAGCTGTTTATGCGTAATTAATTAATTGAAATCTGAACAACTTCGTAAACTTTCACATTTACTGACAGGTAAAAAAAATGGCCGACCCGTTTTCTGTTCATACAAAAATGAACAAATATGAGTTTTTAAATCAAGTGATTAACAGCTAATTAACCTAGGTAGCGGAGTACAATTTTTTTTTTCGAAAATGATTTTCAAATCTCAATAGCGGTTTGAAAACCTACCCGTTTTCTGTTCATACAAAAATAAACAAATATGAGTTTTTAAATCAAGTGATTAACAGCTAATTAACCTAGGTAGCGGAGTACAATTTTTTTTTTCGAAAATGATTTTCAAATCTCAATAGCGGTTTGAAAACCTACCCGTTTTCTGTTCATACAAAAATAAACAAATATGAGTTTTTAAATCAAGTGATTAACAGCTAATTAACCTAGGTAGCGGAGTTCAATTTTTTTTTTCGAAAATGATTTTCAAATCTCAATAGCGGGTTGAAAACCTACCCGTTTTCTGTTCATACAAAAATAAACAAATATGAGTTTTTAAATCAAGTGATTAACAGCTAATTAACCTAGGTAGCGGAGTACAATTTTTTTTTTCGAAAATGATTTTCAAATCTCAATAGTGGGTTGAAAATGGCATTTCCATCCTTACGTGCTGTGCTTACGGTGGAAAGTGATTTTTTTCATTGCATTTCTTAACAAAAAATGTAAATACCGTAAAAAAGATGACATAAAGTGAAATTAAAATTAAAACCGGCCAAAAAATACGGATAATATAATATAAACTCCTTGTTAAATTCTGTTTTGCTAGAAAGAGATAGAAACAAATCTGTAATTTTGGTAATTTTTATAGTTATTCGAAAAATACTAATATAATAATAATTTCTCTACTGTTTGTTACATTAATGACTTTTTATTAAAGCGAAAAAAAAATCGTGCATATTGCCTATTGGTCAAACACTCACTTCATTTTTGACACGTTCCTAGACCATGGAATAATCTTATACAGCCATTAAAATATTTCTATACATAGTGTCAAAAATAAAATGGCTCATTTTAGTATGACAATAATTAAGACAAAGTAAGGAAATAACAAAAAAGTAACATTTTTGTTTAATTCCTCTCAGTCTAAATGAAAAGCCGTGTTTAATTTAAACTTAAAGTATCCATCGGGCTTTCAAACTACGGACGCATTCACTGGCGCACGGTGCAGCCGAAATATCCGATCACTTTCATCCCTTGGTTAACTGTACTTATAATATCAAATCCAAGGGCACACCAGACAGGCCGCCGGCAGACTCAAGTATGCCGTCCAAAATCTGTGGCGAAATTATATGGAATCATACGAGAAACTCAGTCTTGTGTTCTTGTGAACTGACAGGCATAGATCGGCCGGCAAACGTATTTGCTTATATTAAACTTCTTATAAGTTATTTGAAAACGGGCAAGATACCAAAAACATTTGCTATGTGTGTATTGAAAGGATAAATTTTGCTCCATGAAATTTTTGACTGAATACAGTACTTACCCCAACGAAAAATGTTAAGCACTTAACATCACACTGATCATAGAATCACAACCACAATTAAGTCATACATAATGACATATGTTTAGTACAAAATATGTAAGATATTTCGAGATTTCAGTTTTATAACCTTTAATATAATTTATATGACCGAAACAGCCATATACAGTACCAGGAGGGCATAGTCTGTGAGCTATCGATCCGCCAGAACCTTTCTTTGTCCAAGGTCAAAAACCTAGACGTCTCGCCGAGTTCACCGAACCTGCGTGTTTTGAAAATTATCCCGAATCTCCTGCGTGCTCTCATCTCCTAGTACTTCAGATGGAATAGTGCCTGCGAAATGGGCACTAGAAGCTGGATTCAGCAAGTCTAGATTAAAAAAAAAAAAGAAAAAATATCGAGGTTTGAATTTTCAGGACTTCAAGAAATACATACATACTATACACATCTGACCTAGTCATTTCTATACACTACTAGCATTTGCCCGCGACTTCGCCCGCGTAGAAGCCGTATATCACTTTCCCTCAGGAACAACAGTCTAAATTTCCGGAACAAAAAGTCCGTATGTTCTACCTATCTCACTGTAACAAATTTCACGTCGATCGGTCGAGGCGCTACGCCGTGAAAAAGTTACTTTCGCATTTTTAACCAACTTTAAAATAAAAGTCTCAATGAGGGCTATCACATGTGAATTCGCCGCTAGAGGCGCTAGTGTAGCGAGAAAGTTACCGCTTCTTAGCGTCAGACCCTAACATTCGTAAACTTTCTCAGTTTCGTAACGAAAATTAGTCATACATTTGTATCATTATCATTAATTTTCGTTACGAAACTGAGAAAGTTACCGTTTTTAGGGTTCCGTACCAAAATGGTAAAAAAAGGAACCCTTATGGTGAGACTTCGTTGTCTATCTGTCTGTATGTCACAGCAATTTTTCTCAGATATTACACAAGCTATCATCTTGAAATTTGGCATAGTTGTTTAACTTACTTGCCCACATCTGTATATGAAATTAATTTTATAAATAATTGTAAAGGGGTCTAGAATAGGGGGTTGAAAAATTAAATTGATTTAATTATATCAAGTGGGGTGTCATATGAAAGGGCTCTGCACATTTCAAAATCATTTTTTTTTATAATTTTCCGTGACATACATACTTTTTGATTTATAACCAAAAATGTTCAAAAAATTACCGTTCAAAAAAAAAAATCCTAACTAACAGATTAACTTTTACGGGAAAAATAAAACGAAATGTTCAAAATGTATAGTTTTCGAGAAATTGACAAAAAACTTTAAAGATAGATCTTAGAAGAGAGAGAGAGATAAAATTTAGGCAAGTCGAAATGGACCTTATTGCATACAAATATAACATGAAAAATTTTTGAAGTACGGATTAAATACGGAACCCTCGGTGCGCGAGTCCGACTCTCACTTGACCGTTTTTTTTTTTTAACTTAAGCCTTGACAGTCCTTAACTATCACTTTTTTTTGAACTTCACCCGTACACATCACTAAAATCGCAATTTTTTGTCAGAAACTTCGATGGTCAAGGCCAATTGTTACTAGGACAATATAACACCAAAGAGTGAATAATGGACCTACTTATCGGGAGTGCTAAAGTGCTTGCATTTCGCCGTAAATATTTATACATATGGCTTTCCAACGATGGTGAAACTTGCGTTCGCGCCAAAGCATGTCTTAAATGCGTCATATCATAAGTGAAAACAACATTATAAATAGCTGTAATATTTCCAATATCTTCTCAAATAAAATTGGCTATTTGACTGACTGGTCAAATCAGCAACTTTTATTGAAACGTCAAAACGATCCGATAGTATGAAGTTAGTGTGAAAATAGGAAAATGTGACGTCACAATTTTCAGTGTTCCTTAATAAAGTTTTTGTTGAATTAAAAATCGTTTAAATTACAAAAATAAACGACAGCTAGGTTATTTTCGAAAGCTTGATTTAGTGGTAGTGTAAAAATAATTTTTTTTGACATTAGTCAAATAGCCTATTCTATCGCCTAGCACTTTCTGCTATGCTAGTAGGTATCTAAGCAGTTTCTCATTTTTTTTTGACCCCCGATGCAAAACTGAGGGGTCCAATATCTGGTCTGTGGCATCATAGCTTCCAAACGGATGAACCGATTTTGATTTAGTTTTTAGTCGTAGTCTTCGTCAAAAGCCATAACTGTATTAATTAAGTGAACAACAAGTCCTTGCAGACGTGAACAGACCGGACCCCACAAACAGCACCCGTTCACGAGTATGACGCGTATCTCAGCCATCGCCTTCCTCAACCTTGTGTTCGGGAAGGGAAAGGAAGGCAAACCTTGGGGGAGGCCTATGTCCAGCTGTGGACGTGTCAGCTGAAATGATGATGAAGCAGGGGTCGCAATATGTGGGGATATATGTATTGAACAGTCATTGTATAAACAAATGCGTTTGCCTCGATGTTCAATTTAAAATTAGCATAGTTATCTACGTGTTGATAGCGCATACCCGCAGAGCATTGACATGTTTATCATTCCGGCAGACAACCTAAACTTACTGAGTTATCTACTACATTGTTTCTTAATAAAATATGTTTACAAGATGTAGTATGTAAAAAAAAAACACGGGCAAGAGCGTGTCGGGCCATGGTCAGTGTAGGGTTCCGTCGCCATTACTACAAATACAAATAAAGTGCACCAGCAAAAGAGCGTATCTTCATGTCACTTACGCCCTTTTGTTGAGAAGCGCAGTTTTTCGGCAATGACTCAAAAACGGTATATCGGATCATGTTGAAAATAATTTTGGTTTAAAGTTTGTTTTTTAGGGTTCCGAAGCCAAAATGGCTACAACGGAACCCTTATAGTTTCGTCACGTCCGTCCGTCCGTGTGTCACAAGCATTTTACTCAAAAACTACATAATGTATATTGATGAAATTTGGAGTATAGGTGTCTCGTATAAGCCGCCACTTAGTTTTGTAGTTAAATAATAGAAATAAGTATTTCTAGGGTGTGGCACTCTATATCATCATCATCATCAGCCGCAAGACGTCCACTGCTGGACAAAGGCCTTCCCCAAGGTTTTCCACAACGACCGGTCCTCTGCTGCTGTCATCCAGCGGTTTCCCGCGACCTTTATCAGATCGTCGGTCCACCTTGTGGAAGGCCTGCCGACACTCCGTCTCCCGGTTCGCGGTCGCCACTCTAGAACCTTTCCGCTCCAACGGCCATCGGTTCTACGAGCGATGTGCCCCGCCCACTGCCACTTAAGGTTTGCTATTCGGTGAGCTATATCAGTTACTTTAGTTCTCCTGCGGATCTCCTCATTCCTGATTCGATCTCGCAAGGAGACACCTAGCATAGCTCTTTCCATCGCCTTTTGAGTGACCTTGAGCCTTCTTATGAGGCCCATTGTAAGCGACAAGCATATACACTCTCATAGGCACTCTATATACATGTAACAAAAACTGAGAAAAAAATAATTTCAGCCAACATCAACGTGTCATGTGCAGTTCAACTGCACAGGCAAAACTGCGCATGCATACCCTAGTGTGCATAGCCAGCTTTACGATATATTTGGCCACTTTCACTGCTCCTATCTATTTGATGCCGACTGTAGGCACAAACCTATTACGATAGTTCACTCCACACAGTTCGCGTTTTAATCAACGAACACTACGTGAAAGCGACCTCGACTTTATCCCTCCTTATCTAATCGAAGCTGCGATAAAATTAGAGTAGGTACATAACAAGGCTCAGTGCGGAAACTGGTAGGCTTTTGCCCATTTTCAAGGTCTTCGTTTTATCTTACGGCGATAACAATTTAAATAGATATAACCTAACCCGAAAATTATCCGTATTTTTTGGTCGATTTTAAATTTAAATTTCACTTCTCTCATTACGGTATTTTCATATTTCGTTAAGTAATGCGATACAATTTTTTCATGCGCAATCCCAAATTGATTCAACTACGCCAAATTTCAAGATGGTAGCTTCTGTAATTGCTGAGAAAACCTGCTGTGACAGACACACGGAAAAGGAAAACGGAAATGGTATACCCAGTTAAAAACAATTGCAGGGTACACATTCGTTTTGCACTCAACTTAAAAAATGGCTGATAAGCCGGCGTTCTATGACGAATGAGTTTTACTGTCATAAATAACCTACCCACTAACTTATTTAAATTTTTGACTAGTTTATTGTTAGTGTTAGGAAACCAGACATTGTAATAAATAACAACAATAATAATAATAACAATTATATAAATAATAATTATAATAGAATAGAATAGAATAGAAAAAAACTTTATTCACTTAAATAAGTATGCCGTGAACCCAAAATACAATAAAGAGACAAGATAATAATAATTATAATAAGCAATAATAACAATAATTTTTGACATGTAATATTTTGATATTTAATAATAAACGAGTATGAGTATGGGTGCCTGCTTTATTATTTTTGGTACGAAACCCTAAAAAGATCAGGCACAGAACTCTAGTATCTAAGTTCCTGTGACCATGCTTTTACAAAACTCCGTTTATTGTTACCCGAAATCCATTCATCCAACCATCCATCAATCCATCCAAACTTTCACATTTATAATATTATTAGGATATATGTATGTGACCCAAAATCGGATGTTCCGCTCTAGCCCCTAAACTATCGGACCGAATTTTTAATAAAATGGGGCGTCATATGATTCGTCAAAAACGTGCGAGCGTCATAGGCTAAAATATTAAAAGGGTGCGTCAGTCGACAGTCTCGTTTTCGTTTTTGAGGTTACGTTAGGTAATACTATTTTTGGATTGGACCTAGGTTGTCCCGTTTTTCGGGCATGCATTTTTTCCTTGTTCCGTATCTTGGCGAAACCAATATGGCCCGCGTCAAAGAGCCTGCGAACGCGCGAAAGTTGCGTAGACACAGCAGACTCCACATTCGCGCGTAATAAATAAATCAACGAAGACAAATTCTCTTTTAAATCAGAAAGGTAAAAACTTAAAATATTTGTAAAATAAGAAAAAAAATAATTTAAAGACATAATGCATGCAAGCTTACACCTAAACAAAATAAGATAAAATTAAAAAAAAATAAAACACAAAATGATTCCGCCGGCATTAATGTAGACATAATTGTAATATGAAAATGTACACAGCAGTAAGCCTGCCGAGGCAACAACTTCGTCCATATTCGTCGCGCGCGCGAACTATACTGTGAACACAATTGTGAACACTGCGAATGCGGAGCCAAGAAGAGTTCACGCGCAATTCGCCGCGAATTGCGCGCGAATGTAGAGCGCCCATGATATCACCGCGCGTCGCGCGAACGCGTACGCATATTCGATCGAATGATGAGTGCGCGTCAGTGAGTGACTGTTAATTTTGATTTTTTTACGGCCTGCCCCGTATTTTAACCTCGAATCCCGAATTTTGAACGCAGTTGTCCCGTAAAACCGGAAATCAGACCTGGTCACCCTAATTGGACCTTAAAAAGATCAGTACCTCTACCATGAGTTGCTATCGAAAACTCGTGTTACGTTCTACAGTCGATAGCGAGTAAACGTCCTTCGAATAGTTTTTGATTAAACTCGTACCATGAGTCACATAAACGTTTACTATTCTCGCTAACGTTAACTCGATAGTTCGTGTAGTTATCGTTACGTGTGCCTAATTTCACACCAAACGAAGTTGTCTCTTTCTAACTACAATAAAAAGACAGAGTAAGGATGATATTGGGCTAAAAGATAAGTATCCATGTCATCCATTTAAAAATATAGAAATAACCCTGCTAATTTAAAAAAGTGCCCTAGAGCAGTGTCACTATGTAAGTGTAAGTGATTCTTGAATTTGTTTTGATTTTTTTGTCAATGTGACAGTTCATTCATACGTCTGTGTATAGTCAAATTAGACAAAAACTTATTTATTTATGTGCCGAAAGTTATAATATACTTACATATAAGTCATTAATTTCATATCTCATGGCATTCTTTTAAAAAAATGCTTTACAGGAAGAAGTTACTGAAGTGGCACTAGAAACAAATGACAGCCTATCAATTTTCCTGCTAAATGAATAACTTGCTCAACAAACTTGTTCCAGTAAGTTTCCCTATCATTGTTACTATTGAAATAAAATAAACAATTTATTATATATATTTAAGATAAAAATTCATTTAATTCATGTCCTAGGAAAGATTATTTCAATGTGTTTTTTTTCACTGCAGGCGTTGGAGACTGGAATCTACTTGTACCACTTGTACCAGGGACATCAGCTCAGCCCTCCTTTTTTCCACCATTGCTTGTGGCTAACAGCACTTGCAGTGAACAAGACTTGGTGGACAGAGAGTATCCCGAAACAGTTAACAGCCCAGGTATAGTGACTGCAATGACAGTCAATTTCCATCAGCTCTTCAAGAAATAGGTTCCAATAAATTTTGCTGTTATTATCACATTTTAGAGTAAAATGTACCTACCTATCTAGTTTCATTAGTTAATTAAGAATTCAAAATAGTACTGTAAACGTTTTTTTATCCATTACAGCCCTGCCCGAGGTGGACGGGAGTGAGACCGGAGTAACGCACGGTGGTGAGCCTGCGGTCACAAGAACAGCATTAACAGCTGCTAATGCCAGGTGGCAGAGCCCCAAGCTCTTACCGCCCACACCGCGTCAGTGGCGAAGACGTCAGGTGCAAAACCACTAATCTCCTGTCTACAGAAGGACTCGCACCCAGACAGTCAGATTTGGCAAGGCAAGCCTTTGTCAGAGCTGACAGTGAATGGCGAGCTTTTAAACAGGAAGTGGAGCGGGAGAGGAATAGGTTAAGGGAATCAGAGTTTAGAATGCAAGAACGGTGGTTAGATTTATTTGGTAAATTTTTAGCATTAGGAAATATAATTGTAGATACTTTAGCAAATAAATAAAGATTTTGTGTAATAAATAAAGATTTTGTGTAATAAATAAAGATTATGTGTGATGTATGAGTACTTTTTATTTTTATATTAAACAAAAAACAGAAAACATGGTACAAGTATTTGGAAATAATGCATTGATGCAAGTCTTCTAACTAATTGATCCCGCGGTGCTCTCTCCATTAATAAATCACTGGTGCCTTCATTTTCCAACACTAACTCCTGGCCCTCAAATAGTTCTGATAATAATAGGTACCTACAACAAACATAATAAAGATAAGGACATATTTAGTATTAAAGTTAATATATAATCATTATCTTTCACTATAAATACCTTGACTTTCTTCAGACATATCCTTGTCATCAGGATCGGGAACATTATATTTGTGAGTGGATTTCAAATCCGTGTAGTACGTTAACGAATCGCACAAATTCTCAAAAGCTTCCTTACTGAGCCTATATCCTTTAATAAAATTTATTCTCAGTTAAATTTTGAAGTGGATTTCTTAACGTAATATTTCTCATATCAGCTTGAAATCCTCCTTGTTTTCGTCGTTCGTCTTCATAAGCCTACATATTCCACGCTAAATAATGTCTTGCCGATATTATTTGGATAGATAAATAATTGGAGTAACGTATTAAACAATAATTCTAAGTTTTCACGCACCAATTTGCTAGTGAAATAGTTAACTACAGTCGATACGGTATTTTTCGATGACATCTGTCAAATTTACGACTCATGGTACCGATGTTCTACGGCAACGGTTACAAAACGTTAGTCGCTAACGAATAGATTTCGATAGGTTATTTACCGTTGTACTCATACTAGCGATCTTTAGTTCTTTAAGTGACCGCTAGAGGAGCTGTACAATTCTCCATACAAATCGTTTACGCCGTCGCTAGCGAGTGCGGTCACTGTAAACTCATGGTAATGGTACAGAACTCTATTAGATCCCTGTGCCCACGCTTCTACAATACTCCTATTTTTACATTATATCTCTGTTAACAACAATCATATCCTCATCATACAATCAGCTCGAAATATCTCCAATTGGATAAACGGTCCAAATTTAGATCCAGGTCTATGGACTACAATTTGTTGCACCAATTGAACTAAATTGAGAGCCCATAAAGTAGTCACAGTATAAATATAGCTAAAGCAGTAAAGAAACTAAGAACAAACGTTCGAAACGTCGCACCCACACAGACGCACTTCTCAACCATTCGTCTCCACGCGACACCCGCCACTGACAGCACTGCCATGTCCGCTTATGCGTGAGCTACACGGTTTCAAACCAAATTTCATATGAGCTTAAACGCCTTTGGCAGATATCAAACAAATGGGCTTGTTTGATACCGTGTAGCAGCTCGCTTCTACCAAGGTCACTTGGTTTAAAACCATGGCTACAAACCGTGTAGTACGCGCTTTAGGGGTCTCGTTGAAACGTGCGTCTGTGTGAGTGCGAGAACCTTTTTTTTTTAAGTCGGTTAAAAATTTATCTAGCAGATAGTGTTATTTGGAGAATTTAGCTGTGGCTTATGTTGCTATTTGGTTTAGCAGGGCAATACCCAAATCTTTTATCGGCTTATAACTCATGCAACCTTGGTATTCTTTATCAACAAATTAACATGCGAATCCAACGACAATAGAATTTGCAAGTGACTCAAGGACATTACAAATACCTACGATTAGGTATACTGATATAGAAGGGCTTATTTACAACTGTGTATCTATTATAATAACAACCTTACTAACCACAAAAAGGTTTAATACAATAGGCGTTTAGTACATTTTTTTTTGTAAATAATGCCTTTCGAATTTTTTGGAAAGGTGTCAGTTGGTAGCCGACTGTACGCAACAGCAGCAGACAACGTATCACTGTGACACTACTAGTTTCTATGTGTTTCTATGAAAGCGACGTGTCGCTAGCTACGGAGGGAATTTCATAGAAATACATAGAAACCAGTAGTGTCGCGACGACAACGTCGTCTGCTGCTGCTGCGTGGAGTCGGCTACCAACTGACACCTTAAGGATCAAATGTAATGCATGGGACCAACTACAATCAGAGCACTACAAGTCGGAAGTGAGAGTCAAAGTCGTCACTTCGTTCTGTTATACGGGATTGTCACCTTTCGGGTTCCTTGGAAGAAGTACCTAGGCGATATTTCAGTGACTTTAACACTTTATAAAATAAAAAAAATTTAGAAATAAAAGAACTGGATTTATTTACGGGATTTATTTTGGACATGTGCTCTCTTCCGGAGAATTCGAATGGTACTGACGCGCATCGCTGCATTCAATTATTCCACGAACTGAAAAGTGCACATGCACTTCTCGGCTTGTGTTACTTGCAAACATTAAAGCTTTCGGCACACCAAACGCGTGTCAGGCGCGTCGCGCTTTGAACGCGGGCCCGCGCATGTCGTAAAACAACAAATCAAATTTAACCCGGCACACCAAAAAGTAACGCGTGCCTGCGCAGGGCACGCGTTCGAGCTGCTTCGCGCCGCAGACAACTCGGGCAGCGCGTCGCGTGGCGTGCACGAAGCAGGCGCGTCGCGCGCGCTGGCATGCGTCCCGTCAGCGCGGCGTCGGCGCAGGTACTAGTCGTTGTATTTTTTACAAACGCGTGGTGGGGGTACGCGCGCGCCGCGCAGCAAATCACACCGAACGCAGCCACGAGGCGAGCGCAGCGCTGGCACGCGTTCAAAACGCGTTGAAGCTGCCGCCTGCCTGCGGTGTGCCGGTGCTGCGACGCTCACGCCACGCGACGCGACGCGACGCGACGCGCCTGACACGCGTTTGGTGTGCCGAAAGCTTTAAGGGTTGTAACAGTTCGGTCAGCAAATGTGAAAGCATAAGTTGTATCTGCTTCGCCTTCAAGGCTGAAAAACTGCTAAAAGTTTGATGAAAGTTAGGCCTACTGTCCACGACGCGTAGCTGTATAAACGCTGCAAAATACGCCGTACAGCTTTCATGCAGACCGGCGTACTGACGTTGTCCACGAATCGTAGCGTAAGCGTATCGTAGCCCACATCTTTTATTCGTGATGATGTCGTCCAACGATGAAGACTTTATTTTGGCTTATTTACATGTAGGCTGCAAGCAAGCGTACAATGACGAATACGCCTATGCAGCTACATGCTTGATGAAACGTTTTTATGCATTTATTTTTAAAGACGGTTATTTATGCATTCTTTTCCAAGTTTCATTAGTTAGGTACTAGGATTCCAGAAGTTGGAGTAGGTGTGGTAGAAAACAATGTATCTATTACACATAAGTACATACATAAGTTACAGATTGTTGATATTGTTATTGTAGGTATTTCATAGTTGATGTTTGTTTACTTGTTGATCACAGGCAAACATATTTAGAGACTAATGTTTATTATCTTGTTTATAGATAGGATTAAGCGAAGAGCGTCAGTGGGGTCTCCTTCGCAATCCATATTATTGTATGCCCTAAAGTCAAATGCCATACCACTTTTACTTTAAACACTTTTGACATATCAATCATTTGTCATAATGATTATTTGCCATAATGATCTTACATCCTAATGATCATAAACCATAATATTACATTACCTAATGCTCGAAATACCTAATATGTTTTGTACTAATCTATTAACACATAAAACTTAGGAGTCATAATTTATTGGTGTAAAGTAAGAATCATTACCTATTTTACCTTAAGGCAGTTCAGACTTGGGTTAGGTTAGGTACGACGACGAGCGAAGCGAGGAGGAGTGTTAGGTAGAACTGTGACCCTAACGAGCGAGCGGAGCGAGCGAGCCGCGGACCCCGCGGAGGCCTATATTGAGTATATTAGGAAAGAGGGGTAAAAGTGAAAGGCCACATCATGTTTTAGGATACGTAACTATTAAGACAATTATGCAACCAGTATTAGGATATGTAACTGTTAGGGCACTTGATCATTAGTACTTAAGAAAATAGTGCAAATAAGCATTAGGATATTCAATATTAGGATAATCAATATTATGGCATTTACATTAGGATAAACGTTATTATGGCAAAAGATCATTATGACCACAGTTATTATGGAATTTACAAATAGGAAAAAGGATATTATGGATTCCAATATAGACCCGCGTCAGTGGCCTAGTGGCTAGCGGTGTCGACTCGTGTTTGTGAGGTACAGAGTTCGAATCCCCAAGCGGTCGCCATGTACCAATGAGTTTAACTTATGTACATTACCAGCACGGTAACCGATGGTCTTATGGTGAGGGGAATTTAGGTGGCAAAATGTGTAATCATGATTCGATTGGTTTGGTTCCCCTGTCACAAGGGTTACGGAGGTCAGACGGCAGTCGCTCCACTGTAATAACCAGACTGGATCTGGATCATGGTCAAGCGTACCCCGACGAAGAGCGAGAAAAAGCGCTAGAGGACGATAAGATAGGATTAAAAATTACGTAGGTACAATGTACGCAGCAACTAGATTGTTTTCGCCTACCATCTATATATTCTTAAGGTCCATTATCAGTTGGCGCGGCATCCTGGCAAATATGATCGTGAATGTCAAATCTTCAGGAACACACGACGCATGTATTTTTCAATCCTGCTATTCGTGAATTACCTAGTTTTACGGTGAGCGCTAGACATGCGCGAAAAAAACTTTACTGTGGGCCGGGGAACCACGCCGCGCCGCCCGTGAATAGGTTGGACAAAAAATAAAACCGACTTCAAAAATCCACTAGTTCAATAATGGCCGGGCTCCTTGGAATTGCCTATTCGGTGCCAAGTAGGTAGATACTGTGAAGGTTTGTTAGTATTAACGAACTGGCTGCATTTGTTCGTACCAAACGAATAAATGTGTGATTTGAAATTATTCGTTCCGGTTTCAGTTTTGTTAAGCGAGGAGTATTATTTTAGTCATTGAATGGACCGATCGTACGTATATTGATATCTATATATATAATATAGAAGAATCCCTATATCCCTTGGTCACGCACGCAATAACTTGAGAACGGCTTGGCCAATTCGGCTATTTTTTTTCCAAATACCTATTCCTTGAGGTCCGAGGAAGGTTCTTATGAAGAGAAAAATTGGATATTTTAACTTTAAGGGGGGGAAATGGGAGGGGGAACTTTAACCAAAGCGAAGCGAGGTCGCTAGTTGAAAATAAAAAGAGACAGCAAGAAGTTATTGCTTTAATTTCAATTATATCCCCAACAGTACCTACATGAAATATATCCAAGCCGGTGTCAAGTAGGTAGGTACACACACAATAGCAATGTAACCTGATTCTTGCCACCGACTTCGATGTACCTATGTAATGTAGTGATTGGAAATTCGACCTATTCCTTGAAAGGGGATATAGGTACCTACTAGAGATAATTTGCAATAATTTTGTCCCGATAAAAGGGGTTCTAATGTCACTGATTTTCGAGTTAATTATGGTTTTCGCTTATTTTTTAAAATTTCCGTTTTGACCGAAAACTGTCAATTGTGAAAAAAGTACTTCACTCTGGGAACTAAAATTGCACTTTTCTAATAGCTGATCATTCTGATCAATGAGCGAATCTTTAAAAAAATGCATAACGCAAATTCCAAAAACCGCAAAAATAAAAGGTTCTTAAATCACTTTTAATTCAATCAATCAAACTGAAGCTGACGTCGCGAATGGGCTTAAATTTGAGCGTCCATCCTTCCTTCCATTTAGTTGACCATTTTTAATAGACAGACGAAAAACGGACTGGCGCTTATGCTGTTACATATATGGCAAAATAGTTTCAGTACAATGAGGTTTTACATCTTTTTGAGATAATCACCAAGTTTCTGCTTAACTTCTAGGATGTTTCAATTTAGCCGCGAGCAACGCCGCGTGAAAGTTAGTGATGTATATTTTAGACTATTGCCGAAAGAACAAATTTAAATTGAACAGATATTGCTCTTTCGACAATAGGTTTCTGATAATTATGTGGTTATGGTTTAAACACAGAACTTGCTTTTTTAGTTAGTTAAATACATGAGACGTAGTAGGTAGGTATCAGATATTTCGAGGCCAATTTTTGATAGTGACTTTACCGTAAGTTTATGAACATTTTGGCATAGACCTTATCGGAAGTCTGAACATGCCTTCTTTTGTTTATAAACATCGTTAGTAAACAAAATGTCTACCGATCAATAGGTAAAGGTACCAGGAAATCATGACAAGCCAAGAGGCTCGCTTATTTACTACGACGAAAACGCTACCAAATTAGGAAGTCTCAGTTTCCTTGTAATTGTTAAGATGAGAACGTATTTACAACATGGAAGACTAATTCCGCAAACGAAGATAATCACGTACGCACACGTTAATGTCCTTACTCGTTAATTTTATTTAGTGACGCAGAAGTACTGCGTACACACTTGTACGATTCTAAAAGGCTCACCGATTCTGACGCCATATTTAAAGAAAAGTGCATCATACAAGTAAACAAAGACAGCTGTTGCGAAATCACAGCAAATTAACTGCGTAATTAAATAAGACAAGCTAAATCAGGGCCTAATCGGGCGTGAAATAGAATAACGAAGTAGATGTGAATCAACCCGCAAATCTAATATCGTCACAGCTTGTAGCGTCATTGTTTATTTACGCTTACTTACCGCTCAAATCTTCGATGGTGTTCAGCTTCCGCGTCGCCATTTTCAAGATAAACGCAATCACTACACTTGAGACTTCGTTTTTCGATAGAAATTAACACTTTTTAATAATGTTTCGCGATCTTTTTGCGTATCAAACACGATCAACAAGGCGTACGTGGTCGTGCGCCTTTGTTTTCTGTTTTGACAGGATGGAGGTGCGAAACCAAAATATGGTGTGAGGAAACTGACCAATAATCGCGAAGTCGATGACGACGACAAGCCACGATTGGTTTACATTTTGTAAACAAAAGTTAATGTTGCCGAGTTACAATTTATTTAGGGCTTCAAAATTGTATATTCCCAAAAGTATAATAAATACAGTGCAAATGATCACGTTTGCTCTACTTAGTGTTTCAGCCTTATTTATTTACAGACTAAATCGAAATGATTATTTAAAACAAGTCACAACATCGTTATCAAATATTATCTTTGCTCGGGTCATCGGCCTCCAAACTGTTTGTTATCCTATGACAAAATCTATACACTATAAATACAAGGCAGCTTAGTGATTTTAAATTATTTCAAACGGGAAACCTTAAGCAATCATTTTCTTAAATTACAATAATCAAACAAAATTGTAAAATAATAGTAAGCTATTTTTGTGGCACGGCAACATAACGTTATTCGTTCGTTATCTTGTCTATGACATGACATTTATTTTATATTACTGTGGTGTGTGATGTGCGGACGTTGACCGAACAATTTTGCGTGAAATAATCATAATTTATCCTCAGTTATGAGCATTAATAGTGTTGACGATGGCCGGTCTTTATGCAAAGGCCTGGAAGACGTGGACAGTCCTCGGTAAGTACCCTACTTCTTTCATAAAACCACTAATCTCACCTGTTACCTATGACAGCTGATTTTTCGGCGCTAAAAGTCAAAAGGCGCGAAACGTGTCATGATTTATTTTCTCTTGCTATTCAAAAAATACTGATGATTCGTGTTTATTTTAGGAAACGTATGCACATTGAAAGCCCGGCGCGTAAGAGTTGGAGTTTGACCGACAGAAAAACCGATCAAGAGGCAAGTAATATAGCGTCGAAAAAGTGACGTTCCCGCTCTTTTCAATGAGCACTTTTACCGTTAAATCTACTATTATCCTCGTACCTTCCTATCCTTGATCTGAAATACAGATCCTATATGCCCGTTTATGTGGTCATTAACCCTTAATTACCTAAAATTATTGATTAATTTGACAATAACCAAACCGACACACGTCGACACGTATGATGTTCCTAACGATCATGTTTCCTAAATTACCTGTGTATATTAGTTGTTGCTTCCGCAAAACCGCAAAGTTGAACATCTAAAGTAAGGAACTCTCCTTATAGAAATAAATGTTAGGTTAAGCTCAATGAACTTGCCACTACTCACATCATTGGACCAAATTTTATTACTGATTGACAGGTGATGAAACCCGTATTTCGCAATTTTAAAACAATTATACTCTCAAGCATGATATAAAATATGTGATTCTCGCATGCCTGGTGACGGATCCATCCATTAACTTGGAGTATCTTTCTGTACCTATTCTTGCTAGCTTTGTAGACAGAGTCACTACTAAAGTTTTGTTGTACTGCCTTCAGGTATTGCAAGAAATGGGAGTGAGCTTCTTGGATTTAGAGGAGAATGAGCAGACGGCGGAAGCGGAAGTCATCAACAGTCCTGTAAGTCTCATCGTCTCGAGTATCTGTCTATCCAGTAAAGAGGTTTTATTTTTATATGTAAAAATAGGTATCCTGTCATTTCACAAACAAATCATTTGGCAAACTGCTTTTTTTCCGAGATTAAATATTTCAGGACCATTGTGTAGTTTATAGATAGGTTAGGTTAGTTTTGTAAAAATCCTGAAATATTTACAGGTATAAAACCGTCTTCAGGAACCCACTAAAAAGGGTTAAATAAAGACCGGCCTCCTAGGAGCCCTAGGAATTGCCTATTTAGTCCCGGCTAGGTACATGAAATATATCCAAGCCGGTGTCAAGTAGGTATACACAATAGCAATGCCACCATGATTCTTGCCACCGACTTCGATATATTTCATGTACCTAGTTGTTTGCTTGTCCTCGCCTGCAATTCCTTTTCCAACATATAAGTTATATTCTTTAGATTATAGGGCTTGTTTTTAGCTTTTCAGTTGATATTTTTAAAGCAGTCAGGTATTTTGATTTTTAAATTATTTCAGAGTCTTTATAAAACTCCAAAATGTAGGCTGAAGATGTGTCTTTCTTTTTTTCACGGACAGAGGTAGTCGCGCCAACTGACGCGTCCTTCCCCGAGACTCAAATTATCTTCATACCAAAATAATCGAAGTCGGTTCAACGGTTTAACCGTGAAACTACTAGATAACGGATGGCTTTCTTTTACCCTATTCTCCGTTAGATGTCGCTTTTCAAACTAAGAACGTCAAACGAAATTTCGGCTAAGTAATAATAACATATTTTTCACAGCACAAGCCAAGTTTAAAACGGAAGCATGACATCGAGAACGTGAACCCCAACGTGATCGGCGTGTCCCCCCGCCCCAAGTGCAGCCCCCGTAGCCCGAGGGCCAAGGGCTGCAGCCCCAGCCCGGGGCCGTCCAAGGCGAAGAGCCCGAGGACCACCGAAAAATGTAAGCTCGAGCTTAGATACTTTTTTTTTTTATATATGGCTTTCACATCTGCCACTGATACTTTCTGATCTGATACTTTTCTTATGAGGCAAAAAAATTGCTGAATGTTCAATGTCCGTCATGTCAGGTGTACTGTCCGCCATCTTAATTCTACTGTTCGTCATTTTGAGTCTTACTGCCCGCTATCTTGAGTCAAGTATCTGCCATCTTGTCCGCCATCTTAGGTCCTATACACCATTTTGAGTATATAGTCCGCCATTTTATTACTACTGTCCGCCATCTTGAATCTAGTCCGGCATCTTGAGTCTACTGTCCACCATCTTAGATTTTATGTCCGCTATCTTATGCTTACGGCCTGGCCACGACTTTAAGCGGCGAATTCTCTCTTCATTGCACGGTCGATACGCTCACCGCGCAGTGGTTAACTGACGGTACACGCAATGTATAAGAAAACTCGCTTGCCGCTCAGCTGGGCGCGCGAAGTCCTCGCCAGGCCCTTAGGTCTACTGTCCGCCATCTTGAGTAGTCCGCCATTTTATTGCTATCCTCCGCCATCTTAGACCTTCCGTCCACGTCACAATACGTCACTCAAACCAGTTGCAAGCTTTATTTAACTTGTCAGATATAATTTTGGTAATTATTTCCAGCAAAACCCCTCCAACCCACATCAGACTTGGAGTCCACGTTGCTTCAGGACTACATCGTGGAGGAGGAGACCCCGATGGGCCAGTCGGTGGCGCTGGCGCCGGGCCGCGCGTACCCGCCCGCGCCGCCCGAGCCGCGCCGCGCCCGCGACGTGCCCGACCCGGCTCCTCGCTGTGAGTATTGACTTGCTCTTCACACTTTCAAGGGGGTTTTTAACCCCCGACGCAATAAAGGAGGGGTGTATCTGTGTATCTGTCGGTGGCATCTTAGCTCCTAAACGGATGGACCGATTTTGATTTAGTTTTTTTTTATTAGAATGGTGACTTAATCGAGGGTGTTCTTAGTTTGGTTTGATGAAAATCCGTTAAGCCGTTTAAAAGTTATGAGCTCTGATCACGATTTTGTCGGGAGTTTTTTAATACTGGAAATCTTCTAGTGACGAAGTCCCTCCAGTGAAAATGTACGTGCTTGGAGCCCGTTGAAGTTTTTGCTCATTGCTTCGAGGGTTTTTTGGTAATGATGTCGGGGGTTTTTTCATGACAGTTGTCATGGAGGAGGCACACAGCCTGATGATAAGTGGGCTCTCAGGTCCGAGGATTGCAGTCTTAAAGCGTAAACACAGAGCGCGGGCGTATTGACGTTACATTGCTCGTAATACACGCTATAATGGGGATGATGACTAATTTTATTTCTTTGACGATCAGGATCACATAATCAAAAAATTACGGTGATATTATATTGAGTTGAAATGTCGCATGACGTCACGTCTTGGTACAACTTGGTACAATTTTCACACAGATGCGACGTCACGAGCCCCCACTCCCGAACTTTGACTCGCTTTTGATTGATAAAAGAAAAAATACGTGTTCAATATTTTTTGATAATCCAACTGACGGACTAAATGGAATCGTTTTCTTTACCCATTCACCATCAATATTATGTTTTGTTGCAGCCCCCCTCATAGAGCTGTCCCTGTCTAGCTCCACCGGGGTGGACTCGTTCTCCGAGCTATCGGACGAGATGATGCTGAGTGTGTTCCGCTGGCTACCGAAGAGGACCTTGGCACATTGTATGCTGGTTTGTAAAAGGTATGCGTTTATCTTGTCCACGGGACATGGTTTAGGCTGCCTTTCCACTGAGGCGGAGACGAGCGGAGCGGAGAGGAGCCGTGTAGGAATCGACCAATCACATTGGTTGTAATCCACATCTCGTCTCCGCTCCGCTTCAATGGAAACAGTCAAGCGGAGACGAGATGTGGATTACAAAATATGTCAATTACTACACAGCTCCTCTCCGCTCCGCTCGTCTCCGCTTCTATGGAAAGGCAGCCTTATTGAAACATTTTTAATTTTTAAAGACTGTTCTATTCCAAGTTTCATTAGTTAGGTACTAGGATTCCAGAAGTTGGAGTAGGTGTGGTAGAAAACAATGTATCTGCAGTGGTATCACATACCTCTTTTCGTATATATATCGTTGCCCATAGTACAAGCCTAGAGCTTAGTTTGGGACTAGGTCAATTTGTGTGAGATTGTCCCTGATATTTATTTATTTATCCTTGTTAATATTATAAATGCGAAAGTAACTCTGTCTCTTCACGCTTAAACCTTTGACCCGTTTTAGATGGTTATGGAGATAGTTTCAGTCCAGGGGAAATCATCCCTTAAGGGGGTGAAAAGGGGGGTGGAAGTTTGTATGGGGAATCAAATAATTTCTTAAGTAAGGTATATACAATTTAGTGTGGAGATAGTTTGAGGCCCGGGGAAGGATACTTTTTATTCTGGAAAATTGGAGTTTCCCAGGGAGCAGCGAGAGGGAGTCGAGGGCAAAGGCTAGTTTATACATAAATAGACTGAAAGTGAACCTTTCTTTTGACTTTTTAACCGACTTAAAAAAAGGAGGTTCTCAATTCGACTGTATGTTGCTTTTTTTGTATGTTTGTTACGCGATTACTCCGTCAATTGTGGACCGACTTTGAAAATTATTTTTTGTTTAAAGGTTATACTTCCGAGGTGGTCCCATTGTCACCAAGTCAGAATCTGATGATGGGATCCATGAGGAATCGAAGGAACTCCTCAAAACTTAGAATCTAATAGGCAATTCCTAGGACTCCTAGGAGGCCGGACTTTATTTAACCCTTTTTAGTGGGGTTTTGAAGACGGTTTTTTTTTTACTTGAATTTTTTTTTACAGATGGTACAGAGTTGCCTGCGATGAGACTCTGTGGCAGCGACTGGATCTTGGAAACAAAGCGCTAAATAAAAACGCCCTCGGCAGGATACTGGCGAGGCTGCCTGTCATAGTGCGGCTGGCGAGTTCAGAGGTGAGTGGTCATTTACTTTACTCTAGAAAAGAGGACAACAGAGATATCTCTCTCCAGGCGGGTGTTGTGTCTGGGGACCGAAGTCCATGCATATGAAGTTATAAATAAATAAATATCAGGGGACAATCTCACACAAATTGACCTAGTCCCAAACTAAGCTCTAGGCTTGTACTATGGGTACTAGGCAACGATATACATACTTATATGTGACGTTCTCAATATAAAGGGACCTTATGGAGGCAGGCGGTTACGCCGTTTTTAGAACTGTTACCATAGTATTCGTACAAATACAAGACAAGAACATTTTATTCAAAATAGATTCATACAGAACACTTTTTGAAGGTCAAAATATACATCAAAATATACAACCCTAAATATTTTTATGAAGCGGTTATGTCATGTTTTACTGGAGGTGCAACATCCGACCATACGTCTTTGTCCACTAAATAATCATCTACTCTATAATAGGTTTTTTTTGTAAGAGTTTTCTTTACAAGGGTCTTAAATTTATTGTCAGGCAAATTTATTATGTTATCGGTTAACTTATTGTATTATCGTGTACAGAGTCCCACAAACGACTTTTGAACTTTACTTAGTTCTTGATGCTAACAATTTATTTTTATTTCTTGTATTTACATTGTGTACATCACATCCTCTTTTGAATGTTTGAATGTTTTACCTTACATACATTATGTTTTCATATATATACTGACTAGGCACAGTCATAATATTCATTGTTTTGAATAATTCTCTAACGGAAGCACGGCTTTTCAGTCCCAATATTGCCCGGGTTGCACGTTTTTGCAAAATGAAAATTTGGTGAATATCAGCACCTCTACCCCAGAGTAATATGCCATAGCACATGACGCTATGAAAGTAGCTGAATAAACCAGTTTAGCCGTAGCTACATCGGTTAGCTGTCTTATTTTTTTCACAGCGTACACAGCCGTACTTAGACGCTTTGAAAGAGCTGTAATATGAGTGCCCCATTGTAGATTATAGTCTAACGTTATTCCCAAGAAAACTGTATTATCGATAACTTCTAACACTTCATTATAAATTTTTAGTCCTTGTATACAATTCTTTACATTAGGCAATTTAAAATGAACACATTTGGTTTTCTTTGCATTAAGGACCAGATTGTTAGCAGTAAACCATTCATGGATCTGTTGAAGAGCACAATTTATACCAGTCACAAGATGGGCTGATCTATTAACATTAAAAATAAGAGATGTATCATCCACAAATAGTACTATCCTAGACAACTCTTCCGCCATAAATGGAAGATCATTAACATAAATAAGAAATAGAAGGGGACCCAATATTGATCCTTGGGGAACACCGATTTGGACCTGATATCCTGCTTAGTTCCATTCACTGTCACTCTTTGGACTCTGTCTAACAAGTACGATCGTATTAGGTCGAGAGCTTTCCCTTCAATTCCATAATGGCTTAATTTAGACAGTAAAGTTTGATGTTCCACGCAATCGAAGGCCTTCGATAAATCGCAGAAAATACCGATCGTATCTTCTTTTTTCTCCCAAGCTTCAAAGATATATCTAACTACTTTGACTCCCGCATCCGTTGTCGATCGCCCCCTGGTCAAGCCAAATTGTTGGGTATTAAATAATTTGTTTTTATTAAAATGGTTAAGAAGTTGAGTCATAACTATTTTCTCAAATACTTTACTGAGCACTGGTAAGATAGAGACAGGTCTTAAGTTACCAGGATCTCTGCTGTCACCGCCTTTAAACAAGGGTACTACCTTACTTTCCTTCATCAAATCTGGAAATATACCTTCATCTACACATTTATTAAATATAAGAGCTAAGTGAGGTGCAAGTGTGCCTATAATACATGCACAAACCTTCACAGACATACCCCATAAATCTTCCGTATATTTAATTTTTATCTGTTTAAAAGATTTTATTATCAGTTCGGCATTAATGTATTCAAATTTAAATTTATCTTTACATTGCCTTACATGTTGATTGAGTAATGCTTGGGCCTTACTAGAAGAGGAATTCAGTGCTTCAGTGGTTCTTATTGGAATATTTGTAAAGAATGTTTCGAATTCCTGAGCCACCTCTAAGTCGGAACTGACTACCCCTTTCGAAGTATTTAATATGAGTTTATTATTTGGAGTTCTTTCTTTTCCCGTCTCCCGTTTAATTATTTTCCAGACCATTTTAATTTTATCAGAAGCTTCATTAATTTTATTGTGAATAAATTTCGTCTTGGCCACCCGACAAATATAGTTACAAGAATAAGAAGAGCGTAACTGCCTTCCTCCATAAGGTCCCTTTATATTGAGAACGTCACATATAGAGAAATACATACTTAGCGCGATGTAGAACATTAGTTACGCTGTTTGTCGCTGGTGGCGCTGCCTGTACTTAGTTGTCTTCTACTTGCTGTGCGTTGTAGTTAGATGTCGCTAGTAGCTACATTAACTAAATGAATTTATGGAACTTAAATTATAAATATTGTTATTATTAATATTATTGTTTTGACATATTCTGTTGTAATTTGACGTCGGATAAGTTGCCATTTATTCGTTAGGTTATCATTATTAAATGCCTGGGAGACTGAGCGTTATCGCTCGGGTCGAAACAGAAGGACTCGTTGTTCAGTTAATTATTCCAGTTATGGCTTTTGACGAAGAGACCTCGTCGTGTTGTTCTCCTATAGGAGAACATTATATTTAGTTTAATGTATTATTTGACCTTACATTTGTAATGTTTTTATTTGTGCTAGTGCTAATAATTAATATTCGTTACTTTATTACCTTGTAATGTAACTTACTTTTAAGTATTATTGTATTTTACGATTGAAAAAATGACCTTCTGCTGGAGTTTCTTGCGGCGCTTCTTCTCCGCAATGATGGTCTTGTCCGAAGCGATGGTAGCTTCACTCTATATTACCGACGTGTAAAAGAGCCCGTATGTGGCCAATTTACTGAATAAATATTTTGTGTTTGACTTATAAATAGGATACCGTGTAATTTTTTTTTTCCTTGCAGATATCAGAATGGCAGCCCACGACCCCCCCCACGCAATCCCGCATCCAGTACCTGGACCTCAGCATGGCCACGATAGACCAGTCGACGCTGGACTGCTTGCTGGCGCGCTGCGGGGCCGTTAAGAAGCTCAGCTTGGAGAGTGTTAAAGTACAGGATAGCACTTGCGAATTAATCGGTAAGTAGAGATCCCACGAATAAATGTGGTCGTTCAAATAGAAAGGGTTTTTATGGTGGCGGGCGGGCGCTTACGCTGTTGGTTCGATCAACTTTTTAGGGTTCCGCACCCGAACGGTGCCCAATGGGAATTTTCCAGCATAAATAATAATAAATACATATCAACTAAGCTCTAGACTTGTACTATGGGTACTAGACAACGATATACATACTTATATAGAGAAATACATGCTTAAATTCATAGAAACCATCCATGACTCAGGAACAAATCGATCCTCCCATACAAAACATCATCAGCTGACTAGCCAAAACGTATGGGAGGGTCGATTTTTTTTTGCGATTTCGGTGTTAATCCCATAGTAAAAGTTGCTCAGTATGATTTAGTGATTTAACCCCCAAAATTGTGTTATTGGATGATTACACGAGCGTTTCAACCGCCGTCAGTCCCTTGATCGCATTAGAGTCGAAATTTCTGCAGCTGTGGATGCCATTTTAGGTTATTTTGTAGAAGTCAGGGCGCTATATGAAATTCAAAAAAAAAAATAACCGAAAATGGCACCCAAAGCTACAGAAGTTTCGACTTTAATGCGATCAAGGGACTGACGGCGGTTGAAACGCTCGTGGAATCACCCTATTGAACTTAATTTCACCCTGTAGGTACGAGATTCAGGAATTGAGGAACGCACGCACACTTTCTCTCATCAGTCGTGCAGTCCAGACATCGGAGCTTTGGGAGCAACATTGAGTTGACAAGTAGGGAGTTCCTATATCGATAAATCACTTATCATTACTTTTCGCCTAAACTAGTGATCGCTACCAGCTTTGTTTGTAAAAATGTATTTTTATTGTAAATATTATTTTGGTAACGATGACAGAGTAGCTTGCACGAAACATAATTCAAATGACCGCTTGGCTGCCATTGCACTATGTGATAATATTCTTTAGGAAAGTATACCTAGACACTACTATTATGAAATACCTGGACACTTATTATATGATATACCAACAGTGAAGAAGAACACGATGACAAACAAAGTTAAAAAAATCCCTTTAAAATGAAGAAGCGCGGAGTAAATATGAAACACTTTTTTTTATTTTCATACTCGCTATAAAATTATATTTTTACAAGCAAAGCTGGTAGCGATCACTAGTTTAGGCGAAAAGTATCGATAAGTGATTTATCGATATACGAATTCCCTACTTGTCCCTCAATGTTGCTCCAAAACTCCGATGTCTGCATCACACCACTGCCCATATCCGGAATTGAACCCCGGGTCAATGCAAACCAGGCTCTCACTTAACTTGTTATTTAAAATTCTTTTTCAGGTAAATGTAAGCAATTAGAAACATTAAATTTGACCATGGCACAGGGTGTGACGGCGGAGGGACTAACGGCCATACTAGAAGGGTGTGTTAGGTGAGTATAGGGTCTCTTTGAAACGCATGAAATGTAAAGAAAACGGAATTCCATTTAGTCCGTCAGTTAGATTATCAAAAAATATTGGACAAGTATTTTTTTTTTGTCAATCGAACAAAAAATGACAAAGATAAAGCGCGTCAAAGTTCGGGAGTGGGGGGCTCGTGACGTCACTTGTCACTTCTGTGTAAAAATTGTATTGAGACGTGACGTCATGCGACATTTCAACTCAATATGTCTCCGTAATTTTTTGATTATGTGAAAAAAATAAAAGTATGTGTCCAATACTTTTTGATAAATTACCGATTCATAGCTGGGATTCGAACCCGCAGTCTCTGCGTAGTAGTCCAACGCTCTAACCATCAGTCTATTCAGACGGCGACGATCGCATCGAAATTACTAACCATATTGCGCGGGAAATCTTTTTGCGTGATAAAACGGGGAAAACGAATTTTCCCAGATATGAGACCTAGCCAGATCGATTAGCCAGATATATATATATACAAATGTTTCTCGTTTATATATACGTTTAAAATAAAAACACGCTTGATGAAATTTTGAGGTTATGTGTCAAACGATACTAATTTGTTGACATCTTTGGCCGTTTCTATTGACCCCGACATGGTTTTTTGTAACAGTTTGCAGTCGCTCAACATCTCGTGGTGCAACCTCAGCGAGGCGGCGCTGCAGGCCCTGGTGTCCAAGCTGCCCGCGCGGCTGCAGCGGCTCAACGTCGGCGGCGCGCGGATCATGACGGACGACAGTGAGTGACAGTTTTAATATAAGTTTTCATAAATAAACGTAATTTTTGCCATTGGAAAACCTACTTAGTGAACCGCGATAGTGACGAAAGCTGTGAATTTTGCAGAGATTCCCTTAGTGCTCTATGAACTCCTGGTACTTTTCGTTCTTCCTTCTTCTTGAATCTTCTTAAATCTTGTTTTGTTTTGGTGATTAGACTGGTCTCTATGTTATTTTGAGTCACTGCGTACGCTTTGTGAGCCTGGTACTTTTGCAGCAGTCGCTTGGTCTTTCGGTAGATTTAAGGGGATTTTGATAGGGTGACTTTCGCGATCCTGGGGAATGAAATTCTAACTTCGTCTATTGCTATCCCTTTTGCTCTCGACGCGTAGCTAATTTGCAAGAAAGTGACGGGGCGATCCGAAGTTCTAATTTCGAAGTTCAGAGTAATTGCCCCTGGTTGATTGACACAAGACTGGATTCCTTGATATAAAAATATAAAAGAAGAAACGGGACAAACAGTTGTCAGCGCCTGCTCCCACCAACATCTTCGTGTGTTCTGTGACCCTAGTACACATAGCCTTGCTAGCGTCAATTGGGTAGGTAAAGTTTTTGGAAGAGGTGTAAATTATATTTTTTTTCGGTAGTCGTCATCCTAAAGATCAAGGAACTGCGGCTCTTTTATTTTTATTTCCTCTAATATTCTAGAAATATTTTTTTTAGTTAGTAAGTTGACATTTGCACACTTTAATGACCGACAAGCTTGTTGCCTTCGTACTTAATGAGAAAGAAAAAAAAAACTGTCACTTCTATAACTGTCATTGTCAATCAAAGTAAACAAACGATTCAATTCAACGACTCTTTTCTGTTTGCTTGCGTTTCATGTGATCAGTGTTTTTAGAAATATTTTAACGACCTCAGAACGAACTCCGGACTTTCGATTTTGCCGCTTTGCTCCTGCTTTGCTCGCTTTGACCTTTGCACGATATTTGGACTACGATTTATTTTCGACCCCTTTGGCACTGCTTCTTGGACACCGATTTCTTTCTTTCACGACGACTCTTGCCCTGCTTTTCGATAGCCACGAGAGCACGTTTGAATCGTTTACACGCAATGAATTCAAGCAATCCCACACGGACTTTGGAAATGGATTATTACAAAGATTTACTTAGATGCTTGAAAGAATTGAATCGTTTGTTTACTTGGATTGACAATGACAGTTATAGAAGTGACAGTTTTTTTTTCTTTTTCATTAAGTACGAAGGCAACAAGCTTGTCGGTCATTAAAGTGTGCAAATGTCAACTTAATAACTAAAAAAAATATTTCTAAAATATTAGAGGAAATAAAAATAAAAGAGCCGCAGTTCCTTGATCTTTAGGATGACGACTATCGAAAAAAAATATAATTTACACCTCTTCCAAAAACTTTACCTACCCAATTCTCTGGAATCTTGTTGGGCTTCTTGGTCGTATGAACTCCTGGGTCTCCTGGTACTTATTTTTTACCCCCGACGCAAAAAAGAAGGGTGTTATAAGTTTGACATGTGTTTCTTTGTATCTGTCTGTGGCATTGTAGCTTCTAAACGGATAGACCGATTTTGATTTAGTTTTTTTTTTTAGAAATGTGACTTAATCGAGAGTGTTCTTAGCTTGGTTTGATGAAAATCCGTTAAGCCGTTTAAAAGTTATGAGCTCTGATCCCGATTTTGTCGGGAGTTTTTTAATAATGGAAATCTTCTAGTGACGAAGTCCCTCCAGTGAAAATGTACGTGCTCGGAGCCCGTTGAAGTTTTTGCTCATTGCTCAGAGGTTTTTTAGGCGCTGTTTTCGGGGGTTTTTAACTCTGTGTTATATTATCTCTGATCTGTTCTTTAGTGGTGTGTTCGCTGTGCTCGCGCGGCGCGCGCCTGCCGAGCCTGCTTCCACCTGTCTGACTTAGCAGCTGGGTGGAGGTTGTTGACTGTGTACCCTTTGACGGTGTCCTCGTAGGTTATGCGCGCCTAGTACTTTTGCAGCGGTCGCTTGGTCTGTGTCTCGGTAGATTGAGGGGGATTTTGATACGTGACGTTTGTGATCCTGGTTGATTGACAACAGTTCAATCAAGTTTAATTTTTTTGTTAATATGGCACAATTCTGCCAATGTCAAAGTTTGAGGTTCTTGAAAATGTTGTAAACATTCAAATTCATTAATCAATTAACGTTTATTATATTAACATTTATTAATTAACATTTATTCTTTGAGATCAGAGGCAAGTCTCTCCACCACGACTATACTTCACCGTACTCTTTAACACCGCTCAGTCACAGTACACATATATATAGCTAAAGGCCCAGGCACTTAAAAACGCGACAAAACAATCGACACGAGCAGCAACCAACACTTGTCATAAAACTCCGATTGACAACAGATAAAGGGGACAATCAGTTGTCAACGCCTCCCCTCAGCATCTTCGTATGTTTTGTGACCCTGGTACACATAGCCTTGCTAACGTCGAATTCTTTGGAATGTTGCGGATTATGAACTCGTGATGATTGTCCGCAGTGGCGTGCGCGCTGTGCGCGGCCGGCGCGCGGCTGGTGGAGCTGGACGTGTCGGACTGCTCGCGGCTGGGCGCGCGCGCCGCGCTGGCCGCCGCCGCGCTGCCGCGCCTCGAGCATCTCGCGCTCAGCCGCTGCTACCTGCTGCCGCCGCATGTCCTGACGTGAGTACACTGCACCGTACACTGCGTATAGTAAGAATTTTATAAAATGTCGGAATCCACTTGAGAGCTAATCTTTGAAACAATTGTAATGTTTCTATTGTGTACTCCAACCGCAAATCATCGGTGCACAATGAAACGAAATAAATAACAGAATAATTAATTTGAATAGCGACTTTGCCGCTTAAGCTAGAAGGTACAAATTGAAATGACAGCACATTCGTTACAATACTTTTTGAAATTAAGACCGGTACCCAGGTAGTCTGTTGGTGTCAGCTACAGTGTGATACAGTATAGTTTCCTGTGCCGTCATTACAATTTGTATCTTCTAGCTTAAGCAGCAAAGTCGCTATTCAAATGAATTATTTTGTTATTTATTTCGTTTCATTTTGTACTGATCATTTGCGGTTGGAGTACACAATAGAAACAATACCTTTGTTTGAAAGATTAGCAGTCAAGTGGATTCCGACAATTAAAAAAAATCTTACTATATTATCAATTCATCATCATCATATCAGTCGAAAAGCCTTCCCCAAGGATCTCCACGACGGCCGGTGTTGCTACTCTCATCCATCGGCTTCCCGCGATCTTCACCAGATCAGTCCACTTAGTGGAAGGCCTGCCAACACTTCGCTATCCGCTTATTATCAATTGTATCTTGAGTATTTATATTTTAATAATTAATATTTGTATTTTGAAAAATATTAAATTATTTTCACTGGATCTCTGCCGTTTGAGCGAAATATTTTTGGTGTAATGTATAATTTTCCAAATTTTCGTTTCCCAAACAGATATTTCTCCCCACAGCGAGCCTAGCATGCATGCACAGGAATAAAGTGACACGAATAAAAAGTTGCTCTAGCTTAAATATCACGCTTAGCTTAGAATCTGTGCACACTAGCGTTTTTAGCCCTAGTCACCCGGTCAAAAACGCTAGTGTGCACAGGCTCTTAATAGATTTGAAAATTTTATTTAATTACTCTAGCAATACCGGATAAAATCAAAAGAAAGATTCTTATGTTAAAATATGGAATAGATGTACTAATTCCCCTGGCACCTGTCAAATCGCATCTGCTGCATGCATGCTAAACTCGCAGCGTTCGCTTTTTATGATCGGGGTCAATAGAAATGGCCAAAGATGTAAACAAAACGAAATCTGTCACGAAACTAACCAATTTACCATAATTACTCCATAATCATGTACTTAAGATGGAGAAAGGTCTTTACAATGATTTATACGCTTGATTGTTATTAATTTTTAGATTAAATAACTGTTAATTATACGTTTTATTAAATAAATACACGCTTAATGATATTTCGAGGTTATCTGTCAAACAGTACTAATTTGTTGATATATACAGAGTTAGGTTCAACATTGTCCCTTTTGTTCCTAAAAGTTAACGACGTAGGAGTTTTTAATTCATATAATTTCGATACAGGCCAAATCTACACCAGACTCCCATTGCGCGGATATATCCCGAAAAATTTGGTCTCAAAGTCCTTAACTTTCTGGAACAGGAGAGACAACTTTTGTTTCTGTGACTGTGTATGACCCAAATAGCAGCTTTGGTTCTGATATTAAATTTTAAATTTAATTAAATATTAAATTAAAAATGGCTTTTTGTAAAACGAGACGTTCGAGCAAACATACTTCGCCGAAACAGCAAGCACCTATTTTCACTATTTGACTGACTGGTCAAATCAGCAACTTTTATTGAAACGTCAAAACGATCCGGTAGTAGAAGTTAGTGTGAAAATAGGAAAATGTGACGTCACAATTTTCAGTGTACCTTTATAAAGATTTTGTTGAATTAAAAATCGTTTAAATTCCAAAAATAAACGATAGCTAAGTTTATCCGTGTTTTTGAAAGCTTGATTTAGTGGTACTAAATAAATATCAGGAGACAATCTCACACAAATTGACCTAGTCCCAAACTACGCTAGGCTTGTACTATGGGTACTGATAAACATACTTATATAGAGAAATACATACTTAAATACATAGAAAACATCCATGACAGGAACAAATACTCGCGCTCATCACACAAATATTTGCCCATACCGGGATCCGAACCCGGGACCGCTAGCTTCGTAGGCAGGGTCACTACCAACTAGGCTAACCGCGTCGTCAAATTTAGTGGTAGTGTTAAAAATTATTTTGACATTAGTCAAATGGCCTATTGTGTTTCACAGGAAACTCAGCAGTATGCCGTCACTGCAATACCTGGAAGTTTGGGGAATGCTCCAAGCGGCGTCGTTGAGCGCTCTCCGGGCCGCTCTGCCCGCCATACAAGTCAATCAATTTATGTTCAGGTCAGTTCTTATTGATACTAGCTGTCATTAAGGGGGGGGGGGGGGGGGGGGGGGCGTTCTTAGCGTGGAAATCAACAAGGAGTTGTATGCTGTCACACGTAGTCACGTGTGGCGCGCCGTGATTTACACGTTGTATTTTGTTTACGAATTTACAGTGTATTTGTGACCATGGATGCAGAAAAATGTATAGATTGTGTAGAACGTCAAGTTCTATATGATTTGGGCCATTAAAAGCTACAGAAATGTGTTAACTTTGATTGAGATTGCGAGAGAACACGTCACGTGCGACGCGACGTTTTCCTGCAATGTGACTGCCGCGCTGGCCGTTTGACGAAGCCTTAAGTACGATTACAAGTGAAATAAGTAAATCAAGCAACTTTTATTTCTTCCGTTTTATGTTCTCCTGGTACAGTCAAGGTTATAAATATAGATACGTTCAGAGTGTCAAAAATATGTAACCGCAACCTTATTACGGACATAAGATCGTGGTTACATATTTTTGGAGCTTTGGACGTATCTATGTTTATAACCTTAACTGTACCATAGAATGAGTATTAGCATAGAATCCGGACTATGAGAACAACGAAAAACCGTTTGACCTTTTTCTATTTATGGCATTCATAAGGTCAGCAAGTCTTCCTCCGTTTTATGTGCTCCTGGTACTTTTCTGAAAACTTTTTTTCTTTTTTTTTTTTAATTCACTCATAATTCCGTATCGGGGGCCTTGTACATGAAAAAATGATTCTTATGCAGTAAACGGGCGTTTTTCAAACAAAGTACGCTTAGTTAAGGACTAAAATTAACTATACTGAGCCATAGATACATTAATTGAATTATTACATTTTTTTGTCCACAGCGCGATCGCCCGGCCCACCGTGGGCGCTCGACGAACGTCCATTTGGGGACTCCGGACCAGAGACTGATATACATATACTGTACATAATTTATTACACTTAGATTTTATTTCGTTTCTTCAGAGGTCAGCGCTGAATAACTGTCACGGGCTTCTATTTCTTTTAGGATATTTCCCAATCACAATTCGTCGATGAACCATATATCGACACTTGTCCCCTGTATGATATTTCCCAGTTTTGTGTGAGTCGACGCTGAGGCAAACTCCATACAAATTTTGCTATGGGCGGTAACGCTTCTAACCCCCTAAATCAAGTCTGGATTCCACGATATTTTAATGCTGTAGTTAGAAAAACTAGGTTGGTACGTTTCCATTTTTTTATTGTTCCTTTTCAAAAAATATTTTCTAAACTTCTAAGTATATATTTTATTGTAGACCTAGTTATTTATGCAACTGGCACATAATGAAGTCTCTTAAGGTACGAGTATCTTTAGAGCTAGTTAAAATGATTAATGTCAAAAATGAACAATGGCTATTTTCTTGTATTTCCTTGATTTTTCTTCTAACAAATTACTTCTCAGCAAAGTGATTTCCATTCTGTTCTATATATAGTTCTAACAATTTATCATGAAAAATGGAATGCCAAACGAAACGCCATTGTAGATATACATGTTATCCATATTGAGCGTAACCAAAATAACAAGTCGATGAATATCATCTTTTCTTAGTGATTTAATAAAAATGTAATTTTTTTAAAGATATTATTAATCTTGAAATAAATTTTGTTTTTAATCTACGTCATTTCCATTGTAATTAGAACAATTCTAACGGTTTAATATACAAATTAGAAAGTCAAGTGTTCACTAAACGCCTAGACTGATATCCGGAATGACAGTAACCATGGTAATAATACTATAATGGTTATAAAAGAACAGTTATTACTATGGCAACGCTCATTATAGAACAGTTTTCACGCTTTGGTTACACTCTGGGTGGCATTCTGACACTGTTAACGATGTATATATTAGCGGTTTATAGTACGCGAGTAGAAAATAGTTTTTTCACTTCTCATGCTCTACAAGTTCGTCTTTATGTCGTGCGTAGGCGACATAAAGTCGCTTCTTATGCTCTAGTGCATAAAGTAAAATCTTCGTCGAAGACCTAGGCAATCGGTCCAACAGCCACACGAATAACTTTAACTTCATAGAATAACAAGACCAAGGCAAGGCTACCAACAGCCAACATACACAATAAAGCTTCATGAAATAAACTTGGAATGTTTAATTCGTCGCATTTATTATTATTATTTTTATCATGTTGCTGTTTCATTTCCTCGCAATCGAAGTGAAAAGTAGAGTGTACGACTCGTCCATAAAACCCGTTTAACGCTCGACTTTATATCCATCCTCGCTCGCAAGCTCGCTTGGATGGATAAGCGTCTCGCGTAAAATGGTGCGTTTTATGCACTTGTTGTACAATCTACTATTTATAATATCTACAGCATATTCTAAAATCGTAAAAATCGGACTGGGTTTAAGGGAAGAGCAACGTTGCCGCATTGTGTATGGACAATTTCTCAACTCGTAAAAACAAAAATTATTCTTTTATCTATTTCATATAATTTTTTTCAGCTTTGTTTGTACATATTTTTACTAGAAATTCCTCTTAAAAAACGATAATTTTAAGTTATATTATTAATCAATTTAGGTGATGTTATGGCACCGCGTACTTGCTTATATGCTTGGTCTATTCTTCCATTAAGATAAAAAAAAGAATCTATTGTATAACTTGGCGAAAAATGAGATTGACATGGTGACAGGTAAAAATTGAGTCACGTTGCCAATCATTCATTTCATTTTTTCATTAGACTTTTTTTTTTATTAAAAATTATAAATCTAAATATGTAAATATTTAAAATGTGTATGTGTCAAGTGAAAAAGTAAATTGTCACTCGTTTGGTCTTCATAGATTTTAACGTCAACTGTCAAAAAGACCCAGAGGCGCCATCTAGTGGAAAAAGTGCGTAGCCCTCATTCGAACAGCGCCCTCTAGATTTTTTAACAAAGTTCTAGTTGGGTTTTAAAGTTAAAATTAAAGCTTTCCGCCCGCGACTCCGTCTGCGGTGAGTCAGTACTTTCGTAAGGTAAAATATAGCCTATGTCCACTCGCTCCATTCTAAATGTTGGTGAAAGAATTTTTGAAATCGGATGTGTAGTTCCTTACATACAAAAAAAAAACTTACAAACTTTTCCTCTTTATAATATTAAGCATAGATGTTAGAATAAGAAAGGAATTTCCACTTTGTAAGGGGGAAATTTGGGGGGTACTTTGTATGAAAGCCTCAACTTGTATTAATCGAAGCGAATCGCGACGGCGGGTCGCTATATTTATATAGCTCAAACTGTTTTTAATTTGCCAAGCTGTATTTCTTAGGAAGATTGACAAACATACATGCATTTAAGTTTATTGTGTTATCATAAAAATTTACCTCAAAGTATTTTGTATTAAGTATACCGAGTTGAACCTAACCAGAAATATGCAGTTCTTTTTTTAATTTTGATTCTAATAGTGTTTAGCCTTTTCAATGTCATTGACGGATATATCCGCACCACTGGTTGAACGCCAACGACGGATGTATCCGTCATGGTTGACAACGCAAAATAGACCAGAGCGTCTATGAGTTAAGTTTGACATTAGCTATTTTCAGCTGTTTTAGGGATGATGACTATTTTTTCTTTGACGATCAGGTAGATTATCAAAAAGTATTGCACACGTATTTTTTTTACATAGTCAAAAAAATACGGAGATATATATCGAGTTGAAATGTCGCATGACGTCACGTCTCAATACAATTTTTACACAGAAGTGACGTCAGGAGCCCCCGCTCCCGAATTATGACGCGCTTTATCTTTGTCATTTTTTGTTTGATTGACAAAAGAAAAGTACGTGCCCAATATTTTTTGATACGGGTGCGAAAGAAAAAGACAGAACCATTTTGAGAGTCACGTAGCGTCACTGCGACAGCGTAATTCAGTATTTATGTAATTCCGCAAAGATTTATAAATTGGATAAAATTACAGACATTACGACATTAACTGCCGCACTTCAGAGACGTCAATTTATTTTCAAGTTTGATTAAAGTTGCTGCGTCTTATTCTATTGTAATAGCAAAGAAAGTGACAGCATCAACTTTAATCAAACTTAAAAGTTAATTGACGTCTCCGAGTCATATTATACATTTTATTATGTGAATAAATATGTACAGGAGATATAGGAAATTTATTTTTGAAATTAATCAAAGTAACCTCATTTTATGGTAACGAAAAAAATCTAAATCAATTTTATATTTCTGTGGTCACTGTACTTTTGATCTGGTTTTCTTTGTTACCAATAATATTTTTTTTTAATTCTGCAATATTTCGGGTTCTGGTATAATTTAGAACATGAACAATATTATATTAATTGTTGTCTTATAATATAAGTTTTATCAAAAAAAGAGAGGAATATTTTTCAAATAAAAGAATTGATTTTAAATGATGTTTTTATTTAATATAGTAAAAGGTATATAAAACTATAAACTATGAGTGCAATAACTTGATCACATTTATTATTGAGACCGTTCAAGTATATAAAAATCACGTCTTTGTTAATTTAGATGTAAAATAAATAAAAAAACGTCAAAAAACTCAAAGCTTTGATAACATCAAAATATGATAAGATTTTAAGAAACACTAGGTCTCACTAATGAGAAACGTTAGAAACGACGAGCGTAGCGAGCAATGCTAGTTTAGATGCAGCCGAACACTATTATATTAGAGCAATTTAAAAAAGAAACATTTTAAAGACAGACTTCTTACATTTATTGTACTTTTATCGACTAAGGAGTCTACGTTAAGCCTCGGCTTCAATAGAGGTGTAGGTAGACGATTTTTTTAAATATTTTTTTTTATAGATATACAAGAAATATATCTAATAACCATATTTAAAAAAAATCACTCTTATATTTATTTAAAATACCTTATCTGTCATGGCGACGCTATGACGTCACGATCCTCTAAACACTAGTATATTGTAAAGTACTCTGTGGGCTCACGCAAATCTTGTTTCTTGGCAAATGGCAAAATGTTTTTTTAGAGGACCGTGACGTCACGCGCTGTTTGCGATCACGTGATAACGAGGATGAAATATTTATTTTTGTATAATTAATTTAAAAGATATTATAAATATAATAATCATGAAAGTGTGATTTTTCGGGAATTGTATATTAAACACTACCGGAAAAATATATAATATGTATCTATTTTCGTTTAAATAGTGTCTACACCCCTATTGTCCGGCGACATGTCAGGCGGGTATCGTCTTGGGTCGTCCCATTCGTTTTTTGTCAAGTTCTTAATTCGTCTCATCTCAATCCATTCTTCATTCGTCACTTTCGGTTGGTAGTCTTTGTCATCTTTGGTCATATTTGTTGCTTGTCTTTTTCTATATTGCATTGTCATCGGGTATACATTTTACTAAATATATTTACAAATAAACATGAACTTATATTAAAAAAATTGTTTGTAAAACAAACATATTCGTATTTTGATGTGATAAAATAGCGTGACAAATCGGTTTAGATAAACATTGACCGGTATAACCCTCAATTGATTCAAAATAAAATGCTATAATTTCATAATTTAATTTGCTGTAACCATCACATGCTCAAAAAACCAGATTATATAATGGTCAAGTCCTATAATACTTATTTGCTCTAATGTTCATGTAGTACAATAGGTGTGATAGTAAAAATAAATAAGAACTGTTTTTCTTCAACTTACAAGCGAGAACCAAGATGGAAACCAATGTAGGTTTAGATTAGATTTTATTTTATAGATTTTGAATGTTAGAGATTTTGTAATTATAGAATATGATAGTTATATAAAGTGAAATTTAAAACAAATAAATACGATTATAGCACGTGATTCTTTAGAGATCTCGTTGAAACAAATGTTGTGATTGTTTGGTCTAAAATCTTTGAAATTCTCAGAAAAAAAAAACTCAATTAAAAAAAAACTGTTTTTGATCATACAATAAATTCGGACAAACAATGATTACGCCACTCTATATAGACAATATTTTAGAGCATATAAGATTATATAATGTGATTTTAAGTAAAGACCTAAATATGACATACACTTATCGACTGAAACAGCCTATTTATTCTACGACCTTATATTCCGCTATAAACGTCCGTATCTGCTTTGCTCTTAACTTTATCTCATTAACTCCATCCGTCAGTTTTTCAAAATCCGTCGCCCTTGCCAGACCACCACCGCCATAGTCTAGATTAAAACTTTTAGAAAACCCTTCATCAGTATTCCATTTTGTCTGTTTATAATCCGATAACCATACATTAGCAGCTAACGTAGTTTCTTTCATAGACAAAATTTCTATAGACTTGAAAATATTGGACACATCAACAGAAATAAAAGCAGGAGATGTTATTTTATCAAAATAATTTTCGAAACGTATTAATATATTTTTATCTGACCACGGTTCTAACGTTAACAAATGAATGCCTTTTGGTAAATTGCTTTTGATAAAGCTGTGACTTGTTGTCAACTTTTTAAATTTATCTAGCGTTAAACCTTTCGCGTCTGCTACAAAAAGTTGCGGCGGTGAAAATAATGAATGGCTTAATTCAGCTGATTTTATTAAATTATCTTTATTTTTATTAACAATTTGTAAATACATTGTATCAATGCTATATAAACCTTTACCACCCGCAGTTTCATCCAAAGCTTCACCGACTCCGAAAGCATCATCAGATGTCAACCTCCTATGTTGCATGATTTCAAAACTTCCATCTTTCAACGACGTACCACCTCTAGCTCTATCAACATTCAAAATAACCCTCAAATCATCATCTTCAATATAAATTTCGTTAACTACAGGATAATAGTTGCCAGGTATCGGCTCTTTTAAAGTTACATTCCACTGAGGCCTTTCATTCCTAATTCTTTTCAACATCTGCCTGCCATTTGAGTCCGTATAAAATACACCGTTTGTTTTTAAATCTGTCACAAATCTAAGAACATGTTCCCTGCCTTCTTGGATACTTAAAATACTACTAAAATATATGGTATCCGATTTTAAGCCAATAGTTAAAATCACGGTATCATCGTAACGTAGAGTTACTTCTTGTTTCGATATACTTAAGATTACGGCAACTGTTTCTATATTTTTAAAGGTAATTAGGTCAGGAGACACAGTCATGTTGGGTCTGAAGATGTAGGCTCCTGATGACCTGTCGTCTGGATTCCGGTTATAACCAGTACAACCGATATAATATCCTGGGATGACATGGTATAACAAAGAAGTACCGTCAGATTTGGAAGTGTAGTTGATCCACCCGGTTCTTTTGTTGATGGCAAGTGAAATGTACTGAAACAAGATGAAATTATAAAAAAACAACGAAAAAAATATGATGTTTTTATCTGTGGTACTGTAGCAAATCATCTAAAATCAAATGAAATATATAAAGTCAAATTGCATAATGTACGACATTAATACCATCTGTTATCATAAGTTTAAAATGTCTACGGTCTAAATTCATAACGGTTATCATCTGTACTGCTCACTATGTATAACGTTCAAAATACATAAAGTCAAATTATAAAGTAACGTTAATTTATCCGTTAATTTTAACAATAGCCCGAGGCTTGTTAATTACTAGATGATAACATAATAAATAACGTTACTTAACGGTAATTTCATAAAAATACCGTTAACTACCGTTAAATTTAAGTTAGATACCGTTAAAAATAACATTGAATCAAGCTGATGATGTACGCGGATAACGTTAATAAAATAACGTTAATATTAACAATACTTTGCTTTTAACGTTACCTCAATTTACCGGTAAAAATAACGCTTAAATATATTAACAACATTTTAACGATATATTTTGCTAACGTTAACTGTCGATCAGCGGGTAACGTTAGCAACTTTTTAATGTTAAATCAAGCCCTGCCCGCAACTTTGTCTGCGGAGAGTCAGTACTTTCCAGTCCACCCTGAAACTCAATTCTAAATATTGGTGAAATAATTTTTTGAATTACTATGTGTAGTTCCGGAGATGACTCCTTACATACAAACTTTACCAACTTTACCTCCTTATAATAGTATAGATGCTACCAGCTTGTCTATATAAATTGAGTCTGTATAATAACATATAATTATAGGTACTATCATCAATTTAAAAAAAAACATTTGCACTAATATTTACCTCATTCTGCAAAACTACGTCTTCCGGCTCCTTGACCACCATCGGATCATCAGCCAGCATCCGCATTTCCTCATCATTAAAACTCGGAAACACCTTCGGTCCATCTTCCACCTTCCTATCCAACTTCCTACCCCCTTTCACTTTCCTCACCCCATCTTTCAACACATCCCAGTTCAAATGTTTATCGTAATCTCTTTCTTGTTCATTAACATTGTCTCTTTCTGGTACATTTTCGCTTTCTCTACGACGAAGCGAAGCAATTTCATAATTTTCGATTTCAACATCAGTTATGCGTTTTATACCTTTCCAATAATCGTTTATATTTAAGTAATAGTCGTATATCTTTTTATTGACGTCCCTCTTCGACCTTTTGTCTTTTTCTTTTTTAATGTAGAAAGATTTGAAGCCTAGAGCAGGTAGATCATTGACTATAAAACTCAAGATGCGGGTAGCGTTGGACTTTCTTGTTGGTATGGAGTTTAAATCAGGGGTTAATAGTAGTAATTCGGCAGATATGACTCCTGAAATGGAAGAAATTTCATGTTACAAAAACCCGGCCAAGAACACAATTATCTCAAAAAAACATAATAATAAATAATAATAATAATCCAGCCTACGTCCCACTGCTGGGCACAGGCCTCCGCTCACAACGTGAGGGTTCGGGCTATAGTTCCCACGCGGGCCCAGTGCGGATTGGGAACTTCGCACACACCGTCAAATTGCTTTGCAGGTGTGTGCACGTTTCCTCACGATGTTTTCCTTCACCGAAAAGCTCATGGTAAATTTAAAAATTATATTTCGCACATAAATTCCGAAAAACTTAGGGGTTCGAACCCACGACCCTCTGCTTAAGAGTCGGCAGGTCAAACCATTAGGCTACCACGGCTTAAAAAACATAAACAATAAGCTAATTTTATTTTTAAACTTTTTAGACGCTTGCAACTCAAGAATCAATGACGTCTTAAAAGTCGTGATTGTTTTTATTATAAATCCGTTATACATATACATTCAGTCAACAAAGTATCGGGAATGGATGATTTGTTTATGGTTCCAAATTCAAATTTTTGTTTTTTTTGTTGTTGTTAGATTGGCACAACTGTTTTCTATTTTGGCGCGGAGTTTGAGTTGCATCTGTTATTTATATTAAATACAGTGCTGTTTTTAGTTATATCATATCTAGTGTGTATTGCGAATTTCATAATGGACAAAAACATTGAACAAAGAGTTTGTCTTAAATTTTGCATCGCCAATGGAATTTCGTGTTCGGAGTCACTGAAAATGTTACAGAAGGCTTACGGTGATTCGACTTTATCAAAAACACGTGTTTATGAGTGGTACAAAGCGTTCAAAAGCGGTCGAGATGTGATGGAAGATTTGCCTCGCTCTGGTAGGCCATCAACGTCTGCAACTGAAGTTAACATCGCAAAAGTGAAGGAAATAGTGACTGAAAATCCTCATTCAACTTTGAGAGAGATAGCCGCCGAACTTTCTGTATCTCACGAGTCGATCCGTACTATTTTAACTAATCATTTGGGTATGAAACATGTTACCGCTCGGCTAGTCCCAAAAGACCTGAATTTTCTCCAAAAACTCAATCGCATGAGAGTCGCTGAGGACATGCTAGAACGAGTCAATTCCGACCCAACATTCATGAAACGCATTGTTACTGGTGACGAGACGTGGGTTTACGAGTTTGACATGCAAACTAGTCAACAAGCTTCGGAGTGGCGCCTTCCAACTGAACCGAAACCGAAGAAACCACGCCAAAGTCGATCAAAAGTCAAAGTCATGTTGACTGTTTTCTTTGACTATCGCGGTGTTGTGCACTCGGAATTCTTGCCGGAAGGTCAAACGGTAAATAAAGAATATTATTTGAGCGTTATGCGGCATTTAAGAGAGCAAATTCGACGAAAAAGGCCAGATTTGTGGAATGAAAATTCTTGGATTTTGCACCACGATAATGCGCCTTCGCACAAGGCCATCATTGTGAAAGAATTTTTGACCAAACACTCAACAAATACCATCGAGCAACCACCATATTCACCAGATATGGCTCCTGCCGACTTCTTTCTTTTTCCTAAACTCAAATTACCACTTCGTGGCACCCGTTTTCAATCGGTAGAAGACATAAAGGAGAATTCGCGCCGAGAACTGAATTCAATTCCGGAAACAGCGTTTAAAAAATGTTTTGATGATTGGATTATTCGTTGGCGTAAGTGTATCGTTTCTGAAGGAGCATACTTTGAAGGTGATAAAATAAATTTGGATGATTAACAAACAGTTTGTGTATTATTGATCTTTTCCCGGTACTTTCTTGACAGAGTAGTATACTTTTATTTAAGATATTTTCCAGATTTTTTGTACTTGTAGTTATTGGCTGTAGAGGACAGGAAAATGCAACTTCAGCCAAATGTTTGAGTTCAATATTTCCTAAAATTATTATATTAATTATGCTATCCAATTGTTATTGGTTTTTTTTTTTTTTTTTTAGCCTGTTTTAATGTCCCACTGCTAGGCAAAGGCCTCCCCTCTTTTCCGCCATTCGTCCCTATTGATCGCATGCTATGAATGTTTAGAAGAAAAAAATAATTTTACATTCGCTTCACGTGTACGAGAGGCAACATTAATTATTTTTTACAAATTGCATTATTGTTGGTAAAAATATCTTTCAGTTTTGTGACAATTATAGTTTCTGAGAAACAGTGTGACATACAAACAGACAGACGGACATGGCGAAACTATACGGGTGCCTCGTTTGACTACGGAACCCTAAACACGGTCTTGAGATAGTGGCCAAGCCAAAATAAAGAAACATACCATTTTTATCGTATACTCTATAACTTTCAAGGTCAACTGGGAGTTGCACGAGGATTGAATTTTTGGGCACCGCCTGGTTGTTGAACATTGTCAACTGGAAAATAATAAATACCAGGGTCAATCACGCACCAATTGACCTAGTCCCAAACTAAGCTTCTAGGCTTGTACTATGGGTACCAGGCAACGATATACACATACTTAAATAGAGAAATACATATGTACTTAAATATATTGACAACATCCATGACTCAGGAACAAATACTCGCGCTCATCACACAAATATTTGCCCATACCGGGATTCGAACCCGGGACCGCTAGCTTCGTAGGCAGGGTCACTACCAACCAGGCTAACCGAGTCGACATATAATTAACATAACCTATGTATATTTATCTATTATTAACAAGGACAGTTAATTTTGGCGTTTTTTTACATACGCTGAAAATACTAAACAAAAGTCAAGAACAGACTATGTCTACCAAAAATCGGATGTTCAACTCTAACTCCTAAACTAAAGACCTATTTAGAGCTGCCGCACATTAGGCTACTAGTCGCGGCCACAGCGTAGCCACTAGTGGCCGCCACAAGCTGCGGACGAGTATTTTCATACATTTTGTATAGCATCGGCGCACACCGAGCGTTCAAGCGGCCGCGTCCGAGCCACAAGCTGCGGTAGTCGCCCGCGCTCGCTACTAGTGGCCGCGTTTAGTGGCTCGCCTCGCGCGCACACTCGGCCACAGTCGCCGGCTTCTCCAATAAACAATAGCCAATAGTGGCCGCGATGGTGGCTGCGTCTAGTGGCTGAGTAGCGGCCACTAGTGGCTAAATGTGCGGCCGCCCTTAATGAATGGGGTGTCTGATTCGACAAAAGGGTGCGAGTGTCAGGCTATATACAGATTGTAAGGGTGCGTCATCGTTGTCGTACTTACAACAAACGCATCGCTCTCTTCTGTGACGGAACACTGCGATTGGTTAAACAGGCATCTCTGGTATTCGAGGGCTTCTTCAGTTTTCATTATTTTACTAAAACAAATCATTTATTTATTACTAGCGATCCGCCCTCGCTACGCTCCGGGTTCTATTATACATAAACCTTCCGTGGACAATTATGTAACTGATGGTGGAAACCGCATTAAAATCCGTTGCGTAGTTTGAAAGATCTAAGCGTACATACAGAGGGACAGACGGCGGGAAGCGACTTTGTTTTATACTATGTAGTGAAGGACATCAATATGACATTACAGTAGAGTGCAAGAGCTTTTAAAAAGTCTATCGGATTCGGTTAATGACGGTTAGAATAAGAATGTATGAGAGAGAGTGAGAGAAAATATACTTCTCTCTTACTCTCTCTCATTAGTTAATTACCTTAGTCTCTGTATAGTCTGTGTCAATCCAATGTGTAAATAATGCAAACAAACGTCACAAGCGTGTTATCAACTCGACTATCGCGCGAGCGGTTAAAGTGGACTTTTGCGCGCAGATTTTGACCGACAAAGAAAGCCTCTCCGAGCTGTTGAGGTGAAGATATATTTGCCCATACGATTCGAACCCGAGGCCGCTAGCTTCGTAGGCAGGGTCACTACCGACTAGGCTAACCGCGTCAGACCGTATCGTCGTTGAAGTGATGCCGGACTCGCGTCAGGTTCCCTAGCATGCGCATGCACGAGATAAAATCTATCCCATATTCTAACGTAAGACTTAAGGTTTAAAATAAAAGTGTCCCGTCTTGATAAAATCACTAGAAAAATGTGAAAATTACAACAGTCGCTTAGTAATAAATGGTAATAAAAGTCAGGACGAGACACTTATTTTCAGTGATCGGGGTTTTGGATGCGATTCGCGGGATTTCGAGTCGTAATCCCGCGACCACGTCTGTATAAAAAATGTGTTTTTTCAATAACAAAACATTTATTTCAATCGTTGACCTTTAATTTCGATTGATATCATGTAAAATAAAATAGAATAATTATCCTCCAACATCAATACAAAACCCGGGATCCCGGGCATATCCATTATTACCTAGCATAATGTTTAAGGTCAATAACCCCAGATTGCACTGGGAATTCCGATCACTGTGATATATGACAAAAAACTGTCCTTTGTCAAACCACACGAAGCCCGGAATCCCGCGGCATATCCATACTAGCATAATGATTGAGGTCATTCACCCCGATCACTGCTTATTTTAAACCGTTAAGTGTTACGTTAGAATATGGAATAGTTGTACTAATTTCCCTAACACCTGTCAAATTTTATATCGTCCATGCATTAAGCCCGCTGGACTCACTTGAAGGCCTGGCCGGCTACGAGGAAGGCGTCTTCGACGGCGCGCGCCATGATGCGCTCGTAGTCGTGAGCCACGTGCTGCTTCTCCGTTCCCGTGATGGCGTCGTGATGCTGCATCACTCCTGGAGACGGGACAATAAACCTTCTCTTCCAGGAACGCAATAATTTCGTAATTGCACTAAATATTGAGGACAAAACGGCACTTTTCTGCTTTAGGGCGATTAAGTTTCATACAAAATCCACTACCGCACTGTTGTCTCCGAAGATAAATGGAACCGAAAGGGTCTGGCCGGAATGCCATAGTAAAATCGCCCCTGGCTGAATATGAAATATTCTTATGCACGTTTATTTGTCTTATTATAAGATATAATTTTACCGAATATTAACCCTTAACTGCTTGCGGTTTGCGAAAAAATTAAAAAAAAAAAAAACAGGTCCCATGAAGCGAGCTGCGTTGCGGGCGCGCGGCTGCGTCTCCAGCCGCGTTCCCAACGTATGTATATGAGCAATAAACATGACGTTGATCCAAACGAATATTTTTGAAAAAAATATATGTAATAGAATATAAAATTATATATAACATATCAAAATAGGGTAGGTGTCGCTAACTCGCAAGTAGTAAAAAAAAATAAAAAAACTTAAATACCAAAATTTGTCTAGTTAAAAAAACCTTAGGAATCGAATTTTTTTTTTATTAAATGTATTTTAAATATATTTAAAATATCCAAATAACAAGTGAATCGGTTTAGTAGTTTAGGTAAAAAAAAAAAAAACTGTTTTTTTTTTTAATTTTTTCGCAAACCGCAAGCAGTTAAGGGTTAATATTCGGTAAAATTATATCTTATAATAAGACAAATAAACGTGCATAAGAATATTTCATATTCAGCCAGGGGCGATTTTACTATGGCATTCCGGCCAGACCCTTTGAAAAATTCCTAACTTATAGATAATTACTTAAATTTTACGGGAAAAATAAAACTAAGTGTTCGAAATTTATAGTTTTCCTTTGAAAATTTGTGTTAAATTTAGGCAACTCAAAATAATTGCATACGAATTAATAGTAGGTACATACATAAAAAGGTATATTTTTGAAGTACGGTCTTAAATACGGAACCCTCGGAGTCTACCTAGTTCTAACCTACGGACCCGCACTGCACCGGACACGACTTAAGTTTTTTTATTATGTCAATGTCAGTCATGGGACCCATTTCCTAGGTTTTAGGGGCGCCGAATTCGAAAATTAGATCGATTTTGAATTTCAAGATGGCGGACGCGACTTTCGAAACAGCCGTCGTGGGACTCGTTTCTGGATTTATTTTCACCCAACGGATCGAAGCAAAAAGAAAGGTAATATAGTTAATAGAATAATATATGTACCTATGTATTTGACTGAAAATCGTATGTTCCACTCTAGCTCCTAAACTACTGGACCGATTTTGATAAATGAGGTGTCATACGAACCGTCAAAACCGTGCGAGTGTCATAGGCTATATAAAAAATATAAGGGTGCGACATACTAGTTACAATAAAGTGAGATTCTATATCAGTAATATATTACAAATACGAATAATTTTATTTCAGACCAAGGTCCATAAATAGCGTTAGTTACATTGTCTTAAGTCTACGTTAGCTATTTGAACTTTTTTTAAAATAAATTAATAGTATTCATTAAATAAAAAATTACCCTTTTTTACACTTGAAAATAGACAAGGAGAGAGCTTTATTTGACAGATGAATTTACTTGTCGATTGTGACACAGGCCCTTGATATAATTAAACTGGGTAATAATATTACTTACCAATCGCACTTTTGAGTTCATTCAAAACAAAAGAGTTAGTCTTGGGTAGATCGGTCAACACTTGCAGCATTTTGAAACTCTGAAAAAAAAAAACATTAAAGGCTCAGTTTCATTGGTCGATAGGGCCCGCATGCATGAGCAGACAGGAATCCATCCAACAAGCATCGATAATTGAGTTTATCGATATAGGAACTCCCTACCTGTCATAAAATTTTGCCCCGTGGATTCCTGTCTGCTTATTAGTGTCACTAGTCGTGATACCGCCTGCGGGGAGTCACCGCATGTATATCGACAGAGTTATCAACCACTAAAACTAAACCTACCTACTGAAAATAGCCTAGATAGCTAGCTAGCGAAAAAAAAAAAAAAAAACAAAAGATTAGGCCAAAAAAATAAGTAAGTTTTGGCGTAGTAGGCCAACGCTCTAACCATTAGTCTAATCAGACGGCGGCAGCCGCATCAAAATTACGAGCCATCATTGCGCGGGCAAATCTTTTTGCGTGAAAAAAATATTTTTTCTAGATCTGACACCTAGCTAGATAGATTTTTCGCCCCCGTAAATCCCTATGTTGCGAGAACGTAAATATAAATATAATATAATGTTACACGTTTAATAAATAGGATAACTTATATGACGTACAGTCACAGTATAAATATAGCTAAAGCAGTAAAGAAACTAAGAACAAACGTTCGAAACGTCGCACTCACACAGACGCACTCAACGAGTTCTCTAAGCGGACATGGCAGTGATGTCAGGTGGCGGGGGTCGCGTCGAGACGAATGGCTTTGTGTGAGTGCGTCATTTCGAACGTTTGTTCCTAGTTTTTTTACTGCTTATTAGCTATATTTATTCTGTGTAAAGTTGTAATAGGTAAATTGTAAGGGTGTACATTTTTCATGAGCTTTTCGGCGAAGGAAAACATCGTGAGGAAACCTGCACACACTTGCAAAGCAATTTGACGGTGTGTGCGAAGTTCCCAATCCGCACTGGGCCCGCGCGGGAACTATAGCGCAAACCCTCTCGTTGTGAGTGGAGGCCTGTGCCCAGCAGTGGGACGTGTATAGGCTGGAAAGTTGCAATAGGTACCTGTAAGTAGTTATTTCCCTCTCGCTCCATGAACTTGGTGGTGGGGCGTGATGTGAAGTAGCCGGTCCAGAATGCTGTAGAGTCGGACGCGTAGGGGAAGAAGTCATCCTGCTTTATGGGCAGAGTCGGGCTAGAAGTACATACATACATGTTAAACAAATAAATATCAGGGGCAATGTCACACAAATAGGTTAGAGGGCGTCCGTTAATTACGTGAGGCGATTTTGGTGATCGACCCCCCCCCCCCCCCCCCCCCCTCCCCCTTGGTGAGATGTCGTGAGATTTGGCTCGACCCCCTCCCCCAATCTCACATGAGATTATCAAAATGCGTATTTCTAGTGTAAGAAAAGATTAAAAAAAATAAAAGATATTCAGTAAGTAGGCCGCACGGGCACTTTTACACGTCAAAATCTGCCAGCGCTTCCCAAGAGACCAATGCTGAGAAGAAGCGCCCGCAAGAAACTCAACAGTTAGTAATTTTTTTTTAATAAAAACTTATTACAATGATACTACTTATTCTAGCATTATATAAAACTGTAAAAATAATATAAAATATCTGCGTAGTTTTGCAGGAAAATATGTCAGAATGATTACGAGAAAAATATAAAAAAATAATATATGTATACAAAACAGTTTCGATATGTCTTCCTACATAAACCGTGTCCCCTAGATAAGATACAGCGTTTACATGATTTTTATGAGGTATGTACGAGTAGTAAGCTATTAAACATTAGTTAATTTTCTGGTTTAGGCCAGTTTAGGTTGTAAATACGTTAATCTATGCTTGATTGCGTTAGATTTATATAAAAAATAATTTGCTAACACCAATCGAAGTAATGAAAATTTATTTTCTGAAAGTACACAAGAAAAGTTGGCCATAGTTTATTTTTGACATTGTCATTTTGAGCTTATAGAAAAACTTATGTATGCAACCGTACATAATTAGCTCGTACCTTTAGAGACTTGATTATGTGCCAGTTGCATAAATAACTATTAAGAAACTGGATGTGGTATACGAGTATTTAGTTAGTTTTGACATGATACTTGAGTACTTACTTGGCGTCCCTGACGGCCTTCAGGTAGCACGCCGGTGTCGAATAGAACAGTTTCACTTTGAGACCATATTTGCCTGCTTTTAGATTGGCATATCTAAAAAACGTACAAAGGTTACAGCGTCAATTCTAACAGGCCCCCTAGCATGCAAGCACGTGATAAAATTTGACAGGTGCTAGGCAAATGAATACTGGGTGTTTTTTTATTCATCTACAAAATTTTGGGGATTAAATCAGTAAGTCATACTGATCAACTTTCACTATGGGACCAACCCCGAAATCGCGAAAAAAATTGACCATCCCATACATTTTGGCTGGTCAGCTGACGATGTTTTGTATGGGAGGGTCAAATTTTTTTTCGCGATTTCGGTGTTGGTCCCATAGTGAAAGTTGGTCAGTATGACTTACTGATTTAAGCCCCAAAATTTTGTAGACGAATAAAAAAACACCCAGTATATTCGATAGTCTAACATAAGACTTAACGCTTAAGGTTTATAATAAAAATGTTCCGTCTTGATAAAATCGCTATAAAAATATGAAAATCGCAATACTCGCTTAGTAATATAAGTCAGGATGAGACACTTTTATTTTAAACCTTAAGCGTTAAGGCTTACGTTAGAATATGGAATAGATGTATTCATTTCCCTAGCACCTGTCAAATTTTATCTCGTCTATGCATGTTAAGCCCGCAGATGTATAGCACGAATCGCATTTCGACGGAAATATCCTAAAGATATAGAACACTAGCTTTTGCCCGCGACTCCGTCCGCGTACAAGTCGTTTATCGTGTGTGTTTCCCACGGGAACTATCAAATTCCCGGGGATAAAAACTTATGTCCTTCCCCGGGACTCAACTATCTCCATACCAAATTTCATCTAAATCCGTTCAGCGGTTTAAGCGTGAAAAGGTAACAGACAGACGGTTACTCCCGCATTTATAATATTAAGTGGGAATTTATTTGATCGAATTTTAATTTTTCCAAAGGTTATAATGATACTGAATAGAATAGAATAATTTATTTAACGCACAAAAAAATAGAAAAACAAAAAACAGATAACAAATAAAATACTGGCGCTAAATAGGATCCCTCTCAGCAATATTTATATGCTTTGGCAAGCCGCAGCGCTGATTTGACTAAAAACTAACTTGAAACTATCTGTGACGCAAATTTGCGACATAATAATAAATCAATTATAAAAAAGAAAAAGAAAAAAATTGTATACTGTAGAAAAATTATTATAAATTGTAGCTATATTATATTATTATCAGCATCACCATCATTCAATTAAATACAACATTTAATTTCTATACCTTCGTACGTAGGTAGGTACTTTGAGCTACATAAAAAAAAATATCCAATCGAATTTACATTCGGCCTTCGAAATCTTATATTCGATTGCAATTAGTCCGTAATATTGCTCAAGTTACAACTCATTACATGCGAAACATGCCTTCTAGGTACCCATTAAAGAATCATGCCATAAATCCAGTGCAGATCAGCATTTGTTACATGTATGGAGTGCCCCCCTAGAAATATTTTTGTTATTTAACTACCAAACTAAGTAGCGGCTTATACAAGACACCTATACTCCAAATTTCATCAATATACGTCTTGTAGGTAGCGGGAAACCGCTGGATAACAGCAGCAGAGGACTGATCGTTGTGGAAAACCTTGGGGAAGGCCTGTGTCCAGCAGTGGACGTCTTGCGGCTGATGATGATGACTAATATTATAACCGTGGTCCGTTTGTCTGTCTGTTTGTTACGCTTTCACTCCATGTTAAATTCTGTTTTGCTAGAAAGAGATAGAAACAAATATTTAATGGCTTAAATCTTGTTTATTTTTATAGTTATTCGAAAAATATTTTTTTATCTACTGTTTGTTACATGAATGACTTTTAATAAAGCAAAAAGAAATTCACGCTCATTCCCTATTGGTCAATGTTTTAATTTAATTTGAGCTGTGGATTTATTGTGTGATAAAATAAATTGCTGAAGTTTCTGCTTATTAAATTTCGACTTATCAACAGTGATCGGAATAGGTACCTAGTGCAATTTAGGGTTAACGACCTTAAACGCCATACTAAATATGGATATACCCCGGGATTCCGGGACTCATGTTGTTGTTGGAGGATATTTTTTTTATTTACAAGATTTCAACTGAAGTTTAAGGTAAACATTTTAAATAATGTAGAAACGTTACATTGCGTTTAGTTTTTATGTTTAGCTAATTCTATAATTTACGTTATTTTTAAATAGTTATTTACCTTTTTATACACTTATTACACTTTAGAAGTGCTTTAGAGTTGCTTCAGCAACACGCACACTTCCCAATCCCATATTACGAGTCATATCCATATTATGATTGCGAACCGATATCCCGGGAAAACTGGATGAAACTGGATCACGTTGGTTTATCTTACTTGATCAATTTGTCCAGGTTGTCGAACCACATGAACGCGTCCTGGTACGTGAAGTCACCCCCCATCGTCACGGGGACGTTGTTGGTGCGGTAGTGCTTGCCCTCCTCCAATACATACTCTAAGAAATCTCTCACCTACAAACAATGGTCCTATGCCTTTAGGATTCAAGTGAATAGCGAAAAGAGTATTTTTGAAGTGTATGGGTCAATCAACTTTTTGATGTACCTCGTTGCCATGGTTATGTCTCCTGGGTCACTCTGTAAAACTATGAATTTAAGGATATATTACATTACATTACTTTTTGTGGCAATTACAAGCACATTCTTTTGTGGGCTTCTAAGCATGTTAGTAGTATATATTATAAACATCTCTCTAAGAAACACTATCACTGTCTCCTGGCTTACGGGACAGAAAAACAACAACAAAAAGTTGATCGACCCATAAAATTAAAAAAAATTTGGTCAAGTTCGTATTATTCGTTTTGTTTGGAATTTGTACCTAGCATTAACACAGAACTAAGTGTAATATCCTAAACTGTATATTTTGTAATCACGTTCTCGAAAACGCCTCTAACGATTTCGATGAAACGTAGGCGTGTACGAGGGGCAAAAAATCTCAGGTTTTATATCTGGGAAAATTCGTTTTCTCCATATTTTCACGCAAAAAGATTTGCCCGCGCAATATGGTTCGTAATTTCGCCGCCGCCGCAGCCGCCGTAATAGCCTACTGCTACTGTAAAGGATACTTTTATCGAGGACCTTTGAAGACTTCTACGCGGACGGTGTCTCGGGCAGGGCTTGTGAACGTTACTAGATAACATAATAAATAACGTTACTTAACAGTAATTTCATAAAAATACTTTGGTAACGGTATAAATGTTAATGTTATTTGGTACAGTAATTTTATTATAATGTTAACTTACTACCGTTAATTTTACCGTTAATTTTAACAATAGCCCGAGGCTTGTTAATTACTAGATGATAACATAATAAACAACATTACTTAACGGTAATTTCATAAAAATACCGTTATCTACCGTTAAAAATAATGTTAAATCAAGCGGATGACGGACGTGACAACGTTCGTAAAATAACGTTAATATTAACAATACTTTGCTTTTAACGTTACCTCAATTAACCAGTAAAAATAACGCTAAAATATATTAACTAAATTTCAACGATATATTTTGCTAACGTTAACTGTCGATCAGCGGGTAACGTTAGCAACTTTTTAACGTTATGTCAAGCCCTGGTCTCTGGGAAAAGCCACTATACGAGACAAAGATACGAGCGTGCCATGCCATGCCATTCCAGTGCGACTAGCGCGATCCAACTACCTTCAGCGGCATTTCCGACCAGTTGTGACGTGCTGGAGGCTTAAAATAGCTTCCATTTCCTTGAAAAGCCGGCAACGGACCGAAAACTCATCAGGAGTTGCCGGTGTTGATGGACGGTGATTACTTCCCATCAGGTAACCCGCATGCCCCTCTCTTACCATTAAAACTCTCGACTCTTAACAAAACTTACCACTTTCAAGCTTAATAATGTTCTTTACACACATATCATAAGTCCTCTATAATGCGTTCAGAATCCGTTGGCAATGACCAGCATTACAACAATCAATTTTACTATGATAATTTTCTTATCTGTAGCAGTAACATAATGTTCTAATAACGATATCAAATTTGATAAAGTTATGAGTTTCAAATTTGGAACATCTTTGAAAAACAAAACAATTTTATTTGACCTCAATTCTAATATCACTCGAGATGACGTTTAATTCGAAATGAAATGTCAATTGCATACAATTTTGACAAATCTCACATGTTACTTGATATCGAACGATATGATAGTAGAGGCCGACTCTAGATTGTCTCTGAATTAAAAATAAAACTACGGTTACCGCCATTTTTGACGTTCTAATATTTGATCAATGCCGCTATGCCGGTCGTAACATGCGGTTCCTGAACACATCATAGAGAGCTTATAATATGTATGTAGATAAAATAGTGTATGTAACTGTACATAATTAGACATTAAAACACTCGTGTGATGCTATTATGAAACTCGCCGGTCGGCTCGTTTCATAAACACACACTTGTATTTTAATGCCTCTCATTATGCACCAGTCACATAAACTACAATTACATACCCCCCCACTATTTTTGAAAAACCTATCCAATGATAACCCACACAACGAAATAGACTGTTTTCGTGTATGGGAGGTATCGGAATAAAAAAAAATTCATGATTTTATTTTACAACTTTGTCAGCGTATATAAGTATATAACCATGCCGAATTACAGCTTTGTAGTACCAAGATAGAAGAAACTACAAGGACTCCTTGTTGACTATTGAAACCTTACGCTATCATGCACATCGCTCGCAGAACAGATGGCCTTTGGGGCCGAAGAGTTCTCGAGTGACGTCCGCGTGGGCAGATCTCCAACAAGGTGGACCGACGACGTGGTTAAGAATGCGGGAAACCAATGGATGCAAGCGGCGCAGGACCGGTCCTTGCGGCAAACCTTGGGGGAGGCCTATGACGTGTTTCGACTGAAATGATGGTATCATGCGACTCACTGGATCAACTTGTCCAGATTCGAGAACCACATCGCAGCGTCTTGGTAGTTGAAGTCATCTCCCATGGTGACCAGCACGTTATTCGTTTTGTACGCTTTCGACATGTTGGTGGCGTGGTCTAGGAACTTGTTGATCTAAAACATAATTTGTCGCTTTAATAGTTCGCAGCCGTAAAAAAGCAGTGGTAGCCTAATGGTTTGACCTGCCGACTCTTAAGCAGAGGGTCGTGGGTTCGAACCCGGGCTCGCACCTTTAAGTTTTTCGGAATTTATGTGCGAAATATAGTTTGTAAATTTACCATTAGCTTTTCGGTGAAGGAAAACATCGTGAGGAAACCTGCACACCTGCAAAGCAATTTGACGGTGTGTGCGAAGTTCCCAATCCGCGCTGGGCCCGCGTGGGAACTATAGCCCGAACCCTCTCATTGTGAGTGGAGGCCTGTGCCCAGCAGTGGGACGTGTATAGGCTGGATTATTATTATTATAGTGCGGAGGTGGCTAGCGGCACGGGGCACATCGATCGACTTTAAAAACCGGACAAATGCGAGTTAACCTCGCGTAGAGGGTTCCGTACATAGTCATAGTCATGTACCTACTTTTTATAGAGGTTGCAGTTCTAACCTAACCTAACCTACTTTCTGTTAGGGTTGCAGTACTAACAATACAATACAATAACTATTTATTGGACACCACATACAGCAAGAACAAGACGTACAACAAGAGAAGTGTTACATAGTGAGTCAACAGGCGGTCTTATCGCTAAATAGCGATCTCTTCCAGACAACCTTCCAAAGAAAAGAAAATTAAAAATAAACATCAAAAACCTAACCTAACCTATTTTTCTGGCAGCAATTCGTTTCTAACCTAACCAAATTTTTACTAACCTAATCTACCTACCTATATTTTTAGTAAAAATATTCCCATCGAGTCACAATGTGACAGTTGAGGGTGTGACTCGATGGGAATAAATATTAAAAATTGTCCCATCTAGAACAGTGTTTCTAACAAGAAGTTAAACATATATTTTAATGTACAGCCTGCCTCCCAATACATTTCAAGTAAGGGTAAAGAGAATTAAAACAGAATGTAATCAGTTATTTCGTAAGTACATATTAAGTTTTTTTGTGGATATTTAATTTAGACCAAATTAAAGTTCGGTTATTAGTCTAAAAGTAGACTGAATATGAGTTTGCTAAAATTGGTTAGTTTATTCTATATGGTAGATTTTGACTCGAATGTTGAGTTTCCCAACTTGTATTAAAATAAGATTAATATTAATTAATACGAACTTGACCAATATTTAGGATACCAAAACAGGACATCTATTAACACTGAATCAATAAACAAAAATCAATAAGAAAACAACACATTATCCTATCAACAAACCATAATTCTTAAGTTATAGTGGCTCTAGACAAGATGCATAACGCTAACGGTAACGATTTTCGCAAACTCGAAATGTACAGAGTACAGGATTGACGTGAGCTACCGATCTATCTAATGTCAATTCCATACATACATAAATTTTTCTAACGTGAAACGGTAACGTTCACCTAATGCAACTTGTCTAGCCCCACATGTGACCAAATTATACAACTTATGTATCAAACTGTAATCTGGCAGCCCTGCTTCAAATTGTGACGTTCTCAATACAAAAGGACCTTATGGAGGAAGGCAGTTACGCTCTTCTTATTCTTGTAACTATACGAATACTATGGTAACAGTTCTAAAAACGGCGTAGCCGCCTGCCTCCATAAGGTCCCTTTATATTGTGAACGTCACAATCGATTTTTGACACCAAAAAATCGTAATTGGACATTAATAAAATATTTTTTGGACATCATAAAACTAATCGCAATTGGACATAATAAAAATATTTTTGGACAACATAAAATCGTAATTGGACATTAATAAAATATTTTTTGGACATCATAAAACTAATCGCAATTGGACATAATAAAAATATTTTTGGACAACATAAAATCGTGATTGGACACAAAAAAAGTATTCTCGGACAGCATGAAACGTACGTACCCGCTCGTCGACATTGTACATCGGCGAGTTGGTGTCGTCGACTATGGGCTCGTCGTTGCAGAGCACGTCGAAGCAGAACCCTGGCGGCGGCGAGTACGTGTTGTATAGCACGCCCGTGAATATGTCGCTGGCGGACCCTGGAATAAACAGGGAATTTAAAAAAAAACACTTTTTTCTTTACTATTTACTTAGCTATTCAAAATCAAAATAAAAATATTTATTCAGTAAATTGGCCACATACGGGCTCTTTTACACGTCGGTAATATAGAGTGAATCTACCAGCGCTTCGGACAAGACCATCATTGCGGAGAAGTAGCGCCGCAAGAAACTCCAGCAGTAGGTCATTTTTCAATCATAAAATACAACATTACTTAAAAGTAAGTTACATTACAAGGTAATAAAGTAACAAATATGAATTATTAGGACTAGCAGAAATAAAAACCTGCCAAATGTAAGGTCAAATACATTAAACTAAATATAATGACTAGGAGAACAACACGACGAGGTCTCTTCGTCAATAGCCATCACTGTAATAAAATAATTAACTGAACAACAAGTCCTTGCAGACGTGAACAGATATATATTCTATATATACCTGTTTCACTTGGCTACGTCATAACTTGAGAACGGCTTGGCCAATTCGGCTATTTTTCATATATTCCTTGAAGTCCGAGGAAGCTTCTTATGAAGAGACAAATTGGATATTTCAACCTTAAGGGGGGAAATGAGAGGGGGGACTTTAACCGAAACGAAGCGAGGGCGGGTCGCTATTAAATAAGTTCCTGTAAAAACTGTTGGGCGCTGGCAATCCACGAGGAGATGACAAATAAGGACACTCGCTGACGAAAAACGACACTAATACACAAATGAGGACAATGGACACAAGGGACACTGATGGATCCTAATAGACACTAATTTACACGAATGGACACTTATGGACACTAATAGACACTAAGGGCACGATTGGATACATAATAAACACTAATGGATACTAATAGACACGAATGGGCACGAATGGACACATAATAGACACTAATGGATACGAATGGACATGAATGGACACTAATACACACTAATGGATATTAATAGACACTAATGGACACTGATGGACCCGAATAAACACATATTAGACACTAATGGAAACTAATAGAACCTAGTGGGCACGAATGGACACATATTAGTCATTAATTGACACTAATAGACACTAATGGGCAATAATAGACACTAATGGGTACGAATGGACACATAATAGACACTAATGGATACTAATAGACACTAATGGATACTAATAGACAGTAATGGACACTAATGGGCACGAATGGACACATATTAGACACTAAGGATACTAATCGACACTAATGGGCACGAATGGACACATATTGAGTTGTCGGTATTAATGGGCGGTGGTGATTACTTCCCATCAGGTAGCCCACATGCTCGTATGCCTCCCTCTCTTATAAAAAAAATATATTAGACACTAATGGACGCTACTAAACACTAATGGACACTAATAGATCCTAATGGACACTAATGGGTACGAATGGACACATAACAGACACTAATGGATACTAATAGACACGAATGGGCTCGAATAGACACTAATGGATACTAATAGACACGAATGGGCACGAATGGACACATAATAGACACTAATGGATACTAATAGACACGAATTGACACATAATAGACACTAATGGATACTAATAGACACGAATGGGCACGAATGGACACATAACAGACACTAATGGATACTAATAGACACGAATGGGCACGAATGGACACAATATACACTAATGGATACTAATAGACACGAATTGACACATAATAGACACGAATTGACACATAATAGACACGAATTGACACATAATAGACACTAATGGATACTAATAGACACGAATGGGCACGAATTGACACATAACAGACACTAATGGATACTAATAGACACGAATGGGCACGAATGGACACATAATAGACACTAATGGATACTAATAGACACGAATTGACACATAATAGACACTAATGGATACTAATAGACACGAATGGGCACGAATGGACACATAACAGACACTAATGGATACTAATAGACACGAATGGGCACGAATGGACACATAATAGACACTAATGGATACTAATAGACACGAATTGACACATAATAGACACTAATGGATACTAATAGACACGAATGGGCACGAATGGACACATAACAGACACTAATGGATACTAATAGACACGAATTGACACATAATAGACACTAATGGATACTAATAGACACGAATGGGCACGAATGGACACATAACAGACACTAATGGATACTAATAGACACGAATGGGCACGAATGGACACATAACAGACACTAATGGATACTAATAGACACGAATGGGCACGAATGGACACATAATAGACACTAATGGATACTAATAGACACTAATGTACACTAATAAGACTCTAATTGACACATATGGACACTAATACCCAGATAACAATCAACCCACCGAGCTCGTCGCTCCCGCGCCACACCATCTCCATGTCTCTGTCCTTCAACCTCCGCCGCTTGTCATCGTAGTCGATCCTGCCCAGGAACAGCCCGTCGTACCCCATGAGCGCGAGGTTGTCGGCGAACTCCCGCGAGTGGCCGAACGGGTCGATCTGCCAGCCCACTGTTGGGCGGCCGCAGGCGCCGAAGGTGTCGTTCAGTTTCCTGTTGGATAAATTCCATCGAAAACATAAATTGTGACGTTCTCAATATAAAGGGACCTTATGGAGGAAGGCAGTTACGCTCTTCTTATTCTTGTAACTATACGAATACTATGGTGACAGTTCTAAAAACGGCGTAACCGTCTGCTAATGAAATGCTACTAATTGAAAATGGGAGCCGAGGTCAATATTAAGAATATGAGTGGTTGTCGATTTCGCTGACGAAAGAATTGAGATCTAAATGGGTGCCAAGTACTGTAGATAATCTTGAAATTGAGTACATACTATGTTCTATAATAAATTTAAAACATTATTTTCGGTTACATAAATTTTTGCTATTGAAAAATATAACTTCTTAAGTACAGTCGAATTATTTTCACAAAGCAGATAACTTAGGATACATTCAAGCTCAAGATTTGACTTAGCTAGTGCTATAAGACATTTGCTTCTTGTCAAATTTCATGATTCTAAGTCAACGGAAAGCACCCTGTAGGTTTTTATTCACTTGAGAGTGTCAAAATATGCGACACAAACGGCCGTATCTTTTGATCGAGTTGACTTAGAAGTTTGATTTTTTCACAGCTCCTAGGGATTGCATACCCGAGTATAGGATATTAATATTAATTTCAATTGATATCTCGTGTACCTGAGATAAAGGGTCTTGACAAACAGACGGACCACGAAGTGATCCTACAAGGGTTCCTTACCAAAATGGTAAAAAGGAACCCTTATGGTGAGACTTCGTTGTCTGTCTGTCTGTCTGTATGTCACAGCAGTATTTCTCAGCAACTACACAAGCTATTAATTTGAAATTTGGCATAGTTGTATAACTTGCTTGCCCGCATCTGTTTTTAGTAAAAAAAAAATATGAAATTAGTTTTATAAATAATTGAAAAGGGGTCTAGAATGGGGGGTTGAAAAATGAAAGTGATTTGGTTGTAGCAAGTGGGGTGTCTTATGAAAGGGCTCAATGTGCACAATTCAAAACAATTTTGTTATAATTTTCCGTGACGTACTTTTTGATTTATAATCAAAAATGTTCAAAAAATGACCGTTCCCCCCCCTTTTCTCCGAAGTTTATGAACAGAAAATTCTTATAGATAATTACTCATATTATACGGTAAAAATAAAACGAAGTGTTCAACATGTATAGTTTTCGAGAAATTGACAAAAGGTCTGTACTAAAATTTAGGCAAGTCAAAACCCCCGGTGCGCGAACCAATACGGAACCCTCGGTGCGCGAGTTCGACTCGCACTTGACCGGTATTTTTCCCTTTTGAGGTACGGAACTGACAAAGACCAAAATTGTTTTTTTTTTATCAACTCAAACCTCAGCCCCCAGGTGAACTGGTCGATGGTGCTCTGGTAGTGGCTGGCGGCCTCGTCGTTCATGCTCCACGCGCCGCCCACGAACTGCAGCCGGCCTTGCCGCACCAGCGTGTGCACCTTCGACTGGACAGCGGCCGGCTGGGCAATCCACCACTTCCAGAAGAACGCTGTCTCCACGTAGATGAATCTGGAATCACATTGGCTTTAATGTGACGTTCTTAATACAAAGGGACCTTATGGAGGAAGGCAGTTACGCTCTTCTTATTCTTGTAACTATACGAATACTATGGTAACAGTTTTTAAAACGGCGTAACCGCCTGCCTCCATAAGGTCCCTTTATATTGAGAACGTCACATATCATTATGTTTTTTTTTTTATTAATACAGAAAATGTAAACTAAATGAAGTTTTGTAAAAAAAATATTTGGATGTAACATCCGAAACTACTCAACCGATTTCAAAAATACTTTTACCAATATTTAGAATGGACTTTCATGATGGACATTAGTACGAATACTGGGTGTTTTTTTATTCGTCTTTGACATTTTGGGGGTTAAATCAGTAAGTCATACTGATCAACTTTCCTTATTGGACCAACCCCGAAATCGCGAAAAAAATTTGACCATCCCATACATTTTGGCTAGTCAGCTGACGATGTTTTGTATGGGAGGGTCAAATTTTTTTCGCGATTTCGGGGTTGGTCCCATAGTGAAAGTTGGACTTACTGATTTAACCCCCAAAATGTTTAAGACGAATAAAAAAACACCCTGTATAAATGCGAAAGTGAGTGTGCTTGTTATGCTTTCACGGCTAAACCTCTAAACTGATTTCGATGAGATTTGGTACGGAGATAGTTTGAGTCCCGAGGAAGGAAACAGGATACTTTTTATCCCGTAAAATTGGACAGTTCCCGAGGGAGCGGCGATAAATGACTTCGTCGCGGGAAAAAGCCAGTACAATACAAAAACTTACTTTCTTTTTGGATCCTCCCATAGCTCCTTGACCACTGAATCCAGGATGTACTTAACACCAGCTTTCTGTATATAGTTTAAACCTTGAAAATAATTAAAAACACAATTGACAATGGAACCATCAATTTTTCATATACTTACCTTATACAGGGCCAATTTGTATAAAATACAGGAAAAATAAACATGACTTTTATAATCTTTAAATAACTTTGATATTTTTTTTTACTTTGTTATGATAATTTGCAGCCTTTATTACCGTAGTACAGTCGGCCTCAAATAGACAGGAGCAGCGAACGTAGCCAAATATATCGCAACACATCTTTATTACTATAGGAATAAGGATGTGTTGCCGATATATTTGGCCATTTTGGCTGCTCCTATCTATTTGACGCTGACTGTACATGTACAATTCAACATGAGTCATCATGCCTGTTGGTGACTTACTCCCATAGTAGTACTGGTCCACGGTCTTCAGCCAGCCGACATCGTCGTGCGTGTGCGCAACGATGTGCACGTTGAGGACATCTGGCGACGCGTCCGTGCAACTCTGCGGAGCGAGCGGCCATGAATTTTTATTTTTATTTATTATTAATAAAAAAGTAGTACGATGGGTTAATCAACAAATTGTCCCCTTAAACCACACAGGATTTGTGAGGGGTCAGAGCTGCTGTCTTAACTAATGTGTAAATTATTATTTAATTAGTTACATGCTATCCATATATATATTATAAATGAGAGTCTGTCTGTCTGTCTGTCTGTCTGTTACCTTTTCACGCTTAAACCGCTGAACCGATTTAGATGAAATTTGGTATGCAGATAGTTTGAGTCCCGGGAAAGGACATAGGATATTTTTTATCCCGGAAATCATCCCTTAAGGGGGTGAAAAGGGGGGTGGAACTTTGTATGGGGAATCAGTCATTTCTTCAGTAAGGTATATATAATTTAGTATGGAGATAGTTTGAGTCCCGGGTAAGGACATAGGATACTATTTATCCCGGAAATCATCCCTTAAGGGGGTGAAAAGGGGGTTGGAAGTTTGTATGGGGAATCAATCATTTCTTAAGTAAGGTATATACAATTTATTAGTATGGAGATAATTTGAGTCCCGCCCGGGGAAGGACATGGGATATTTTTATTCCGGAAAATTGGAGTTCCCGAGGGAGCAGTAATAAACGACTTCTGCTTTGGAAGCGTTTTCAGCAGGCTGAAACATCTTTTCAGTCCGTTTCAGGGGTATCTATCTCTATCACATACCAGATTATCAAAATTTCGACCAAGTTGCCGTTGTTTTCAGGCGCCTGAAAATGGTTTCAGGCCGTTTCAGAGGTAGCTCTATCACATACCAGTTAATCAAAATTTCAACCAGGTTGCCGTTGTTTTCAGGCGCCTGAAAAGTGTTTTCAGGCCGTTTCAGAGGTAGCTCTATCACATATCAGTTTATCAAAATTTCAACAAAGTTGCCGTTGTTTTCAGGCGCCTGAAAAATGTTTTCAGGCCGTTTCAGAGGTAGCTCTATCACATATCAGTTTATCAAAATTTCAACCAAGTTGCCGTTGTTTTCAGGCGCCTGAGAGAGAAGTGTTTTCAGGCCGTTTCAGAGGTAGCTCTATCACATACCAGTTTATCAAAATTTCAACCAAGTTGCCGTTGTTTTCAGACGCCTGAAAAGTGTTTTCAGGCCGTTTCAGGCCACCCTCTACCAGATTAGGAGATAAATTGAAAACCCGTTTTCAGACGTTTTCAGGACCCCTTAGGGCCTGCGCAAACCGGCGGAGCGCAGCGCAGATCACTTTAAATTTATCAATGTATATTCTTCCCTATTTTAATTACAATAAGGTATAAATTTGAATGCTCTGAGACCGACCTCGGAGCATCACGGGGGATTTCTACTCTGAGGCTGCGGCTCTAAATTTATACCTTATTGTAATTAAAATAGAAAAGAATATACATTGATAAATTTAAAGTGATCTGCGCTGCGCTCCGCCGGTTTGCGCAGGCCGTTAAGGGCCTTTGAAGTACATTTGAGAATATGGTGAATTTTCCAGAAAAAGTGAAAGAGATAGCATGATTAGAAAGAGATAGCAATACTGAGAACCTTTCAAGATTCGTCGCAATAAAAAACGAGACAGAGACAGCTATAGAACATTCCAGCAACGACTACTGGAACATTCCCGACGGCGGGTCGAAGAACGTCGATTATTCTAGAAAGGCCATCTGGAATTTTCTTGGACTGGGCGATCGAAAGTCTAACTCTTAATTATCGGTTTAATTGTGCATTTCTATAAGTTACCTACCCCCACGTACTTAACAACACTTTTTACCCGGGAAAATTTTACAAATTCCTGTGGGGTACCGATAAACGACTTCCACGCAGACGGAGTCGCGGGCAAAAGCTAGTGTGTCTATAAGTTTATTTGTGTTGTTCTAATATTTAATTGTTTTGTTGCAGCCTGCTTTAACTACGACAACTCGAAGGTCAAGGCTGAGAAGAAAGACAGCATGGATAGCGGACGTGAGTCTCTCATATTATTGATTTTATATAATTAACCTCCTAAGGCCCATCATACAACGAAAGCTAATGGAATATGAGCCTATTCTGAATAGAATAGAGCCTATTTTCTAATTTAATTGTCAGTCATAAAATCAAAAGAAATTCCACTCTATCTCCTTTGCAGTGGATCTTTATTCCAATGGCCGTATTATGTACATTCGTACGGCAATTTTTCAAAAGCGGGGATCAAATAAGTTGTTTTGGTGATAGGGGTAGGTATATCAAAGTTGCATTGAATGCTGGTTATCGCTGGTCTGTATCTAAATACCTACTGTATTCCAATGACACCGGTAATTCACGAGTCACGAATGCGCGTCATAATGATGGATTGTTTCAGCACATAGGTACCTAGGTATTTCGGGCAGTTAGGTTTAATATTAATTTCGTAGGTTTACAATTTATACACTATGACGTAGAAATTTAGGTGATAATATAAGTTTGAAATTATTTTTAATATTTGATTGCAGCGTCGCGCCAAATACAAAAGTCATTACTAGGAGTTAGGATTTGGTGGCATAATACTAATATTCGTAACGATTTTTTTAAACATCATTATTGACAACAATTAAGGAATGTGTCATAAGACACATAAAATAAATGAATGTCTTCCATTGGTAAGATAACTTACCGATGGAAGACATTCATTTATTTAATTATAAAAGCTTAGGTAACGTAGGAACTATTTTTATTTATGATCAAAAGAAAAATGTGTAGGTATTATCGGTTAAAGGGAATAATTTATTTTTTATTTAATTCATTTATGACTTATTATTTGTGTGAAAAATCATCATTCAATGCGTAACGAAAAATATTTGACAACAAATTCCAGTACAGTATAAGTAAAAAAAAATGCCGCGAAACATCCTAATGCTGGGGCCACACTAACGGTAAACGCCGATAAAAATCAACGTCTATCGCCTTACCCTACATCACTTACTAGCAAAATGCTAATTTCATTAATCTTTCAATCTTTCTGTGAAATAAAATTTTCTGATAGGTTATTTTTTCAACTGTTTAAATTATCATTGGCAGTGGACCTGTCATACCGCCTGTTTCACAAACGTCAAGTAAAGCTGTCAAATAAATTTAGCCCTTTCTCTTTCTTACACTTGAAAATAGACAAGGAGAGTGCTATCTTAACTGCCAGATGAATTTACTTGTCGATTGTGAAACAGGCCCTTACAGATATTTATTCGTCGATAGCGTTAAAGAAAAGGCGAAATTGGCAACATGATTCAATTTTAACTCGAAAATTTAACCTGTCACTTAGTCAAACTCTTATTTGCCAAATTATACGGTACTTTTAAATGAAATGTGCATTAGTTCTAATAATACACGTCACGTCTATGACAAATAATAGGTGTTATCAAGTTAAAGCCGCAATTAAATTCCGAACCGTGCCTATATGAGGTCATAGCTCTTTGCGGTTACATTATTTTAACTTTATAGTTAATTGGTTGCATGGGGATTATGTTTTAACGCCCTTTCGCACGCTAAGGTGGGTCACGAACCAGGTATAGTCGTCAAGTCTTATAATATAAGTAAAATAGCGACCCGCCCTTGCTTCGCTTCGGTTAAAGTTCCCCCTCCCATTTCCCCCCTTAAAGTTTAAATATCAATTTTTTCTCTTCATAAGAAGGCTTCCTCGGACGTCAAGATATATTTGAAAAAAAAAAATAGCCGGGCTGAATATTATGTCACATAACACTTTTATGGCATTAGTAAGGTAAACAAGCACACAAGCGACGTAGGTAAGTGGCCTCAGGGCCCGGGCCAGAGGCGACGTAATGGGCCACCGCTTACGGCCTCGCGGTCCGAGGGGCCTCGCGCCAAGAAGGTTCTTGCGGTCCAGAAGGCCTCGTGAAATCCCCAACATTAAATTTAGGCCTTGCCCCGCCACTGGGCCGGGCTGATATGCTGTGTATATATTCAACCGAAGGAAGAGATCTAATAAGTGGGTTCAGGATATTAGCAATCTCAAGGTTGCTAATGCGTTGCCAACTCTGTGAACCAAGAAACAGTAACGCTAGTGATTTCTCCAACCGTCTTATCTCCACTGAAACTTGAGGCCAATACTGCTGCTTGATTTTGCCCAAAGGTCGTTCGATGACGTCCGGCAAGCGGGATCCGAATTTAGCTTGGCAACTGGGGCATTCAGGTAGGTGATTCTTTTAACCTTTTTAGGCCATGTGAAATAAAAACTAGAGCTAATGTCAACCTTAAGTCATACATACTCAGGTTTATTTTGCGTTGACAACCATGACAGATATTTCCGTCAATGGCGTTGAGAAGGTTAAACAATTTACTTTTCAACTCGTTCACGAATTATGAGTTATGAGGGAGAGCATTATTAAAAATGTTTATCTACAGATCGTCCAGGGGCCCTAGCAAAGATGCATTACGCTAACTTAACGGTTTTCGAAAATCGACTATAAATGGAATTGACATAAGCGGCTGACAATCCTAAGTATACGTTTTCTTTGATATCGTTGAGTTAGCGTAATGTATGTTGGCTAGAGTGCCTGAGCCCTTAGCCAAGATGCCCATCGCTAACTAGCGTTTCTATTCGTTTAGTTTTTAAACCAATCGCGTCATTGGTAGATCACGTGATACGAAGAGTCACGTGATCTACCAGTGACGCGATTGGTTTAAAAACTAAACGAATAGAAACGCTAGTAATATTATAATTAAAACTTACACTACCGCTCAAAAGTATTTAGGCACTGCACATTTTTTTAATTTAACTTTGTTATATGTTTGAATACAAGTAAAACAATTGATAAAATGTTTATTATAATTAATTTACTCTACACAATGTGTATAATTCATTAAAAAAAAACACTAATTACAAAATTTTTGATTCGTCAATACATAAGTCTAATTATATATTTTATTTTATTTTATTATATATATGGCTAAAAGCATCAACTAATAATGAGGTAGGTATGATTGAAAAATAATATACAAAAATATAGCCATTAGCATCATTTAAAAATTTGCTTTTTACCAAAATTACAGAGTTTAAAAGGAATTATCATTTACTAAATTTGATTACTTTTCTGACTTATTTCTGATTAATGCAGATTTTTCGTATTCAATATTTTAAGCATATTATTAGTCTTGAAGTGTAGTTAGAATAAGCACTATTAATAAAATGTCTGTCTGATTTTTCATGAAATTTGAGGGTGCCTAAATACTTTTGTGCGGTAGTGTATATTTACAGTTTGCTTGATTAATTTCGTCTCGTAACTTTGAGTCTAGGGAATTAATAAGACGAGGAACTAGGTAAGCACTGGTTCTTTGCTCTTAGACGTTTGAACTTCCTTTGTTAACTTCTTCCGTGCGACATGACGAGTGAATATTCGTCCATAGCGTTCTTTTTGGTGTGTCTTACTTTTACAAGCCTTTATTAAAACCCAACGTAAAAGACGGGTGTTGGGTATATAAATTAAAGGCATTCGTCCCACCGCCGACGATGAGCAAGAAGCGAGTAGAGTTAGCCCCTTCGCACACGGCGTCGTATCGTAAGCGTATCGTAATACACACGTAGTACGAGAGCAATACGACCCCGTACATGTTCAAACAAGTCCGCACACAAAGCGGCGGTGCAGCGTATCGTATGAGGTTTTTACTACGACTACGATAGTCGTAGCGTACTGGCGTAAAAGTGCAAGCGTATAAAAACTTTTGACAAAATATTTTTTCTCTAATTAGTGTAATAAAGTAATTTTTGCACTTTTCGATATGACTGAAAAAGTGATTGAATTCGTAAAATTGTTTGAATCGTTCCCTTGTCTATACAATCATTCGTTACGTGAATATTCAAAGAAAGATGTAACGGAAACAGATAGAAATATCGTGAAAAGTAAACTGGACAGGTAATGCGATATAATATTTCAATAATAATAATATTTATAATTATAATATTTATTTTATATATGATTTCAACTGTGATTTCACACAAAACGATACGCCTACGCGACGCTTCGTTTGTACAACTCTGCGCGTCTCGTACTCGTTGCGTTTTTACGATACGCTTACGAGACGAGTACGCGTACGATCCATGTGCGAAGGGCCTTATAGGCCTACCACACGCACAAGCTTCACCACAGTTTTGCCTGCGCAGGCCGGTTTGCACACGGAACACGGAGCGTGTGGTTGGTAAAACTCTATAGACACGAAGTGTTCAGTTTTGGCTTGCGCAGGCAAAACTGTGGTGAAGCTTGCGCGTGTGGTAGCCGCTTTAGAAACTAGAAGCGAGTGTGAAGTCCCGTTAGTTTTGTCGCTGGGCTATAAGCGAACGTTCGAGTGCGACGGGCGACTCGCATCACTCGCTCGGGGCAGCCGAATACATGAGTAAAATGACCCCTGGGGCCAATTTCACGAAAGCTTGTAACATGTATTACAAGCGGAAATCTCTTTCTAACAATATGCATAACTAACCTAACCTAACCGAGTTGAAACCCCCGATATCAGCGCCTAAAAACCTTCTGAGCAATGAGCAAAACCTTTAACGGGCTCCAAGCACGTACATTTTCACTGGAGGGATTTCGTAACTAGAAGATTTCAAGAATTAACAAATCAGATCCCCTCATCAACTAGAAAAGAGCTGATGATCTTCAAACGGCTGAACAGATTTTCATGAAACATGCTAAGAACACTCGGGATAAAATTATCTATGTAACAAAAAAAACTAAACGAAAATCGGTCCATCCGTTTGGGAGCTACGATACCACAGACAGATGCACAGACAGACACGTTAAACTTATAACACCCCTCTCTTTTTGCGTCGGGGTTTAAAAATAGACTTCCACTCGTAAATCAAGTTACAACTAAGCTTTCGTGAAATGGGCTCCTGGATAGCTTCTCGGTGTGAGTCCTGATCGCCAACAACCGACAAGCTTGTTGCCTTCGTACTTAATGAAAAAAAAAAAAACTGTCACTTCTATATCTGTCATTGTCAACTCAAGGCGGGGGGGGGCACACTTAGAATGGTTCCCATTTTCATTGGCGGCAGCGACCTCTGGAATGTTGATGAAAATACAAAACGTCAACTGTCAAACATGTCTCAGTCCAATGTCAGTCAGTCAAGCGTTGTCTGTGCGGAAATGCGTTTCTCTGAGTTCTCTCATTATTAAATGTATTGCTGAATACTTTGTTATTGTGACACCATAGAACCGCATCATAATAAAGTGACATACTGAGCGGCACAAAATGGATGTCACTTTATTATGAAACGGTTCTATGGAGTCGCAATATAATGTTTCGGTGGTAAACTGTACGATACATGCCTAGGTAAGTACCTATATATAGTATAGCTTTAGTTCAACCACAACTCTCTAGGTGGCAGCACTTGTCATACATGCAAGTTTTACCATAGAGTCAAGGACAGGAATGTATTCACACCTCTAATTTCAGCAACATTGTGCTTGTCGCTAGCGTGAAAATATCGTAGAATAGTGATAATATCCGTGTTTGGCAGGTTTCTAGAATTTGCCCGCACGAATTCGCTCATTTTATGATGAAAACGAAGTCCAAATTTAAATGCAAGGGTCGTCGTGAAAGGAAGAAATCGGTGTCCAAGAAGCAGTGCCAAAGGGGTCGAAAATAAATCGTAGTCCAAATATCATGCAAAGGTCGTAGAGAAAAGCGGCAAAATCGAAAGTCCGGAGTTCGTTCTGAGGTCGTTAAAAATATTTCTAAAAACACTGATCACATGAAACGCAAGCATCAAAATCAATTTTTTGTTAAAATGGCGTCTGTCCATGAGGACAATTCTGCCAATGTCAAAGTTTGAGATTACATGTGATCGGTTCTTGAAAATGTTATTAAAACATTTAGAGTGTTATATTCTCCGAGATCAGAGGCAAGAGTGTCGGCCGCCGCTCGCGCTGACCACTCCACCGAGCTCTTCAACACCACTGAGGCACTAAAAAACGCGACAAAACAATCGACACGTGCAGCAACCAACACTCTTGTCACAGAACCAACGCAAGCATCGTTTGTTTACTTTTGATTTGACTTGACAATGACAGTTATAGAAGTGACAGTTTTTTTTTCTTTTTCCTTAAGTACGAAGGCAACAAGCTTGTCGGTCATTAAAGTTTACAAATGTCAACTTAATAACTAAAAAAATGATTTCTAAAATATTAGAGGAAATAAAAATAAAAGAGCCGCAGTTCCTTGATCTTTAGGATGACGACTATCGAAAAAAAATATAATTTACACCTCTTCCAAAAACTTTACCTACCCAATTGCAGGATGCTATTTTCGGTTATTTTATAGAATGCCTAGAATACAAAATAGCCGAAATGGCATCCAAAGCTACAATAGTTGAGGATTAAACAAGAAGGCAATGTACTCTAGTTATTATAACTTATAATATATTATCGGTCGTGATAACGAATGAACTTTAACTTAAGCGTTACGCGTATTATCTCGAACAAACAAACAGGCGCAGGCGCAAATAACATGAGTTCCATTATTAAGGGCCTCTTACAATAGCCTAGTGTCAATCGGCCATTTTAAATTGATCCGCCAACTTTGAACAACTGGCAATCTGTACGAGTTCAAGATATGGTGGCCGCGGCGCACTTACTGCGTTTTAAATTCGACACGGCAGTTTTTCTTATAGATATAGTCTACTAGCTTTTGCCCGCGACTCTGTCCGCGAGGAAGTCGTTTATCACTATCAAAAAAAAAAATCAAACCCTTTATTACCATTTAGCTTAGTTCCCACTATTCCCTCGGAAACTTAAAAAAAATCTTGATTAAAAGTAGCCTAGATCATATTCTGGAATATAATAGTTTAATAGCTTACTACTCGTACATACCTCATAAAAATCATGTAAACACTGTATCTTGTCTAGGGGACACGGTTTATGTAGGAAGACATGTTAAACTGTTTTGTGTTATATACCTTCAGTCAACAAAGTATCGGGAATGGATGATTTGTTTATGGTTCCAAATTCAAATTTTTGTTTTTTTTGTTGTTGTTAGATTGGCACAACTGTTTTCTATTTTGGCGCGGAGTTTGAGTTGCATCTGTTATTTATATTAAATACAGTGCTGTTTTTAGTTATATCATATCTAGTGTGTATTGCGAATTTCATAATGGACAAAAACATTGAACAAAGAGTTTGTCTTAAATTTTGCATCGCCAATGGAATTTCGTGTTCGGAGTCACTGAAAATGTTACAGAAGGCTTACGGTGATTCGACTTTATCAAAAACACGTGTTTATGAGTGGTACAAAGCGTTCAAAAGCGGTCGAGATGTGATGGAAGATTTGCCTCGCTCTGGTAGGCCATCAACGTCTGCAACTGAAGTTAACATCGCAAAAGTGAAGGAAATAGTGACTGAAAATCCTCATTCAACTTTGAGAGAGATAGCCGCCGAACTTTCTGTATCTCACGAGTCGATCCGTACTATTTTAACTAATCATTTGGGTATGAAACATGTTACCGCTCGGCTAGTCCCAAAAGACCTGAATTTTCTCCAAAAACTCAATCGCATGAGAGTCGCTGAGGACATGCTAGAACGAGTCAATTCCGACCCAACATTCATGAAACGCATTCTTACTGGTGACGAGACGTGGGTTTACGAGTTTGACATGCAAACTAGTCAACAAGCTTCGGAGTGGCGCCTTCCAACTGAACCGAAACCGAAGAAACCACGCCAAAGTCGATCAAAAGTCAAAGTCATGTTGACTGTTTTCTTTGACTATCGCGGTGTTGTGCACTCGGAATTCTTGCCGGAAGGTCAAACGGTAAATAAAGAATATTATTTGAGCGTTATGCGGCATTTAAGAGAGCAAATTCGACGAAAAAGGCCAGATTTGTGGAATGAAAATTCTTGGATTTTGCACCACGATAATGCGCCTTCGCACAAGGCCATCATTGTGAAAGAATTTTTGACCAAACACTCAACAAATACCATCGAGCAACCACCATATTCACCAGATATGGCTCCTGCCGACTTCTTTCTTTTTCCTAAACTCAAATTACCACTTCGTGGCACCCGTTTTCAATCGGTAGAAGACATAAAGGAGAATTCGCGCCGAGAACTGAATTCAATTCCGGAAACAGCGTTTAAAAAATGTTTTGATGATTGGATTATTCGTTGGCGTAAGTGTATCGTTTCTGAAGGAGCATACTTTGAAGGTGATAAAATAAATTTGGATGATTAACAAACAGTTTGTGTATTATTGATCTTTTCCCGGTACTTTCTTGACAGAGTAGTATATTATTTTATTTTTTTCTCGTAATCATTCACACATGTATACCAGCGGGCCTAATATGGTCGCGTTTATCGCGTGACAAAACGTGGATAAAGCATCCGTCACTTTCTGACACGTATATAAGCGCGAGAGTGACGGATGCTTTATCCACGCTTTGTCACGCGATAAACACGGCCATATTAGGCCCGCTGCAAAACTACGCAGATATTTTATATTATTTTTACAGTTTATATAATGCTAGAATAAGTAGTATAATTGTCATAAGTAAGTTCTATTAAAAAAATTACTAACTGCTTGAGTTTCTTGCGGCGCTTCTTCTCAGCAGTGGTCTCCTCTTGGGAAGCGCTGGTAGATTTTGACGTGTAAGTGCCCGTGCGGCCTACTTACTGAATAAATATCTTTTGTTTTATCTTTCTCATGGCTACTTTTCATCCCGAAAAAGACAGCTCCCGAGGGAGCAGCGATAAACGACTTCCACGAGGACGGAGTCGCGAGCAAATTCTAGTAGGCTGTATGAATATTGCAAGGGTGAATTGCCAATTGCGTTTTAATTTGATTTGGTTTGAACTTTTGATTTGTCTTGACTCACTTCGTAGCCACATTTCTCCCCAGCTCTTGGCGTGATCTCATCCAGCGGCGTAGTCGGCACCGTACTCACCAGACCGACTACGCAAAGGAGCAGCAGAGTAATCATTGTTTTCTGGAACAAAAAGACAATTCAGTCAAGTACATTCAGATACTTAAGACGACGCGTTTAGCCTAGTTGGTAGTGACCCTGCCTACGAAGCTAGCGGTCCCGGGTTCGAATCCCGGTATGGGCAAATATTTGTGTGATGAGCGCGAGTATTTGTACCTGAGTCATGGATGATTTCAATGTATTTAAGTATGTATTTCTCTATATAAGTAATGTTTATCGTTGTCTAGTACCCATAGTACAAGCCTAGAGCTTAGTTTGGGACTAGGTCAATTTGTGTGAGATTGTCCCTGATATTTATTATTATTACTTTAGTCAAGGTATTTATAGCCTAACCGAGTTAAACACCCCCGACCTCAGCGCCTAAAATAACCTCTGAGCAATGAGCAAAAACTTCCAACGGGCTCCGAGCACGTACATTTTCACTGGAGGGAGTTCGTCACTAGAAGATTTCCAGTATTAAAAAACTCCCGACAAAATCGTGATCAGAGCTCATAACTTTTAAACGGCTTAACGGATTTTCATCAAACCTACGAACACTCTCGATTAAGTCACCATTCTAATGAAAAAACTAAATCAAAATCGGTTAATCCGTTTAAAAGCTACAATGTCACAGACACAGATACACACGTCAAACTTATAACACCCTTCTTTTTTGCGTCGGGGGTTAAAAATAAGTTTGTTCAAAATTTTAATTTTAACTTTGTTGCCGACTGTACTTTTTAAACAGATAATAAACTCACTTATTGACATCCTTAGCTATTTTTCAATTTCTATAAAACTTTTTTTATATTTTTAGGGACCCTATTACTAAAGCCTACGCTGTCTGTCTGTCCTAACTTTAAAGAGCTGTATCTTTTGAACCGTAACAGATAGCCCGTTGTTTTTTTGCAGAATATGTGATATAACGGCTTTCCTAACAAATAACATACAAGATTTTTTTTATTTCAACGTTTTAAATAAACGATCTTTATCTTTTTTTTGTATTTGTTCTAACTTAAAAATCACAATACACACAAGCGTGTTTCGTATGATTACCTATAGAATAACAACAAATACTAAAAACCCTCAGTGCGCGAGTCCTCACTTGACCGGCTTTTAACCATTTTGGTACGGAACCCCAAAAACCGAATTAGTACACTAACAGGAAAAAACTAATCGATTAAAATAACAATATTGAACGAAGCAAAGCAAATGGAACCTTTATAAAATTAATTATTTTATTTTGTTGCCTAGTTATTTAACGTAACCATACTTATTATTTTTTATTACTTTTCCTCATTTATTACTAAACATTCCTCATTATATGTAAGTATTTTCCTACATAATTTACTAACTACATTATATTTGTATAATGATCGTTGTCTACGTGCAGTTTTCGCAGCAAAGTATGGTTGGCAAAGAAATAAATACATAAATATTCAATATCATTTTTTACTATAAAATAAATACTTTAGGATTATTACCTCTAGATAATAATGATATTTTGAAGGTGTGCACGACTTCCTATCTTAGGAGCGAAGTGTCCGCCTTCAAAATATAATTATTGTGTAATCAATTAGATTTAGATTAGAGTATTAAATTTGTTAATTTGTTATGTAAGAAATGGGACAATACCTAAATAAAGAATTATTTATTTGTTATTATTATTATTATAATTCTTTACGGTACAAAACCAATTTCGGCCTTTTATATTTTTAAAACGAATGTTTGGTTTTGGTTTTGAATTGGTTATGAATGAATATTCATCATGTCATAAAATTACAACTACAGTTAAAAGTGTAATACATTATCTGAAGTGTTTAATTTAATCTAAGTCATCCATAACACTTCATATTGACAATAATTGATATTTATTTTATAAGTAAGTTACCTAATTGATAAGTGGAGTACTAACAAAGTGCAAGTGGATTTTATAATGACGGATGAAGGTACGCGATGAAAGGTGTGCAATGAAAATATATAAGATAAGTGTGAGATGAATCTCATATTTCTTTAAATATTATAATATTAAAAATACGTGCGTATTTATTTTTTTGCTAACCATATACATACTCTGCTACGAAAACTTCACGTTGATAACGATCACTATGTAACCCTAAAAAGTTACAAATAAAAATTCTGTCATAATTTTTATTTGTGTGACAAGCTTTTCTTGCCGACTGTATTTTTTTAGCACAGTCATCATCTGCTTATCAAGACGAATCCAACGAGCCCAAACACGGCGGGGCTGTCTTGTTTCGCTGCGGAGTTCTGACCACCTTCAGACTCCATCAGACCAGCTCCATGCTACCATATTATTGCATTGTCACCGAAGTTACGTAGGTATATAAGTTTCAGCTCAATCGGACACCGGGAAGTGGTTAACTATGTGAACATAGATGTGTGAGTTTACGCACCACTTTAACGCTGGTAATTAATGTAACAGAATGTGTTTATAAAACCCCTTCTAGACGGTCGGGTGGTTGGGCCAACCGAGAAGGACGCAGCTATCTGTCAGAATGAGATAGTAATATTTACATCTCGTTCCTACAAATAGCTGCATCCCTCTCGGTTGGCCCAACCACCCGACCGTCTAGAAGGGGTTTCAATTCTCAATAATTTATTGCTTTTTCACAATGGCATAGCTTTTAGACAAATGAGGGCCGTTCCGAAAGCTTTGCCAGTATTCATCGTAATTTTTTTTTTAAAACAAATTTTATTACGAACAACTTTGGTATGGTAAAAAAAGGTATGTTATAATAATGGTAAAAAAAAGTTTACTTATTTATTTATATTTAATTTTCACAGAGAGTTGTTTAATTTTTGGTGGAAAAATCAACTTTTTGGTATTAAAAACATGTCTAAAATTTAAAGGGGTCTGCTGATTCTGATGATTACCCGTGATGGAATCGTTAGTATTTTTAGTATATTTGAGCAGCATGTTTTACTCGGTTCCCAAATATAGTACTGCACAAAATGTTTTCATTAAAAGTCATTGAATTTTTCTGGGACTCTAATTTAGACATGTCTTCAATGCATGTTTCCTCAATATTCTAATATCGCGAGTGTTTAAGGAAACGTATGGTTTAAAATAGAACTGATAAACCACACGTTTTGTGATGTGTGTTGGGGAATACTACTAGGTTACTAGGTATTTTTTGAGACCGTATTCATTATCGCAAAAATCTAGCGCAGGAATACGTCGCTTGCAGATTTTGCATAGCGTTAACACGCCTCGTATTAGAAATATCGTTAACAAAAACGAAGTAATTTATATCTATGATTTTTGGGCAATGTTTATATTGAAATTTGCCTTAATGTATTCATCAACAATATTAATATATTTCAATAAGGCCGGCCTTACACAGTATGAATTTTAAGAATCTGAATTCATATTATTAATTCAGAAAGCACGGAATTGCATACAATTTAACTATCATCCACACACAATCTGATTTTTTCAGATTATGAATTTCTCAGATTGATCTGACAGAACACACCTCTTTCCATACATTATCTATGGACGAGCACACACACTCTGGATTCAGATTATGAATTCAGATTCCTAAAATTCATACTGTGTAAGGCCGGCCTAAATGTCGACACAGCTAAAAACTTTCGGAACGGCCCTCTTAAGTATAACACTATGAACAAAATATAAATATTGCGATATTTACGAAAATTCGATCTAGCTAGGTCTCACATCTGGGAAAATTCGTTATCCCCGTATTTTCACGCAAAAAGATTTCCCGCGCAATATGGTTCGTAATTTCGGGGTGGCTACCGCCGTCTGAATAGACTAACGTTTACAGCGTTGGCCTATACGCATCGACTGCTAGAACCCCAGCTATGGATCGGTTTCTTTTTTTTATTTATGTATAGATAATCGTATAATGTATTAAATTATGTATGATGTATACAATATTAACTGAGTAGCTGCTGTCACTTTCTTTGCTATAGCAATAGAATAACTGCCGCACTCAGAGACGTCAATTAAGTTTTAAGTTTCATTAAAGTTGCTGCGTCTTATTCTATTGCTATAGCAAAGACAGTGACAGCAGCTACTTTAATGAAACTTAAAAATTAATTGACGTCTGAGTGCGGCAGTAAGTAAGTATTTAATGCTTGTTCATTATGACTTGCTTCGTTTAGCGGAAGTTATATCATTTTTTTCTATGCCAAAATTTATTTTCCTTGTAAGTTATATTTGCGATACTACTAGGTATAGGTAACTTCGGCGACAATTCAATTTCCTAGCTTCCAACATTAATCCAAGGTTATTTCCTTCATACAAAAAATATCCAGTTATGAGCATTCGTTTTAGGGTTCCGTACCCGAAGTGTGTCCAACGGGACCCTATTAATATGCCCACGCTGTCCGTCCGCCCGTCCGTCTGTCTGTCTGTCCTAACTATAAATAGTTGTATCTTTTGAACCGTAATAGATAGCGGCTTGATTTTTTTTTCAAAATGTGTTATTAGGGCGGATTTACTAACAAATAATAATAAAAAAAAAAGTGAAATAATAAAGGGGTCCCAAAAAGAAAATTTTTTTTCAACGTATTTAAATTTTTTGTTGTATCGTAAAAACGGTAAAACATACAAGCGTCAAATTTGATTATAGAGCAAACCCTATAGAATAATAACAAATACTAAAAACCAGCCAAATATGTACGGAACCCTCAGTGCGTGAGTCCGACTCGCCCTTGCCCGTTTTTTACTATACAATTAGATTGTACCAAACTAGCATTTGCCCGCGACTCCGTCCGCGTAGAATTCGTTTATCGCTGCTCCCTCGGGAACCTCGGGAAGTGCTATTCCAGACTATAATCTATCTCTGTGCCAAATTTCATCCAGATCCGTTCAGCCGTTCTAGCGTGATTGAGTAACAAACATCCATCCATCAAAACTTTACTTAGTATGCTATTAGATTTGTTAGATGCAATTTCCGATATTTTTATTTTCTTGTATAAAAAATTTCGAACGTCTTTTTTCCCTGTAGATAAATTTCCGAACGCCTTCTTTCCCTATAGACATATTTCCTGGTATATTTTTTTGTATAAAAAATTCCAAACGCCTTCTTTCCCTATATAATATACAAATTTAGCTACTGTTATATTTTGACTTCCAAAAATCTAATTTGACAGAGTCGACGGAGCTCCGCTGTGCGGAGCTCCTATTTCTGGGTTGTTTTGGCCCTCCGGGCCTGATATAAAAATGAACTTAACCTAATTACGATGTAATTACGATGTATTGTAGAGCGCAGAAGGTGCAATGAAAAAAATGCAGTCAGATTTCAATGCTCTCAACAAGTGGTGTCATGATGCTGGATTGGTGCTAAACGCTCAGAAAACTAAAATGATCCATATTCGGTCCCCGTATCTGAAAGGCGCCCCCCGGAGCGCGCTAGTGGCGCACGAGCACGCGTGCTTGCACGGCGCGGGCATGGGCGCCGTGCCGTGCCAATGTCCCGTCATTGAAAGTGTTCCATCTCACATATATTTAGGGTTGACTATCGATCGAAAGTTCAATTGGGTAGGTAAAGTTTTTGGAAGAGGTGTAAATTATATTTTTTTTCGGTAGTCGTCATCCTAAAGATCAAGGAACTGCGGCTCTTTTATTTTTATTTCCTCTAATATTCTAGAAATATTTTTTTTAGTTAGTAAGTTGACATTTGCACACATTAATGACCGACAAGCTTGTTGCCTTCGTACTTAATGAGAAAGAAAAAAAAAACTGTCACTTCTATAACTGTCATTGTCAATCAAAGTAAACAAACGATTCAATTCAACAACTATTTTCTGTTTGCTTGCGTTTCATGTGATCAGTGTTTTTAGAAATATTTTAACGACCTCAGAACGAACTCCGGACTTTCAATGTTGCCGCTTTGCTCCTGCTTTGCTCGCTTTGACCTTTACACGATATTTGGACTACGATTTATTTCCGACCCCTTTGGCACTGCTTCTTGGACACCGATTTCTTTCTTTCACGACGACTCTTGCCCTGGTTTTCGATAGCCACGAGAGCACGTTTGAATCGTATACACGCAATGAATTCAAGCAATCCCACACGGACTTTGGAAATGGATTATTACAAAGATTTACTTAGATGCTTGAAAGAATTGAATCGTTTGTTTACTTTGATTGACAATGACAGTTATAGAAGTGACAGTTTTTTTTTCTTTTTCATTAAGTACGAAGGCAACAAGCTTGTCGGTCATTAAAGTGTACAAATGTCAACTTAATAACTAAAAAAAATATTTCTAAAATATTAGAGAAAATAAAAATAAAAGAGCCGCAGTTCCTTGATCTTTAGGATGACGACTATCGAAAAAAAATATAATTTACACCTCTTCCAAAAACTTTACCTACCCAATTGGAGCTGCCATATAAATCGCGTGTGTAACAAGCTCAGAGCTTTTTTAATAAATTTGCGCATAATTAAACACCGAATCCCATTTAAAATTAAAATTCTATTATATAATGCTTTAGCAGATTCAACAGTCTCCTATGGACTCAGTAGTTATGGAAGAACATACAAGTCTTACCTAGATAGAATTTATACACTGCAGCTGCGAATTCTTAAAGAAATACTTCCTCCTAAAATTAAAATAAAATATGCTAACGATGAACTACAGATCTTTAAACACTGCAAGAGTCTGCCTATACACCAAACAGTCAAGTTTAACTTGATTAAGGAACAATTTTTTGACACAACCTACCAAACCTTAAAATCTAACATGAAATGCACTCGAGCAGTCTCCAACAGAAAATTAGCCACTACTGGATATACCAATGTCTATGGGCAGAGAACCAGCGCCTGCTTGATTCCTCGTCTCATAAACGACCTTGATGTTAAATTTAGAGATAGCGTTACTCCCAATAACATTAAGTATAAACTTAAATCTTACTTCATGAATAAGCTGTAATATTTTAGAGCGTATTACCCTCGCACAAACCCTTGAGTGGTTTATGAGGTGTTTTTTTTTTTTGAAATGTAACTATATCGTTATTGTACAATAAAAATAAAAAAAAATAAAAAAAATACTATTAGGAAAATTTGCGATCTATAAGGAAAGAAGGCGTTCGGAAATTTTTATACAACAATAGTACATTATTGCCTACGCGCGGAAAGTAAGGGATTGCCTGACGAGGTGGTTAGCAGGCCTCGCTATTGCTCGGCCTGCTAAAATACGAGTCAGGCAATCCCCGCGTTTCCGCCGAGGCATATCATATATAATGCTTTTCTCAAACATGTGAGGAAATGATACAAATATATTTGTAAAAGTAAAATTAATATTAAAAGTGATGTTAGTTATATTAGGACAATTTGTAAACGAAATTGTTATGGGTTTTCCAGGAACTGAATTTGAGATGTTGATAATTCAGGGCTTGTGGTAGACAAATGGACGTAACTTAGGGAAAAGGATCTAATTCAACCATTTCACACTTGTAGAATTTGACATAATATTGACTATTATTGACAGCAATAGAATTCAAATTTAATACCGTGAAGCGCCGAGGACTTGATGTTTGTAGTTTTTACACAACAACAGTAAGTTCTACGTTTAAATTTCAATAAGTTTTTGTTTTTATTTATTTTTTCTAACCATAGACAATTTTAAAGAAAATTAAAAAGAAGAAAACACACGCACTGTGCTACGAAAACGAGCAGTTGCCTTGGCTGTATGAGATTTATTTATTGGTCCTTTCTATTCTGTATGCATTGGACAGCACTTTAAAAAAAATATCGCAGCGGACAAAAATGGGTTTTCATACGTTTATTTTACTCCTAGGAAGAAAATGAGGCCCTTCGCGTCTTCGTTTTTCAAAAGAAATGCCATCCTTTCTGAGCATGTTTGAGAAAAATAAATATAACAGTAAATATGTCTACAGGGAAAGAAGGCGTCCGGAAATGTTTATACAAGAAAATAAATATAAAAGTTTTGTCTACAGGGAAAGAAGGCGATCGAAAAATTTTATACAAGAAAATAAATATATCAGAATATAATTCTAACAAACCTGCTATTGATTACTTAATGTAGTTCATATACCTACGTATATGAGGATAATGTATGAGGAAAATCGCATTGTTGTAAGCTAGGCACATAGTTGTATGAGTCTAATCGGTAATAATTACTGTCGTTAACCTAAATATATTTTAACGGTTTTTTTATCTGTAATATGCGTAAATCATATTATATATTGTTATCTAAAATACTTAACATATATATAGTCACAAACAAAGGTTTACGTAGGTATGTATCGTTAGCCCGCGACTCCGTCCGCATCGAAATCGTTTAAGGCTACTCCCGTAGAAACTGTCAAATTTCTGAAGATATAATATATCCTATGTGTTAATCAAGGGTGAGGTCTATCTGTGTGCAAAATTTCATCCAAATCCGTTCAGTAGTTTTTGCGTGAGAGAGTAACAAACATACATCCTCACAAACTTTAGCGTTTATGATATTAGTAAGAATTTGATGACGTGATGGGTCTAGCTAGTTGGTAGTGACCCTACCTACAAAGCTAGGGGGTCCTGGGTTTGATGGTGATGGATGACTAATTTAAAATTAAAGGGGGCTCCCATACAAAAAGCGTGATTTTATTAAATTTTGTCACTCCGCGGACTGTATCTCATGAACCGTAATAGATAGGCTGTTGAACTTTTCACATAGTGTGTATCTTTGTGGCCACTATGACAACAAATAATAAAAATTAAATTAAATTAAAAATTAAAGGGGGTCCGTAAATAAAGGGATGTAATGAATGTATACGTAGACAATTACCTACTTACTTTACATATTGTTATATCTTGTTTCTTTTAAGAAAGTATTTAAAAAGTCCATAGTATTAAATCTTGTACGATGGTACGGAACCCTTCGTGTGCGAGTCAGACTCGCGCTTGGCCGGTTATTTTTCTTTTTTCACATAATCAAAAAATTACGGTGATATATTGAGTTGAAATGTCGCATGACGTCACGACTCAATACAATTTTTTACACAGAAGTGACGTCGCGAGCCCCCACTCCCGAACATTGACGCGCTTTATCTTTGCCATTTTTTGTTTCTTTGACAAAAGAAAAAACAGTGTCAATATTTTTTGATAATCTAACTGACAGGCTGGTTACGTAGGTTAGATTAGGTTAGACCTGTGACTAGGGTTTGCAATTCGAATATTCGAATATTCATATTATTCGAATATCCGCCAAAAATAAAATCCGAATTCACCAATATTACTTATTCGAATAAATCGGATATTTTGAATAGTACAAAAATAGGATTTAAATAGTTAAATAAATAAATAAATAAATATCAGGGGACAATCTCACACAAATTGACCTAGTCCCAAACTAAGCTCTAGGCTTGTACTATGGGTACTAGACAACGATAAACATACTTATATAGAGAAATACATACTTAAATACATAGAAAACATCCATGACTCAGAAACAAATACTCGCGCTCATCACACAAATATTTGTCCATACCTAAATGCCTTTAGTAAAACGCTAGAATAGCTTTTCTTCATACCTACTGACATGACATGAGGCTTTAAAACTAATTTCCTGTTTCTTATACTCCCTGGCAAAAAAAAAACAGTTTAGATCCCTAAAACTTATAATCGAGCAAGCCAGTGACAAAACGGGGTCGCTCGGTACCTAATTATTGTTAATTACAATAAATTGTGTTTTTCATATTATATTTAGGGTAATATCTGCATTTTTAAACATAATATCTTTGATGATATAACGTGAAATCATTATTTCGTTTTATTTTATAAAATATTCAAATTATCCGAAAAATCCGAATATTCGAATACAAGAAATCGAAATATTCAATTCATATTATTCGAATGTATAAAGTGAACGGATATTGCAAACCCTACCTGTGACCACCAAAGAATTATAACGCATGCACGCCGAAATGCCTGTCGATGAAATGAAATATCGGCCAAGTAATAAAACATTCTATGAAATGAGTGCTGGCGATTCAAGGGAACCTTTATAATCTGTGGCTCTAATGTTTGTAAAAACCTAAATTGATTAACTAAGCTATCCAGGTTACCAGGATACCATGAACGCGAGGCGGTACCGGACCTCTTTTTTGCAGTCACAGTTACTTCTCTAGAAGTATGCTAGCCTAGTACCATTAAACGGTTCGAGTTTAAATGAGAATTAATAATAATATTGATTAATGATAATATTAATAATAATATTGTGATGGTATTACTGTTATTGTCAGGAGAAGGTTCTTATGAAGAGAAAAATTTGATATTTTAACTTTAAGGGGGGGAAATGGGAGGGGGAACTTTAATCGAAGCGAAGCGAAGGCGGGTCTAGTAACTTATACTTTTGTTAATGTCTTTTTGCAGTTAAATAATGAATTCGCATAGTCAATTGTGACGTTCTCAATATAAAGGGACCTTATGGAGGAAGGCAGTTACGCTCTTCTTATTCTTGTAACTATACGAATACTATGGTAACAGTTCTAATAATTGCGTAACCGCCTGCCTCCATAAGGTCCCTTTATATTGAGAAGGTCACAATTACTTTATAAGTATGGTTATATAAACAGGCAGATTGCACGACAATGTCGTCTGGCATATGAAGAGTTTGAAGGAGCTAGCGGAGCAACATTTTCCAACCTGCTCTGTTAGGATTCCCGAGGTTTAAATGGAGGGACTTATGGAGTTTTAGTGTAGCTCCGAGGATATACAGTTTTCTGACTGATAGCTTATCGCAGAGCTCATATGACTCGTGTGTAGGAAACCTGTAGGGTTTGAAACACATCACTTTTAATAGAGATCTCGGGGCCCTTTCTCTGCCCTGCAAAAGGCAGTATTTTACACAAAACTACTGTAGCAATTGTAACCTTATTACCCAGTAATGAGGTTGCAATTATCCAGATTCTAATTCTAAGGTTTTTATGGCGCCATCCCAAATGGTCACACATAACCTCGTTAGTCCTGTGTTTTTTTTAAAAGCAGTAGTCCCAACTACTAAACGTACTATATCAAGTACATACCTACTAATAAAAATGAACCTAAAGGTGAAGTACATTCGGCAGTTATTCGTATGCTTATCATTGATTTGTAGGGGAGACCGGGGATGGTTGACTATAGGGGCAGGATCAAAAACTCGTCCGACGCAAAGGCCTTGAGCCAACCAATAAGGGCCTGCGCAAACCGGCGGAGCGCAGCGCAGATCACTTTAAATTTATCAATGTATATTCTTCCCTATTTTAATTACAATAAGGTATAAATTTGAATGCTCTGAGACCGACCTCGGAGCATCACGGGGGATTTCTACTCTGCGGCTGCGGCTCTAAATTTATACCTTATTGTAATTTAAATAGAAAAGAATATACATTGATAAATTTACAGTGATCTGCGCTGCGCTCCGCCGGTTTGCGCAGGCCCTAAGGCATGAGAGTCCGCCACCTCCCCCACTCAGTCACCGGGGTAGGCGGCGGACTCTCGTGCCTTATTGGTTGGCTCAAGGCCTTTGCGTCAGACGAGTTTTTGATAGTTAGTCAACCTGCCCCTATAGTCAACCATCCCCGGTCTCCTCTACTTGTGCAACGCGCGGACACGAGGCTATACTAGGATTGATTGAGCCAGGGAAACATAAATGCGTTTTTTGGTATCAACATGTCTTAAAACTTTAAAAATCCTGATGAGTTTCCCAACCCATAATCAAATATATGTGTGTTCCAAGAAAGACGTTCGTGCACTGTACCTTATTTAAATGTATGTAATCGTTGGAGAAACTGATAAATAAAAATAAATAAATAAATAAATATCAGGGACAAATTGACCTAGTCCCAAACTAAGCTCTAGGCTTGTACTATGGGTACTAGGCAACGATATACATACTTATAATAGAGAAATACATACTTAAATATATAGAAAAGATCCATGACTCAGGAACAAATACTCGCGCTCATCACACAACAATTTGCCCATACCGGGATTCGAACCCGGGACCGCTAGCTTCGTAGGCAGAGTCACTACCAACTAGGCTAACCGCGTCGTCAATGCTATTTTCTCAATGAAAGCTATTTTCTTAGGGCGCTTTCAGACTAGCGTTTTATACGCGCGTATATGCTCGTTTTCGGAAGTGCGTGTAGGCGCGTATAGGCGCACTTAAAGTCACACGCGAAAGTCGTACGAGCGTTGACACGCTTATAAGCTCCTGTAAGCGCGAGTCGCAAATGACGCCTCCCGGCGCACTACTGACTGCACCACCGATTCGAGCTAACACGCAGTAATAAGCGCGTGTACGCGCGTTCGGTTTTTTTAAGCGCAAAATTAGCGCGCGTGAAAGCGCGTATGCTGAAACGAGCTTATAGGTACGCGCAGAATAAGGGCCTGCGCAAACCGGCGGAGCGCAGCGCAGATCACTTTAAATTTATCAATGTATATTCTTCCCTATTTTAATTACAATAAGCTGAATGCTCTGAGACCGACCTCGGAGCATCACGGGGGATTTCTACTCTGCGGCTGCGGCTCTATATTTATACCTTATTGTAATTAAAATAGAAAAGAATATACATTGATAAATTTAAAGTGATCTGCGCTGCGCTCCGCCGGTTTGCGCAGGCCCTAAAACGCTAGTCTGAAAGCGCCCTTAATATAAGGATTCAGTACCGGCCGACAGAGAGTCGTCGCTCGGGTCGAAACCGAAATTTTCATCGATATTCTACACAAAAACAAACAAAAAAAAAAAAACGCAGTCTTTGCGTAGTAGGCCAATTAACCATCAGTCTATTCACACGGTGGCAGCCGCCCCGAAATTATATATTGCGCGGCAAATCTTTTTGTGTGAAAATACGGGGAAAACGAATTTTCCCAGATATGAGACCTAGCTAGATTTTCGCCGCCGTAAACCCGCATGTCGCAATTTTCATCGAAATCGTTAGAGCCGTTTTCGAGGATGTGAGTACAAATAATATATACAAATGTTTATATGTGTTCCTCGATTAATAGTATAGGATATTGTTAATAAATAATATTCGCGAGTTAGAACAAACAACAATCAATGTCAAAAGAAAATTATGCGTGTTGTTTACCTATATTAAAATCCTTACAAAGTAGGTATAAAATAAAGTATATTTCCGCGTGTCTGTTTATCCGCTAACTCCTCCTAAACTACGCAACGGATTTTGATGCGGTTTTCACCATCAGTTACATAATTTTTCACGGAAGGTTCATGTACATAATAATACCCCGAGCGAAGCGAGGGCGGGTCGGTAGTTATAAAATAAAGTCTCCCGCCGCGCTAAGTTTGTGTTTGTCTCAGAAGCTACTGTACGGATTTTCGTACGGTTTTCACCAATAGAAAGAGGGATTATCTAGGAAGGTTAAAGGCTACCCGTGCGAAGCCAGGGCGCGTCGCTAGTTCAGCATATATAAGTTAAACACGGAGAATTTAGTCGATGTAGCCTTTATAATACTGAATAATTCCCATTTTTTTTTCCTGGAGCCGGTATAGCCTTCTGAATCATCAGCTGCCTGTCTTTGGCAATATCGCCAACACCAGTCAGGTGGTGGTGACCCTACGGGTTTCGGCTGAACAACAGCTGCGTGGTGTCGCTCCTGCGTGGGTGAAACCATCAGCATTATGCTGACGCCCAGACCCCTGGCCTCAGCTTACATTGAGTTAATTGTTCATAATATTTTTTTGTTTTGTATTCCTATTCTGTATAATATTTATGTTAAGATCCGGTGTGGAAATAAATGTATTTTCTTTTTTTTTCAATAATACCTCCATATAACTTAATAAGAAAGTTACTAGTAACTTTATTGATGTATATATTTTAAAACTACAATAAGTACCCATCAATTGAAAAATTACAAATCCAGTTAGTTAATCAAGTACCACCAATTATTTCAAGATTATTATAATAAAACTACTACTCACCTATTCTGAAGATAATCTACATCAGTATAATAAATAAATGTTTTCGATGAATACGTAAAATAGTCAACACGATTTCTGCCAAAATGACGTACAGCACAACCTCCACGATTGACAAATAACGACTGACTGATCACAGACTACTTAGGGATTGATAGACGGGACGGGCGGCAGGACAGAGGCCGCTGACAAATGATTGAATGAAGGCCGGCCACAAACTTACCGATTCTGTTCTGTTCTAGGTAAAACAACAGAAAAGAATACGGTATTTGACTGACTGGTCAAATCACCAACTTTTAATGAAACGTCAAAACGATCTGTTAGTATGAAGTTAGTATGAAAATACTGGCATGTGACGTCACAATCTGCAGTGTTCAAACTGCTTCCTTTATTTAGTTTTTGTTGAATTAAAATCGTTTAAATTCCAAAAATAAGCGATAGCTAGGTTTTTTCGTGTTATTTTCGATAGATTGATTTATTGGTAGTGTAAAATAATTTATTTGGACATTAGACAAGTGCCGTATTAAAATCAGAAGGTTAGAATGCAATACAAAATGCGCCACTCGTCACATACCTACTGACCCGGTTCGGCCAGAATGCCCGGCCAGCAAGCAACCGGCCAGCATTGCCGATCTGAACGTTCTGGCCGGTCAGAAAGAGGCGTAGCTTACGTACTAGCTCCGTATAGCGTCACACTCCAGCCCGGTTGCAACCCGGTGCCGGCGATTTTGCCTGAGTATTGTTTGCCGCGCTTAAAAACATCTTGCGTGTGATCGTTTTGGAGTTAAAAAACTGACGGAATCAACAGAGACCCTTATTTTACTTGTTGAAAAATTAGATTACTTATAAACTAACGCGATGGATTATTATAAGCTAATGGTTTTTACAATCATGCGGTGACATATATAATGAACCTTAGTCGGAATAAGGTAGGTAGTGTCAATTACGTACAGTCAGCATCAAATAAAAAAGAAAATATATGTTGCGATATACTTGGCCACTCTTGCTGCTCCTATCTATTTGGTGCTGACTGTACTTGCGGAAAATAATTGTAGTATCTAATATTCAATTAAATAAGTTAAAACACAAATGAAAAATAATAGAATTAGAAAATAAATATAATGGAAGACCTTAATTTAAACAATTATAAAACACAGTTCAAATTTATCATCGTCCAATACGATTTTCACGTAGTATGTACGTTTAAGTACATTACGTTTCTCTCAGCAAGCGCTAGATTGCGACTGAGATCAAGAAAGACCGGCGCCCGGCGTGTGTGTGACGATGAATCCGGATTCTATTCTGTTCTTGTAGAACAGAACATAATCGGTAGGTCTATGGCCGGCCTAAAAACAAAAATGGATGTGAAATATTACCACACGGAAAATAAAAAAATTTCCCTCAAATATAAGAAAGTTTAAATTTTGAGTTTACTACGCGTTCAAAAGATTTTTAATAAGATGCGTAATGTGACATGAATGTGACTTACTTAGTTTAGTTTAATATTAGCGTTTACGGTTTACCTGCAAATGGTAAAACGAAAATACAAAATGATTTAACTACAAATATTAACATAAATACTCACATAACAGTAATACAATTACTTAGAACTAAAATAAATTGTATTGACATAATCTAAAAATAGCGTTGTTTTTTTTTTCTAAACTAGCAACACTAAGCTTTTGTCACAGACGTATTATTGTGTAGTTGTCATTTAAAACGTTTATATGAAAACATACTCTATACTGATTACCTAAACTTGATTTTGCAATGAAAAAAACGTAAATTGTCAACAAAATAGGTTACTTGGTTATTTAGACGATTCGGCGCCGGTCTAGTATTGATCCAAATAATTCATAAATTCTTTGTTTTTTATAATTTAACAAATCAATACCTAGCCAATAAAACCTGTTAATTCTACATTAATATCGTATTATGTCTGACGTTTGGACACTCTGTCCGATATCTAAACCTGCTATGGAACGGTGCGTAGCTAATGCTGGGAGCCGAAACGAGCGCAACAAGTGGTTAGAAGAATTTAAGAAAAAACATACAGATTCCGAATTTGGAAAAAAATTATATCGACTCATTAAAGAAACGGGAGACGCATTGGATCAGAAGGAAGTTCAAGAACCGGAGGAAGAAAAGTTTGAACAGGCGGAAGAGCCACCGGGAACTGGCGAAGAACTCCAGGAAAATGCCGAAGAAGTTCCGAAGAAACACGAAGAAGCGAAAGGTGAGAAGATAAAGGAAAAGGCTGTAATGAAAGGTAGAAGGATTTTGGAGCCAGAAGATATTTACTCAATTAGTGCCAAGGATTTGGATGACTTTATTAAATTGTTAGAAACCGATCCAAATTGGCATATTGATATGTTGTTTGAAGATAGTAAGTTAGGCCTAGTGCTTTACTGTCTAGCGGAGCGCCTTCCTCAAACAACGGTAGGTAAAATCTGCAAGCAATTATTTGAAACCGAGAACATTGATCCGAGTTACATAAATGAATTTTATACAGACTTCTTCCCGAGCTACTTTAAACACCCATATAGCAGCTTCTCTTTAGACCTTCTCATCAAAGCCCGTAAAGCGTACCCTGATGAGTTCCATACCCTTTTAAAAACCCTTTTGCAAGACAGAATGGTTTCAAATAAAATGATGGATGATTTTGTCGCTACAATGGATTATGCAGGCAAGCTGGAGTTCTTAAATATTGCATTGGAGCTAGAGTTAGATACTCCGGAGTTTGTACACAATATTACTTCTATTCTCGAAGCGTACAAGGCTTGTGAAAAATCAGAAATGGTCCAAATGTATGTGTATAACTGTCTGCTTAAACATGCTTCGCAATGCTTAACGGATTTGAACTACGGAAGATTTATGTTGACTTATCTGCAAGCAGTTGATGCGTTGGGAGGTAAACTGAACTTTATGTGTTTTGAACGAATGATTAAGATACACCGTTCTCCGTTTAAGCGTCCTTGCATGAATCTGTTCGTTGAAATGATGGAGAAGGCCAGTGAAGAGCATATGTATCCAAATGTGCCAAAAATTCAAGGTTTTGAAGACTGAAAATCTTATACAAATATAAAAACGTTATAAGAAACAATGAACTGGCTTCAAATTAGAATTGGTTTTAAAAAAACCATAGTTTGGTGAGTAAAGAAGAAAAATCTGTTTTCTTTTTTGACTTTTGATTTTTTTTTTTTTTTACTGGATTGGAAATGCGTTACGCATTGTCCCCACACCGAACCAGCCTAACATGATCGTAGTAAAAATCGCATGGTTTTCAAGATTTGCCAGTTTAAAGTTCTTTTCCAGTACAAACTTTAAACTGGCATATCTCGAAAACCATGCGACTTTTACTGAGGTCATGTTAGGCTGGTTCAGTCCGTCTTAGGCTGGTCTACCTCCGGTGTCAATGTGGGTTAGCAGTTTTCACATCTCCGCTCCGGTTGTCTCTAACTCTGCGCACTGCCCCCGGTCCGAATCCGAGGAATATTGGTCCGAAGCTAAGTAGCGATAGTACAGTAAAGTAAACTACGGTACTACTATTTGTATGATAAGTTAATTGCGCATCCGATTTCAGTCTTCCGATTTCTCATACTGTACTACTTCTACTCGGACATTTCTCAGGACGCAGTGCGCAAACGCTCTTAGTCCTGTATATCTGCCGTTCTCAATATAAAAGGACCTTATGGAAGCAGGCGGTTACGCCGTTTTTAGAACTGTTACCATAGTATTCGTATAGTTACAAGAATAAGAAGAGCGTAACTGCCTTCCTCCATAAGGTCCCTTTATATTGATAAAGTCACATACAGGTACCGTAATAGTAGGTCTGGGCACAGTATAAATACAGCGAAAGCAGTAAAGAAACTACGAAAATACGTTCGAAACGTTGCACTCACACAGACGCACGTCTCAACGAGACGCCTAAGCGGACATGGCAGTGCTGTCAGTGGCGGGTGTCGCGTGGTGACGAATGGTTTCGTGGAGAAGAATAAAATACAAAGCGAAACTATTCGTCCCGCCACTGACAGCACTGCCATGTCCGCTTAGGGGTCTCGTTGAGACGTGCGTCTGTGAGTGCGACGTTTCGAACGTTTGTTCGTAGTTTCTTTACTGCTTTCGCTGTATTTATACTGTGGACTGGGTTACATACACACATACAACCACTATTGTATGAATAAGGGCCTGCGCAAACCGGCGGAGCGCAGCGCAGATCACTTTAAATTCATCAATGTATATTCTTCCCTATTATAATTACAATAAGGTATAAATTTGAATGCTCTGAGACCGACCTCGGAGCATCACGGGGGATTTCTACTCTGCGCCTGCTGCTCTAAATTTATATCTTATTGTAATTAAAATAGAATAGAATATACATTGATAAATTTAAAGTGATCTGCGCTGCGCTCCGCCGGTTTGCGCAGGCCCTTAATGTGATGACACGAACAGCGGAATAATAAAAATTGGCATTACAAAATTACCTCAATTCAGGAAGACGACACTGATTGCAATTACTTTTCAATGGTTTTCCGCTCTAGGCTGTGGCCCGGCAATCTACAGAATATTAATGTTGAAATATTTCTGTGCCAACGGAATCCTATTTCTAAAAGGGGTTCCGCATCCGATCCGTATCCGAGCATGTCGGTCCGAAGTAGAAGTACCTAGTAAGTACTATTTGCATGAGAAATCGGATGACGAAATTCGAACCTGGCTCAACATCTCATACAAATAGTACTAATACTAAATTGATTATTTATAATTATATTACTAATAATTTGGAAAGTATCTAAATAAGCTTTAAAATGTTCAGTATATTGTTTACAATACAGAAAAATCTGGTCTAAGTTAAGGAAAATACATTCATATACTCAGGGTCTTAAAATAGGCAGGTAAAACTGAAAATGTGACGTTCTCAATATAAAGGGACCTTATTGAGGCAGGCGGTTACGCCGTTTTTAGAACTGTTACCATAGTATTCGTATAGTTACAAGAATAAGAAGAGCGTAACTGCCTTCCTCCATAAGATCCCTTTATATTGAGAACGTCACATATAGTTGCGTGGGTTGCATTGATTCAGTTGAGAAGTGGGATCTGTGTTCAGGTCGACAGGGTTTAGAATAGTAGATTGTATTACAAGGGAGCAAAATGCAATATTTCATCGAGGGTTAGCGTGTTGAATCCCGAACGAAGCGATGGATTCTAATATGGAATCCTGAGCGTAGTGAGGGATTCAAACCGCCACGCCCGAGATAGAAATAATTTTGCTACCGTGTATACACTTTTCTTTTCACTTCTCCTTTGAGAAAAACTATTCATCCAATATGTAATTAAAACCAGTAGTTGTGAATCATACATTTAATTAATGAAAACAAATAATTGGGTTGATCAACTTTTTCTTGTACCTCGTTGTCATGGTTACGTCCGCTGGACAACTCTTTAACACCATGATTCTCTATACGTTTTCTATGGTTATAGTTCATCAAACGTACATTTTTGTCATAGTTATAAGCCCATTATTTTATGGACTATTTCCTAAGCACATTAGTAGCATATATTATAACAGTTATCTTTGAGAAACTCGGTCACTGTTGTCTCTTGGACAACGGGACAGAATAACAAACAAGAAAAAGTTGATCGACCCAACTACATAAAATAAACAAAAAGTTAAAAATTTATAGTGTTCTGTGGTGTCTCTGGTGTTTAGAACGCTTGCTATGTCATATTTTAAGTTTTCTCATATGTGGTTGTACTTAATAAGGAGCAAAATCGATTGTGCACCCTGTCGGCAGGGCAAAGTGAAAAATTAAGAAAATATATATTAAGAGGGAGCAAAAACGAACTTTGCTCCCTCTAAACGGGCTAGAAAAGCCTTTTTTTCGAATAGGAGAAGTGAAAAGGTGTTTATTTAGTAATGGGGTCGGCAACAATACATTTGCACTTGTCTCTATCTATTTGTAACGGTATGCCTGTCCATTTACAAGTAGATGTAATTTTAAATACGTATAAGATGTCTCCACAACGCCGCTATGATATGCAAAAAAGACCATTCTAGGGGTCTAGCCAAGCGTCACACGCTCCGTAGCGTATCGTTTTTAACCCATTCGACTCCGCAGACGCAACGTATGCGTCCGAACGTATCGCTCCCGAAGCGCCGACGACGCAAACTTTGCGTCCTAACTTTTTAAGCTGTAACTTTTGCAAAAGATACTCTAAAATGAAAGCAAAACCGGTGTTTTATAGCCGAGGAATTAAACTTGATAATAACCAATCGCGTCACTGGTAGACGTGATACGATAAGTCAGGTGGTCTACCAATGACGCGATTGGACTAGACGAAACGAACAGAAACGCTACGGGGCGTGTGGCACTTGGCTATAGGCTCTGGACAGTGATAAAGTAGTAGATCTACTTACCTAATTTTTGAGCAATCTACTGATCTACCGACTTATTTCTAACAATTATAGAAATCTACCTGCTTTTATATGGATAAATCCAAGCTACTATCCACACAAAAACTGTTTTGCTGACGATACCTTATGTCATTCGTACAAGCCGCCATTTTGGAATCTATTATTTATTGGCGCAGCGTGGCGCTATATCTAAAATAAGAACAAGGTCCTAATGGTACCAAGTTTTAAGATATAATAGCCGTTCTATAGCAGCGTACCTTTGCATTTGAGTATTCGGAGACTTCTTAACAAGTAATATTAAAAATGGGTAGGTATTGTTTCGTAGAAAATTAATAGCTCGATTTTCTTTTGCCCGAACACGATTCTTCGATTCTCAGCAACGCGAATTTTTACTTCTTCGAATTTTCGTTTCTCCGAATTTCATTACTTCGATTATTAAATTTCCGATTTTTAATTGAAAATATGTTCAAATCTACGAAGTTTTAATATCCCGAATGCACTTTTCACAGAATAGGTTTTCCCCGATTGTTCAGTTAAACGATTGTTTCGGGCGCTTCGCCGGCCGCTGCCGCGGCACGCTCGCTTCGCTCGCTCGGCTCGCGTGCTGTTGTGGTCACAGTTCTAACCTAACCCAACCTAGTGAGGGGGAGTATTTGTTTTTTTTATGGCGGGGGGCTTCGCCCCCCACTCCCCCCCTCCGCCTAGCTATCCCACTCCGCCTTCCTAAAGTGTGTCTAACATTCGAAGTCGAAACCCATTCGAAAAGTATTAATTAGGATTTCCAACTATCAGAATCAACCGTTTTCGGTGAAACGTTTTCGAGAAACAGAAAATTTTGCCTATTAATATTCGATGTATTGAAAAAGCAGCAAGTGAAATTAGGAGAACTGTAGTTTCGGACAACAGATGACTTCGAGTAAATGAAATTACAAATCAATGAAATTCTAACTATCGTGATTCGAACAACTGAAAATTCTGACAAACGTGGTCGGAGAACCGAAATTCGAGGTATTGACTTTCTACGAAACGATAGGCACCCATTAAAAATATATTTAATAAAATTACTATAAGCCGAAGATCTGTGTTAATTATAGTGAGACAAAGTCAGACTAAACTTAACCGAGGTTTTAACCCCCCGCCAAATAAGAGGGGTGGAATGTGTTGGAAAAACAATGCTTATGTCGGATTTCACCAACAACTTAACAGACGATTAGCGTTAACAGCAGTCAAAACGTATGCACTAACAGTCAATTAACATCGTTTCCAATTTCACCAAAATTGGTACTTAATTTAGGTCGGTTAAGATTTTTTCGGCTGTTTAGTATGTACGAGTAAGTTAATTGAATATTTGACGTATTAGTAGTGATGTATCAGATTATTCGAAATCGATGTATTTTTGAATTTTTAAATGTTAGAAAATAAATGTCTGACTAAAATTAAATTGTTTTTATTTATAATTAATTATAAAGCGACGGTAGCTAACAAAACCGCATAAGATAGGTCGCGTTTTACTGGCGGCCACTAGTGGCTCAATGTGCGGCCGCCCTAAGCTTCTTGATGACAAATCTCTCAAGGGAAAACAGGTAAGTAAAAAAGTGACAAAATCCAAACCTCGCACGTTTAATCAGTCGAAAACCGGTGTTTAAAGAAAATAACAGTCAAAGATTAACATTGCAGCCGTTTCCACGCATTGGCAACATGCAAATTTCAAGTTGAATTTTGAGGTTGTTCAAAAATTTGCGAAAAAATGCTTGAAAACGACTATTACATGATATGAACACGTTTTAGGAGAATCACAGTCTACCGAATCGGCTTGGGCGCTTTTGAAAAACATAACCTTAAAGTTATGAGTAAAAAGAGAGGTTAAATAATCAATAAAGCTCGCGTAGTCTATTTTTCAAAAGCGCCTGTTTTCCTAATGCGTATAGTACCTACTAAAATCACTTCAATTTCGAATCTTGTTGCACCAAATTAAAAAGACTAGTATAGCCAAAATGGTATAAAAGGAACCATTATGGTGAGACTTCGAATTTTATAATTGGATGAAAAAAAACTAAATTCTCGTATCTCTAAACAACTTTGATATTTCATTTTTATTTTCACTTTGATCATAACAAAGCTTTTCAATTAAAATAATCCTAATAATGCAAATTAAAAAAAAAAAAACCGCTATTTTTTCCATTACGTAACGAAATTTAAGCATACGGTAAATTTTCGTGACGTAATGGAATAATTTAAAGTTTCATAATTAGGACCTTCACTACGACTAGGCACGCCAATTTTTTTACAAAAAAGATATTTTTACAAAAAAGATTTTTTGCATATTTCCATTATAATAAATAAACAATTTTTTTTTCATAAAGTAGTCACAAGTACTATACGCACTAGAATTATTTTGGTATTTTAAAAACTATTATAACAATTTTGGACATCAACATTAAAGATCACAGTGATTTAGAGCAACCTTAGAAGTAGCAAAGTCATTTAAATGTAATTTGAGCTTAATAACGTATAAAAAAAATTGTTTTTTTGTCAGTAGGTATATCTTGTACCCATTGTAGGCAGACCGATTTTAATGTTTATTTTTTATGGAGGGTGGTTATTTTGAAACAGTTCTATGGTGAATCAGTTTCACTTTGCCGATTGTTATAAATAAATACTTAGACACAATTAAGACTCTGAGTCCAATATTCGTGCTTATCTCACAAATATTTGGCCATACCGAGATTGAACCTGGATCGGATATGCTACCTAATTTGGCTATAACAGTTTAAAAAGCTTTTTATACGTTATTAAACCAAGCTTTATGTGAACATTGACTTAATTGTTTGACTACATTGCTATGGTTAGTATTCGATACAAATAACCATTATGCAAAATGTTACACTTATTGGTACTGTTATTATTAAGATTAATATTTAATATTAATTTTAATTACGAAGAAGCTATGTCCATGTCATGTCGATACTAATGAGTTGTACTTAAACGTGACTAATGAAATAAATAAACGTTTTATAAAGTAAGTACCTTTTTTTTTATAAAGTAACTACCTAATTTAGAATAAAAGCATTTTATTCTATCGAATTATCAATTATTAGTAAATTTTGTTTAAAATAAATATAAAGTACAAGACGGAATAGTCCAAAATAACGACTTTATTGTCTGTATGGAGAAATCTCAATTTCGTTATATCAGTTAGTGGTCAAACATTAAAACAAAAATAATATATATTTAACCATAATAGCAGACAGACATGGACATTATATGGCTGTTTTACAATTTCTCTTATAACGTTTGTAATTATAATGTCACTTGCCATAACGTTTGGTGTGATAATAATCGTTTAACCTAATTACTTGACATAAGTTTTATCGATCTATTTTCTCTTGATATAAAGTTATCGTTTCTTATGATAACTTAATATAATTACTCTCTGTTCAATTGGTACTAAACATTATGGCTAACATCTATTATGGCAAATGAGTATCCACGATATCGATGGAAAAATGAGGTTATGGCTATAGAAGGAACCCCAGTTAATGGCCATAAGGAATTTAAACAACTTATAATTAGAAATGGTAATTATTTTCTCCCAATACATACGTTTCACCTCAAAATTACCATTATACGTATACGACATCGATGGTCACATACTGTTTGGTTGCCAATTACACCTTTACTCTGTCATTAATACGCGCCTGACATTTTAATATGATTTTAAACAGCCATTTAAGCTTCTTCAATATTATGGGCTGCTTGATAAAGTTTTAAAAACCAAATTGACGGCGGCCATTTTGTTTTTAATACTTTTTCGTACGCAACATTACCTTAAGTATCTAGTTAGTCTAACATGCATACATAAGCATAAATTATTTTTATTACATTTTCATTTTTTTTATACACGATTACATAAAATTTTGGAATGTGCATAAATTTCGCATCTATTTATGAGAATTGACAGTTTTTAAAGCGGATCTGGAGATACATTGCATTTTTTATAACATTAAACATCTCGTTTGACAAGCTGATTGGTTCCTTTTACATTATTAAATATTTCTAAACATTGTTTTGAACAAAGAAAAAATCTTTTAAAAATTACTGTACTTGTCAAATCTGTTATTTTGGCGGCTCTATTAGTTATTTCTTCTATATTACTTCTAGATTATAAAATGTCTACGTAACGATAAGTACTACTTAAGTATTATAACCATAGTTAACACTAAGATACATGTTTTTAACTATCTTATCAATAAAAAGGCGGGCGAGAAAGAATAGAATTAAGTCAAAAATTTCGTAACTAAAACGTTCTATTTTATTGCACAACCATGTATAAATTCTCTATTTTAGGACAACAGTTTTTTTTGTTAAAAAATTGTAGATTTGTAACTTTTTTTACTAAATTTTTGACTTATTACCTCAAATTTCAACAGTGGCTTCAAAATAATCAGTCTTTTTAGTTGGGTGGTTTTACTTACCGGTGTTGAGATCATGTTTTTAGCGCCGAAACTATTAATACGAATTTTAACCCCATAACTACATTTGAATGGATATTTATTACACGTCACTTTATTTTTTTATTTAATTCATCGTAGCCATTCCGTTATTTGTTACCTTAATGTTCTCGCAGAAGCAAAAATCAAATTAATTTCTACTTCAACCTAACCTTATTAGTAATAAAAAAACAAATGGCATCAAAGTATATAAACCGGAAGAGGCAACAGATTGAAATATAGGGTGTTTTTTATTCGTCTAAAATTTTTTGGGGGTTAAATCAGTAAGTCATACTGACCAACTTTCACTATGGGACCAACGCCGAAATCGCGAAAAAACAATTGACCATCCCATACATTTTGGCTAGTCAGTTGACGATGTTTTGTATGGGAGGGTCAAATTTTTTTTCGCGATTTCGGGGTTGGTCCCATAGTGAAAGTTGGTCAGTATGACTTACTGATTTAACCCTCAAAATTTTTTAGACGAATAAAAAACACCCAGTATATTAATAATATATAAGTTATGCACATTTTTTACGTTGTTTTAGACAGCATGAAGCGACGTGAATTTTCACAAATAGTGGTATTTTTTATGATAACTTTAATAAAAATATACAAAAGCATATCGCATTACGTTTAGACGTATAAATATTAATGACCGGAATAATTTTATGCGCAATGAAGTTACGGGTTTAAAATTGTTTCGAATGTTTCCATTTAACGTGACATAAGATTATCTGGCATTAAACATTAACAGTTCCATATTTAAGCATCGGAGGCTTAATTCATCGAGTTTTTTTGTTTTACGTGAAGCACCTAAATAATACTAGTTAAGAAATAATAACAGAAAAAAACACGTGAAAAGGAGACAAAAGTATTAAAAATATTTTAGAATAACAAACCTTAAATTTGATATTACTAAATATAGTCACTTAAGTCAAATAAATATACATTGGATAAAAATAGAAATAAAAACATATTTGAAAAATGATTACACTCTTATATGAATTAAGCCATACGCCTATCAGAGAATAACATACTACAAAATACTTAAAAAAAACATTTTTTTTTCGAATTTTGAGTTATGCTTTTTCACCTACAGGCTACTTACGCTATGCTACAAGTGCTTATCCTACGTTACACAATAGTGCTAAAAAAACTTAGATTAGGTAAAAAAAAAACTTCAAAATGTGGTAAGTCTTTAGTAAACCCTGTTTTGAAAATAAATTAGGACTGACTTGTTCTCTTATGGTCTTTTTATTATAATTATAATTTGAATATGACAGATTTTAGTGAGTACCTGTTTTTTCGTTATATCTTACTAATATTTTAAATCTGAAAGTTTGTATGGACGTTTGTGCTATTCCCCATCCTGAATTGACGCTGTTTATCCAGGAAATTTTAATAATTCCTAAGAGATAAGCTATAAGGGCGTTTTTCAAAAAAGTGTACATCGTTAAGGACAAAAATTAAGAATTTTTATTTTTTTCCGTTTCGTAACGAAAATTAACTATACTAAATGTATGACTAATTTTCGTGACGCACTGGAAAAAAAGTTAAAATTTCTTAATTTTTGTCCTTAACGATGTACACTTTTTTTGAAAAACACCCATAAATTAATGCTATGCGGAAACGCGGGCAAAAAGTTAGTACATGACTATGATAGTGTTTCGTTGCTTGTACTAAGTTGTCATATCTTCGAACGGTATTAACTTTTTTAAGTGCCACAATATGCCAAACAAATTTGTCTGCAAATGCTTGGCTAGTCAAAAAGCATTCGTTTAGTCAAAAGGACGCGTACATATCACTAGGAACAAAATTAGCAAAGTAACCAGCTCTTACTGTAAATATGTTAAACCACGCAACGGATTTTGATGCGATTTTCACCATCAGTTAGATAATTTTTCACGGAAGGTTTATGTATATAATAGTATAGGGGGGGTTAGCATTAGTTTTAGCATAACATTGAAAATTATTAAAATTCTGCTTAACATGGTGGCTCAGAAGTGCTGAGTAAAGATTTGCCAAAGAGTAATGGAGCGCTTGCTGAGGGTCAGAAACTTCGGTTTACAAGCACGGTGCTGCATTATAAAACTATTATTGCCCATGTCGGGATGAGGACTGCCAAGTTAAAGTGGGTGATAAGATGGCGGATTCTTCGTCCCCCTCTGACACCGTGCACCTCAAGTTTGAGCTGGAGCTGTCAGCGCCTTGACAATGGGACTGGGCTGGATATGTCTGTTGCATGCCCGATAACAGATGAGTCAATTAGGCATATACACCGATTCACCCGATGGTTATGGTTAGACGCGTTTGGCTTTTGTTTTCCAACAGAACAGAACGGCCGCTGTCCAGTAATTCCCACTACACAATCAGGTTAATAAAAAAAATGTACATCCAAATTATCAAGAAAACCATAAGAAAACAAACGAGGCTTACTAATTTATCGATTGGCCTTACTTCGTCTAAATATCTGTAAATGGACATCGAACAATGAACACATCAAACTGTGAGTTATCGGCAATGAGCACCTGACAGTTCAGGGTACTAGATGTCGCTACCGTCGCGGCGAGTGTCAGATAAAAACGAGGTAGTTTGTTGCTAAATAGATATAAATACAGTTTTGCAATAATATAACGATAATAAGTAAAGAATAGTGTAGAAAGGCGAACAATAATTACAATGGCATCAGAATATAAATATTTGCCAAAGTTTGAGTCGACATTGTTCATGGGAAATCTATATAGTTATCTCAGTATCATTACTTATTCTAAATAAAATATCAGATGCATAGTATTTTTTCCATGTATTCCTAATGGCCCAAAAAAGGCAGTGTTTTAAATTAAAAGAAAGAAAGTAAAGATACGTGACACCAGGTCTGCTAGTAACGCCATCTAGTGTGATACACTGAAACTGTCATCAAAAACCAATTTTCACTAACCTATACAACAATATGGCATTGGTCACTTTTTAGTAACAAAAAGGACTGAATAAAAATTCAAAGAGGTATTTATAAAAATGAAATTTGAGCTAGATCTAACTTATACTTAGAATTATTTCATTATGCTTTTTCGTGTAATGGTAACCAATAATTTAAAAAAAGGAAATTCCATTTTTGATTTTTTAAGTAAATAAATGAAAAAAATATTGGGCGAGTTTTTTTTAACACTCACCTGAAGGGGAAGCCCGACTAATTAAAAAATATCTAATATAAAAAAGTCTTATCCGAATTTTACAACTGTCAAAAACACAAGCAATAGATTTTAATTTTGATATCTATTAAAACGTGGGTAAAAAAAAAACCGATAAAAGTACCTGAATTTTCGACAATTTTTAATTAAATACTATTCCAAAAAGCATCTGAGAAACACTAGTGGGGTCATGAGTGCACATTATAATGTGTGTAATGTGTGTAGTGTGTGTGTGTGTGTGTGTAGAGTGTGCATTATAAGTAGGGTCAGATGTGTGTAATTTTGTGTACTTACACAAAAATTAGAAATTTCATGTATTAAAGTTTCAAGAAGCACATATGCCATCTAAAGCTGCGTCTACGCTAGACGAGCCTAGCACAAGCGGAGCCTCTCTGCACTTCGTCATTCTTAATGTTCGAGACTTGAAAGTCCGTCCACACTACACTAATTCGTGCTCCGGTTGTGCTCTACTCGTGATGGATATAATCGTAAGTGGGCTCCGAGTATTTGTAACTTAAGTGCCTTGATAAGTGATTTCAGATGCTTTTTGAAATGCATTAAAAGCATGCACTTATTCTATTATTTCATCTAACTTCTCCCTTTTCTCCACATGGTCAGGATCAGCACAATGCGCCATCAAAACAGACTCACCAACAATGAGATTTTCGAAGCAAAGAGAACAGGCATACATCGCATCACCGAAGCAGACGATCTTGTTGTCATCCCGATACATAGTCATAGGGTTTAGAACAGTACTCGGTTGTATCTCCTTCCCAGCGGCAACACATTTCTTTATATAAACAGTTTTATACTGAAAATGAATCTTTTCACAGTGTTGTTGGCTTAAAATATGTTGCAGTAAACTGTTTTCATCCGTTTCGGTAATTTTGCAAGTCGGACAGTAGAATGTGATTACGTTTTTGGATTCAGTGTCTTCCGCTGCTTCACATTTTAACTGCATGCTGTGCACTTGGACATAGAAAGTTATGCGTTCCATTGAAGTTTTTTGGAGAAGCGTACCATACAGGCTTGTGTCTTGGAAACTGTTGTAGCTCACGATCTGATCTAGAGACTCCGAGTACGCTGTTAACGTTGATGAGTCTAAGCTGAAGTTTCCGATGGAAGATGTAATGGACTGATTTGAAAGAGACCTCTCATCTGACTTTGTAGTCACACCAGAATCTGTTGAAGACTGCAAATGACATCCACAAGCACATTTCGAACTGTCTAATTCTTCAACATGGTTTTCTTCCGGTGTAAAAAGTTTAATCAAAGCATCTCGTAGATCAGGAAAGTCAAAATGCCTTATTCTTTTCTTGTTTCGCATATGCCTTGACACAGGGTTCTTTTCTTTGGATTTGTTTAAGTAACTGTTTGCGAATTCATCTATAGTGTGTTTAAGGGACTGCAGTTGTTTTCTGAACTTCTGCTTTGTTGCGACATCTTCTCGTTCTACAAGAAAGTTCCACGGACCTGACGGGCTTGGTCCACGGCTGTCTACACCCTTATCATTAATACTGGGTTCTAAATTCGCAAGAGATCGGCAATGGAAGATTTTAGATACTTCTATGTTGAATTGAAACTCAGAGAGCAGTTTTTTTACGTAACCCTCCATCTTTTCTAGTTTCTCTTGATAGCTAAGTAGGAGAGAGATTCGTTCTTCCTCATTCCTATCCAATTCAACATCCTGGAAGGACTCTGTGCTAGTTGAACGGACAAGATTTTCATCTTCGATGGATCTAACCTTACGACACATCTTGACTTCTTCTATTGACTTATCTGAGTCATCCGAGTCAGAGTGTTCAGAAAGAGACTGTACGTCAACATTATCTTCAGTATCTAAATCGGACAAATCAAAATCAAATGACTTGTTAAAATCAAAGCTTTTGAAAATATCAGCACTTTTAGCTTCCAACAGCATGTGTTTCGGTGTGTTCTCACTTAGAGTATCATCAGAAGAGTCTAAAGTTTCACCGATAGGCTTAGAATCAACATCTAGCTTTAGTTTCATACCTTTACGTTTAATTTTCTTAGTTGTTGGAGTCTCTTGGACATTCAAAATATCTGTGTCGGATAGTGACGTCTTTTTAACAGGGAAATTTTTAATAGATTCAGGTAATTTAAGACTTGTGGCGTACCGAGACGTGGAATCGGGCTCCGTGCGCTCTAAAAGAACACCTTCCGTGCTTTCCTCAGAACGTTTTTGCATACTTTTTACTTCCATGTAATCCGGATCTCCAGGTTTTCCAAAGTAGTTTATGTTCGAAAGAATCTTCCTGAATGAAAACGCCATTTTTCTGGCATTTAACGCCCCTTATTACAGCAAAATACTCCACTCGTCGATCAGCTGAGAACAAAAATATTTTTATACCTACTACGTACTTGGAGACAAAGAATGTTAAGTAGAAAAGCGATTTCGAACCTATTAATTACCTTTTAACAGTTTTCCAGCGCGCAACGAGAATTAATGAGGTGTATCACGTCATTCTAACAAAGAAATTATAATGTTTTATTTTAAAATACCTGCGAATTGTAAAAATTTACGAAATACGACAGAAGATTGACAACAAATGGTGTATAAAGCAACTAAATTGTAATGACAGTTGGGTTAGATTATAACTTTGGCGAGTCCCTGAAATGGTCAACAAAAGTACGTAGTAGGACACGGATTTTTAATTTAGTCGCGTACACAGGTACAATGTCACATCAATATTTCTAGACAGTTTAAGAAGACTCATTGAAATCGAATTTTAGCTTTGTTAAGGAAACCCAATTATTTCATTTTTTATCCAATCGTTAATTTAGCCATTATGATCAATTCAAAAAAAAAAACAGTTAGAACAAATTAACAGGTATAAAATTAATAATAAAAATAGGCAGTGGCAACATCTAATGCAGTTCCGATTTACGGTTAGATTTGCTTTTTTAGACCTTTTATTCTAGCTTTTTTTAAATGGTATTTATTATCTTTGAATATTTAACAACCATTTTAGTCAAATAATAATCCTTTTAACAAGTTTCTTAGCTTTTCACTGGTAATGTTCGTAAAACTTAATTATAATACACAATCAAGGATCTTATACTCAAAAAAAAGGTCCTTGCACACAATAGTGAAATTTAGTTGTCAATGTCAAAACACAAAACGTAATCCACGTAAAACTGATTACAAAATAAAAGTTGACGTATTCGAAAACGCGTAAATATCACGTAAATAAATATACAAAAAGCCCAAATGACAAAACAAATAAAGTAAATTTCAATAGTAAACATAAAGAGAACATTTGTCGCGTCTTTGGTTAAATATATTTTTTTCAAAATAATCGAATATAAACATCCTAACCTAAATCTTACTAGCATTTGAAGATATGAAGCCTGCCATTGACATAGACTCGTTGAGGACTGAGCATGAGTCGGACGAGCAATGGGAGGTGCGTCGGAACTTCATGCAGCAACACCAAGAAGACTTTGCTGAGGACGAGCTAGTTACTTTAGCTCAGTTGTTTACAAACATCGAGTTCTTAGGTTGCAGGTGTGTGGACTATAGCCTCCTTTCCTTACGTTATTAAAAAAAAAAGATTTGTTTGTTTGTTGGCAATCGATATTGCTCTGGAACTACTGAAACAATTATAATAATTCTTTCACCATTAAAAAGCTATACTATCCAGAAATATAAAAGGCTATAGTTTATTTCATAGTCTATATTTTAATTAATTTTACCGACGCAAAGCGAGGACAAGTTGCTCGTCGTGATTAAGAGAGAATGCTAAAGGATGACATTTACAAACATTTCCTTGCTTATCTAACAACACTGCTCAAGTCGAAAATTAGCAGTTTTTACATTAAAATAAATAAATTTAAATGTCATAGGACAGGGCTACTCATTGCGTATTGATCTACCAATTTCAATCACTTTCTAAACATTTCAGCCAATAATAGACCAGCATTTATTTGACACCGCGGTAAGCTTAGTTGGTAGTGACCCTGCCTACGAAGCTATCGTTGTCTAGTACCCATAGTACAAGCCTAGAGCTTAGTTTGGGACTAGGTCAATTTGTGTGAGATTGACCCCTGATATTTATTTATTTAAAAAGAAGTGTCGGTGTGCAAGTTGGTCTGGCCCATAAAAACTGTGTTTTTGCTCTCCTGTGAAGTAATTTAAACTGACTTAGGCGGTTAGATAAGCGACAATTTTATTGTTTTAACAAGTAGAAATGCTTCATTTAAATTTTTACACTGTATTTATCATTTATTTGAGACATTTTAAGCAGTAAACCTTTTTATTTGCAGGTACCCACCGGAAACAATGAAGAGAATAGCCATGCTATCAGAAAAAGTAGCCACTAAATACAGGGACAGCCGTAAGAACAAATTGAAAAGGACATTTGTGCAAGCAAGTGACGCAGCGGAACAGAAGGCTAAGAGATCTTTCAAATAATTAATTAATTAAATCAAATCAGGTCAAACAGAAAAGAAAAAAAATTAAAATGTAATACCATTATACCCCCAACATATTAGCTCATGGTCTGGCGACCGACCGCAAATGATATAAATGAAAAAAATAAATAATTGTAATACCCTATGTCACAGGCAGTGGTCGAAATAGGTAGAGCTAATTTGCTTAAACTTGATGCACGTTCATTCAATAATGTGTTCTCATCTCACTCACGCATGAATGTACTTGCGTCAAGTTTAGGTAAATTAGCTCTACCTATTCCAACCACTGCCTGTGACATATGCAATTTATTTTGCAGCTGTTGAAAACAATTCATATATGTTAAGTAATATTATAGCATGTAATAATTATGATTTTGTTTTATTATGGACCAAACTAATTAAGAAATATACATTAATGTTCAAGGCAACGGGGACACTTTTATTTTAAACCTTAAATGTTCAATATTACGATAGAATATGGAACAGATATATTCATTTCCCTAGCACCTGTCAATTTTTATCTCGTGCGTGCATGCTAGGGGGATAGGTTGTGTGAGATTGTCCCTGATATTTATTTATTTTTAAATAAATACTTTACTAATAGGTATCATTCAGGAAATTCGCTACAAAAAAAAAAGTGTTTCCCTCAAGTTTCTTCTATAGAAAGCTTCCAGCGCCATCTGAGAGGACAAGCGAATAACTCTAAAAGGATATTACTACCGGCAAAAGAAGCAACAAGTCAGCTATGTAACATAGCAACCAAAAGATAATTCTGAATTACATTGAATTGGTATGCTAAGGCAGCGGCCTCTGTTGTTAGGGTTCCGTACCTAAAGGGTGTCAACGGAACCCTATTACTAAGAGCTGTTCGCACTACGTCCGATCCAAATCCGATCCGAACCCGTGAAAATATACGGTCCGGAGTAGTCGTAGAACTATTTCTATGGTAGTTTACGCACAAGTATCGTTAATTTTCGTGACGCACCAGAAAAAGTTAATATTTCCTCATTTTTGTCCTTACTTTTTTTGAAAAACGCCCACCAATAGTACAAGCCTAGAGCTTAGTTTGGGACTAGGTCAATTTGTGTGAGATTGTCCCTGATTATAATTTATCAACTAATTTAGTTGTACGAACACGAAACCGCGGGAAACATGAAAATAACAATAAAGTTATATAAACAGATTCATTTTACGGATTCGGAATTCATAAACAATAAATACGATACGATATATATTTCACCGTTATAATTATCATTCATTCTCTTGCAGACATGTTTATGTGGCTGGCAAAAGTATTGATTGTTTTAAATATTATCGTTTGGAGTATTCTTTTTTATAGATTAATTATGTTTTATTATTATATGTATACTGCTGATGTTTAGTCAGTGATTTACTTCAGGTAAGTTACGAACAGCAGCGGGCAACATACAAGCACGAGATACAATTTTAAAGGTGTTTGGGAAATTAATACAACTATACATCATCTATCGTTGTCTGGTACCCATAATACAAGGCTAGAGCTTAGTTTGGGACTAGGTCAATTTGTGTGAGATTGTCCCCTGATATTTATTGTATATTATTCAAACCTAAGACTTGACGCTTAAAGTTTAAAATAACAGAGTCTCGTCCTGACTTTATCTTTTATTACTAAGCGACTACTGCAATTGTCACATTTTTATAGCGATTTTATCAAGACGGGACACTTATTTTAAACCTTAAGCGTTAAGTCTTACGTTAGAATATGGAATAGATGTATTCATTTCCATAGCACCTGTCAAATTTTATCTCGCCTATGCATTCAATGCCAGGAATTCAATAATAGAAGGCAAGAACTTACAAACATTTTTTTTTCCAGATCGTTATTTTCAAAATAATCCGAAGATGTTAGCGAATCTAATATTCGTGACGTTCTGGCAAATTGCTTTGAGTCAGATGAGCGATAAGATAAAAGCAGACCTTCTTACCCCCCTGAAAGAATATGGGGAGACGTGTGGATATGACGTAAGTAAAAACCAGTATATTACATAATAATTACGTAAAATAATAATGGTTACTTTGATCAATTTCGAAAATGAATCTCCTATGTCTCCGAGCTTAAGATGCATGCACGAGATAAAATTTGACAGGTGCTAGGGAAATGAATACATCCATTCCATATTCTAACGTAAGACTTAACGCTTAAGGTTTAAAATAAGTGTCCCGTGTTTAAAAGGTAATAAAAGTCAGGCCGAGACACTTTTATTTTAAACCTTAAGCGTTAAGTGTTACGTTAGAATATGTATGTATTCTTTTCCCTAGCAACTGTCAAATTTTATCTCGTGCATGCATGCTAAGACCGCAGAAACAAGTTAAAACGAGATTAAAGTCTTAAATCTACATCTTTCCATACATTTTGAATCAACTAAACTGAACGTAAAGCTTAAATATTTATCTCTATGTGCAAATGGCCCTTAGACAATTTATGTGAATTTGTCCCCGAATAAATGCGAAAGTAACTCTGTCTGTCTGTTACCTCTTCACGCTTAAACCGCTGAACCGATTTAGATGAAATTTGGTATGGGAGATTGAGTCCTTCGACACAGGATCCTTTTTATCCCGGAATATTTGATAGTTCCCGTGGGATACACGATACACTACTTCTAAGCTATATTTGATGTTTTCCAGAGTTGTCCCCTCACAAAGCCAGGCGCGCTGAACGTCCACATTGTGCCCCACACGCACATGGAGCTGGGAGGGTACCTCTCGTTCGACCAGCACTGGACTGGAGGTACGTTCTGGGCCCTATTTCTCGAAACTTATTACACTAATAATATTAGTCCATGAACTAATATTTTTTACAAGTTTACTAGTGTACGTTTCTCGAAGCTACAGTAGTAAAGTATTAGTTATTAACTTATTAGTTACCAACTAATATATATTAGCTAATATTATTAGACTCGATTGGTTTTTGGTTTCATGAATATAAAGAAAAAAATATACACTAGTAAAATTCACTAATAAAGCTATTAGTCTCGAAAGGTTTGTAAAAAATATAAGTCGAGACTACCTATTAGTGTCACATTTTGAATTGTGAATTCATTATGTGTTCACTTACCATTGTGCTTTTTTAATGTTCGGCCAATAGGCATCCCTAACGTATTTACTTATAATCCTTAGCGGCAGAAATCATCCCAAGAGAACGACATAGATTTGTGACTTCTTCCCATTTTTTCCGCTTGTCTTGTTTTGTTAAAACGTCCGAAAAGCACCCAAACAGAATTTTTCTCGCTTCTAATATGTTTCATAGAACCATTAACTTTAGATCCATTTTAAAATATAAAATAACTAAATTAAACAAACAAGCTGCTTTTACCGTCAATGTGCAAACGTCAAAAGAAAACGAATTAAAAAAGTGGCGGGAACTTTTCCCGTTTTTTTAATACGTAAGAAGGCATAAGAATAAGATAATTATTTTTTTATCCAAAAAGAGTACATGTACATGTACAGAGTACATGTCCGGTCCCAAGGGTTCCTGGAACACTGTGGGACCTTATGGAGGCAGGCGGTTACGCCGCTTTTAGAACTGTTACCATAGTATTCGTATAGTTACAAGAACAAGAAGAGCGTAACTGCGTTCCTCGATAAGGTTTATATTGAGAACGTCACAAATATCAGGCTTTGTTCACAGAGGACGATAGGATCTTAATTAAGCAGCAGACGACGGTGAAGAGAATTCTCGATTTCGTGTTAACTGAACTATGGAGCTATCCCCATAGAAGGTAAAGATCAAAGCGACAGGCTCCCTAGCATGCAAGAGATAAAATTTGACAGGTGCTAGGGAAATGAATACATCTATTCCATATTCTACGTAAGACTTAACGCTAAGGTTTAAAATAAAAGTGTCCTTGCTCGCTATAAAAATTTGAAAATCGCAATAGCTTAGTAATAAAATGTAATAAAAGTCAGGACGGGACACTTATTTTAAACCTTAAGCGTTAAGTCTCACGTTGGAATATGGAATAGATGTATTCATTTCCCTAGCGCCTGTCTAATTTGATCTCGTGCATGCTTTGAGGTACTAGCGATGTTCATAAATAATAGATTATAACCTTTCTAGATAATCCCTCTTAATACAAAACCGTATGAAAATATTCTTAAACTAGCGACCCGCCCTCGCTACGCTTCGGTTACATAAGTTAAAATATAGCCTATAGCGGCCCGCCCTCGCTTCGCTCCGGGTTGTATTATATACATAAACCTTCAATGAAGAATTATCTAACTGATGGTCAAAACCGCGTCAAAATCCGTTGCGTAGTTTTAAAGATCTAAGCATACACAGGGACAGACAGGCGCGGAGGGCGACTTCATTTTATACTGTATTGATGTTTGATTGCATTTCAGATTCACTCTCTCCAATATCGCATATTTGTTCTACTGGTGGTCGAAACGAGACCCGACAGGTAATACCTTTACGACCTGGCTACAGGGACCGGAGCCTGGTTGCCTTTCCATAGAAGCGGAGACGAGCGGTGGGGAGAGGAGCTGTGTACGAATCGACCAATCACATTGGTTGTAATCCACATCTCGTCTCCGCTCCGCTTCAATGGAAACAGTCAATATGCATAATGCTTAAATGTAGCTTATACGTAGGATGTTCCATAAGTCTTGCAAAAATCTAACTACTTATTTATTAACCTTTTTAAATATAAGAACCTGATAATACACTTATGCATGCGTTCAAACTACGTATTAAACATAATCTTCCACTGATCCTTTGTGACACTGGCGCATGCCTCATCCCATGCACTTATTAATTCGTCATCAGATGCAAATCGTCATCCTTTCTAGTGGCTCTTGATCAGCGGGAAGAGACCAAAATCACACGACGCGAGGTGGTCCAGCACAGTAAGCCCCGATTGCTTCAAAAACTAAGGAGTTTGGTCGCTCGAATAAGAATATGATTAATTTTATTTTGCTTAAAATGTGGTACATAAGATGTCTTAAAATTAAAAAGTTTCACACATTTACACCAGCATCTGGCATGCAAAAAAATAAGAAATAACTTAATAATTTTGATAGTGATATGCAAACCAACTAAACAATTTATATATACACCATACCACACCGATGTCATAATATTATTATACATTTTATTTATAATAGTCAAAATATTCATTAACAGAATAAAAACACTCTTCAATTAGCCATTTATTGAGTGCACGTTTAAACCTGATTAGTGGCAGTTCTTTTATCTCATCGTGCACTCTGAGGTAAATACTAACTGACATACTGGTAACATTCCTACTGGTCAATTTTGTCCTTTTTTCTGGTATTACCAATTTATTAGGGTATCTAGTGTTAAACTTGCATGTTTCTTTGCAAGTTTTAAACAAGATGGGCTGTGTTTTAACAAATAAGCAGATTTCGTAAATGTACATGCAAGGGACCGTAAGCAGCTTTAGTTCTTTGTACAATGGTCTGCAAGATGTTAAAATGTCTACATTACAAATTGCCCTGATACATTGTTTTTGTGCTATTAATGCCGCCTTAGCATGATAGGAGTTCCCCCATAGAAGAATACCTACTTACCGTACCGTTATCATGTTGCAAGTGCCAACTGCCCAGACGCGAGTTTGGTCGCAGTTTCTTCAGCTCGCGGATAACTTGCGGCAAATAAACATCAGTGTACCAGGTAGCATTGACAGTCTTCTGCTTGTCTACTACATGCGCTCAGTCATACAAGTCCAAACTTGTTACATTATTTCTATTGCAACACTTATGGAACAGCCTACGTAGGTATTTAGCTATTATAATAAATTACCTTCTCTCGTTGATTTTAGTGCGCCGCATGGTATTCGAGTTGATACGCCAGGGCCGGCTGGTGCTGGTGGGTGGAGGATATAGCATGAGTGACGAAGCCTCTGTCAGTTACCAGGCCGTCATCGACCAATTTACCTACTCGCTCAGGTGCGTGATACATCTAGCTACTTTCTCGCTCAGGTACGTGATACAGCTAGCTACTTTCTCGCTCAGGTACGTGATACAGCTAGCTACTTTCTCGCTCAGGTACGTGATAGGTACAGCTCGCTCATCGGCTTCCAAAAGGGGGGTGGCGTGGGCTTAAAAATTACGGTACCGGTACCGGTAATTACGGTACCGATACTACTGATACCGGTAATTACGGTACCGATACTACTGATACCGGTAATTACGGTACCGATACTACTGATACCGGTAATTACGGTACCGATACTACTGATACCGGTAATTACGGTACCGATACTATTGATACCGGTAATTACGGTACCGATACTATTGATACCGGTAATTACGGTACCGATACTACTGATACCGGTAATTACGGTACCGATACTATTGATACCGGTAATTACGGTACCGATACTACTGATACCGGTAATTACGGTACCGATACTATTGATACCGGTAATTACGGTACCGATACTACTGATACCGGTAATTACGGTACCGATACTATTGATACCGGTAATTACGGTACCGATACTATTGATACCGGTAATTACGGTACCGATACTACGGTATCGGTACCGCGTTAAGTACCAGTTCCAGGTTCAAGGCCTATGTAGCCAGCAGTGATATTTTGCTGAAATGATAAATACATACAACTAAATGTATCTTTGTTAACAGGAAGATCAATAATACTTTTATGAGCTGCGGGCGCCCCCTAGTGGCGTGGCAGGCAGACGCGTACGGACACTCCAGGGAGTTCGCCTCGCTTATGGCGCAGATGGGGTTCGATTCCTAACATAAACACTAATTTATACTCCTAATTGGTTTAGAGCTCGATCTTAGCTACGTTTTATGAGCAAATCGCTACTTGGGTAGCTAAATATTAGCTAAGAGCTAAGACTTTTTTTGAATCACGGTTGTGAATTATTATTACCATAAAGCATTGTGTCACATGTAAAGGTACTTTTACACCGGCGGAGCGAAGAGAAGAATAGGGATGATAATTTGGTACAATTTTTACACAGAAGTGACGTCACGAGCCCCCACTCCCGAACTTTGACGCGTTATATCTTTGTCATTTTTTGTTTGATTGACAAAAGAAAAAATACGTGTCCAATATTTTTTTATAATCTAATTGACGGACTAAATAGAATTTTATTTTCTTTACCCAGTCATTGTCCCTATTGGAGTGAATTGAAAATGGTAAATTATAATTTCTAGAGCGCATCTTCGGTGGAAATGGTTTAGACTTTAGACTTGCGAGGATTTTAATTGAAATATGTTTTGTAATATTGCACATTGATACTACATCGAGGGTTTATGCCTCATGGGTACATATTTATTTGAATATCGAATATATTAATACATATATTAATTCATACACAGCGAAGGCTGCCTCACTTCACTGAAACACCATTCTCCAAATTATATATCTTCACCTGAACTTCAGTCAATCATATAACCATAAAAGCATTTGCCCGCGACTCCGTCCGCGTAGAAGTCGTTTATCTCTGCTCCCTCGGGAATTGTATATTTTTCGGGATAAAAAGTAGCTAGTGCTATTATAGACTATAATCTCTTTATTTCATCCAGATCCGTTCAGCCGTGATTGAGTAACAAACATCCATCCAAACACACTGACATTCAAACATCGGCCGTATAACCGTTTGGTTTGTTTGTTTGTATGTTTGTGTTAACGATTTTCTGAAACGAAACTTTATTTAGGGCGTATTCACACTGGCGTTTTTGCCGGCGGTTTCTCGGCGGAGCGAGAAAGCGGCGTGCACGCGGCGAGCACGCTGCGATATCTTCGCTATTATTTGCCGTCAGGGTGTATAACTGAGCCCATAGATTTAATAAAATTACATAATGGCGGGTAGGAAAAAACTAAAGTAACAACACAGTAAAACAGCTAGAAGTATGTCCTCGTCGGAGTCCATTTTGTAATTAACATCAACGTACGCGTCCACGCGGCGGCAAATAATCGCGAAGATATCGCAGCGTGCTCGCCGCGTTCCCGCTCCGCCGAGAAACCGCCGGCAACAACGTTACTGTGAACACGCCCTTAGCCTCGCCGGTAGAATAGTATTTATAATGTTTGTCTGTTTGCTAGGTTCGACGCGTTGTTCATCAACCCCATCAGTTACGACGACGAGGTGGCCAGAATGAGGAGGAAAGCGCTAGAGGTCGTGTGGAGAGGGAATGATGACTTGGGTAAGACCCTGTATAAGAGCTTATACAGCCATTATAGCCCTAGCTTCAGCATTTTAAGGGCTGTATAAGCTCTCATACAGCTTGTCTGCTACCTCACCAACACGAGTCGACACCGCTAGCCACTAGGCCTAATGGTATTTCCCTAGCACCTGTCAAATGTTGTCTCGTGTATTGCTAAGCCTGCAGTCAGGTTTTAGTTTCCCACTTCGTGTCGCAGGCGCAGCGACAGATATCTATACACGCACAAGCTGTAAAAAAGCCGTGGTAGCCTAATGGTTTGACCTGCCGACTCTTAACCAGAGGGTCGTGGTTTCGAACCCGGGCTCGCACCTCTAAGTTTTTCGGAATTTATGTGCGAAATATAATTTGTAAATTTACCATGAGCTTTTCGGTGATGGAAAACATCGTGAGGAACCTGCACACACCTGCTCAATTTGACGGTGTGTGCGAAGTTCCCAATCCGCACTGGGCCCGCGTGGGAACTATAGCTCAAACCCTCTCATTGTGAGTGGAGGCCTGTGCCCAGCAGTGGGACGTATATCGGCTGGATTATTATATTTATTATTATTATTCCCACTTCGTGCCGCAGGTGCAGTGACAGACATCTACACGCACAAACTGTTCGACGGGTACTGGTCCCCGCCAGGCTTCTGCCTGGGCATGCTCTGCTCGGACCCGTTCCTCGTCACCAACGACAACGTGTTCCTCAACATTGATGAGCGGGTGAGCTTCACCACCACATTTATATGGCAAAAACGGAACTCTTATAGGGGTGAATTTCAGGGTGCTTCAACCGCCGTCATTAGTGTCACCAAATATACTGACGAAATCAATGACACCTACCAGCAACTCCTGATGTAAGCAAAAGCAGAACCGGGGATGTAGTTTCTATCAGCATCAGAAGTTGCTGAAGTGTCATCGATTTTGTCAATATATTTGGACATTAATGACGGCGGTTGTAACGCCCTGAAATTCACCCAGTTTCGTCATGTCCGTCCGTGTGTCACAGGCACTAAAACTAAAAACAAGATATATATTGATGAATTTTGCAGTATAGGTGTCTTGTATAAGCCGCTACTTAGTTTGGTACACTTCATACATGTAACAGAAGAAAAATATTCTTTTTCAGCAAAAATCAACGTGTGGCACATATTTCGACGGTTCTTTTAAAAACACTTTAAGGTTTTTAAGCATTTTTAGGGTTCCGTACCTCAAAGAAAAAAACGGAACCCTTATAGGATCACTTTGTTGTCCGTCTGTCAAGACCCTTTTTCTCAGGAACGCGTGGAGGTATCAAGTTGAAATTAATATCAAATACATAAGTCTGCAGTCCCTTGGATCAGTGAAAAAATCAAACATCTAAGTCAACGCAATCAAAAGATACGGCCGTTTATACCGCATATTGAAGGAAATCTCAAGGGAATCAAAACCTATAGGGTACTTCCCGTTGACTTAGAACCATGAGGCAAGAAGTAATGTCATTGCACAAGTTAAGGAAAGAATCCGAAAACAATTAATGTGCAGTTACATCAGATAAAAAATAAGACCAGTATAAACTGACACTCACTAAGTACGACAGTGCATACTTATTGCGTGTCACTTTATACTGGAATTTGTTTATATAGTATTCCCGTGATTTACGTTTGTGCGGAACTCTCGGTGCGCGAGTCCGACTCGCACTTGACCGGCTTTTTTGATTAAGTGAATGTTTTCGGAAATATTTGCTTCGAAAGTCGCATAAATTTTGTCCCTCCCTTTATCTTTTAAACTGTATGTCCAAAAATATGAAAAAATCTACAAAGGTAACGCTTAATAAATACTTTCGACCAAAATTATTTTCAACATGATCGGATATACCGTTTTTGAGTTATTACCGAAAAACTGCGCTCAACAAAAGGACGTGAGTGCCGTGAAGATACGCCCTTTTGCTGGTGCACTTTATTTGTAATAGTAACGGCGTCGGAACCCTACACTGAGCATAGCCCGACATGCTCTTACCTGTTCATTAGTCGCTGGTTTCACAGCTGGTTGTCTGGATGAATGTGCAGGCAGTTGAATGTCATTTACCCACCTTGACGGACGACGTAAATTCGCCGGCTATTCATCGACTGAGTAGAACTGAACGACGATGCGTTAACAGAATAACATAGCAGGATTATTACATTACCATTTTCACAATCATCACTGAAATTAATAGTTATGTTTAAATAATCATCATTGTCGTTACTGTCATTGTGATTAAAGTGTCAAACTTACCCTTAAGCTTTTTACAGCGATTTTATCAAAACGGGGTACCTCTATTTTAAACCTTAAGCGTTAACGGCCGCACTCAGAGACGACAATTAATTTTTAAGTTTCATTAAAGTTGCTGTGTCTTATTCTATTGTTATGTTTAAATAATCATCATTGTCGTTACTGTCATTGTGATTAAAGTGTCAAACTTACCCTTAAGCTTTTTACAGCGATTTTATCAAAACGGGGTACCTCTATTTTAAACCTTAAGCGTTAACGGCCGCACTCAGAGACGACAATTAATTTTTAAGTTTCATTAAAGTTGCTGTGTCTTATTCTATTGTTATGTTTAAATAATCATCATTGTCGTTACTGTCATTGTGATTAAAGTGTCAAACTTACCCTTAAGCTTTTTACAGCGATTTTATCAAAACGGGGTACCTCTATTTTAAACCTTAAGCGTTAACGGCCGCACTCAGAGACGACAATTAATTTTTAAGTTTCATTAAAGTTGCTGTGTCTTATTCTATTGTTATGTTTAAATAATCATCATTGTCATTACTGTCATTGTGATTAAAGTGTCAAACTTACCCTTAAGCTTTTTACACCGATTTTATCAAAACGGGGTACCTCTATTTTAAACCTTAAGCGTTAACGGCCGCACTCAGAGACGACAATTAATTTTTAAGTTTTATTAAAGTTGCTGTGTCTTATTCTATTGTTATGTTTAAATAATCATCATTGTCGTTACTGTCATTGTGATTAAAGTGTCAAACTTACCCTTAAGCTTTTTACAGCGATTTTATCAAAACGGGGTACCTCTATTTTAAACCTTAAGCGTTAACGGCCGCACTCAGAGACGACAATTAATTTTTAAGTTAGATTAAAGTTGCTGCGTCTTATTCTATTGCTATAGCAAAGAAAGTGACAGCAGCAACTTTAATGAAACTTAAAAGTTAATTGACGTCTCTGAGTACGTCTCACGTCTTACTTAAGTACTTAAGTCTTACGTTACAATATGGAATAGATGTATTCATTTCCCTATTATTATCCCGCTGCTGTTGGTGACCGTTGGTGTGTATGTGTGTATGTTTCTCTCTCTCTCTCTCTCTCTCTCTCTCTCTCTCTCTCTCTCTCTCTCTCTCTCTCTGTGTGTGTGTGTGTGTGTGTGTGTGTGTGTGTGTGTGTGTGTGTGTGTGTGTGTGTGTGTGTGCGTGCGTGCGTGCGTGCGTGCGTGCGTGCGTGCGTGCGTGCGTGCGTGCGTGCGTGCGTGCGTGCGTGCGTGCGTGCGTGCGTGCGTGCGTGCGTGCGTGCGTGCGTGCGTGTGTGTGTGTGTGTGTGTTTGTGCGTGTTTTTTTCAAATATATCTGGTCTCCGTGACGCAGGTGGACCGCTTCATCGAGTCGGTGCAGCTCCGCCAGGCGCAGCACTACAACACCCGTAACATCATGATCATGATGGGGCATCGCGACGCGTATTTTGATGCGAAAACCTGGTTTGGTAACATTGAGAAACTTATGCAGTAAGTATTAATTTATCTAGTGTAAATTGCCAAAGATATCGACCGGCCCTTGATTGGGTTAATATTTAAAAAAAAAACAACATTAAAAACCGGTCAAGTGCGAGTCGGACTCGCGCACCGAGGGTTCCGTATTTGTCCGTACTTCAAAAATATACCTTTTATGTACTTTAATTGTATGCAATAAGGTCCATTTTGACTTGCCTAAATATTAGTACGGATCTTCAAACTTTTTTGTCAATTTCTCGAAAACTATACATTTCGAACACTTCTTTTTATTTTTCCCGTTAAATATAAGTAATTATCTATAAGTTAAGAATTTTCCAGATTTTTCGATTAATAAACTTCGGAGATAAGGGGGAGGACGGTAATTTTTTGAACATTTTTGGTTATAAATCAAAAAGTACGTCACGGAAAATTATAAAAAAAATACTTATGAAATTTGCAAATTGAGCCCTTTCATATGACACCCCATTTGCTATAATCAGATCACTTTCATTTTTCAACCCTCCATTCTTGGCCCCTTTTCATTTATTTATAAAATTCACCTTTCAAACAAAAAAAAACTAAATCAAAATCGGCTCATCCATTTGGGAGCTAAGACGTAACAGACATACACACAAATACACATGGAAAAGTTACCGTTCAGTAATTTTAGTCCTTAAAAAAGCCGTGGTAGCCTAATGGTTTGACCTGCCGACTCTTAAGCAGAGGGTCGTGGGTTCGAACCCGGGCTCGCACCTCTAAGTTTTTCGGAATGTTTGTGCGAAATACAATTTGTAAATTTACCATGAGCTTTACGGTGAAGGAAAACATCGTGAGGAAACCTGCACACACCTGTAAAGCAATTTGACGGTGTGTGCGAAGTTCCCAATCCGCACTGGGCCCGCGTGGGAACTATAGCCCAAACCCCTCTCATTGTGAGTGAAGGCCTGTGCCCAGCAGTGGGACGTTATAGGCTGGATTATTATTATTTTTATTTAATTTTAGTCCTTAACTATGTACACTTTTTGAAAACCTCCCTTAGTACCTTAAGTCCCTAAGTCCTTATTTAAGAGCTATGCTCTAGTCGGTGTAGCTCAAAGCAAGTAGTACTTAAAAGTCGAAAAAACCTGCCTTAACATTTTTTTCTTTTCAGATATGTCAACAAAAAGAGTTTAGAGAAGAGTCTTAACATTTCCCTCTTTTACTCCAGCCCAATGTGCTACGTCCAGTCCGTTCACAGTGAAAAGTAAGAAATATAGTTCACTTCACTCAACGGGCAATGGAGAGGGCTATGCTCGGAATATCTCTGCGTGATCGAATCAGGAATGAGATCCGCACGAGAACCAGCCACCGACATAGCCCTAAGAATTGCTAGACTTAAGTGGGCGGGGCACATCGCTCGCAGAACGGATGGCCGTAGGGGCCGAAGAGTTCTCGAGCGGCGTCCGCGTACCGGAAGACGCAGCGTGGGCAGACCTCCAACAAGGTGGAACGACGACGTGGTTAGGATTGCAGGAAACCGATGGATGCAAGCGACGCAGGACCGGTCCTTGTGGCGAACCTTGTGGGAGGTCTATGTCCAGCAGTGGACGTGTTTCGGTTGAAATGATGATAATGACACAAACATACGAAAAACCAAAGTATTAATAAGTAGTACACGGCTGTCTATTACTGTCACACTCTCTCTGGTGTAACAAACTGCCAGAGAGAGTGGGACAGCGATAGACATCCGACAATCATTATACTCTGGTTTTACAGTACTCGTATTCGATTCACTAATGTTTTACCAAAAAACGTTCCCCAAACTGATTCATTACCCAAACATATTTAGAAAACCACTTTTTTCCCGAAACCGTAAATAAGTACATATTTCAGGATTTTTATAAAAATCCTAACCTAACCTATTCTACACGATGGTCCTTAAATATCTATATAGGTAAAGTTTCGAAAAAGAAGTGGTCTGCCTAATGATTTGTTATGTTAGGCTCCCTATGTTTTCCCATAACGTTTGAAATCCTAATTTCAATTGCCATAACGGTGTTAATCGTTTGCCCTCATGATTACTTGACATAATGTATATCGACCTATTTTCTCTTGACATAATGTTTTTGTTCCTAATAATAATTTGTCCTAATGATAACTTGCTATAATGCTCGCAGTTCCATAAAGCCGAGTTTCTGCCAGAATTACAATAGCAGCAGATCGATCCGTAAATTGTCGCAGTTTGAATAGCAGGATTTAAATAGTCATTACCGAAATTATGACTATGTGTTAGGACAATCGATACATTATGGGAATAAAACATTATGTACTAAGCATTATGGCTAACATCCTTTATGACAAAAGTATTATGACAAATGACTAGGACAAACGAAGGTATGGGAAAACAAGGCTATTAATATAATCGGTGACGCCCGACGCAAAAAGAGAGGGGTGTTATACCGTTTACTGTTTAGTTTAACGTGTCTGTCTGTGTATCTGTCTGTGTATCTGTCTGTGGTATCGTAGCTCCCAAACCGATGGACCGATTTTCGTTTAGTTTTTTTTGAGTCAGATAATTTTATCCCGAGTGTTCTTAGCCATGCTTCATGAAAATCTGTTCAGCCGTTTGAAGATCATCAGCTCTTTTCTAGTTGATGAGGGGATCTAACTAACTTCCTTATGTCCGATCGATTCAAAATTTGGTACCATGTTACTTCAATGATATTTAAAGCATAATATGGTAAGGTAACCATGACCTGATCAGCCGTTTTAAAGATCATCAGCTCTTTAAGAGTTGATGAGGGGATCTGACTACCTTCCATAATATGTCCTATCGATTCGAAATTTGGTACCGTGTTACTTCAATGATATTGAAACCTATTTTTCGTGTCGGGGGGTTTTTAAAATTTTTAATTTTACTTTTTTCATAATCGTTAATTTTCTTAATCGCTTTTCTTAATGTAGCGATTTTTTATAAAGCGTTATAACACTTTAACTTTCTTCGTCGTTTTAGTTAAAATAAAATATCCTACTTTTTTTATTTATTGCCGTAGACAGACAAACAGGCAGGCCCACCCTGATGGGAAGTGGTCACCGCCGCCTGGACGTGTGCAACAGGAGGCGTTACTAATGCGTTGCCGGTCTCGAAGAAATTTAATTAAAAAGCCCCATATTGGGAAAGTCTCAGCGGGAATTTCATTCTAAGTTCTTATAGTACGCGCTAGGAACGTTCTAGAGGACCGGCACGTTGAGCGCAGGGCCCAAGGGAATGGGAATGAACGTCCCACCGAAGACGAGAAGTTTTTGTGTATCGATGACTTTTTGTCCTTTTCAGCCCAGTGTTAGAGACAAAGCAGGATGATTTCTTTCCGTTAGTGTATGACAACGACACTTACGTAGTGGGGATGTATACGTCACGACCGACGCTGAAGTATATCGTTAGGGAAGGATTCGCATTCCTACAGGTAATTAAACTGTTGAACCGCTCGTTTAATTTAATATTAAATTAAAAATTGAAGAGGGGCCCCATACAAGAAACGTGATTTTTTTGTTAAATCCGTCTGTATCTCATGAACCGTAACAGGTATACAGTTGAAATTTTCATAGAGTGTTTATTTTAATTGCCGCTATAACAGCAAATAATAAAAGTAAAATAAAATTTAAAATTAAAGGGGAGTCCCATACAAAAAGCGTGATTTTTACTAAATTTTGTCATTCCGCGGGCTGTATCTCATGAACCGTAATTGATAGACTGTTGAACTTTTCACAGAGTGTGTATCTCTGTTGCCACTATACCACAAATAATAAGAATTAAATTATATTAAAAATTAAAGGGGGTCTCTAAATAAAGGGATGTAATGAATTTAGACAATTACCTACTTTATATGTTGTTATAGCGCCTATCTTGTCTCCTTTACGAAAGTATTTAAAAAGTACATAGTATTAAGTCTTGTACGATGGTACGGAACCCTTCGTGTGCGAATCAGACTCGCGCTTGGCCGGTTTTTTTATTAGAAAGGTGACTTAATCGAGAGTTCTTAGCAAAGGTTGGTGAAAATCCTTTGCGCCATTTCAGAGTTTTAAGCTATGAGAGTAGGAAGTCTCAAATTAAATAGATTCAATAGTTATTGGAGTTATTAACAGATCGCGAAACAGCTCCAAGTGACAGCGAACCTTCCCGACAACCGCAAAATATTCGAGGAGTTCATGTGGATTATGAGTGAGTATTTAATTAGCCGCAATTTAAGGCTTTTTTTTTCCATTTATTTACTTATAAGAAAAAATTCACAGAATATATTGTTGTAACAGCGGACAAAGCCTAACAGGTTTAACTGCCGTATTCGCTCTTTAATTACATAATTCCGAATTGATTGAAATTCCGAATGCAATTTTTTTAATCGAGGTCTTATTTTTTATTATCGACATAAATCAAACGTAGGGTGCGTATGCCGATTTTGTTTATGTGCCAAATATTTTTGGACCACGTATATCTAACGATGTGTTTTCTATATCCAGGCGTCATCCAAGACCACACGATCATCACGGGAGCTACCAGAGATATAGTCAAGGACTACTACGTTCAGAAAATGTATGCCGCCATCACGAAGTCCACTCAGCTGATATCAACCGCTTTAAAGTACGAACAAATATTACCGTTAATAGTGTAATGCATGAATTACTTTTGCTTTATTTAAAAGTTATTTATGTAACAAACAGTAGAGAAAAAGTAACCAATATATGAGCCATTAAAGATTTGTTTCTATCTCTTTCTAGCATAACAGAATTTAACATGGAGTTTATGTGGCCGTAGTGCTCGCTGACGTCAGTTCATGTCGGATCTCTCTCTCGAATTAGTAGTTTTAAATGCTTATAGTATTATCCGTATTATTTGGCCGATTTTAATTTAACTTTTTGCCATCTCTTTTACAGTTTCATATTTTATTAAGAAATGCGATAAAACAATTTCATGCATAATCCCAATTATTTTATCTACAGTTGTGGTAATGTAAAGTTCACTTTACGTGTTCGCTGCTGATACGGTTATGGTTTTCGAATTTCGAATTTATTCGAACCACGATACAATTTGATTCGGCGACAATTTCTCATGTCAATCGAGATATATATATTTAATATAGAGGATTTACATTATAAGTGTAGATAAAGTATTGTACGTGACTCTGCGTAATTGGCATTACAACACTTGTATTACTACTAATTACTCGTGTTGTAATGCCTGACATTACGCAGCCGTCACGTATACCTACTACTGTACCTACTCTATAATCCATTAGGGTATAATGCGTAACGAGGTTATCCGGCAGAGTCAAAATCATAGCACCAGGAGTAGCAAGCTGAAGTGGCAGTATCTGTAGTAGAACCTAGTAAATATTTGCCTGGGACCGCTGGCTTCGTAAGCAGGGTTCAAATCCCGGTATGGGCAATTTTTTTACACAAACGATGCTTTTAATTTTTTTATCTTACTCTTTATTACAGAAAGCTGCGCGAGAGCGCTGCATACGTGTATTATGACCGCTGCATGTTTAATATATCATCTTGCGTCGGCTCTTGTTACGAAAAATATTCGGTAAGATCATTATTGACCGAACGAGCGAAGCGAGCGAAGCGTCTCCGTTTTAGCTTAGGCAAAAATGCTTTCATTTATGCAGCTGTTCTCCTTTACAGTCTTATTTGTCAACCGATTCTCGTGAAACTTTGTGAGCATGTTCGATAATTATATGGGTTTTTCTTGTCGGTTCAATTTGTAAAATAAATTCAAAATGGCGGAGATATGAGGGTTTTTGCGATTGCCAACTTATTTGCGGTGTTGGTGAACTGACCGCGACTTGTCGATGTACGGGGATAACAGTTATCCGACGGCAAAGTTTGTTGCGAGCTCTACAGCTATCATTATCACTATCATCAGTACATTATAAATTGAAGTGTTGAACAGAGAAACGCTCGCTCCGACCCGCGCCCGTGCTCTGCTATGTTATTCTGTTAACGCATCGTCGTTCAGTTCTACTCAGTCGATGAATAGCCGGCGAATTTACGTCGTCCTTCAAGGTGGGTAAATGACATTCAACTGCCTGCACATTCATTTAGTCGCTGGTTTCACAGACGACCAGCTGTGAAACCAACGACTAAATGAATGTGCAGGCAATTGAATGTCATTTACCCACCTTGACGGACGACGTAAATTCGCCGGCTATTCATCGACTGAGTAGAACTGAACGACGTTGTGTCAACAGAATAACATAGCTGTGTATTTTACGCTTAAGTGTTTGTCTAGGATAATCTCAGAAAGTAGTGAAAGTACTGTACCGATTTTACCGTTTTCACGAGTAGAAAGAATGACTAACTAGGCAGGTTATACGCTATAATTTTACTAACATTAAGCCGGGCGGGGCGCTAGTACAAACTATTTACAGCCAGATTTCGCGCGCGACTAGGTAACTTATAAGGTTAACATAGATACGTCCAAAGCCTCTAAAATATGTAACCACGATCTTATGTCGCCGCAATAAGGTCGTGGTTCCATATTTCTGACACTCTGGATCTATATTATGTGCCTTTATTTACTTATGCATTTTATTTATGAATTAAAAGATATTACATGTTTACATCATAGAAAGCGCAACAAAAACCAATATTACAAGTAGCGTTGCTCAGGTAATATTGATGAGGATGTTTCCACGTTGATATACCTCTATAAAAATATGCCTCGGCAATATTGCCGGCAAATTGCCTATGTTGCCGGCAATATTGCCGGTGGCAGTATTCTGGGAATTAGTCCAATTTGACAAGCCAAAATCTTACAACGAATTTTAATAGTAATTGCTAATTTACAAAAAAATTGGTACGGAACAATAATGAAAATTACTTATTCTTTGTAAGAGAGAGAGAAAAAAGTTCGATGGCATAATTACATTTTTTGTTTGCAGATTCAAGTATATAACCCGTTGGGTTGGCTTGTCACTATGCCTGTCAGGCTGAGCACTGTGTTACAAAAGAACACGTATAAGGTCTATGGGCCCGATGGTAAGATGATCTCCTTGTTAGGCTAAGCATTGTTAGTCAAGGACACGTATAAGATCTATAGGCCCGGCAATGTGCAAGTTGTAGAACAATCAAACAAAAATTACTGAGAACATATTTGAAAAATCCTTTGCGAGCATTGCTAATGTTCTCATGCCTTACAAAAATTAAGAATATTTTATGAGTAGGTATTTATAATTTAAGAATTTTCTTGTCGGTGAGTACGTTGCTACTTCCTACTCAGAAACTTGAAAATATGTGACGTTCTCAATATAAAGGTTATGGATGCAGGCGGTTACGCCGTTTTTAGATCTGTTACCATAGTATTCGTATAGTTACAAGAACTAGAAGAGCGTAACTGCCTTCCTCCACAAGGTCCCTTTATACTGAGAACGTCACATATAGTAAATTTTGGGTCCGAAACACAATTACCAAAATTCCTACGTTCATACACCATTCCAACTCTCTCTAATAGATTTTTTTTTAAATACTTAGCTACATCCTCAAAGATACAACTGAGACACATTTACGTAGAAAATATAGCTAAAACAAGAGTTATTTTTGTTAAAAGTTTTGTATATTGTAATCGAGTGATGAAGTTATAAAAACGACGATCGTGATCGTAAATCCAAAATCAAACCAAAAAGCAATAACTACCAAATGTCTTAGGTACCTATTTAAAATTTGTTATATCTTCTTACAGGTATGGAACTCAAATCCGTAATAATGGAGATACCAGAACCAGTAAAAAAAATAAAAGGCAGACCAGCCCAAACTACCCACGAGATCGTCTTCATAGCCAAAGACATACCTCCTTTAGGTTTCAGATCATACTTTATAGAATCCACAGCACCTAGACAGAAGAGGGCCATAATAAAACAAAAAATAATACCCACACCAAAGAAGTATTTCATTAGACAAACTATACCTATAAAATTGGATCAGGATAAATTTGTTCCCGATCTAGACGATGATTTTGATGTAGATTTCAATATAAACGAATCTGCAATCAGTCCAAATATAACGGAAGACCACGGCAGGATTGATTATGAAATCGATATACCGGAAGAAAATGTTACAGAAATACCGAGTACTGTACCACCCACTACTACGGAGATGCTCGATATCTTAGCTAAACTATATGATGTGAAAGCTAATGCAACAACTACCGATACTGCAATGACAGAAACGACAACAATACCTACAAGAACCTCAACTACTAGGACTGCAACCACTAAAGTTCTTAAAACTACAACTACTGAAACTCCAAAAACGGAAACTACTACGTTGACTACTGCGATGCCAACTAGGACCACGAAAAGTAAAGTCAAGGATGCTGAAATAAAACCTATTCTCAAAGAGTCAGCTATTGAAAATGTGGTCAAAGAGTCAGCTGTTGAAAATGTTCTCAAAGAGTCAGCTATTGAAAATGTGGTCAAAGAGTCAGCTGTTGAAAATGTTCTCAAAGAGTCAGCTGTTGAAAATGTGGTCAAAGAGTCAGCTGTTGAAAATGTGGTCAAAGAGTCAGCTGTTGAAAATGTTCTCAAAGAGTCAGCTATTGAAAATGTTCTCAAAGAGTCAGCTATTGAAAATGTGCTTAACGAGTCAGCTGTTAAAAATGTGAAAAAGGAAGAACAACCGCCAATAGCTCGAAAAAACAATTTCAACACAACCGAAGCCAATGAAAATTTTATTGGAAACCAAGTAGGTACAATTTTGTTTCGTTTTTAGGGTTCCGTAGTCAAACGCTTATAGTTTCGCCATGTCCGTCCGTCTGTCTGTCTGTATGTCACACTCAGTTTTTCTAAGAAACTATAAGTGTCACAAAGTTGAAATGTAGACGTATAAAGTAAGGCCAACGAGATGTAATAAATAATGTAAACAAGCTTGCATGAGTTCAAAACATTTTTATTTGAAGAAATTATTTACAAATTTTAAACTTCCTATTCTAGTCATCGTCGGCTGTATCAGAAGATGTGTCGTTAGATAGCCGTATTTATGACAAAACTATTTATTGTATTATCTTATCAATAATGTTGCCAATTTTGCTATAAAAATTGTTCTCTATTTTTATGATAACACACTATTTCGCCATTTGTTAGCACATACATTTTGGATTCTTTCTTGTAGCAATTTTTTCACATCATAACATAGAATGAGGTGTCATTGCATAGCTCTTAAAAAATATGTATTGCATTGTAAATTTTTAGATTAGTTTATAAAATATTTGTAGACCAATATTTGTGTGATGAGCGCGAGTATTTGTTTCTGAGTCATGGATGTTTTCTATGTATTTAAGTATATATTTCTCTATATAAGTATGTTTATCGTTGTCTAGTACCCATAGTACAAGCCTAGAGCTTAGTTTGGGACTAGGTCAATTTGTGTGAGATTGTCCCCAGATATTTATTTATTTATTTATATTGAACTCGAAAAGTGTAATTTTCGCTATAATAGAGTTGCGTGTCCCCCCCTTACACCCAACATTGCAAGCACTAAACATGTGGAAAAAAAACAACACATAATAACGAATTCAAAAGGAAAACTATCTCGACAAGGTAGACTTATTGGTCCTTGAGTTACAGACGGTTAAAATGTTTATACCTACTGAAAATTGGCTTAGTTTATTTTTGAATAAAAAATTAGCTAATATTTATGGTTTGGAGTTTTTTGTATTTGTGCACTGAGCGTGGCCCGACATGCTCTTGTCCGGTTATTTATTCTGCTGCTGTAATCATATTGCGAGAACTCGGAATTTCATTGACGAGCGAGCGAAGCGTCCCCGATTCACCTTGGGCAAAATGGTTTATGTACACAGAAACGAAATTAAAATAATGTACCAAGGTGAACTTATCCCTTTAAGGGATCTCTTCCAGTTAACCTTGACAGAGAAAAGAGGAAAATGCATGCAATATATATATATATATATATTCACTTTATCATCATTCATCATTTACTTTCTGTGCACGTCTTGTCACTTTGTCTATCCTCGTGCATTTTCCTATATGAGTCATTTAATGAGTATTTTCCTCTTTTCTCTGTCAAGGTTAACTGGAAGAGATCCCTTAAAAGGATAAGTTCACCTTTGTACATTATTTTAATTTCTTTTCTGTGTACATATTAATTTGTCAACCTGTTTTTGTGCAATAAACAGTTTACATACATACATACATAAAACCATTTTGCCCAAGGTGATTCGAAATATAGTATATATATATACTAGCTTCTGCCCGCGACTTCGTCCGCGTTGAATTTAGAATTGGGTCCAGAAAGAAAAGAAACATGTCGCTACACGCCTTACAACATTTATATCCGGTCAGGACCGGCCTTACAGTCTTTCCCATCTGCCGAAGTATGAGATCAAATGATCTTGTACGTTTATAAAAACTACCCATTTAATCGATTATTTGACATAGCTGCTGTCCGCGACTTCGTCCACGTAGAATCAGCAATTATACCATCCCGTAGGAACTGTTTTTTTTCTTATAGGGATAATAGGTAGCATGTGTGTTATTTTAGGGTATTATTTATCTGCATTCCAAATTTCATGTAAATCCGTCCATCCGTGTAAGCGTGAAGAAGTAACAAACACACAAACTTTCTCATTTTTAATATTATAGCTTTCCGCCCGCGATTTCATCTGCGGAGAGTCAGTACCTTTGTTAAAAAGTACAGATAAAGTTTAGTTATCGTACCTATCATGCATGATGGGATAGAAACAAATTTAAGCAACACGATTTTTTAAACCCTTTTCACCCTGCTAGGGGTAGAATTTCCAAAAACGCCGTTTTTATTTGTTAAAAGTAGCCTACATAATAATTTCCACGTTCCTTCCTTAAAAAAGGACCAACCTCCATACAAACTACCACCCCCCATTTCATACCCTAAGTGGTTGTTATCCAAATTCACCGAAAATAGTATTTTTTTATTTGTTAACCTATATACCCCTATATACTTATTTCCATTTTTCTAACTTCAAAATTTACCAAACTCTCATACAAACTCACCACCCGTTTCATCCCCTTAGGGGCACTGTTTCCAAAGTCGCCGAAAGTAGTTTTTTTTATTTGTTAATACCTATATACGAATTTCAACGTTTATGACTTCAAAATTAACCGAAATCCCATACAAACCACCACCCCTCATTTTATCCCCTTAGGGGTGGTTTATCGAAAATCACCTAAAGTGCTATTTTTTATTTGTTTACAGTAGCCTATACACAAATTTCCATATTTCTCACTTCAAAAAGGACCAACCTCCCATGCCAACTACCACCCCCCCCTTTCATTCCTTTAGGGGTAGTTTTTTAAAAATCGCCGGTGGATTTTTTTTTATTGGATACCAGTTGCCTATGTACCAATTTCCACGTTCCGAACTACAAAAATGACCAAACTCCCATACAAACTTTAACCCCCCATTTCAACCCCTTAGGGGTAGTTTATCCAAAATCGCTGAAAATAGTATCGTCCGCGTAGAAGTCGTTTATCACTGCTCCCTCAGGAGCTGTTCAATTTTCTGAGATAAAAAGTAGCTTATGTCCTTCCCCGGAACTCAGGCTATCTCCATACCAAATTTCATCGAAAACAGTTCAGTGGATACTTCTAGTTCCTCTTTCTCCTCTTCTTAAGTCGTTTATCGTTTTCATCTGGGCACTATCAAATTGTCTGGGATAAAAAAGGCGCCAATCCAGGATAACAACTACCTGTGTGACAATTTCATCCGAATCCGTTCAACTATTTAGGCATGACTGAATAAAACATCCCAACATCCATACAAACTTTATTTAGCGTCGTCGCTGGGGTCGAAACCGATTGTTCATCGAATTTCTATACAAAAACAAAAAAAAAACGGTCTAAAGCTGGAGTTCGGACCCGCAGTCTTTGCGTAGTAGGCCAACGCTCTAACCATCAGCTTTCAGACGGAAGCAGCCGCCCCGTAATTACGAACCATTTCCCGAGAATTCTTTTTGCGTGAAAATACGGGGAAACGAATTTTCGACCTAGCTAGATTAAATTTTCTCCCCCGTAAACCCCCATGTCGCAATCTTTATCAAAATCGTTGGAGCCGTTTTCAAGAACGTGAACTGAGTACAAATATATATACGCAATCCTTTCACCTGCGACTTAGTCTGCGGAGAGTCCAGTACCTTTGTTAAAAAGTACAGATAAAGTTTTCATTATCGTACGTATCATGTATGATGGGATAGAAACAAATTTAAACCATACGATTTTTAAACCCTTTTCACCCTGCTAGGGGTAGAAATTCCAAAAACGCGAAAACTCATATTTTATATATATAGTAGTCTAGAAACGTATTTCCAAAATAAACAAACTCTTACAAATCTACACCCCCAATTTTACCCCCTTAGGGTAGTATTTCCACCATCATCAAACGTAATACTTTTAGTTTGTACCAGTAGGCAAAACAAATTTTCACGTTCCTAACTTCAAAATTGACCAAACATTACCCCCATTTCATCCCCTTAAGGGTAGTTATCCAAAATCACCGAAAATTTTATTACTTTATTTGTTAACAGTAACCTTTATCCACGTTTCTAACTTCAAAACGGAAATATTATTTTTTATTTATTAACAGTAAGTAGCCTATATACCTATTTCCACGTTTCTAATTTCAAAAATGACCAAACGCCCATACAAACTTTCACCCTTCCCGTTACCCCTTAGGTGTAGTTTTTCCAAAATCAAAAGTGGTATTTTTTATTTGTTCATTTAACTATACACAAATTTCCATGTTTCTAACTTCAAAAAGGACCAACCTCCCATACAAACTTTAACCCCCCATTTCATCTTCTTAGGGGTATAACTACCCGAAAGTCACAGAAAATAGTATTTTTTTATTTATTAACAGTAGCCTATATACCTATTTCCACGTTTCTAACTTCAAAAATGACTAAACTCCCATGCAAACTACCACCCCCATTTCGTTTCCTTAGGGGCACCCAAAATCACCGGAAGTTGTTTTAATCTGTTAAAAGAAGTCTTTATAAAATAAAAATAAATAAATAAATAAAAATCATTTATTTCAGACCACGAGATCCATAGTATGTTAGTAACAAAATGAACTTAAGGCTATGTTAGTAGTAAATTTATATAAAAACACATTATTATTATTATTATTTGGCTGCACCAATTACCACCGTGACCCAGTATCTAGTGAGAGGGCAGTCGAGGCGTTCCGCCAACACCCTCAGAAGGCTGTTGCTGCTGCCACGTACATGCTTCAGCAGTGAGGCTATTCTCTTTCGCCTAATGGCATAGAAATCGTCTACTCTCACCTCAGCAAACATGCCGGACGCGCTACAATACCTCGGCAGCCCCAACAGCCTCCTCAGGATGTTATTGTATTGAACGCGCAATGTATTGTACGCTCGCTGCGTAAATCCTACCCACAGACCGCACGTGTAGAATGTCTGACAGTATGCCTTAAATAGCGTTATTTTGACTTGTTCATTACATCGTGCGAATCTGCGGGCAAGCATATTGCCTCTCACTGCCATTGCCCTTCTTTCCCTCTCCAAGTCCAGGTTGTCCTTCAGGTCCTCCGTGAGCATATGCCCCAGGTACTTGAAGCTGTCGACCACTTTGACGGGTACTCCGCACAGCATGATTTTAGGCACTTTTATTGGGTTGTATTTATGGGCCTTGAAAACCATCAACTCACTTTTACGTGCATTATACCTAAGACCATGCTGCTCAGCGTAACCCTCACATACAGCCACCAGTTGTCTTATTGAGTCAACCGAAGGACCCAGCAGCACCATGTCGTCCGCGTAACTTATGTTGTTAAAACACGCTCCGCCCATATAGCAACCGACATGCATGCCGCTGAGCCGCTCAATCAACTCGTTGACATATAAGTTAAACAGTATAGGCGATGACAGCCCACCCTGTCTAACCCCACACTGTAATCTATACTCATCAGACTCCTCCCCAGCCCATCTCACACGATTGATCTGGTTGTTGTACCAGTACTTTAACAAAGCGATACATTCGTCTGGTAAGCCAGTTTTACGTAGTTTGTCCCACAGGATGTCGTATACAACCAGATCAAACGCTTTTGACAAGTCCAGAAAACATGCGTATATAGGCGTGCTTCTATCCTTGTAGAACTTGACAACCTGCTTAAGGCACAAAATTGCACTCTCCGTCGACAGTCCCGGCCTAAAGCCAAACTGAGCGTCTTGCAGTTTAATGTATTTACAAAGTTGTGCATTAAGCAAGCCGTCAAGCACTTTCGCGAGTACAGTCGCCAGTGAGATGGGCCTATAATTTCCCGGATCCGATAAGTCACCTGTCCTATTTTTAACCAGTGGTACTACCACGGTACGTGTCAGTTGTTGTGGAAGATAAGCGTGTCTGAGGCATAGGGTGAAAAACATTGCCAGAATACGAGGCAAATGCCCCCCCGTATACTTGAGGTGCTCTATGCTGAGGCCGTCATGCCCCGGCGATTTACCCCTTTGCATATTTTTAATTATTTCATGCACTTGCCTCGATGTAAATCTGACAGTACTTACACCCATGACGGCCCCAACACCGCACCTCCCCTCTCCAGACGTGTTTGAGCGAGGACTTGGCGTTACAGTAAACACATTTTTAAAGTGATTGGCAATATTTTTTCTATCACTCTCCCCCCCCACGCTCACCGGGACACCCGGCTTCACGTTCCACTTATTTGTATTCTTCCAGAAGGCTTTAAAGTTTTTAGCTGCTCGGTTTGTCGCAAGAATGTCACTTTTTATTTGCTCTTGCCTGTCCTGACACCATTTCAACTTCGACTTAAAAAGCCTTCTGCTTTCACACATTTCCACATAGACTGGACCTTGCTTAGGTTTATTTGCCGATACCCAAACTAAGAACTTACTCCTTGCTAGCCTATGAGCTTCAGCCACGTATTTATTCCAGCCTACGATATGACCTTTACGCGCTCCTCGCCTAGGCTTACTTGACGCGACCGCCGCGTCCGTCAGTACAGAGATTATATTGTCGTACATATCGTCTAACACCTTCGTATGTTCAGGGTTATTACATAACTCATCTGCACATGACGTCAGCTCGGCCGGAAAGTCAAGCAGCCTAAGCTTATCGTGGCACAGTGAGCGATAAAGTTCTACTTGAGCATCCTGCCTTTCCCCCCACATGACTCCCCGACAAGACGGTTTACCAAAGTTACATTTTATAACATCTTTCACGTTTTTAACTTCAAAATTGACCAAACTCCTATACACACTTTCACCTCCCCTTTTCATCCCCATAGGGGTAGTTTTTCCAAAATCGCCTAAAGTAGTATTTTTTATTTGTTAACAGTAGCCTATATACAAATTTCCATGTTTCTAACTTCAAAAATGACCAAACTCCCATGCAAACTATTACCCCCCATTTCATTCCCTTAGGGGTAGTTATCCAAAATCAACGGAAGTTGTTTTAATCTGTTGAGAGTAGTCTTTATAGAAATTTTCACGTTTCTAACTTCAAAATTGACCAAACTTCCATACACACATTCACCCCCCCGTTTCATTCCCATAGGGGTAGTTTTTCCAAAATCGCCTGAAGTAGTATTTCTTATTTGTTCACAGTATCTCATACACAAATTTCCATCTTTCTAACTTCAAAAATGACCAAACTCCTATGCAAACTACCACCCCCAATTTCATTCCCTTAGGGGTAGTTATCCGAAATCACCAAAAGTTGTTTTTTATTTATTAACAGTAGTCTTTATAATAATTTCCGCGTTTCTAACTTCAAAATTGACCAAACTCCCATACACACGTTCACCCATCCATTTCATCCCCTTAGGGGTAGTTTTTCCAAAATCGCCTAAAGTTGTATTTTTTATTTGTTAACAATAGCCTATACACAAATTTCCATGTTTCTAACTTCAAAAACGATCTAACTCCCATGCAAACTACCCTTTCCTACTACTATTCCCTAAGGGGTAGTTATCCAAAATTGCCTTTAGTCGTTTTTTATTTGTGTAGAGTATTCTTTATAGCAATTTTCAAGTTTTGAACTTTAAAAAGGGCCAACCACCACTCCAAAGGAACTACCGCCCCCCCATTTCATTCCCTTAGGGGTAGTTTTTCCAAAATTGCCGGTAGTACTTTTTTTATTTGTAAACAGTAGCCTATATACCAATTTCCACGTTCCTAACTTCAAAAATGTCCTAACCCTTATACAAACTTGAACCCCCCATTTCAACCTCTTAGGGGTAGTTTAGCCAAAATCGCTGAAGGTAGTATTTTTCGTTTGTAAATAGTAGCCTTTATACCAATTTCCACGTTTCTATCTTCAAAAATGGATGACTTTCATACAAACTTCCAACCCCATTTTTACCCCCTTAGGGGATGAATTTTGAAAAATCCTTTCTTAGTGCACCCCTAGACCTCATAAGGAACCTACATGCCAAATTTGGAATCTCTAGACCCAGCGGTTTGGGCTGTGCGTTGATATGTCAGTCAGTCAGTCAGTCAGTTTCTTCTTTTATATATTTAAAGATATATGCTTACTTGAATGATCTAGAGAGGTTAAAAGTACTTTACTCATCCAGCCATATTTTTTTTTAATTCCCTTTGAGTAAATTGACAGAAGGAGATTGCCTTAAACTTAGCGGTAGCGATTTTATTCCTTTCCGTTTGCTTTAGTCTAAGGTTATATTTATATGAGTGTTTATTTTTCAGTACGTCCGTGTCTACCTCGACTCTGGGATGCGTGTTGCCAGTATACGGCTCTGCAACGGAGTATCGATGAAGCTGAACATACTACTGTACTACTATGTGTCCGACGATCCTGTCAAGCTGGGCAGGCCGAACGTAAAGAAGCCGGGGGCGTGGGTGTTTAGGTAAATGAACACTTGTGTCCAGCAGTGGGACACAAAAAAACACAAGGAAACAAAAACTACATGTCCATGACCGGGGCTAAGCGAAATATAAATTACAAAATAAATTCTAAAATGTATTTCAAATATAAAATACTTTAAGACCATGTAGTTATTTGAAATACGAAATATAAATTACATAATTTAAAATACATTTTTTTCTGAGAGTCTTTTTTCATTAGGTACCTAATATTATTATTATTACACAATATATTTGCAAAAAAGTATTTTTGAGCAAATGTATTTTATCACCGTAAAATCTGGCAACTTTGCCACTTTAAATAGGCTTCAAAAATTTATGTGATAATTTGAAAGGTGGTGAGGTGAAAATTGTGATTCGTACGGTAGCAAAGTTATTTGGGACTAGAGGCCTTGAATCCCTCGTTGCGCTCAGGATTCTAATTTTAGAATTTTTCGCTAACTCGGGCTTCAACACTGGCTCTCGCGCCAAATAACAACTTTGCAGCTGTGCATAACAAATAACTATTACTTATTTTTGATCGTTTTAGAACTTAAACTTGAAAAATTGTGGTATAAATTTTTTCAGACCGATGGACCCTAAGCCAATTGCAATGGATGATGGATATAATGCAAAAATTATTAAAAATGATTTAGTGGAAGAAATACTAATTAACTATAACCAGTGGTCGTTTGTTAATATCCGTTTGTACATCGACGATCCAGTTGTGGAAGTAAGGTGGGTATTTTCCTATGTACAGTCAGCGTCAAATAGATAGGAGCAGCCAAAATGGCCAAATATATAATAGCAACACATCCTTATTTCTATAATAATAAAGATATGTTGCGATATATTTGGCCACTTCACTGCTCCTATCTATTTTATGGCCTTAAAGTACCACGGGTACCCAGATACCCCATCAATAATATATTTCCAATAGGTTACAGGACCAATCTTGGCAAGTTTTCTCCGCTTAATCGATTCATGAGGACATACAACGAGTTGCAAGCAAATGCTGACATCGATATCTTCGGTAACTCGTTGCATGTCTTTAGGAAGAAGTTGATGTCAATCGATTAACTAAAATTAAAAAATTGTCATCCTAAATTTTAGAATTGAATAAAAAATTGTATTAATTTGGCCATAAAATGTTAAATTGTATATGTGTTATGTTAGGAGTTAGTTTTAGCGACAATTAATTACTAAGAATGCTGTATACACTTGCTTCGGTATTGCACACAGTATAAGAACATAATGCTAAATTGTTTACGTTTTCTTTGTGTAAATGCTATTAGTGTATCTCTTTAATAAATAAATAAATGACTGTACAGGGCGGAATTAATAGATAAATCAACTCAATATTTTTTTATGTTTCTTTCTCATTTGTTGTTGTGAATAAATGGCCCGACATGTTTCGGACTCGTTTGCGCCGTCTGTGGTTTCATGTTGGAGTCTATGGCATAAAGTCAAAAGTAACTAGAAGTTGCAGTTTCGTTTCACCGTCTGTTCTAGGACTAACTGCCGCACTCTAGAGACGCCAATTAATTTTCAAGTTTCATTAAAGGTGCGTCTTATTCTATTGCTATAGCAAAGAAAGTGACAGCAGCTGCTTTAATGAAACTTAAAAAGTTAATTGACGTGTCTGAGTGCGGTCGTAAGAGTTATGAGGTCTGAAAGTAGATTTGTCAGTGGTTATTTCTGCCCTGCTCTTTTACTTGGTAATAAGGTTGCAATTGCTACAGTAGTTTTGTGTAAAATACTGCCTTTTACCTTAGCAGGGCAGATTTTGTATTAAATAAAACAACTCCATTTATTTTTAGGTGGTTGATAGGGCCAGTGCCGATTGAAGATCAGCTCGGGAAGGATATATTTATAAAGTATACTACAGATTTAATTAATAAAGGAGAGTTTTACACCGACTCTAACGGACGGCAGACTATCAAGAGAGTGCGAAACGCGAGGGCTACGTACGAACCTATTGATTTAGTCGAGTTATCAGGTAATCTGACGTTTAGACCTTAGATGAAAACAAAAAGAGGAAGATACGTGACCGGCGCGCGGGCTTGAGCACCTAAATATAGGCGCTGAGCGCCTATGTTTAGTCAGTTGTCCAGCCGTCACCGAGCTGTCAACACGTGCGACGTCGTCATTATTGTGAGACATATGTCTCACTTACGCGCATGACGTTAGTCCATCCATTTATCTCTATTGCTCCTTAGTGCATGTTTACAGCTGTGTGTGTGGAATTTGCGAATGTAGGTGTCGCGGCACGCATTATGTCAGTGTCTTGTACGGCGATAACGTGTCTTCCCTTTTTGCTTTAGTCTAAGGTTTAGACATAGGTTAAAATCAACTTGCAAGATATCAAACAGCTTAATCGGATACCGGGAATAAGGAACATGCATGAATTGTTTTTATCGTATTTAACAAAAGTGAAATTAAAATTAAAATCGGCCTAAAATACGGATAATATCATTCAAAACTACTAATTAGACAGATCCGACATGTACTGTGACGTCAGCGGGTACTATGGCCATATAAACTCCATGTTAAATTGAATTATTTTTATAGTTAGGTACCTATTTGAAAAATAAATTTTCTCTACTGTCTGTTGCATGAATGACTTTTAAATAAAGCAAAATAATCATGCATGTTCCCAATTGGTTGAAAAATGGTTAGCAAATTTTTAAACGGACATCTTACAAAACATTGCAAGTTAAATAGTTTATATATCATAAAAACGGAACCCTCGATGCACGGGTCTGACTAGTAGTTGGCCGGTTTTTTTTAATAATTACAATACCTTCTTTATTTCCAGGTAACTTATACCCAGTGACCTCAAAAATCTACATCGAAGATTTAAAGGAAAACATCCGGTTCTCTGTATTCAACGACCGATCTCAAGCCGGAGGTTCCATCGAAGACGGTCAAATAGATCTGATGTTACACAGGAGACTACTTACTGGCCGCGTAGGAATATTAAATGAGACAGAACATGATGAAGGCATAAGAGTTATAGGTACACACTATTTATACGTAACTAAAGCTGATTATAAGAAAAACAAAATATTCGAAAAGAAATTTGCAAAGGAAATAGAAATGGCGCCAAAAGTCCTAGTGTCAGATGGCGGCCATTTTGACAATTCAGGAACTGTTATGAGGGAAGAGTTTTTAAATAATAGAAATGAATTTAGCGCGTTAACTAAAACATTGCCGATCGGAGTGCATTTGTTGACGCTGGAGATCTGGACCGGTGGTATTTTGATACGTTTGGAAAATTACTTGGAGAAAGCTGACGTTTTAAAAACGGGAAAGAAGGTTATATTTCTTAAAGATTTGTTTTTTGATATTGCAATTATAAGTATTAAAGAGACTACTCTGGGTGCTAATATGTGGAAGAATGAATGGTTTCCGCCGAACTGGGAGAAAAGACAGAAATTTTATAAGAATTTTAATGATTTCTACGGTAGTTCAGGGAATATTAGCTACGCGACGGATTTTGAAGTTCTCAACAATGAGGCTAGTTTGGAAGACGGTATCGTATTAAATCCACAACAGATACGAACGTTTGTAGCGAAATATCAGTACCTATCTTGAACATATTGAAGAGTACGTACAATATGAGTACCTATCTTGAACAAATTGAAGAGTATGTAGAATATGAGTACCTATCTTGAACAAATTGAATATGTAGAATATGAGAACCTATCTTGAACAAACTGAGGAGTATGTAGAATATGAGTACCTATCTTGAACAAATTGAAGAGTATGTAGAATATGAGTCCTATCTTGAAAAAACTGAAGAGTATGTAGAATATGAGAACCTATCTTGAACAAACTGAAGAGTATGTAGAATATGAGAACCTATCTTGAACAAATTGAAGAGTATGTAGAATATGAGTACCTATTTTGAACAAATTGAAGAGTATGTAGAATATGAGTACCTATCTTGAACAAATTGAAGAGTATGTAGAATATGAGTACCTATCTTGAACAAATTGAAGAGTATGTAAAATATCACCCAGGTCACCCAGTAGATACTATTTTTCTCATTTTGATCGATAAAATAAAAAGAAAGAATTCTTGAAGAATAAATGTGACTGTTTGCTACCATGAAAAATGTATTGGAATTTGTCAACAGACAACAAGAAACAACTTTTTTTTTATATATATTTTTTTTAATATTTTTTTTGGGTCTGTATTAGAAATCCTGTCATTTGTCCTAACGCATCGTTAGTCCGAATTATCGATTGTCCTAAAGCCATTTCCACCTGAATTTATACGGGCCAGAAAAGCCTTTTTTTCGAATAGAAGTGAACATTCTAGGAATGCCTTAAAAGTTGTCTGGACTCAACTAAAAACCAAAGGACAAATAATGTTAGTTCAAGAGATGGTTTCCCTTTTTTGATATTCAATACTGTATCCCCCCACTTATCGGGTTAATTTAGAAAATACCTACATTTGGGTATTTGCCTAGTTTTATCTCTAGATGCTAATTTGTTAATGCATTTGTTATAAAATCTTGAATGCTGTTCAAGGCGTTTAAAATGGCAAAATAAAAATACGTTTCTGATATAATATCTTTTTATTTAATAAATATGTTTTTACACTTATATTTATTTAATTAAATACCTTATTCTACCCTGATTCCCAATGATCAAACTATTTATAACACCATCAAGATAAGTTCAGTAATTCAAAATTATCTTATACATATAAGAAAAAACTTGAAATTGGAAAATACTATTAATATTCGAATTTAATAAAATTGTCTATATTATTGCCGCAATAGAAAGGATTTGTATGTTTCTAGTGTAATTTGAACTAATTAACATTTAAAAAAGCAGAATATATAAAAACAACTAAAACCAGACTACATTTTTTTCTAACCTACAACCTCATTTTATCGAAATCGGTACAGTAGCTTGATCCCCCTTTAAATTCGTAAACTTATTTTATAAAGATACGGAAACCCGTATTGTGACAAACTGTTGACCCATTAAAAATCAATAAATAAAATAATAAAACAAGAACCATAAATAATGCACTTCGGCTTCGCTCGTGCAACTCCGGAAACACGAAGATTCATCCGAATGTCTTAAGGCCCAAAATTGTTTGGAAATGTAAGAATAGAACATTTTGTGAGTTATATCATTTAAAATATTATACAAACTTAGAAAAAAATATATTCAGACACCAGCACATTGTTAACTAATAAATATGTTATACTTAAAAAAGTAGAAAAAAATAATTCACATAAAATAAAAAAAACATACAAATTGATCGAATATTCCCTACACCATTGTTTTTATAAAAAAAACTTCGTCTTCCCTCGGGAATTGTCAATTTTTTCGGGATAAAAAGCAGCCTATGTTCCATTCTAGAATTTAATCTATCTCCGTGCCAAATTTAATCACGATCCGTTCAGCCGTTCTGGCGTGATTGCGTAACAAACATCCATCCATCCAAACTTCTGCATGATACACTAGTTTTTGCCCGCGACTTTCTCCGCGTATGTCGTTTATCGCTGCTCCCTCGAGAACTGCCTGATTTTTCATGATCCATTCCTGGGGATCAAACTATGATCGTGTCAAACACATCGAAGTTGAGGCGATTAATAGTTTAGACAAAACAAACGAATTTTGGCATCTATCTATCTATCTATCTATACGTATAATAAAGCTGTTAATCTGTTTATTTGAACGCGCATCACGTGAAAACGGCTGAACGGATTTAGATGAAATTTGGTATGGAGATAGCTTGAGTCCCGGGAAAGGACATAGGCTGTATATAGTAGTACCCGGAGCGAAGCGAGGGCGGGTTCGCTAGTTTATATTAGTAAAGGCTTTTCCAATCAACAAATAATAAAATGTCAGACAAATTTTAGCTTCGTCCCTTTCTTTCATATGAAAAAGTATAGGAAAACGACTACATTAATTGTCTTATATTTTATCTGGCGGTTATAACTATTGATTCTCAGTTTCTTCAATAAATATCTTTTCTATAACAATAGTTGTTTGTATAAAGCCTGGCAAAAAAGTCGAGCAAAAAAATGAGGGCGCTGTTCGGAATGAAATTGGCAACATGATCCATTTCCATAATTTTCATTTTCTCGAAGATTTTTGTTTCTAAAACCATAAACATTTCAAGATTATTTAAAAGATCATTGCATGAAACCCATTAGGTTAGGTTAGGTTTATTTTATAACAATCCTGAAAATTATAAGGTTTCAGGAAAAAAAGTCTTTATATCAAATGATGATTATAGCAAATGATACATTATGGCATATGAATTTAGCCATTTCGATAGACCAGTTATTAATATTTTATCGTTAAATATTTCTACAGCATTTTCCTGATCATATAGTTGAGAATGCCGCCGTTCTTGAAATAAGTCAAATCGACTTCTGTGTCGAATCGGGCGATGACTTTGAACGATTTCCCATTGTCGACCTGAAAAATAATAATAAATACAGCCTACTGCGTACATAATAATAGTCAATTATCACCTATTTTCTTAAATAACTTCAAAACTATTCATCTTAATATTATAAAAAAAAAATATATTTGAGATTCTCACAACGAAATCTTTTATTTGATATGTCACACGATATAGTTTGCAAAGCTTTTTTTATTTCTCTAAATTAACCCTCAAAAGTGGCCCCCATGTTTAAAATTCATTTGTTTACATGACACGTCCGTGTTTGGGTCACCGACTTACATATGTGTATCAAAATTCAATTCAATCGGTCTAGTAGTTTCGGAGCAACGGACAGACAGACACGCAAGTGATCCTATAAGGGTTACTTTTGTCTTTTTGAGGTAAGGAACCCTAAAAAGGAGACCAGATACAGAAATAAGACCTGAAAATGACATAAGGAAATTCAATAAGTAAATGAGGAGACCGAATATGGAAATAATATAAATAAATAATAAATAAATATCAGGGAACAATCTCACACAAATTGACCTAGTCCCAAACTAAGCTCTAGGCTTGTACTATGGGTACTAGACAACGATAAACATACTTACTACTCTGTCAAGAAAGTACCGGGAAAAGATCAATAATACACAAACTGTTTGTTAATCATCCAAATTTATTTTATCACCTTCAAAGTATGCTCCTTCAGAAACGATACACTTACGCCAACGAATAATCCAATCATCAAAACATTTTTTAAACGCTGTTTCCGGAATTGAATTCAGTTCTCGGCGCGAATCCTCCTTTATGTCTTCTACCGATTGAAAACGGGTGCCACGAAGTGGTAATTTGAGTTTAGGAAAAAGAAAGAAGTCGGCAGGAGCCATATCTGGTGAATATGGTGGTTGCTCGATGGTATTTGTTGAGTGTTTGGTCAAAAATTCTTTCACAATGATGCCCTTGTGCGAAGGCGCATTATCGTGGTGCAAAATCCAAGAATTTTCATTCCACAAATCTGGCCTTTTTCGTCGAATTTGCTCTCTTAAATGCCGCATAACGCTCAAATAATATTCTTTATTTACCGTTTGACCTTCCGGCAAGAATTCCGAGTGCACAACACCGCGATAGTCAAAGAAAACAGTCAACATGACTTTGACTTTTGATCGACTTTGGCGTGGTTTCTTCGGTTTCGGTTCAGTTGGAAGGCGCCACTCCGAAGCTTGTTGACTAGTTTGCATGTCAAACTCGTAAACCCACGTCTCGTCACCAGTAACAATGCGTTTCATGAATGTTGGGTCGGAATTGACTCGTTCTAGCATGTCCTCAGCGACTCTCATGCGATTGAGTTTTTGGAGAAAATTCAGGTCTTTTGGGACTAGCCGAGCGGTAACATGTTTCATACCCAAATGATTAGTTAAAATAGTACGGATCGACTCGTGAGATACAGAAAGTTCGGCGGCTATCTCTCTCAAAGTTGAATGAGGATTTTCAGTCATTATTTCCTTCACTTTTGCGATGTTAACTTCAGTTGCAGACGTTGATGGCCTACCAGAGCGAGGCAAATCTTCCATCACATCTCGACCGCTTTTGAACGCTTTGTACCACTCATAAACACGTGTTTTTGATAAAGTCGAATCACCGTAAGCCTTCTGTAACATTTTCAGTGACTCCGAACACGAAATTCCATTGGCGATGCAAAATTTAAGACAAACTCTTTGTTCAATGTTTTTGTCCATTATGAAATTCGCAATACACACTAGATATGATATAACTAAAAACAGCACTGTATTTAATATAAATAACAGATGCAACTCAAACTCCGCGCCAAAATAGAAAACAGTTGTGCCAATCTAACAACAACAAAAAAAACAAAAATTTGAATTTGGAACCATAAACAAATCATCCATTCCCGATACTTTGTTGACTGAATGTATATAGAGAAATACATACTTGAATATATAGAAAACTCACTCAGGAACAAATACTCGCGCTCATCACACAAATATTTGCCCATACCGGGATTCGAACCCGAGACCGCTAGCGTCGTAGGCAGGGCATCAATTAAGCTAACCGCGTCGTCAATGATACCAAGTAATCAAATAATTAAACCAGACAAGAGAAATAAGGAAGTTAAAGACGCTTGATAGCCATGATGATGATTGGTCCGACCGACCTCGATCACGGCGACCGTTTTAAAGAAGACTGTTGTCGCTGGTGAGCTCGCATGTGGCTTATGTAGCCAATTTTAAAGCTCTCACGCATTGCGGGCATGTGAGCTCACCACTGACAATATTGTAAGAGATCGCCCGCAGGTGGTCGGGCTTTCAGTACGTCCCGCTTGGCGTCAAGCTCAGATAGCCATATTACCTGTACAGTGAGAGTCTGCCCCGGGGCGATGTCCTTCGGCACGGCGACGCTGTAGCGCTCCGCGCCCGAGAGCCCGAGGCTGGCGGCGGAGTCCCCGGGCAGGAACTGCAGCGGCATGATTCCCATGCCGACCAGGTTCGAACGGTGGATGCGTTCGAACGACTCAGCTATCACCGCTTTGATTCCCTGAAGATACATTTTTTTCAGCACTTTCACCCTTTCATTTGCTTCATTTCATATGTGAACAATAATTCGGGAGACCATTGTTTGTCTCCTAACATTAAAGATGAAAGATATTTATTCAGTAAGTAGGCCGCACGGGCACTTTTACACGTCAAAATCTACCAGCGCTTCCCAAGAGGAGACCGCTGCTGAGAAGAAGCGCCGCAAGAAACTCAACAATAAAGGATTATTACGCCTTCCTAAAAGTCACTAACGAGAGGGACGCCGCAATAAATCGAAAGAGATGGAGATATCTCCATACGTATCTATCGTATTGCGGCGTCCCTCTCGTTAGTGACTAATTTAGGAAGGTGTAATAAAGACTTAGTAATTTTTTAAGTAAAAATTACGACAATGATACTAATTATTCTAGCATTATATAAAACTGTAAAAATAATATAACGGTAATTCTCCGAACGTTTCATCCACCCGTCGTCCTTCTAATTAACGAGTGACCATAGTTAATTATATCATAAAATTTCATATGCTAAACCATAGATAATACAGGCCTGTGCTGAGAATAAGCTTTAAAATTGACGTTAGTTGTCTATAATATAGATTATAGCCAATTATTAGGTGACGCGTTAATTAGAAGTACGACGGGCGGTTGAAAAGCTCGGAGAATGACCGATAAAATATCTGCGTAGTTCCGCAGGAAAACATGTCAACATTCATTTCACAAACATATCATTCGTTAAACCACCTTATTTTCCGAAAATAAATATTTCAGGATTTTTATAAAACTAACCTAACCTAACCTATAGGGTTCTACACGATAGTCCTGAAATAGATCCTGAAATATTTACAGTTTCGGAAAAAAAGCGGTTTGCCAAATGATTTGTTTGTGAAATGAATCAGTAGATCGATATACTCACCAGAAGGTATGGGCCCTTGGCCGCCCAATCCCGGCTGGAGCCGGACCCATAGTCCTTCCCCACTATAGCGATCAGGGGGACGTTCTCTTTGGCGTACCTAAAAAAAATAGTACATTATTGCCTAGGCGCGAAAAATCAGACAATCCCCCGTTTCCGTCGAGGCATATATAATGCTTTTCTCAAACATGTGAGGAAATGATACAAAGATATTTATAAAAAGTAGACAAATTTTCCCGTGAAGTGAAGTGCCGAGGACTTGATGTTTGCAGTTTTTTCACAACAACAATAAGTTCTACGTTTAAATTTCAATAAGTTTTTTTTTCTAACCATAGACAATTTAAAAAAAAAAAAAAAAAGAAGAAAACACACACACTGTGCTACGAAAACGAGCAGTTGCCTTGGCTGTAAGAGATTTATTTCTTGGCCCTTTCTATTCTGTATGCATTGGACATCACTTAAAAAAATATCGCAGCGGACAGGAATGGGTTTTCATACGTTTATTTTACTCCTAGGAAGAATATGAGGCCCTTCGCGTCTTCGTTTTTCAAAAGAAATGCCATCTTTTCTGAGCATGTTTGAGAAATAGTTATTTGTTATACAATGGTGCAAAGTTATATTTTAACCGCGAGTGTGGAATTGAAACACGAGCAAGCGAATGGATTCTATAGTTGAACCACGAGCGGAAATAAATCCGATATACTTACTTATTTAGAGAAATACATACTTAAATATATAGAAAACATCCATTGACTGCGCTGTTTTGAAGGAACGGTAACGCCTGCACGAGTGACACAGATATGGTACTTGGAAATTTTAACGGAAGAGCTGAGCCTTAGTGTCTTAATTGGTTTGTAGGACGGTCAAACATAGCCAGGGCTCGGAACCGGTTTTAATATAGCGGTTAATATCGTTCTTAAAACCGGTATAATTTCGTTCATCTCTTAACCGGTTACTGAAAGGTAAAGTTTTAAAAATAGGAAGAACGAAAATACTGAAAAATACCGAAATTATTTAGGTTAACCTAAACTTAAACCGGTCACTACCGGTAAATTTACCGGTAACCTAAATAATTTCGATTTTTTTCTGTATTTTCGTTCTTCCTATTTATAGGAATTGAACACCTGCCATAAACCTGTATTAACCGATTAAACTCGGACGCATCGCCGACCCTGACGTGTTCAAATAAACCGGTTAATTCCGCTCAACAAAACAAAATTTGTGAAAAACCGGTAACCACAATCCAAACCGGTTTAAATAGTAATACCGATTTCCAAGCCCTGAACATAGCATAGCCAAACGTGATCTTCAACTTCAAATTCAAGTTCAAGGTCAACTAAATTTAAAGGTGAAGGTCACCTGTCGGCCGCGTCGAATATGTCCATGACGTCGCCGCTGGGCTGGTGCGCGGTGCGCGGGCCGGCCGCGGCCACCATCTTGTTGACGAGCCGGATGTTGGCGAACGTGCCGCGCGACATGATGGCGTCGTTTCCGCGCCGAGAGCCGTACGAGTTGAACTCGCGCGGGGTTAGTCTGCGAATGATATTGAAGATGTAAATATAATAATAATCCAGCCTATATACGTCCCATTGCTGGGCACAGGCCTCCACTCACAATGAGAGGGTTTAGGCTATAGTTCCCACGCGGCCCCAGCGCGGATTGGGAACTTCGCACAAACCGTCAAATTGCTTTACAGGTGTGTGCAGGTTTCCTCACGATGTTTTCCTTCACCGTAAAGCTCGTGGTAAATTTACAAATTATATTTCGCACATAAATTCCGAAAAACTTAGATGTGCGAGCCCGGGTTCGAACCCACGACCCTCTGCTTAAGAGTCGGCAGGTCAAACCATCACGGCTTTTTGATGTAAATATATCAGTATCGTAGTAGCGGTGGTATCCTGGACGGCTAGCACTAGTCGTACGCTACTTGTTTGTCGTATGACTCTCTTTCTAACTAGTCTGTACAGATAAAGGCGTTGAGCGACAGTAGTTATTTGTTATGCAAGGCTGCAAAGCTGTTGTTTGGCGCGAGAGTCAGTATTGATTCCCGAGTCGGCGAAGGATTCTAAAATTCAAATGCCGTGTGAATCACACAATTGTTCATCTTAATATAGCGAGGAAAACACTTGGTGTTGGAAAAACCTTTGCCCGAGCCGCCACAGCTGCGCGTGCTCGCGCAGCGCCCACGCGGTGTGGTGAAACATACAACCCGTGCTAGCCGCTCAGAAAAAGATTCTACGAGCGTTTCAACCGCCGTCATTCCCGTGACGGCATTAACGTCGAAATTCCTGTAGCTTTGAATGGTATTTTCAGTTATCATGTAGAGTGCCCTGACTTCTACAAAATTTAACTGTAAATGCTACCAAAGCTACAGGAATTTCGACATTAATGCGGCCACGGGAATGACGGCGGTTGAAACACTCGAAGAATTGCCCGGGTTTGTGTGATGTCGTGGATAGAGCCGAGTCCCTGTCTGGAACTGGTAATGCAGGTGGTACGTCTTTTCGTCCCCTCTTTGACGAAATTTGATTTCCGCCCGCGCTGCCGCCACCTGCTGGCGGCGCCTGCGACGCGCACTGTAGCTCACACTAAATCGCCGCTGGTTCGCGCCTTGCATCAGCTAAATGCGCTTCTGGAGTCTGCCCCGGATTTTGATTTGTTTGCGTGTAGGTGGAAGGTGGTGTGTGATGAATGCTTGAAGTTTTGTGAGAGGATGGATGCCCGCCCTTCATCGGCCCAAATATGACATCAATGTCATCATATATATTGTCTTTGTTATTTTTTGCTTTGTATGTAATTCACAGTGCTGTAGTGTTATGCTGTTATGTTGTGTGATTATTTTAAATAAATAAAATAAAAAATAAAAAAAATAACAGTGTACGTACCCCCTGTGGGCCAGGAAGCGCGCGGCGGGCGAGTTGCGCGCGATGGCCCCGGCGGGCGAGATGTGGTCCGTGGTCACGGAGTCGCCGAGCAGCAGCAGGCAGCGCGCGTTCTCGATGTCGCGGATGCTGCCGAGCTCCTGTATGACGAGATGAACTTACAAATAAAAACCGGTTTACGCGTTTAGCCTAGTTGGTAGTGACCCTGCCTACGAAGCTAGCGGTCCCGGGTTCGAATCCCGGTATGGGCAAATATTTATGTGATGAGCGCGAGTATTTGTTCCTGAGTCATGGATGTTTTCTATATATTTAAGTATGTATTTCTCTATATAAGTATGTTTATCGTTGTCTAGTACCCATAGTACAAGCCTAGAGCTTAGTTTGGGACTGGGTCAATTTGTGTGAGATTGTCCCCTGATATTTTTTTATTTTTATTTTTTATTTTACTAATGATTCGCAACCGCACGTTTCGCAACCATTTCATTTGGACAAACGCTTTTTTTTTCTGAAACTGTAAATATTTCAGGATTTTAATAAAACTAACCTAACCTATAGGGTTCTACACGATGGTCCTGAAATGAATCCTGAAATTTTTACAGTTTCGGAAAAAAAAAGCGTTTGGCCAAATGAAACGGTTGCGAAATGAAACAGTTTGCCAAACGTTTTGCGCCCAAACGGAAGGACACCCTTCTACTCACCCTCACACACTTACGTAAATTCGAGTATTACTGAGTACTGGTATTTTAACCGGTATTCTAACCGGTAAATACGGTACCAATACCTTTTAATACCAATTCCAGGTTCAAGGTCACGGGATCCTGTATTTCACCAAGTTAACATTGATCGGTGACATGTGACAATAGGGATGATGACTGCGTGAAGAAAACTAAATTCTATTCAGTCCGGTCAGTTAGATTGTCAAAAAATATTGAACACGTATTATTTCTTTTGTCAATCAAACAAAAAATTACAAAGATAAAGCGCGTCAAAGTTCGGGAGTGGGCTCGTGACGTCACTTCTGCGTAAAAATTGTGTTGAGCCGTGACGTCGTGCGACATTTCAACTCGATATATCTCCGTAATTTTTTGATTATGTGAAAAAAAAAATACGTGTCCAATACTTTTTGATAATGTACCTGATAGACAAAGAAAAAAATAATCATCATCTCTATTCGGGGTACATTGAACATTTAATATGAAAACCGTTGATGTAGAACAGAACCGAATGTACACCGAATTGTACTATAATATCAGGGAAATCTGGGAAACCTCACACAAATTGACCTAGTCCCAAACTAAGCTTTAGGCTTGTTCTATGGGTACTAGACAACGATAAACATACTTATATAGAGAAATACATACTTAAACATAGAAAACATCCATGACTCAGGAACAAATACTCCCGCTCATCACACAAATATTTGCCCATACCGGGATTCGAACCCGGGACCGCTAGCTTTGTAGGCAGGGTCACTACCAACTAGGCTAGCCGCGTCGTCAGGTCACATCACCTATCATGTCACCTGTCAATGTCAACTTGATGGAATAGGCTGGTCGCTCCTGAACATCCTTACCTTGGTCATGCCATCGAAGAACGGCGGTCTCTTGATGTAGGTGGAGTTGGGGTCCCAAGAATACAGCTTCCCTTTGGGCACGTCCAGGGCCTGCCACGACGGGGAACCTACTTCTATCCTCTCGTACACCTACAAATATAACGTTATAACAACTAAACCTATCTAACTTATTAAAAGAAAAACATTTGTATATATAGTGTTGATTTTAATTCAGTAACAAAATTTTGGGGTTTAAATCAGTAAGTCATACTGACCAAATCACTATGGGACCAGAAATCGCGGAAAAAAAACCGACCCTCCCATACAAAATATCGTCAGCTGACTAGCCAAAATATTCGCGTTCTCGAAAACGGTTCTATAACATACCTCCTTGAACATGTTCGGTATGACATGCCTGTTCTCAACCTCCTGGATCTCGGCGCGCGTCGGCCAGATGTCGCGGAGGAAGACTGCGCTGCCGTCCGCGCGTTTACCTACAAACAAATATAATACATCATCATCAGCCGCAAGACGTCCACTGCTTGACAAAGGGCTTCCCCAAGGTTTTCCACAACGATCGGTTCTCAGCTGCTGTCATCCAGCGGTTTCCCGCGACCTTTTCCAGATCACCGGTCCACCTTGTGGAAGGCCTGCCGACACTCCGTCTCCCGGTTCGCGGTCGCCACTCTAGAACCTTTCCGCTCCAACGGCCATCGGTTCTACGAGCGATGTGAAGCGAAATGAAACAGTTTGCGAAACTTGCGGTTGCGAATCATTAGTAAACCATCGGTATTTTTAAGAAAATATCGATAACAATATCGATACTTCCCGAATATATCGATAATTGTATCGGTAAACTTAAATATCGGTAAACAGATATCGATACTTTTATCAATACTTGGTACCGATACTAATAGGTACATATTTTTTTAGCAAATCGTGTTAGTAATCAGATACATAAATAATCACCTGGCCAAATATTGCCGGTTTACCGATATCGATATCTGTTTACCGATATTTAAGTTTACCGATACAATTATCGATATATTCGGGAAGTATCGATATTGTTATCGATATTTTCTTAAAAATACCGATATGTCTCGGTTATCGATATACAGTCCCTGGGAGCTACTAAATACATCTGAGTGTCACGTCAGCCCTCAGTGTCGTGTGACGTCAATTTGAGAACCTAAATGACCGTGTAAGTGTCTAGACGTATGCCTGAACATTTAGACGTCTGTCCAAGTGTCTAGACGTCTTTGAGAGCGTTTTGACTCAACCTAAGTATTAAGACGTAAATTTTGAGTGTGTAATCAAAAGCTAAGTGACATGAGTGTTTAAGAGTGGTAAGTAGTGCATATAAATAATAAAAATAAATATCAGGGACAATCTCACACAAATTGACCTAGTCCCAAACTAAGCTCTAGGCTTGTACTATGGGTACCAGGCAACGATACATACTGATATAGAGAAATACATAATTATATATAGAAAACTCTCATCACACAAATATTTGCCCGTACCGGGATTCGAACCCGGGACCGCTAGCTTCGTAGGAAGGGTCGCTACCAACTAAGCTAACCGCGTCGTCAGTCGATACGAGTGTCAAGTCGTGCACATTAGCGAATAGACGTCTATCTAAGCGTCTAGACGTAAGTGTTTGTGGCTCACCGAGCGGCTGCGTCTCGAAGTCGATGTCGACGGTGCCGGCGAGCGCGTACGCGATGACGAGCAGCGGCGAGGCGAGGTAGTTGGCGCGCGTGTTGGGGTGGATGCGGCCCTCGAAGTTGCGGTTGCCGGACAACACGCCGCAGCACACCAGCTCGTTCTGTGCGATACGACGTTCAACTTATAACCGGTCAAGTGCGAGGCGGACTCGCGCACAGGGCTCCGTGCACATTTGGCCGGTTTTTAGTATGTTATTTTTCTATAGAGTTTGTTCTAAAATCATACTTTTGACACTTGTACAGTCAGCATCAAATAGGAGCAGCCAAAACGGCCAATTATATCGGCAACACATCCTTATTCCTATAGTAATAAAGATGTGTTGCGATATATTTGGCCACTTCCGCTGCTCCTATCTATTTGTTGACTGTACGTATTACCGTTTTACGATAAACAGATACAAAGAAACGTTGAAAGACAAAATGTGTGTTGTATAGGGAATTCCGCCGTTATATCACATATTATGCAAAAAAATCAACGGGCTATCTTTTACGGTTCAAAAGATACAGCTCTTTTAAGTTAGGACGGACGGACAGCGTAGACTCAGTAGAGTCCCGTTAGGCACCCTTCGGCCCGTTAGCCCGTTGCTTTTTGGGCAGAGTATGTGATATGACGGCGGATTTCCTAACAAATAATAAAAAAAAGTCAAAAAGTAAAATAATACGGGAACCTTACAAGAAAGGTTTTTATATGGGTTCTATCCAAAACGGTAATACATATAAGCGTCAAATTTGGTATGATAGAACAAACCTTATTGAAAAACGTCAAACACTAAAAACCAGGCAAATGTGTACGGAACCCTCAGTGCGCGAGTTCGACTCGCACTTGAACGGTTTCGACACATCTTGAGATAGGCATCTTAGCCAAGATTAGTTTAATGATATGGCCCTAAGGTGGAACGCTTTAATGCCGATGCTGTGGCACCAGGGACGGAACCGCTTACCATTAAAGGGGTTTTCGATAGGATATTTTATAGACTTGTTTTGACAAACCCCAAGGATGCGCTAAGCCTTTCGTCGACTTATGTTGATTCAACTAAGCGCTAACCCAATCCCAATACCCTATCATCTGTTACCCTTTTTAAACTTAATCGTACGGTTTTAATCTCTATGCGCAAGTGTTTCAACTTATTATTGCACTACCTAACAATTGAATGGGTAGCGGCGAGACAATAAGGTAATACCCAGCTAATGCTAAGTGCTTAAATATTAAACTTGGTAAGCTTGGAAGCGGTAACTAGTTCAAAGGAGTTTCCTTAACGTTAAGGTAACACAATCATAGGGTAACCACCTCGATTGTGTAACCAAATGATAGGGTAACCCTATCGATAGGGTTAATCCAATGAAGGGGTTTCCCGGTACCTGTGTGGCGCTTGTCGTCTCACCTTCTCGATGGTGTTGGCGATGTTGTCGTCGATGGGGCCCGAGTTGCCGATGCACGTCATGCATCCGTACCCGACAATGTCAAACCCGAGCTTCTCCAGATACGGGACCACTCCTGATTCCTATAAATAATAATAGCTGAAACTGTAGGATTGTTAAAATTATAAAAGGAAAAAAAGAAATGAGGTGGGCAACACTTGCTCTCTCTGTGGAAGGTAATGGCGGACGATTTTCACTTTTTCTGTGTGTGCGAAACTTGAATCCTTAATAAATAATTGCATGCTATTTTGGCCTATTATTTCCATTCCACATATAACATACATGGTGAATTTGTAATAGTATACAGGAACCAATTATTCTTACTCCCTGTACAAAATTAAGTCTAAGTCGTGTGTTATAGTAATCACATTATTCCTAATTTATTTAATTATGAATAAAAATTTAATGAATAATACTAACCTCATGGTCACCCTACACTTGAGGTGCATACGTCAGTTACATTTGACAAGTTGGCATAGAGTAAGAAATTGTAATAAGGTTGTGAATGTTTTAAAAAGGTCTTATTGCTAAACTAACCTCTTAGATTAACCAAGCGCAGGGTGACAATCATTTCGGTTGAAAAATAAATCGTAAATTAAAATAAAATGTTTATAAAAATCATGTTCATTTTATGTACCTCCGATGCAAATGTAATTGCCATCGATTACTGTGTAAAAAAAAATATTACTTACATAGTACTTATACAAATTCACCATGTATTTAGCATACCTATTTGTTTTAATAAACATTCGAATAACTACAAAAATAACCAAGATATAAGACATCAAAGATTTGTTTCTATCTCTTTCTAGCAAAACAGAATTTAACATGGAGTTTATATGGGTATGTGCACGCTGACGTCACAATCCATGTCGGATATTTGTCTAATTAGTAGTTTAAAATGCTTATATAATACGTATCTTTCATCACTTTCTATTATCTATTTTACGGTACTTTCATATTGTGTTCAGAAATAAAAAAAGGATAAAAAATGCGAAAAAAATTAAAAAAAAAAAAGGTATAACATAATTTTCACTTCTCATGCTCTATAAGTTCGCCTTTATGTCGTGCGTAGGCGATATAAAGTCGTTTCTTATGCTCTAGTGCATGAAGTAAAATTTTCGTCGAAGACCTAGGCAATCGGTCCAACAGCCACACGAACAACTTTAACTACATAGAATAACCTCTTTATTTTATTTCGTTTCGTTAGTATTCTAAGACCCAAGGCAAGGATACCAACAGCCAAAGTACACAATAAAGTTCCATGAAATAAACTTATAATTTTTATTTCGTCGCATTTATTATTATTATTATTTTTATCATGTTGCTGTTTCATTTCCTCGCAATCGAAGTGAAAAGTAGAGTGTACAACTCGTCCATAAAACCCGTTTAACGCTCGACTTTATATCCATCCTCGCTCGCAAGCTCGCTTGGATGGATAAACGTCTCGCGTGAAATGGTGCGTTTTATGCACTTGTTGTACAAACTACTATTAAATCATTGTTGACAGACTTACCCTCAAATAGTAAGTAACGACGCCGGACCCGGGCGAGAGGGAAGTCTTGATGTACGGCGACACGCTGAGACCATTCTCAACGGCCTTCTTCGCGAGCATACCTGTAGCAGAACGTCGCAGATGGCACCAGTGATGGACAAATACCAATGATGGACACATGATTATATTTTTAAGAAGATAAGAGTTACGATAAATATGTATTTGGAAGACAAATTATAATTTAAATCTTAATTTACACATAAAAATTATAAACAGAGACATTGATCAATTGGGAAATGTATTTTGTGATAAATAAAACATATATGACATATAGAATAAAAGTTGCATACATTATAGGATTAAGTAGGTGCATACAAAAATAAATATTAAAGTTTATTAAATATTTGTGTTTGTTATTGTCATAATGTTCTTATGAAAATAAAAATTTAATATTTCAACTTTAAGGGGGGGAAATGGAAAGGGGAACTTTAACCAAATTAATAAATATATACCAAAGATTACAAGCCCTCATCTCTCCTAATGTTGCTGTGCCCAACAGGGTCCTTGGTATTGAGTATTATTCATTTATTTTGCAACAATCAATTTATAACCGTACGATCTTTGAATTAAGGCCTAAATGTCCATTATTGGTGCCTGTTCGCTTAAAGTGTCCAACACTGGTGCCGTCCTGTATTGGTAATACATGTTTTTTCTATTTTGCTTATATTTTTTATATAGTACTCGTATTAATAATAATAAGTTATGAAATAATTGTTGGGAAAAATAATAATTTAGGTTAGGTTCATCATCATCATCATCATCAGCCGCAAGACGTCCACTGCTGGACAAAGGCCTTCCCCAAGGTTTTCCACAACGATCGGTCCTCTGCTGCTGTCATCCAGCGGTTTCCCGCGATCTTTATCAGATCGTCGGTCCACCTTGTGGAAGGCCTGCCGACACTCCGTCTCCCGGTTCGCGGTCGCCACTCTAGAACCTTTCCGCTCCAACAGCCATCGGTTCTACGAGCGATGTGCCCCGCCCACTGCCACTTAAGGTTTGCTATTCGGTGAGCTATATCAGTTACTTTAGTTCTCCTGCGGATCTCCTCATTCCTGATTCGATCTCGCAAGGAGACACCTAGCATAGCTCTTTCCATCGCCCTTTGAGTGACCTTGAGCCTTCTTATGAGGCCCATTGTTATGAGGTTAGGTTAGGTCAGGTTAAAATATTACTTTAAATTATGGCAAAAGATAATAGTGCAAATAAGCTAATCAATATTAGGATAAAAAATATTATGGCATTTAAATTAGGGCAAGTGTCGTTATGTCAAAAGATCATTATGACCAGTTATTATGGAATATACAAATAGGACCAAAGATATGGATTCCAATATAGACCCATGATAACGCAGTACCTGCTCCCAGCATGACGCTGGGGTTGGAGGTGTTGGTGCAGGAAGTGATGGCCGCGATGATGACGGAGCCGTGCCTGATGGTGTACGTGGCACCGTCGCTGTACGTGAAGCTGGCTGACGTGTCCAGCTGCGCCGGAGCAAGACCGTACCCTTTGAAGCCGACCTGGGGACAAAATAATGAGTCAATTTAAACTCCAAAACTCCAGTATACTACACTAAGTATACTACAAAGTATGCACTCTCGTACTTAGTGAGTATCATTTTATACTGGCCTTTATTTTTTATGTGATGTAACAACAAATTAACGATTTTCGGATTTTTTCCTTTACTTGTTATAAAAGACATTGCTTCTTGCCAAACATGATCTAACTCAACGAGAAGTACCATATAGGTTTTAATTACGTTGAGATTCCCTTGAAAATGCGTCATAAACGGCCGTATCTTTTGATTGCGTTGACTTAGAAGTCTGATTTTTTTTACAGCGCTAAGATATTGCAGACCCAAGTATTTAATATGAATTTCAACTTGATACCTCTACGCGTTCCTGAGAAAATGAGTCTTAACAGACACTCAGACAGACGGACAACAAAGTGATCCTATAATGGTTCCTTTTTAGGGTTCCGTACCCGAAGGGCGCCCAACGGGACCCTATTAATATTCCTACGCTGTCCGTCCATCTGTCTGTCTGTCTGTCCTAACATTAAAGAGCTGTATCTTTTGAACCGTAATAGATAGCGGGTTGTTTTTTTTTTTTTAGAATATGTGTTATTACAGTATTTACTAACAAAAAAAAAGTGAAATAATAAAGGGGATCCCCATACAAGAAACGTTTTTTTGCAACGTATTTTTATTTTTGTTGTATCGTAAAAACGGTAAAACATACAAGCGTCAAATTTGGTATGATTATAGAACAAACCCTATAGAATAACAACAAATACTAAAAACTAGCCAAACGTGTACGGAACCCTCAGTGCACGAGTCCGACTCGCACTTGCCCGGTTTTGATTTATTTTTGAGGTACGGGACCCTAATAAGTTTGGGAACCCCTGGAAGAACAGTTTGTACTAACAAAAACAAACTGCTAAAAAATCATAAGCCTCCTTTTCGCTGTAGTCGGGTAAAAATGTTAGTTGACGTATTCAGATAGTGCAAAGTACGAAAGAGCACGTCGATGCGTACACTTGACATGGTTTGAAACGAGAACACGCGGAATTAAACAGCTGACTGTACGAAACGTACGATTTACGACCTTGCCGATTTAGCGGAAATTGACGATGATTATACTTACTTTGTGCCCAGACTTTATTGTTTTAATGCTAATAACGAATTAGCTATGAAGTAATTTATGTAAATACTTTATTGTACAGTCACCACACGGGATTGTTGAGCCACCATAGAACCCTGTCATAATGACAACGTCAAGTCACTCAAAAGAAATTACGTCAAAATTTTCCGTCGACTTTCTGTGAGAGGGTTCTATAGTGGCTCAACAATCCCGTGTGGTGACTGTACTAAAACCACGATAATTAAGGTGATTAGGAAGTAGTAATTAGGTATATGCATGAACTTTTTTTATCGCATTTCTTAACAAAATATGAAAATACCGTAAAAAAGATAGCAAAAAGTGAAATTAAAATCGGCCAAAAATACGGATAATACTAGTATAAACATTTAAAACTACTAATTAGACAGAGAGATCCGACATGTGCTGTGACGTCAGCGTGCACTACGGCCATATAAACTCCATGTTAAATTCTAGTTTGCTAGAAAGAGATAGAAACCAATCTTTAATGTAACACATCTTGGTTATTTTTTATAGTTATTCGATTATTTTTTTCTCTACTGTATGTTACATGAATGGCTATTTAATAAAGCAAAACAAATCATGCATATTCCATATTACTGTAATTATAAATATCAGGGACTATCTCACACAAATTGATTTAGTCCCAAACTAAGCTCTAGGCTTGTACTATGGGTACTATACAACGATAAACATACTTATATAGAGAAACTAGCGACCCGCCCTCGCTTCGCTCCGGGTACTATTATATACATAAACCGTCCGTGAAAAATTATCTTATGGTGAAAACCACATTAAATCTGCATAACAGTGACGGGTTGAGTAAAAACGATAGCGCTATTAAGTTGTAACTTTTTACGTGTCTGTCTTAAAATGATTAGTTATTTTAATTCAAGATTTATTTTCACGCATCGAAGTGAAAAGTGTTTAACTCGAGCCTAAAGTAAGCCATTATGACACGAGATATTTAACCACCCGAGCAAGGCGAGGCACTTTAGTACCTTGTTGAAACATTTCACAGACTTCAAATTACAAACAAACACACAACAATATTATTCGCATACATAAGAACTTTAACGCTGAGTAAGATATTTTCATAATATATATATTAAGATCAGTAAGAAATGCTGTATTTGTTATTTACTTTTGATTGTGTCACCAGTGATTTTTGTTAAAATTATTGGTAAGTCTTTACAATTAGTTATAAGTTTCACGAGTGTATTTGTGTGCCACCGTAGCTCCGAAACGGATGAGCCGATTATGATGTTGTTATTTTTTGTTTGACTTGATCGAGAGTGTTCTTAGCTAAGTTTGGTGAAAATCCGTTAAGTCATTTAATAATAATCCAGCCTATATACGTCCCACTGCTGGGCACAGGCCTCCACTCACAATGAGAGGGTTCGGGCTATAGTTCCCACGCGGGCCCAGTGCGGATTGGGAACTTCGCACACACCGTCAAATTGCTTTGCAGGTGTGTGCAGGTTTCCTCACGATATTTTCCTTCACCGAACTACTACTATACTAAATGATAATATATTTATAACTAACTTTTCCCCGCGACTCTGTCCGCGTAGTTATTTTCCGCTTATTCCTCGGGAACTATCACATTTTATGAGATATTTTTTTCATGTTAATCCAGGTAATAAACTATCTGTGTGCCATATTTCATGAAAATCGGTCGAGCCGTTCTTGAGTTATAAACGGTGTATCTAACTTTGTTTTATATATTTAGATATGCTAGAATAATAACAAAACTGTGTCAAAACAACACCTTAGTTATCGAGACTCGAATCTCTAACCTAACTAAAGACGCTTAACGACTTTATTATTGACTGGGTCATTAAAATCGATAAATACCGTATAAATTAGGAAAGTACTTAATTGCTTTAAGCTGAGGTATTCCGGTAATTATGGGGTCGTTAGCTAAAGGGACGTTTTGATGAAATATGAATACGTCGATGATAAACGCGTAACTAACAAATTCAAGAAAGAGCAAAATGCGCCTTTCAAAGCACGCCAGTAAGGTGTATTTTACAACACATTGCATTTGATAGTTACGCGGTATTCACCGACGAAATGTGAATAGTAAATGGCAGCCATGGCAGTTTATTAAATGACTAGATATTATGAATTTAAAATAACCTAACCTAATCTATCGTCACAAGTTTTAAACAAAAAATAAACCGTCTTCAAAAACCCACCGAAAAGGGTTAAATAACGGCCTCCTAGGGGTCCTAGGAATTGCCTATTTAGTGCCTAATAGGTACATGGAATATATCCACGCCGGTGTCAAGTAGGTATACACAATAGCAATGACACATGATGAGTGAGCCTCTGAGGGGAACACCCAAATAGGTATTCCGAAATATTTTTTTCCGAATACCTATTCATTTGTCCGAATTTTCATTTTTCCGAAATCCATGTTATGCTGGAGCTATTTAAAATTAAAAACATATTTGAATTGCTATACGTACGTTAGGTTAGGTTTGATTTATGTGCGATATCAAAAAATAAAGCCTTCATTAAAAAAAAACATTCGGAATTATAATAAATCGGAATTTCAATCAATTCGGAATTATGACTCTTCGGAGTTATGTAGTGTACCCGTCTCTGAGTTATTGCGAGGCGATGGATGCCAGAGGTATTTGTACCTAATCGAGCATAATTTAGTGCACTTTTTCATCTGCTTTTAACTCTAGATACTAAGCTCTATTATATTTTGTTAAACTACCTATATACAGCGTCCTGGTGTTTACTGCAAGGCTGTAAAACTGTTTAAAATGAATAAATAACTATTCTTGCCACCGACTTCATGTACCTATTAGGCACTAAATAGGCTATTCCTAGGACTCCTAGGAGGCCGTTATTTAACCCTTTCCAGTGGGTTTTTGTAGACGGTTTTATTTTATTGTTATTTTTTTTTTTCTCTTTTTAGTGACGCACCTAATATTATTATTTGATTAACTGAAGCGCATAAACATCACATTAAGAAACAATAGCGTAATACAAATTTCACATCACCCTTAACAAAATACTGGCCACGATGCAGGGCCGTTAATCATTGAGTTCTCCCGGTACTTCATCATCAGTTGCACTTCACCATATGCATTATAATAGAATAGAATGACGTTTATTGTTTAACTGTGTACAGAGATATTAACAAGGACATAATTATATCCAACCAGTTTATCCATCACGGACGTACCTACAGTCGAACTCATAAGTAGCTTTACATTTTAGTACCATGTCGCAGTTACGTATTATCACCAATACATATAATAATATAAAAAATAGAACCGTCTTCAAAAAAAACCCACTATACAAGACTAAGTAATGACCGGCTTCCTAGGAATTGCCTATTTGATGGGTGCCTAATAGGTACATGGAATATATCGAAGTCGGTGGCAAGTAGGTTTACACAATAGCAATGTCACATGATTCTTGCCACCGACTTCGATATATTCCATGTACCTATTAGGCACCCATCAAATAGGCAATTCCTAGGAAGCCGGTCATTATTTAGTCTTGCTTAGTGCGTTTTTTTTGAAGACGGTTCTATTTTTTATAAAAAAAATTTTCGTCTTTTTTTTTTACAATTTTTTTTCGCTTTTTAGTGATACGAGTATAACTATTACTAAAAATATCGCGTCAACACAAAATCGGTCGAGTTGAACTAATATATCGCTTAATAACGGATCCATGCGGATGACGTCACGTGGTATCCATTATTCTTGTATACCAAAACATTCTCCAAAATGTAACAAATACTTTGCTGAAAACCGCATCTAAATCGGTTCAGCCAAACGCGAGATAATCGTGGACAAACATACATACATACATACAAACATACAGGTCAAACTGAGAACCTCCTTTTTTTTTGAAGTCGGTTAAAAATGAAGCCGCCCTCCGCGTCTGTCTGTCCCTATGTGTGCTTAGATCTTTAAAACGACGCAACGGATTTTGATGCGGTTTTCACCATCCGTTAGATAACACTGGTCAACAGGGTTTTAGCCCAGTGATAAAGAGTTGTAATATCAAGAAGTACGCGGTGACTATTCATCAACCATAATTGAAATTGAAATTGAAATAATTTATTGGTAATAAGGTATTACAGGTCATTATACAAATTAGGTACTAAATTGTTACAATATATTTGTAAAGATAATTAAATTAGATTCTAGTTACAATGTCGTATGTCATCCTTATTCAAGACGTTCATTTCGTTATTAGGTATTTAGATATTTATTATTATTAATGCTACCACTACTCACAATTGATTACGATGGGTCAACGAGATATATTTTCTATAAATTCGTCAACAGTGTAGCAAGCCATATTGATTAGGAGGTATATTAATTTCCTTCATTGGTCACTTTTGGCTTCTTTTATTGAGCAGGGCAGTAAGTTATACAATTTAGGGCCCATGACAGATACAGCTTTGCGAGACTTGGCCAGGCGCTTCGGGGGTACGTACAGTTGGTGGCGTCGCCTGGTGGGGAAGTTAAAGCGCTCAGCGTTTCACAGCTGGCTTGGTTCGATTTTCTGAATTATGCTCACGGTGTGCTTGTTGTAACATGTATTGAGTGTTAACGCCGCGCATACCCGCGAACACAAACCAACCTGAGCTAAGGCGTAAAATTATTACCACTGCGAACGGTTTTTAATGTTCTCTTATAATCAGTTGAATTCCATTCCTTTCATGGGTTTGCAAAAGTTGTTTTTTTGTTGACCAGTTTAATTATTCACGGAAGGTTTATGTATATAATAGAACCCGGAGCGAAGCGAGGGCGGGTCGCTAGTAAGTTATGTGTCAATAATTTGAATTTAGTATGTCAATACTGCGACAAGGTACTATAATGTAAAGCTACTTATGAGTTAGACTGTACAATATAAGAGTCATTATTACCAAACAAAACTAATACATGCACGATCTATTATTATAAAACTCATTAATATTGTAGAAGACTCTATCAATGAGTCAACTCTTTAAGTTAGTTTTAAATATAATGAGTATAAAAGTAGCTTCATATTCTTAAAGAAATCCCATTGCTGGCGTCAATCACTTACGACTAAGGAGTTCCGGTGGTCATCTCTGGTCTTCACCATCAGTTCTTCATCAACAAGAGGTGCTTTTAGAATGCAAATTATTAAGGTCTTACAGGAAATACTAAAATTTTCGGACATACGATAATAGGAGTTACTGCGACATGGTACTAATATGTAAAGCTACTTATGAGTTCGACTGTACTACTTCGAAGTCGCGAGTAGAAGTACAATATACATATATCAACCTAGACTGATAACAGACCGCCCTCCCCAGAGATAAAACCACAAACTATATTTTAATATACTGAACAATCAAACAACCACAAGCGATACGACGAATAATAATAATACAAAAATAATATATATTGACGAACAAACTTAAACAAATATTATATTATACTACGTTTAAGAGGTTAGTGGTAATATTTTTAACATATAACTATTATACATCGAACCCGGAGTTTAAAGAAATTGTTTAAAATTTGAGATCAAAATAAGCTGGACCATTTTAAGTTGAGCCGTATATTCATAGAAATTGTTTAGAAATCGAAATCAAGATATACTGGTCTTTCTAGCTGTATATTGTTCGCATTTAGAATATTTTGTAATAATATATAGGAGTATATATGAGTGTGTATAGATTTGATGTGTTCAACAAACACGAGCTCAGTGCGGGGGATTTTAATTTATAAAAATGGTACGTCAAATTGACACCAGAGGTAGACCAGCCTAAGGGTCTCCCTAAACTAGTCGATGCCGTTTCGGCAAATCGCGTACGGATAAAGCTTTATGTCAACGCAATAAGAGCGAATAAGACGTCAATCGGCTCGGCCGACGCGAAACGACGTCTTTCGACGGGAAAACGGCGTTTTGCCGTAAAGCTGTTCGCATCTGTACGACGCTGTTAGCAGCCTACCGCACACGTTCGCATTCATAAATCTCCGTGTACCGTTCGGTGCCGGCAAGAGTCGAACAGTTCCGATCACGGCCGAGTACCTACGATAAGGACCGGTCTGCAGAGCTGGCGGAAGCCGTTCAGCGTCTTCGACGGCCGAAGTAGCTACTGATGCGTTTGTATTTGTCTATTTGAATACATTAAAATCTGCATTCGATCTGTTGCCTATCTGTTCATCCGACTCAACGGCTGTACGCGTGCTGTCTGACGTCTCGACGGCAGTACGGAGCACGGGAGAGCCCGTCGCTTTACAACTGTTGCGATAGCAATCGGCAGGTCGGGCGTCTCTACGGCCGCAAGGAGGACGAGACTGCTGAACGCAGGTGTCCAACCGCGGAGGCCGATCGGCTAAATGCGAATAGTGGTGTAAAAGACCCGGCGAGAGCCGACACCACGTCGACTGGTTTGGGGAGACCCTAAGACGGACAGAATCAGCCATTTATTTTGACGCAGTGGAAATGCGTTGCATCGTCCCCACACCGAACCAACCTAACACGACCTCAGTAAGTCGCACGGTTTCAAGATTCCAGTTTAAACTTTAAACTTTAGAGAGATACTTTAACTTAGGTCTCCACCGTACAATAGGCTATTTGACTGATCAAATCGGCAACTTTCATTGAAACGTCATAACGATCCGTTAGTATGAAGTTAGTCTAGTATGAAATTACATGTGACGTCACAATTTTCAGTGTTAAGCTTCTATTATTCAGTTCTTGTTGAATCAAAAATCGTCTAAATTCTAAAAATAAGCGATAGCTTGCTTTTTCGTGTTATTTTTGAAAGCTTGATTTAGTGGTAGTGTGAAATGATTTATTTGAACCAGGGACTGTATATCGGTAACCGAGATATAAGAAAATATCGATAGCAATATCGATACTTCCCGAATATATCGATAATTGTATCGGTAAACAGATATCGATACTTTTAACAACACTTGGTACCGATACTAATAGGTACAGTCGAGTTCATAAATATGTGTACACTTTAGTACCTTGTCACTTTAATCGCTGTGACGATTTCATGTGTGTACTCAAAGTGTACACATATATGTATTTGACGACGCAGTTAGCCTAGCTGGTAGTGACCCTGCCTACGAAGCTAGCGGTCCCGGGTTCGAATCCCGGTATGGACAAATATTTGTGTGATGAGCGCGAGTATTTGTTTCTGAGTCATGGATGTTTTCTATGTATTTAAGTATATATTTCTCTATATAAGTATGTTTATCGTTGTCTAGTACCCATAGTACAAGCCTAGAGCTTAGTTTGGACTAGGTCAATTTGTGTGAGATTGTCCCCTGATATTTATTTTATTTATTTATTTATGAACTCGACTGTACATATTTTTTAGCAAATCGTGCTAGTAATCAGATACATAATCTCCTGGCCAAATATTGCCACTTATGACGCGATGGGTGCATAGATATTAGCGCCTTTGACTGTACCTACGATTTTTGAAGAGTTCTGTTGATACATGGGCTTCATCATCAGTTATTATTCTTATAGAAATGAGACCAATCTGAACCGGGTACGTTTACCGGGTACGGGTATATTATTATTATTTTATATTAGACAGGCAGTTAACACTGATATGTCTAAATTACTGTTCACTAAACAAAAAGTCACGCTATTTTGGAATAAAACCTGAAAAAAAAAAAAAACAAATCGAGTCATACATAAATGACGGAGTTCTCTCATAATATAAATATTAATGTACTGAAAATTATTTATCGATATCAATATCGATAAAAATATACCTAATTATCGATATTTATATCGATATCCAAATCATACCGCATTTACAGTCCTTGATTTTGACATTCATTCATTCATTCATTTATTTAAATACAATGCAAGTTTACAGCACAAAATAACACCAAAACAATTACACGACAAATTACATATACATGCCAACAAGAAAAGTCGTCAAATTGAGAAGATTCGAAATTATGGAATACATTAAAAGTTACTGAATATACTAAAATAATACATAATAACAACGGTACACTAGTCAAGTACCGTATTGCTGGGACAGTGTTATGTAGTGATGTTGATAGCTTCAGTATGGTTTCGTCAGGTCTGCCCAGCAATGCCTCTGATCAGCTGTAGAATTATTTGGTGACGTTGCTTATGAGTTAAATTATATATCATAAAGCTGTGTCACTAAATATTTCTGCCGAGATCTCCTGCGGACGGACGACGGAATGGAATATGAGAAAACACCAAGAGTCACTTAAGTCACCTCTGAATCAAGTGTTTATAGCGTATTAAACATGTACAATTAATAAAATAATTATATTAAGATTAAGCACACTGCTCAAGCGAAAAGCTGTTTTTGTGTTAATTTATTTTTATTTACTTAATAATATAATATTGCAGCCTATACCCACAATGAGAGGGTTTGGCCTATAGTTCCCACGCGGGCCCAGTGCGGATTGGGAACTTCGCACACACCGTCAAATTGCTTTGCAAGTGTGTGCAGGTTTCCTCACGATGTTTTCCTTCACCGAAAAGCTCATGGTAAATTTACAAATTATATTTCGCACAAAAATTCCGAGAAACTTAAAGGTGCGAGCTCAGGTTCGAACCCACGACCCTCTTAAGAGTCGGCAGGTCAAACCATTAGGCTAGGCTATTTATTTACTTACTGTGTTTTAAATGTTAATGGGTAGCTGTGTCGACTCGTGTTTGTGAGGTACCGAGTTCGAAGCCCCAAGCGGTCGCCATGTACCAATGAGATTATCTAATTAATGTACATTACCTGCGCGGTAACCGATGCTCTTACGGTGAGGGGAAACATCGTGAGGAAACCCGCACATTTAGGTGGCAGAATGTGTAACCATGATTCAATTGGTTTGGTTCCCCTGTCACAAGGGTTACGGAGGTCAGACGGCAGTCGCTCCACTGTAACAACCAGACTGGCCGAATCTGGATCATGGTATCCCGACGAAGAACGGGAAAAACCGCTAGGAGGATGATGTTTTAAATGTAACGTTCTCAATATAAAGGGACCTTATGGAGGCAGGCGGTTACGCCGTTTTTAGAACTGTTACCATAGTATTCGTATAGTTACAAGAACAAGAAGAGCGTAACTGCCTTCCTCCATAAGGTCCCTTTATATTGAGAACGCCACAAATGTTGATGATGCTATATTTGATACTTTAATATTTTTCACAATGGTATAGTTTTACTTGTTTCTATAAACATTTTTTTTTTTGTTTTTGTGTCAAAATTTCATGTTAAAGCGAATAATCATTAAAAAAAACATGTTCTTCGTAAAACCACATAAGTTTGCAACTTTTTTTAATCACTAAGCATATTTGTACACAATTTCGTTGACCTGACACACTTTATTGCTTACATCATAGCAATTTGTGACGTTCCCAATATAAAGGGACCTTATGGAGGCAGGCGGTTACGCCGTTTTTAGAACTGTTACCATAGTATTCGTATAGTTGCAAGAATAAGAAGAGCGTAACTGCCTCCCTCCATAAGGTCCCTTTATACTGAGAACGTCACATTTGTTATCTTCTTGAAAAAATCATTTTATTTTATTAACTGTACTTCTAACATTGATTATAAACTCGTTATAAAAAGTCGAGTAAAACGAGCCCAAACTCGACGGATCTACTATTAGCCATTGAGGAGTTCCTGTCGCCACCTTCCCTCTCCATCACACCAGCTCGATGGTACCATATTATTCTATAGACATCGGAATTACATAAGTATGCAAAGTTTCAAGTCAATCCTATAATTAGAAGTAGGTTAAAATCGACTTCTAAGATTTGATTGCATTGTTAGTATAAACTAAACTAAACTAATAATAGTTGCAAGAGAAGCTAATATAAATGTGTTAATAAAATATGTTTTATTTTGTTTATGCATTTTATTTATCCTGTGGGCTTAACGTGCATGAAAGAGACACAATTCGACAGGTGCTAGAGAAATGAATACATACATCAATTCCATATTGTAACGTACGACTTAAGGTTTAAAATTAAAGTGTCCCGTCCTGACTTTTATTACCTTTTACTCAGCAACTATGATTTTTTTTTGACGACGCGTTTAGCCTAGTTGGTCGTGACCCTGCCTACGAAGCTAGCGGTCTCGGGTTCGAATCCCGGTATGGGCAAATATTTGTATGATGAGCGCCAGTATTTATTCCCGAGTCATGGATGTTTTCTATATTTAAGTATGTATTCTCTATATACGTATGTATATCGTTGCCTAGTACCCATAATACAAGCCTAGAGCTTAGTTTGGGACTAGGTCAATTTTTGTGAGATTGTCCTTGATATTTATTTATTTATGATTATTACATTTTTATAGCGATTATATCAAGACGGGACACTTTTATTTTGTAAGTTGGTTGTTGCAAGGTTTTATTTAACTTGCAAAATCGTATGTATGCATATTATAGTTATGTATGCAAGTTGTCCGATTCAAAATTTGCAAGCAAGATTTGAACCACTTCCCAGTGTCCGATTGAGATGAAATTTGGACATATGTAAACCCGATGACAATGCAATATTATGGTGCCAAAGACCTGATCTGATGATGGAGTCGGAAGGCGACAGGATCTCCGATGTACTTAACGTAGACCCGCCTACTTGGGGACTCGTTTTGTCTTGATAAGTCGGCAACAAAAGCTTCTCCTAAAAATGTCTGATAGAAACTTATTTCAGTTAATAATGATTTATTATTAATTAATTATACATCAAGGGACAATCTTACAAATAGACCTAGTCCGAAACTAATTTCTAGGAATGTAGTATGGGTACTAGACAAAATTAATACTAGGTATTTAAAATAAATATTTTAACGCATAGAAAACATTCATGACTCGTGTTTCGTGTGATAAAAAAGATAAAAGATATTTATTCAGTAAGTAGGCCGCACGGGCACTTTTACACGTCAAAATCTACCAGCGCTTCCCAAGAGAAAAAAGATGAATTTTTGTGTCCAGTATAAAAAAAACCCTAGAAAAACCCAAACCCATATTAACAATATAAATGCGAAAGTAACTCTGTCTGTCTGTTACTTCTTCACGCTTAAACCATTGAACCGATTTCGATGCAATTTGGTATGGAGATAGTCTGACTTCCGGGGAAGGACATAGGCTACTTTTTATTCCAGAAAATTTGACAGTTTCCGACGGAGCAGCGATAAACGACTTCTACGCGGAACGAGTCGCGGGCAAAATCGAGTAATTAAATAAATATCAAGCGACAATCTCACACAAATTGACCTACGTACCATACTAAGCTTTAGGCTTGAATTATGGGTACTAGATACCTAATTAAATACAAATAAAACATCCAAGATTAAAGTAAAATTACTCGCGCTCTTCACATGAATATGTCCTTACCGGGATTCGAACTCGGGATCGCTAACTTCGTAGGCAGTGTCTACCGCCTCGAATTATTTCTCAAACTCGCAAATAAGCAGGTGAAAACTATCGTTAGCTAAATATAAAATTAGCTAATGACCGTATTCATATTTTCATTAGCTAATTATCCCACTATGGTATAAAACCAAAGGGTAATAGTCAATTGTTATCAGTCGAACTAATATATTAGGAAAGAACACAACAAAATAGTGTCTGTTCATAAAATATAGCAATTTAATTGAGTAATCGCAGTTATTGTTTTTTTTTCAAGTCAATTTTTAAGCGAATTAACATGTTGAGGTAGTGATTTTATTAAAGTGTGTGTATTTGGATTTTGTTATTGCGATAATTTATTGCCGGAAATGAAAGTAAGTGTTTTTTTATTATTTAAATTTCCGAGTCTATTAGTTTTATTAATTAGTGTGTTAGCTCCATTTCTTTATTTTTTTAACCAGAAAACCTGTTGTTTTTAGATAAGGTGTTTATTTTATTATTTTTTACTTAAATAGCTTCGAATGACAAATAATACTACCAATATTTATTTATTAGCTGATATTTTACGACGATATCACTGGGTAAATTAAAAATTAAGTCTTTTATTTAGCACGAACTATAACATTACTCTATCACTTACGAAAATGTGTATTTCGTTATGCCAGCACACTTCTATTGCTTGGACAAATCGTGTTACATTTCTCAGTAGACATGTTTTTTTATTATGTCACTGGGAATAATAACACAAATCTGTAAAGCATTCATCAACAAAATTGTGAAGTTATAAAATTTTGACACTATCATGATTTTTTTTCCATCATTTCTTTATCTGACTCCTGTCTAATAAACGTTACAATCAGACAAAGTAAAAAAGTTACTATATTGTTGAATAAACTTTATGTAAAGCAAGGTACAAAATTCATAAATGTAGATATAATTTATATTTAAATGCCAGATTTATTCACATAATTATTTTATGTGTAATTTTTTTTATTTTTAACCTAAAAGTGTTTGTCTAATACTTACAAAAAACGTGTATTTATGCTATAATTTAATTGCTTTGACAAATCGTGTTACATTTCTCAGTAGACATGTTTTTTTATTATGTCACTGGGAATAATAACACAAATCTGTTAAGCATTCATCAACAAAATTGTGAAGTTATAAAATTTTGACACTATCATGATTTTTTTTCCATCATTTCTTTATCTGACTCCTGTCTAATAAACGTTACAATCAGACAAAGTAAAAAAGTTACTATATTGTTGAATAAACTTTATGTAAAGCAAGGTACAAAATTCATAAATGTAGATATAATTTATATTTAAATGCCAGATTTATTCACATAATTATTTTATGTGTAATTTTTTTTATTTTTAACCTAAAAGTGTTTGTCTAATACTTACAAAAAACGTGTATTTATGCTATAATTTAATTGCTTTGACAAATCGTGTTACATTTCTCAGTAGACATGTTTTTTTATTATGTCACTGGGAATAATAACACAAATCTGTTAAGCATTCATCAACAAAATTGTGAAGTTATAAAATTTTGACACTATCATGATTTTTTTTCCATCATTTCTTTATCTGACTCCTGTCTAATAAACGTTACAATCAGACAAAGTAAAAAAGTTACTATATTTTTGAATAACCTTTTAGTAAAGCAAGGTACAAAATTCATAAATGTAGATATAATTTATATTTAAATGCCAGATTTATTCACATAATTATTTTATGTGTAATTTTTTTTATTTTTAACCTAAAAGTGTTTGTCTAATACTTACAAAAAACGTGTATTTATGCTATAATTTAATTGCTTTGACAAATCGTGTTACATTTCTCAGTAGACATGTTTTTTTATTATGTCACTGGGAAAAATAACACAAGTTTGTTAAGCATTCATCAACAAAATTACGAAGTTATAAATGTTGACACTATCATGATTTTTTTACCATCATTACTTTATCTGACTCCTAAATTTGTAAAAAAGTGACCATATTGACGAAACCTTCTAGTAAAGGTACAAAATTCAAAAATGTTGATATAATTTATATTTAAATGCTGATGTTTATGTCAGATTTTAGTGCATAATTATTGTATGAGTAATATTTTATTTTTATTTTTAACCTAAATGTGTTTGTGTGCAATATTAACTTTAATTTATAAATTCAAGGTGCTTCTTCGAGATATTTTTATTAAGAACAGTTATCATAAACGCAGTAGACAAGTTTTAATCTGTCACTGGGCCTGTGATAACAATTTTTGATAAAAAAAATCATCATCAAAAGTTTTTTCTGGTCACAATCATTTATTTCTATCATTTAAATTGTTATCGTTATTTTTGTACATTTTTGATGCTATAATTTTGTTTTTATATTAGGTTGAATCAACTTTTAAGCTACTCCTTTTCTTTTGCGGCACTAAAACTTTCCTGGTGACTTATGATTAATAATAATTTATGAATATTGAAATCAGACCATCAAATTTACAGATCCCACGTGTTAGACACCTCAAATAATTCCTAATTTTCGAAAAACTCCGGTAACTCAGGGGAAAAGGCACATTTTGCATACAAAACCTGGGAACAACATCATCCCCTGCGTTACCAACTATATTATTATTTAAAATTGTACGATTTTAGAAAAAAAATAATTAAATGGTAGCCTATTTGGCTGATTTTAAAACGCGTAAGCCACGACGTTAGCAAATAAATAGTTTCTCTAAAAAAATATAATTTGTGAAACATTTCGAAAAATGGGGAGTACCTTAAAAGTTGATTCACCCATTATGCAGGTGTTTTTTTACTGTTTTTTTTTTAATATCAGCATCACAGCCATCAACACCACTATCACAGACTCATTGACTTTTGTTTATCATTTCTCAGTAGATATGTTGACATTCTATCACTGGGAAGTTGATAACAATTAGTCTATGAAGTTAACTCACCGTCAATGTGTTAATAATTTAAATTAAAACTGTGTGTATGTTGGAGTTATAAGTTTTTAAAATTTTGTTTAAACGTCATTGACGGAAATATCCGTCAATGGTTGACAACGCAAAATAAACCTGAGTATGTGTGAATTAAGGTTGACATTAGCTCTAGTTTTTATTTGACGTGGCGTTGAAAGGTTAAGCGATATTTAACCTGTTTTTGGACATTCTTATTATAAATCTACAACTAAAGTGAGAGGCTCGAGTCTTTAGCTATTAAACGGTTTTTTACAAGCTTTGTGTTAATTTTATTTTAAACCTTAAGCGTTAAGTCTTACGTTAGAATATGGAATAGATGTATTCATTTCCCTAGCACCTGTCAAATTTTATCTCGTGCATGCATGCTAAGCCCGCTAGAGTTTAATGGGACTAGTTCAACTTTTACAACCGATTTTTTAATCTTCAGATAACACTATCTGTCAGATAATTTTTAGTCCTTTTCCATCATATCCCCGTCCTGCCCATTGTTCTTTATTAAGAATACATTACGTTCAGTAAGTATTGTCCGGTAATTAAAATTAAAATTATCCATAAAAAACTGTAATTTATAGAGTACAATGGTCAGGAAACGAAAGTGGAAAAATGCTTAGTATAATTAACGCCCGTTTCACAATCGTCAAAAAGCATATGACAGATGAATTTCGCCCTTTCCCCTTCTTACACTTGAAAATAGACAAATAGTAAATACTGATCAATATGTAACCGATCCGGTGTCGAGTCAGCCACGCGAGTTCTCCGATTTTCACGTACAGTCACAACACGGGATTGTTGAGCCACTATAGAACCCTCTCATAGAAAGTCGACGGTAAAATTTGACGTAATATCTTTGGCGTGAGTTGACGCTGTCATTATGACAGGGTTCTATGGTGGCTCAACAATCCCGTGGTGTGACTGTACTACGCGATAACACTGAGAAAAAGGTTTGATAAAAAGTTTGTTAAATGATACCAAACTTCGTCTACGTGTGGCTTAAAAAAGGGACTACAAAACTAAGGCAATACCTAACCAAATCAGTCGAGTCAAATAACATTAACTGTTTTGTTCCTTACAGACAAACAGTTTGTTAAATCAATAAAACTTTATTAACGCCTTATCAAATTATGGTTATTTCTGAATAAACAGAACTAGTTTGGTTAAATACTTTTCTCAGTGAAGGTGGACCGACGACGTGGTTAAGATTGCGTGAAACCGATGGATGCAAGCGGCGCAGGACCGGTCCTTGTGGCAGACCTTGGGGGAGGCCTATGTCCAGCAGCGGGCGTGTTTCGGCTGAAATGATGCTGATAATGATGACTACGCGATAAGATAGTGAGGTATCATCACACAGTGAGGGACCGACTACTTCGTACATATCTGCCGAGCTGCGGTTTTTCAAGAGGAATGCAGGTGCGTCGACGGCGGTGCATGCAAGTGAATGCAGTGCGGGAGGGAAGCGGACGCGAGCACTGCAGCGGAGGCCGAGGGCGCGAGCGGTGTCCAGCACGTAGCCCTGTGCACTGTTCCCGGTGGGAGATTCTCGCATGTTTGTGAGCAGAGATGGGCCGAATATTCGGTAAATATTCGGTATTCGGCATATTCGGCAAGTTTTTCAATGTTCGTATTCGGCCGAATAGTTCGGTTATATTGCCGAATATTTACCGAATAAACAAAGTAAATAACGAGCGTAGGTTGTTTCGTAATTCGTCGGATTGACATCCTATTTCAGCATTCTAAGGAGATAAATATGCGTCTAAATATAAATACAATTATTTTGCATAAAACCGTAGCTTAAATAAGAAAAAACAGAGTTGTTTTAATTAAGTAAGTTTTATTAATCAGTAATCACATTTCTCAGTTATCCACTAAAGGTCGGCAAGTCAAATGGCGCGAGCGCGAAGGACGTGTCAAAACCTGTTTCTAGCGATTCGGCGGTCGTTCGGTAAGAGCTGAACCGAATGCTCGGCCGAATATTCGTATTCGGCAAAGTCCGTATTCGGCCCATCTCTATTTGTGAGCAAAAGGTAGATACGTAAAGTGCAAATCTTAGTGTAAATTCTGCGCAGTGACTGCGAGGAAAGTGATGTTCTGTCGATACGATAAAAGAGGATAAATACTGAGTAAGTCACCTAAATTGGTGGAGGATTTCGTAACGGGAAAATTATAAGTTTAAAAATAGATAGCGGTTCAATGATGGTTATTTTTAAAATGGTGTATTTGAATTTAGGATAATCAATTATGAATCTTGAGCCGTTCACAAAGCGAGTACATTCTTTTACGAACCGGCTTCCAATTATAGGGTCCGATAACACGACCTTTGTAGTCAATAATGAGACGTTTACTTTGCCAGAATGTACTCGTATGTACAGTCACCGCACGGGATTGTTGAGCCACCATAGAACCCTGTCATAATGACAACGTCAAGTCACTCAAAAGAAATTACGTCAAAATTTTCCGTCGACTTTCTGTGAGAGGGTTCTATAGTGGCTCAACAATCCCGTGTGGTGACTGTACCTACTCGGATTGAGGCTGCATTACTTTGGGTTTAAATCAAGAATGCTGTAAATATAGATCAAGATGCTTTTGTTTCGGGGGATAAAATTATCCAGCCAGGCCCCCTAGCATATCAAGCACGAGATGACAGGTGCTAGGGAATTGAATACATCTATTCCATATTCTAACGTAAGACTTAACGCTTAAGGTTTATGTCTCGTCCTGCCTTTTATTACTAAGCACTTTTTACTACTAGGTATTACTAGTGTAATTAAAGAAATAGTTCAAACCTATTAATAGCCTGTGCACACTAGCGTTTTTGACCAGGAGTAAGGGCTAAAAGCCGTGGTAGCCTAATGGTTTGACCTGCCGACTCTTAAGCAGAGGGTCGTGGGTTCGAACCCGGCTCGCACCTCTAAGTTTTTCGGAATTCATGTGCGAAATACAATTTGTAAATTTACCATGAGCTTTTCGGTGAAGGAAAACATCGTGATGAAACCTGCACACCTGCAAAGAAATTTGACGGTGTGTGCGAAGTTCCCAATCCGCACTGGGCCCGCGTGGGAACTATAGCCCAGACCCTCTCATTGTGAGTGGAGGCCTGTGCCCAGCAGTGGGACGTATATAGGCTGGATTATTATATTTATTATTTTATTATAAGGGCTAAAAACGCTAGTGTACAGACTCAAAGCTAAGCATGATATTTAATTGTTCTAGCAACTTTTTATTCGTGCTGTCACTTTATTCTTGTGATGTCAGGCTCGCAGGTTTGATGCCGAGTGATGCGGGCTGATGAATGAAGAATCAAGGCTACCATGAAGTTGCTATATCCGACTGACAGGAAGACCTTGATCATGATAAACTATTTGGCGATATTTATTCAAAATTACTCTGTCTCGGGCAGCTGTCTCGCAGAACCGATGGCCGCTGGGGCAGAAGAGTGCTCGAGTGGCGTCCGCGTACCGGAAGACGCAACGTGGGCAGACCTCTAACAAGGTGGACCGACGACGCGGTTAAGATTGCGGGAAACCGATGGATACCGAGCGGCGCAGGACAGGTCTGTGTGGCAAACCTTGGGGGAGGCCCCTAGGTAGGTTTTCCCAGGTGATAAGGCTGCCTTAATTAATAACAACGCCGTAATAAAACCGGTCCCAGTAGTGGCTTACGCGACGGAACCGCGCTCGTACAGTCACCACACGGGATTGTTGAGCCACTATAGAACCCTCTCACAGAAAGTCGATGGAAAAATTTGACGTAATTTATTTTGAGTGACTTGACGTTGTCATTATGACAGAGTTCTATGGTGGCTCAACAATCCCGTGGTGTGACTGTACATACTTTTTGTCAGGCTCAATGGAAATATCAACAAATTAGTACCTACAGTTTGACACATAACCTCAAAATTTAATCAAGAGTGTTTTTATTTAATAAAATATATAATTAATAGTTATTTAATGTAAATATTAATATTAAAGTAGTAAACAAGCGTATTATTAATTGTAGAGACTTTTCTCGATCTTAAACAGTACATGATTATGGAGTAATAACACTAGTTTACAAAATTTTTTTTTTTTTTTACCCCAAGGTTAGACGTGACATTTCTTGTAGATTTTTTTAACGCTGAATCTAAATCTGGTTACATAATTGCTCTAGCACGTTAGGATTTAGCGATATACCAATCTCAAAGTGCTAAAAACACGGGTTTTAGCGATATTTGAAGTAATTTTTTGAGGACATCAAATTTTTATGGTCATTTCTAACTAAAACATCCTTTAGCTCTTTCTCTCTCAAACCCATGTTGGTTTTTTTCGCTACGAGTTTTTATTCTCAAGATATACCATTTTATTTTCATAATGTACTTCGCTAGTACTAAAATGCAAAATAAAATATAGGTAATATCGAAGTACCGCAGCTAAAAATTAATATCTTGAGATAAAAAAACTCGTAGCGAAACAAACGAAAATGGATTTGAAAGGGAAAGAGTAGTACTAAAGGATGCTTCAGTTGGAAATGACCGTAAAAATTCGCTGTCCTCAAAAAATTAATTCAAATATCGCCAAAAACCGTGTTTTTAGCACTTTGAGATTGGTATATCACAAAATCCTGACGTCCTAGAAAAATTCTGTGACCAGATTTTGATTCAGCGTCAAAAAATCTACACGAAATAATGTGTCACCCTGGGGTAAAAATGTTGTAAACTAGTGTAATGGTTAATTGGTTAGTTTCGTTTTGTTTACCTCTTTGGCCTTTCCTATTGACTCCGATTTTAGTACAAGATGAACGCGGATGTTGTCGACGTACTTGTAGTCAGCTGTTCACGCGCGCGCAACCACGGCGGTTACCTGGGTCGATCAACTTTTTCTTGTACCACGTTGTCATATGGTTACGTCCTATGGACAACTCTTTAAAACCATGATTTTCTATACGTTTTCTGTGTTACGTTGTAGTTATAAGCCCATTATTTTATGGACTATTTCCTAAGCACATTAGTACCATATATTATAACAGTTTTTTTGAGAAACTCCGTCACTTTTGTCTCTTGGACAACGGGACAGAATATCAAACAAGAAAAAGTTGATCGACCCACCTATAGCGAGCGTCCCCGAACGGCCATTTTTCTAATCGTCGAACCTATTATTATACGAGAATTTTTTATATTACTATTTGTAATAACTTTCTCGAAAACGGCTCTAACGATTTCGATGATATTTGCAGTATATGGGTTAACGGGTGCCAAAAGTCGATCTAGCTAGGTCTCATATCTGGGAAAATTCGTTTTCTCCGTATTTCTTATTAAAAATATTAAAAAATCTAGCGCAATATGATTCGTGATTTAGCCGCAGCCGCCGTCTGAATTGCCTAATGGTTAAACCGTTGGCCTGCTACGCCGAAGACTGCTGGTTAGAACCCCAGCTATGGACATGTTTTTTTTGTTTTCGTTTTGTTTTTTTTTTGTTTTTGTTCGGATTCAACCCGAGCGTCATATATATAATACTTAACCCTTTAATCATTACTGGCAATACATTTGTCATATTTTTTTTAATAGCCTATTTGAGCACTGTTCGGCAAAGGCCTCCCCTCTTTTCCACCATTCGTCCCGGTAGAGCGCATGCTCCCACCACTCGCTTTGAAACGCATCCAAGTCATCCCGCCACCTCCTTTTTGGTCTGCGTCTGCGCCGGTGGCCATCATTATAAAACTAATCGTCGACGACACTTCAATACCGCGTAACTAACAAATTCAAGAAAGGGCAAAATGCACCTTACTAAGTAAGTCAGTAAGGTGCAGAGAGAGTATTAAATTTGTTAGTTACGCAGTGCAATATCACCAACGTAATTATTAAGTATAAATATAGCAGTTGAATCAAATATCTACTCCGATAACTATCAACAACCGTCCAAAGGTTAAACAGTAATGGTATAGATTAGGCATTACCATTATATATACACGTATGCATAAAAGTACCTTTTTAAAGTTACGTACCTCAAAAGGAAGTACGGAACCCTTATAGGATCACTAGCTTGTCTGTCTGTCCGTCAGTCCGTCTATCACAGCCAAATTGCTACGAAACTACTGAGCAAATTGATTTATTGAATTGAAAAACGTAAAATTAATTTTAATCTAGGAAATTACTAAGCCTAAAATTTTGTAAATAAATACAGAAAATAGCTTACCTATTGATTACAGGAAAACCTATAAGAAGTCTATGGTATATAGTTACCACCAACAAAACAGGGTCAGATTTAAAACTTATAGAACTTAGATAATCATGTACGGAACCCTATCCACGCAAGTATAACATTAGTCCGGTTTCGTTATAATTGAAGGGGTAAGATATAGCACATTTAATGTAGGTAGTTCTATATACTCCTTCCTGTTCGTGAGTCATGGATGTTTTCTACATAATTAAGTATATGTTACTCTAATAAATATCAGGGACAATCTCACACAAATTGACCTAGTCCCAAACGAAACTCTAGGCTTGTAGTATAGGTACTAGGCAACGATATACATACTTTACTCGCGGTCATCAAACAAATTCAAATGTGCCAAATTTAGTAAAAATCGGTCGAGCCATTTTCGAGTTATAAATGGTGAGACTAACCCGACTTTGTTCTGTTTTACATATATAGATTTTTAATAAATACCAACTGGCTCCCTAGCATGTAAGAGATAAAATTTGACAGGTGCTAGGGAAATGAACTATTCCATATTCTAACGTACGAACGCTTAAGGTTTAAAATAAAAGTGATAACTTCGCTATAAAAATGTGAAAATCGCAAAATTAGCTTAGTGGTAATATAAATCAGGACGAAACACTTTTATTTTAAACCTTAAGCGTTAAGTCGTACGTTAGAATATGGTATAGATGTATTCATTTCCCTAGCACAGGCGAGTGTTTTACAGGCATTACGAGGATACGACAGAAAAGTTTTACTTTCAGATTTATTTGCTCATTGGATAAATCTTTAAATTATATTTTATTTCCAGCGTTTAATGTCCTATCATAGTTGCAGTCATTACCCCAGTATATATGTGTTCGGCAATATAATACTGGGTGAATGATGCGAACTGCTGAAGGATAAACAACACGACTATAATCGAGAACCAACTATACATCAGCCCTATTAGGCTACCGTTCCATTGAGGCGGAGACGAGCGGAGCGGTGCGAGGACCAATCAGATTCCTCTAGCTTCTGTGTGTTAACTGTAACACGCAATTACGAAATCGCTCGCCGCGCCGCTAGTTTACAATCATTAAACGAAACAGTAATTAAAGTCTATATTACTAATACCGCTTGAAGGTGCTTTTCCAGCGGCGAGACGAGACGAGAATTGAAATGTATATGTCAAAATTTCTATTCTCTCCTAGCGCATCTTCGGTGGAAACAGCATGGATTGGCGAGGATGTGCGATACGAGAATTGATATTTTTGTTATTATAATAATGAACCGTAATGCTGCGTACATAACGTGTTCATTTACTCTGCAACGGAAACACGATTCTAGCGTGTCATCGTGCCGGCCCGCGCGGTATCGCGCGGGCTCGCGCTTAAAAAACCAGGCAAGTTCCGTCCATTTAGGATTCCATGGAAAATATACAACATTAAAACAGGTCGAGTTTATATCGGGCCACGCTTTAGGGTTTTTCTAACCAATAATGAAATGAAATGTTAATGTAACAGGAGAAAACGGTCAAGTGCGAGCCCGTTTCGCGCACCAAAGGTTGCATACCACCACACTATACTATTAGTATATTTCAATTTGTATGTTATGTGAATGTGTTACCGAATTAAACAACTGAATAAAGCTAACGTTTCATACATTTTCTTAGAACTTGTCCGGACACACTGCCGTGTCCAGGTCATGAGGTATCGCGCTGGCAATTTTTGGTGGAAATAGGCGCGATTTCAATTCTCGTCTCGCCTCGTCTCGTCTCGCCTCGCGGAATCTGCCCGCTCTCAAGAGGCTGTGCGCGACTTTGTAATATAGATTTTAATTACTGTGTAGACAGTTTAATTTCGTTTAAAGATTGTAAAATCCGTTGCCGTCCGATCGGTGGAAATTGTCCCTTATGTGAATAAAGCATACGTCACTTCTGTATGGACAGAGTGATAGAAGCTTTATCCCCGTTTATCCCCATACGTAGGCGTGCACAAGTATCTTCGCATTAGCAATCACACACTCAGCAGACTTGCTCAACAGTCACTGGGTCTGTGATGCCTAGTGTTAATATACTCCATCATCATGGCGACGAAGACATCCTGAACATGAAGCTAAAGCAACTGTGGATTCCCGGACCATTACAAGATTGGTAAATATACTAAAACAAGTGACGCAGTTAGGTTAGTTGGTAGTGACACTGCCTACGAAGCTAGCGGTCCCGGGTTCGAATCCCGGTATGGGCAAAAATTTGTGTGATGAGCGCGAGTATTTGTTCCTGAGTCATGTTCTCTATATAAGTATGTATATCGTTGCCGGTACCCATAGTACAAGCCTAGAGCTTAGTTTGGGACTAGGTCAATTTGTGCGAGATAGTCCCATGATATTTATTTATTTATTAAGTCGACTTCAAATATATATAAACTAGCTTTTGCCCTCGACTTCGTCCGTTGAAGTCGTTTATCGCTGCTCCCTCGGGAACTTCAATTTTCCGAATAAAAAGTATCCTATGTTCTTCCCCGGGACTCAAAGTATCTCCATACTAAATTGTTTATATCTTACTTAAGAAATAATTGATTCCCCATACGAAATTCCACCCCCCTTTTCACCGCCTTAAGGGATGATTTCCGGGATAAAAAGTATCCTATGTCCTTTTCCGGGACTCAAACTATCTCCATGCCAAATTTCATCTAAATCGGTTCAGCGGTTTAAGCGTGAAAAGGTAACAGACAGACAGAGTTACTTTGGCATTTATAATATTAGTAGTGATTTAGCAGCCATTTGGCCTTCATTAAGCGCTGGCATCCAATTAAATAGCTGAAGGATAAGCCGAGTCATTGAGCGCAACGTGTAACCAGATTAAACACACAGACAGTTTAACAGATTTTTAGGGTGTTGGGAACCGGATTGCACATACGCGCGGGAGGAGACGCGAGGGAGGACGAGACGACTACGTCACGGCGAGCCGCAGCGACGCGCGCCTTACTCGCTTCATGGGACCCCGTCGCATTCGCACGACATTCATTTTATTATAAATTAATTTTATTATTTTGACCGTTTTATTGTTTTAACGGCGATTATACCAGCCCTATTTATACAGTCCGCTATTTTATTTAACGTCCCAGGACCCTAACATTGATCCGGCTCGAAGGACCAATGTTAGGGTCCTGGGACGTTAAATAAAATAGCGGACTGTATAAATAGGGCTGGTATAATCGCCGTTAAAACAATAACCCGGCCAAAATAATAACATTAATTTATAATAAAATGAATGTCGTGCGAATGCGACGGGGTCCCATGAAGTGAGTGAGGCGCACGTCGCTGCGGCTCGCCGTGACGTAGTCGTCTCGTCCTCCCTCGCGTATGTGCAATCCGGTTCCCAACAAGGGTTCCGTACCCGAAGGACGCCCAACGGGACCCTATTAATATGCCTACGTTGTCCGTCCGTCCGTCTGTCTGTCTGTCTGTCTGTCTGTCTGTTTTTACTATATTTTTTGAACCGTATTATTTTTTTCAGAATATGTGTTATTACGGCGTATTTACTAACAAATAAAAAAAAAATGTGAAATAATAAAGGGGGTCCCCATACAAGAAACTCAGAAGTTTATCAGGTATTGCTAGAGTAATGAAATAAATCGTCCAAATCTATTAAGAGCCTGTGCACACTAGCGTTTTTGACCGAGGGTCTAAGGGCTAAAAACGCTAGCGTGCACAGGCTCCAAGCTAAGCATGATATTTAATTATTTTAGCGACTTTTTATTCGTGCTGTCACTTTATTCTTGTGATCAATTTTATGTGCTGATGTATTTAATGACATGAATAGCAGTTATCAATTTAAATGTACTATTTTTATTTGTTTTACGAAAGCATCTTATGTCTTTTGTTTTTTTTTAACAGCCGTAAAATATCCATGATAATTTGGCAGTCGCTTTCTCAGCTGATACGTTTTGTTTCTATCACTGGGAGATTGATGCCAACTGATTGTGGATAACATCGTCGTGATCATCATCAGTATAATGGCCGTATTCGTTTTGACTTTACCGTTCACTCGCTTAGTAGACATGTATATTGTCATTGGCCGTGTGATGGCTGGTGATCAAACTATTTCATCATATCACCATCATGGTCTGATTGCTGACTATACATATCACGTCATATTAGTTTTATCTTGACCTTTCACTCGCTCAGTAGACATTTCTATTCTGTCACTGGGTGTGTGATGGCTGGAGAACAAACTATTTCATCACATCATCATCATGGTCTGATTGCTGACTAATATCACAATCATCATATTGGTTTTATCTTGACCTTTCACTCGCTCAGTAGACATTTCTATTCTGTCACTGGGTGTGTGATGGCTGAAGCTGGAACCATTTCATCACATCATCGCCATGGACGGTTTGCTGATTATATCAACATTATTCATGATACTAAAACATTTACTTGCAAGTTTTTTTTTGTGTCGAATTTAGGCCCAAATGTTTTCTCTTTTTCCTTATAGTATATTTTCAAAAAAAATAATAACGACTGCATTATTGTGAACATCAATATATTATTTAATCATAGTTATTAAGTTATGTCTTAACTTTTCACCTGCTCAGTAGACATGTCTATTCTATCACTGGGTAAGTGGTAGCTGAAGATGAGACTATTTCATCATATCACCAACATGGACCTTTTGCTATTTATCATACTAAAGTATTCTACTAAGTTACCTGTGTATTCTATCAAATTTTGGACACGATAAGCGTTGTTGTTTTCTTCTTCTCTATGATTTAAAAAAATATAGAGGGATATCAATCATCTTTATTTTAGTTCTGTCTTCGCACTTCACTCGCTCAGTAGACATGTCTATTTGTCACTGGGTGTGTGATAGCTAGTGATAGGCCACCGGTATCATTTTATGTCACTTTGATGACGAAAGTATTACATGGATATGACTCTATTTAATTTCGTGCACAATTTATATACCTATTAATAATGTATGATTTTTTATCGAGTCTTATTATTAATGGTCGGCGACAGGTAGCAACTTTCCAACTAAAGAATATTATAAATATGATTCTAATCAAATTTTGAGTACGATTTTTGATTTATAAATGTAAGCATTTTTAACTTTTAAGGCAAAATGTAAAAAAATTACCTAGTTTCTTATCAAATGTGAGGTTTTAATGCATAAATCTCGAAAAGAAATGTTGTTCTATAAGAAATGTACCATTATTTTGTGATACAGGTAATGTCATTACGTTTGACGTGAAAGTGACTTTAATTACTGACGCGGTTAGCCTAGTTGGTAGTGACCCTGCCTACGAAGCTAGCGGTCCCGGGTTCGAATCCCGGTATGGGCAAAAATTTGTGTGATGAGCGCGAGTATTTGTTCCTGAGTCATGTTCTCTATATAAGTATGTATATCGTTGCCTGGTACCCATAGTACAAGCCTAGAGCTTAGTTTGGGACTAGGTCAATTTGTGTGAGATTGTCCCTGATATTTTATTATTTATTAATTACTCCCGTCAGCCGATCTTTACTCATCACCATCATGGACTGATTGCCGAGACGTCCTACATATAAGTTTTGTCTTGACCCTTCACTCGCTCAGTAGACATGTATATTTGTCACTGGGTGGGTGATGGCTGAAGCTGAAACTATTTCATCATATCACCATCATGGATATTATTTACAAGGTTTTTGTGATGAAAATGAAAGTTTTATTTAACGTTTATTACCTATTAAATTATTTGTTTATTTTGAAGGCGTCGTTTTTACTGGAACGGGTGAAGAATAGTCTTTATAATATTGGCAGTCATTATTTCAGAAGATAGTTCCAGCGTATCACTGAATTAATGATGCTCACTATTTGTGAGACTATATCATCATCATCATCAGCGTAAGATGTCCATTGTTGCATTCAGGCCTTGCCTGACAATAGGGAATAAGCATGTTTTTTTTATTGCTTTAAAAAAAAAAAAATATTAATGTAACAAACAGTAGAGAGAAAATATTTTTCGAATAACTATAAAAATGACCAAGATATAAGCCATAAAATATTTGTTTCTATTTTCTATGGTTTATATGGCCGAGGGTCGTTTATGTTTTTCGGAATTTATGTGCGAAATATAATTTGTATTTACCACGAGCTTTTCGGTGAAGGAAAACACCGTGAGGAAACCTGCACACACCAGCAAAGCAATTTGACGGTGTGTGCGAAGTTCCCAATCCGTACTGGGCCCGCGTGGGAACTATAGCCCAAACCCTCTCATTGTGAGTGGAGGCCTGTGCCCAGCAGTGGGACGTATATAGGCTGGATTATTATTTATTTATAAGTAGTTTAACATATTGGGTTGCATACATATTGTTGTTGCAACAATTTTCGCAAGTCATAATGCATTGTTATTTTTCCAGGATTTTTATTAAAATAACCTAACCTAACCTAAGTAATCTACACGGTGGATGTTTTTTAAATCCTGTAATTTTCAGCCTTAAAGGGTGTATGACTACAAAAATTATAAATAACATTACATTATAACAAACAATAAGAATAGTGTCATGCCTTTTACGGTATTTTCAAATTTTGTTAAGAATTGCTATAAAAATGTTCATGCATAATTCAGATTGTAGCAATTCCACGCTACTACATAATTAAAACAATGTAAATCACAGTTCCAGCATAAGCTAAGTGAAAATGTATGTAATGCCTAGATTATTTTATTTTTTATTATATCTCATCATATTTTTGTGTGCATGCGAACAAGTATTACTTTATGAAGTCCATCACATCGGCCTATGAACAGTCTAAGAAAGCTGGCTGTCACATTCTTGGTAGACATGTTTCTATTCTGTCACTGGGTATGTAACAAGCAACTGTTCTGGACAATTTCATCACCATCATAGCAATGTCCATCATCATCATGGACTGTGATAAATATTGTTTAACCCCCGACGCAAAAAGAGAGGGGTGTTATAAGATTAACGTGTCTGTCTGTGTATGTCTGTGGTATCGTAGCTCCGAAACGGATGAACCGATTTTCGTTTATTTTTTTTTGTGTCATAGATAATTTTATCCCGAGTGTTCTTAGCCATGTTTCATGAAAACCTGTTCAGCCGTTTGAAGATCATCAGCTCATTTCTAGTTGATGAGGGGATCTGACTAACTTCCTTATGTCCGATCGATTCGAAATTTGGTACCGTGTTACTTCAATGATGTTGAAACCAATTTATTGAGTCGGGGTTTTTAAAATTTTTAATTTATATAATTACTAGTGATCGGCTACCGGTAGCATTTTATGTCACTTTGATGACGAAAGTATTACATGGATATGACTCTATTTAATTTCGTGCATAATTTATATACCTATTAATAATGCATGATTTGTTTATCGAGTCATTTTTAATGGTCGGCGACAGGTAGCAACTTTCCGACTAAAAAATATTATAAATATGATTCTTGTCAAATTTTGAGTACGCTTTTTGAATTATAAATGTACGCATTTTTAACTTTTAAGGCAAAATGTAAAACATTTACCTAGTTTCTTATCAAATGTGAGGTTTTAATGCATAAATCTCGAAAAGAAATGTTGTTCTATAAGAAATGTATCATTATTTTGTGATACAAGTAATAAAAATAGCATAAGAGGCACCCGTGATGTCGTTGGTTGTTTTCGTAGTCGAGTTTTAGATTTAATTTTATCTTGTTTACTTATACTTTAATTTAAACCATACCTAACATATCCATACTAGTCATTACATTTGACGTGAGTGACATAAATTGCTCCCGTCAGCCGATCTTTAATAATTATATTAAACCCTACTTATTAAACGAGAAATATTTATAGATAACAGGAGAACCTACAAGTCTATTGTATTTCGTTACCACAAACAAAGTGTCAGATTTAAAAAAAGCCGGTCAAGTGCGAGTCGGACTCGCGCACCGAGGGTTCCGCACAATCTTGTAGGCATGTAAATAGTTCGTAAATCACGGGAATACAATATAAACAAAATCCAGTATAAAGTGACACGCAATAAGTATGCACTTTAGTACTTAGCGAGGGTCAGCTTATACTGGGCTCATTTTTTATGTGATGTAACTACAAATTAATGGGTTTCGGATTTTTTCCTTTACTTGTGCTATAAAACATAGTTTCTTGCAAAATTTCATGATACTAAGTCAACGGGAAGTACCCTATAGGTTTTGATTCCCTTGAGATTCCCTTCAATATGCGGTATAAACGGCCGTATCTTTTGATTGCGTTGACATAGATGTTTGATTTTTTCACTGATTCAAGGGACTGCAGACTTATGTATTTGATATTAATTTCAACTTGATACCTCCACGCGTTCCTGAGAAAAAGGGTCTTGACAGACACACAGACAGACAGACGGACAACAAAGTGATCCTATAAGGGTTCCGTTTTTTTCTTTGAGGTAAGGAACCCTAAAAAACTTATGGAACTTAGATAATCATGCACGGAACCCTCCCCACGTGAGTTTTACTCGCACTTGTCCGGTTTTTATTTCATTGACCACTAACCTTATTATTAAGGCACTCCTGGAAGTCCTTCTTCATGTTGGACACCGACACCCGGTCCTGCGGGCGCTTCGGGCCGCTGACAGAGGTCACCACCGTTGACAGGTCCAGCTCCACGATCTGGAATAATAGTTATTTGTTATTTGGCGCGAGAATTAGTAATGAATCCTCGCTACGCTCGTGGTTCGAAAATAGAATCCTGAGCGTAACGGATTTTACGCCTCGATACCCAAATAACTTTGCTGCCGTGCGAAACACAATTTTTCACCTCACCGTAGCGAGGAAAACACTTGGTGTTGGAAAAACAATGGCACAAGCGCCACGTCAGCCGTGGCCGCGCTCGCGAAGCGCCCCCCGCACACTTCACCACCATTTCTACGCTAGCGGTTAAAGTAAACTTTTGCGCGCAGGATTTGACCGAAAAAGAAGCCTTTCCGAGCTAGTCAAGGTGAAATCAACATTATTCGTTGCTTATTAAGTACTAATTTTGGTTTACATACCGACGGTGACGTCACTACCTACGGCCATATAAATGGTCTCCTTCGCAATCCATAATATCGTATGTCCTAAAGTCAAATGCCATACCACTTTTACTCTAAACACTTTTGACATATCAATCATTTGTCATAATGATTATTTGCCATAATGATCTTACATCCTAACGATCATAAACCATAATATTACATTACCTAATGCTCTAAATACCTAATATGTTTTGTACACATCAACATTACATTAGGATAAACGTTATTATGGCAAAAGATCATTATGACCACAGTTATTATGGAATTCACAAATAGGAAAAAGGATATTATGGATTCCAATATAGACCCCCATATAAACTCGGTTAAATTCTGTTTTGCTAGAGAGAAACAAATATGGCTTACATTCAGTCAACAAAGTATCGGGAATGGATGATTTGTTTATGGTTCCAAATTCAAATTTTTGTTTTTTTTGTTGTTGTTAGATTGGCACAACTGTTTTCTATTTTGGCGCGGAGTTTGAGTTGCATCTGTTATTTATATTAAATACAGTGCTGTTTTTAGTTATATCATATCTAGTGTGTATTGCGAATTTCATAATGGACAAAAACATTGAACAAAGAGTTTGTCTTAAATTTTGCATCGCCAATGGAATTTCGTGTTCGGAGTCACTGAAAATGTTACAGAAGGCTTACGGTGATTCGACTTTATCAAAAACACGTGTTTATGAGTGGTACAAAGCGTTCAAAAGCGGTCGAGATGTGATGGAAGATTTGCCTCGCTCTGGTAGGCCATCAACGTCTGCAACTGAAGTTAACATCGCAAAAGTGAAGGAAATAGTGACTGAAAATCCTCATTCAACTTTGAGAGAGATAGCCGCCGAACTTTCTGTATCTCACGAGTCGATCCGTACTATTTTAACTAATCATTTGGGTATGAAACATGTTACCGCTCGGCTAGTCCCAAAAGACCTGAATTTTCTCCAAAAACTCAATCGCATGAGAGTCGCTGAGGACATGCTAGAACGAGTCAATTCCGACCCAACATTCATGAAACGCATTGTTACTGGTGACGAGACGTGGGTTTACGAGTTTGACATGCAAACTAGTCAACAAGCTTCGGAGTGGCGCTTCGTGGCACCCGTTTTCAATCGGTAGAAGACATAAAGGAGAATTCGCGCCGAGAACTGAATTCAATTCCGGAAACAGCGTTTAAAAAATGTTTTGATGATTGGATTATTCGTTGGCGTAAGTGTATCGTTTCTGAAGGAGCATACTTTGAAGGTGATAAAATAAATTTGGATGATTAACAAACAGTTTGTGTATTATTGATCTTTTCCCGGTACTTTCTTGACAGAGTAGTATATCTTGGTTATTTTTATAGTTATTCGAAAAATATTTTCTCTCTACTGTTTGTTACATGAATGTTTTTTTATTAAAGCAATAAAAATGATGCATGTTCCCAATTGTTTGGATATACCTCTGAGAAAATGGGGTCTTCCGAGGCGTCGTTGTAGTCTCGGAACTGCTTCGTAGCGCGCAGGTACGTTTCTATAATCTTGATTTTTTCCTCTGTGCGGTCTGCAAACCAAAATACAAATATAACCTGGCATCAGCGCCTAAAATAACCTCTGAGCAATGAGCAAAAACTTCAACGGGCTCCGAGCACGTACATTTTCACTGGAGGGACTTCGTCGCTAGAAGATTTCCAGTATTAAAAAACTCCCAACAAAATCGGGATCAGAGCTCATAACTTTTAAACGGATTAACGGATCTTCATCAAACCAAGCTACACTCTCGATTACATCACCTTTCATTAGAAAGGTGGTTGTGTTAGTGGTGGGTGGTTGGTTGTATATTAATAAAAACTAAATCGGTCCATCTGTTTAGGAGCTACGATGCCATAGACAGATACACAGATACACATGTCAAACTTATAACACCCCTTTCGGAGGTTGAAAAATCGAAGAACTCTACGAATTGATGGTAGATGATGGATGCCGGTACTCACTGGTCTGCCGCAGGTACTCCAGCGAGCGCCCGTCCACCGGGAAGTGAGCCACTGTGGCCCCGAACTCGGGGCACATGTTGGCGACAGTGGCTCTGTCCGCGATGCTGAGCGCCGACACGCCGGGGCCGAAGAACTCTACGAATTGCTGGTAGATGATGGATGCCGGTACTCACTGGTCTGCCGCAGGTACTCCAGCGAGCGCCCGTCCACCGGGAAGTGAGCCACTGTGGCCCCGAACTCGGGGCACATGTTGGCGACAGTGGCTCTGTCCGCGATGCTGAGCGCCGACACGCCGGGGCCGAAGAACTCTACGAATTGATGGTAGATGATGGATGCCGGTACTCACTGGTCTGCCGCAGGTACTCCAGCGAGCGCACGTCCACCGGGAAGTGAGCCACTGTGGCCCCGAACTCGGGGCACATGTTGGCGACAGTGGCTCTGTCCGCGATGCTGAGCGCCGACACGCCGGGGCCGAAGAACTCTACGAATTGATGGTAGATGATGGATGCCGGTACTCACTGGTCTGCCGCAGGTACTCCAGCGAGCGCCCGTCCACCGGGAAGTGAGCCACTGTGGCCCCGAACTCGGGGCACATGTTGGCGACAGTGGATCTGTCCGCGATGCTGAGCGCCGACACGCCGGGGCCGGAGAACTCTACGAATTGATGGTAGATGATGGATGCCGGTACTCACTGGTCTGCCGCAGGTACTCCAGCGAGCGCCCGTCCACCGGGAAGTGAGCCACTGTGGCCCCGAACTCGGGGCACATGTTGGCGACAGTGGCTCTGTCCGCGATGCTGAGCGCCGACACGCCGGGGCCGAAGAACTCTACGAATTGATGGTAGATGATGGATGCCGGTACTCACTGGTCTGCCGCAGGTACTCCAGCGAGCGCCCGTCCACCGGGAAGTGAGCCACTGTGGCCCCGAACTCGGGGCACATGTTGGCGACAGTGGCTCTGTCCGCGATGCTGAGCGCCGACACGCCGGGGCCGAAGAACTCTACGAATTGATGGTAGATGATGGATGCCGGTACTCACTGGTCTGCCGCAGGTACTCCAGCGAGCGCCCGTCCACCGGGAAGTGAGCCACTGTGGCCCCGAACTCGGGGCACATGTTGGCGACAGTGGCTCTGTCTGCGATGCTGAGCGCCGAAACGCCGGGGCCGAAGAACTCTACGAATTTTCCGACCACGCCCAAAGAACGGAGGTGCTGGAAAGAGATAGTGTATGTAATGTATTTTTGGGCGTTTTTAGGGTTCCGTACCCGAAGGGTGCCAAACGGGACCCTATTACTAAAGTCGCCATCAGTTGAACTTGTGAACCATGTAAACAAACAATTTAGGCAACATTTCTTCGTAAATTTTCACACTAGCTCTCCATAACTACTAAATCCATATGCTATTTCACCACTTGTTATTCTAATCCTCATTGAACAATTTAATATCACTTTAAAATTCGATATTTCAGTATAACGAGAAATAGTGTATTAAAACAATTTTAATTTCGGTAGTTTTTAAAATCACGCTTAGACGGCATTATTGACAGGGTTACGGATTGTATAACGGAACCTTTCATAATAAATTTGGGTGACACGTCTTCCTCAATCGATTCTAGTGATTCAGATTTAAAAATACATAATAAACGATTTTTAACCTTAGTCTACTTTTCCCATTACTAGTAAACTCATCAAACTATAGACAATATCAATATGGCGCTTTGTTTACATCGTTCACAAGTTCTATTGATGGCGACTTTAAGTCTCAGCTGTCCGTCCGTCTGACTGTCGCCGGGCTGTATCTCATGAACTGATATAAAGTCGCCATCTATAGAACTTATGAACGATGTAAACAAAGCGCCATATTGATATTGTCTGTAGTTTTGTAACATCCTCAATCGGCGACCAGGCATGAGATATTAGAAGAGGGCCAGCGGGTTCATATGCCTGAGAGCAAGCTACCTCGAATTTAGAAATAGAGGCGCCCTGGGTAACTTACTACAAACAGGAATGGTTCCTTGTGTGAAGTGAAACAACAAGTATTGTTCTCCTTGATATATTTAACACATTTTAGATATCATGTTATTCACCCTAAGTACATTTATAGAGGTCGGCTATAGCGAGAGCCGCTCTATTGAAATTTGGTAACAAGTAGGTTCATATACACCATAATAATAAACTAAGAAATAGAAAGGTCACTTATCTAGGGTGAAGTGTGCGTGAAGCCAGGTGTGTAGGTGATGTGAGGGTGAATGGAAAGCGAGGACTCAAACACTAGGTTCTAAGCGAAGAGGCACGTTAATGCACCGAGCCTCCCTAAGTCGCAACACGTGGCAAGCAGGCCACGCCCCTGCGGTTCGAGTCTGCAGCCCCCTCACGGTCAAATCCGGTAGTTGAAACTAGACATAAAAAAAAAACCCACAGTGTGGGTTTTCATATAACTTTATAGCGTGAGGCTAGTTGAGACCGGCTAAAAGCACGGTGCCTCCCTGTGACGTGGCACCGATTGAATCAGGCACGTATGCCACCTAGTGACCCTGTTTTACAAGGCAGGAGTCATCGCTTGGGATTCGGAACTGCCCTAGACTGGTGGTATTTGTAGCGGCCTCTAACTCATATTAAGACGGCGACACATACTTATGCCCTACTTATGCGCTAACATATCTTCGAGTAATTCGCCGCTGAAAGCCCCTTTATACGGGTTATTTAAATAATTTGGTCGACGGCTAAGCAGCCATATCTCAGAGCAAGAACCGATTCAACGCTGATGTGGCGAAGTTCATACGTCATTCCGGGCGCACGACTCGTTTCACTCTTCAATGCCGCCAACATTGTACTCGTGCGCTATTTAACAATTTAGACCTCAAAACAACTATAATCTTTCCCAATTATTTTCCTACAGACACTCTATAAATCCTGAAACAATATAATTTTACATGCCGAATAGTAACACATGATCCGAGTCTCGTCTATATGTCAAAACGCAAGAACAGTGAAACGTAACGCTCAATCGGAAGCCGTATTTGCTCCATCCCGCTCACTCTCCATGGGCAGCTGTAGGGAGTGAAAAGGACAGAGTTGGTTTGTATTCGATCCTTGATTTTGGTGCAGAGGCCCGCCAGCTGTAGTGTTGCTATATGAAAAAGCTTAACAAAAAAACGGGTGTTACAGTACCGGCTTAGTTGGGGAAATAATTTTATTTCAGAAGTGCAGCTTCTGAAATAAAATTATTCTGCACCATCAAGGGGTCGAGAAATATTCAAGGGAGAGGTCGCCTTCGCCCGCAGGGGAAGACGTCTGAAATCTAAAACAAAACGCTAGACGTTATACCAAAGAGAACAACATTAATTTCTACTACTTACTAACAAACACTTACCAAAATACTTTCTCAGTGTTTGTTGGCTCTGCCTCCAATCAAACGTTCCTGATTAAAGCAAACGATCACACATGTACTAAACTTAAGTGTGTTTCAGTACACAACAACCTAAACCTAAAGAAATATCCGCGAGATTGCAGCTCAACTTATAACAGCAAAAACAGTGAGGGGTGTGACACACTACCAACCTCTTAAGCGGCTTAAGAAATGGTTAAACTACCACTTATAAGAGCTGTGGAATTTAACCTTATTAATTAAGTAAACCTAAGTGAAACTACAAATTTCAACCTAGACTGGAAGAGGAAAATTTCAACAAAAACCAGTATATAAAAAAATTCAAACAATAGGAAATAGGACGCACTCTGTACTTAGAATGTCCATTTCTCAACAACTTTGCTAACAAAAGATAAAACCTTTTAAATTAGTTTTATCTCGAACCGATTACACCTATGGCATAAACGGAAGAAATCCTATCACTATGAAAATGGTAAGCATGGCATTACCAATCTCTGCATGCCTTACTTGACTACGGACAAAACATGACGGCACAACTAAAATTAGGTGGATGCGCATCCTTGGTTACTTAAAACTAATACTTACCTAATCTACTTTTACGTACTTTCCTTCCAGTAATCTCATCCTTTAAAAGAGCCAACAGTCAGGACGAATCTTTTCCTATCAATAAACCACCTGCAGTCCGGACGAAATGATACCAAACAAACCAGTAAATCACACCTAAAAGAGAGCCAACGGTCGGGACAAATATTCTACCATCGCCAAAAATCTCAGCAAGTCCAGACATTTTTAAGTACTAAGTGCTTACTTACTTAAAGCAACCTAAGTATACATATAGGTACTTAACACATAGACATAAATTCCATTAACCTACCAATCATACTTAACATAAAACTTAAGCATTTATGTTTAAGATGAGTTCAATAGCTCATAGAATCTGCCATGAGCTCATCCTAACCTAGTACTAACTCTAATTTGAGGGTTGTACCCCTGGAGGATCAGAACCTCCGCGTTCTAGCAAATCCTTTATGTGAAACCGTCCTAAGGGTTTACCGTTAAGAGACTTTAACGAATAAACCAGCGGTGAATGTTTTTTATCTATAACACATTTTTCATATTTGGGAGAAAGTTTAGCACTAAAGTATTTAGAAGCGTTTGACAGAGGAAAACAACGCTTATAAATAATTTGGCCCTCCTCAAATTGAATTGGTCGCTTCCGTAAATTATAATACTTTACATTATGAGTATAAGCCTTTTTTAAATGGGCTTGAACCGATTTAAATATATTGTTCAATTTAGGAAGATTAGACGAATACGGTTCAACATTCATCCTAACCGTCGAGGGATCTAACGGCTCCTCAATATTATAAAGAGAACCGTCCAATATCATCTCTCTACCATGAGTCAAATAAAACGGCGTGAACTTTGTACCTTCATGAACAGCAGTGTTTAGAGCACATTGTATTTCAGGAATGTTCTGATCCCATTTACGATGATCAGAACGCACGTAAGATGCAATGGCACGTACTATGTCGCGGTTGACACGCTCCGTTTGATTTGTCTGGGGATGATAACGAGGGTTATAGAAGACGTTAGGGACACCATAATTAGAGAGCAAATCCCTGAACTCCTTCGAAATAAACCGAGGTCCGTTATCAACATATATAAATTTGCACACACCATGCAATAAGAAAACGCCCTTCTCTAGACATTTAACTATGGCTTTTGCCGTTACACTACGCAGAGGAAACAAAAGGGCGTACTTACTGAAGTAATCAGAACATACAAAGAGATACTGGTTCCTCGCGTATGAAGGTGGGAACGGCCCCATAATGTCACAAGAAATGGCTTCCCATGGACGTGTGACAACGCGTGGATTGCCCATCAGACCCGCCCTGGCAACATTGCTGGGTTTATAGCATTTACACACCTCACACGCCCCGACATACTTCTCAACGTCACGGTATAGGTTTGGCCAAAAATAAACAGCACTAATACGCTTATGAGTTTTAGCCACTCCAAAGTGTCCAGACACCGGGTCATCGTGGTACTTCATTAAGATCTCTTCGCGATGATCAACAGGTACGACCAACTTCCACTCAAACTGGGACGTTAAATTGTATTTATTTTTAGACAAACGAAATAATTTGCCGTCCTTTACCGTGAAGTTGGGAAATAAACGTGGATTGTCGCTACAATCTTTTAAGAGCTTAGTATACCAAGAATCTTGGATAACCTGGGGGTCGCATGATATAGAGTCTACCTTGATTCGAGATAAAGTGTCCGGGAGAACATGTTCTTTTCCTTTTCTATGGATAATTTCAAAGTCAAATTGGCTCAAGCGACACGCCCACCGATTTAGCATTCCCATCGGATTTTTTAATTTATAGAATTTATAGAAAGATGAGTACTAGTGATGGAAAAATTTATTTAAAATGTATTTTTTAATCAGAATCACTAGAATCGATTGAGGATGACGTGTGACCAATATGTATTATGCAACGTAACGTATAATGTTTAATCGTAACGATTGTACCTGGTACAATCAAGCGTGAATTTAAAAACCACCGATAATTTTTTCTGTTTCTATATTTATTTCCACCCTTACCTTAGTGATGGTGAGGACGAGGTCAGTAGACGTGGTCAACGGGTTCAGTTCCCCGACGAGCCTGTATCCGACCACCTTGGGGAGCAGCATGCTGATGGCTTGCCCTAACATCACCGCTTCCGCTTCGATGCCTGGGGACAAAATACAGAAACAATGTGGTCTAGTACAGTCAAAGCCATATGGCTTGGATTTATACATATATACACTCCCAATATGACATAAATATCTACTGCCACTAATAATAAGGTCTATGTATACATATGTTTGGCGCGATGACCGTATAGATAGGTAGGTATTGGTGCTTTTGACTAGAGTCGAAGACAGTTATTTTAGGTGTCGCTGTGTGTGTGTGTGTGTGCGCTGCATGCGTGTGTTTGCGAGCATGTGTTTGTGGGAGTGTGTATATTTGTGGGTGTGTTTGTGAATGTGTGGTGTGTGTGTTGATGAGAGTGTGTGTGCGCGTGAGCCTGTGTTTGTGGGGTTCTGTATGTGTGCGTGCGTGTGGGGGTGTGTGTGTGTGTGTGTGTGTGTGTGTGTGTGTGTGTGTGTGTGTGTGTGTGTGTGTGTGTGTGTGTGTGTGTGTGCGTGTGTGTGTGTGCGTGTGTGTGTGTTTTGTGTGTGTGTGTGTGTGTGCGTGAGCCTGTGTTTGGGAAGGTGTGTGTGTGTGTGTGTGTGTGTGTGTGTGTGTGTGTGTGTGTGTGTGTGTGTGTGTGTGTGTGTGTGTGTGTGTGTGTGTTGTGTGTGTGTGTGTGCGTGAGCCTGTGTTTGGGAAGGTGTGTGTGTGCGTGTGTGTGTGTGTGTGTGTGTGTGTGTGTGTGTGTGTGTGTGTGTGTGTGTGTGTGTGTTTGTGTGTGTGTGTGTGTGCGTGAGCCTGTGTTTGGGAAGGTGTGTGTGTGTGTGTGTGTGTGTGTGTGTGTGTGTGTGTGTGTGTGTGTGTGTGTGTGTGTGTGTGTGTTGGTGTTGGTGTGTGTGTGTGTGTGTGTGTGTGTGCGCGTGCGTGTGTGTGTGTGTGCGCACTGACCGCCCACGCCCCAGCCGACGACGCCGAGCCCGTTGATCATGGTGGTGTGGCTGTCCGTGCCCACCACGGAGTCGGGGTGGAGCACGTCGTGGGAGAACACCACGCGCGCCAGGTATTCCAGGTTTACCTAAAAAAAAGTGTGTTGCGTTGATTTAGGTGTTTTTAATAATTCAAGGCCGCTTGCATTCGTCTTAAATCATTTTAGGTTGTGTCAAAATGTCTGGAAACGTCATGTCGTTAAATATGTTTAAGTCTTAAATCCAACTGTATGAAAATGTCATGTCGTTAAATATGTTTAAGTCTTAAATCCAACTGTATGAAAATGTCATGTCGTTAAATATGTTTCAGTCTTAAATCCAACTGTATGAAAATGTCATGTCATGAGCAAGAGCAATAAAAAAAAATATCTTCCTGACAACCAATCCCTCCGTATCCATTATACTGACCTGGTGGACGATGCCTGACCCTGGCGGCACTATGAGCATGTTGTCAAAGGCTTGCGCGCCCCACTAGAAAAAAAAAATTATGGGCTAGTCATGTCTGCCGCATGCACTCAGACCGGTGGGCTAGTGTAGCTACCAAATGGGTGTCGCCAAATAGGCGACGCAGACGGGGCAGGCCTAAACAAAGATGGCGGGACGACTTGGACGCATTCCTTAACAACTGGTCGGAAGAAGCACCAAACAGGGAGTGAATAGAGGGTGGAAATCAAGAGGAGAGGCCTTTGCCCAGCAATGGGACACCCAAACAGGCTATTTAAAAAAAAATTGCGGGAAACCGATGGAAAATGATAATGATGACATTTATTAAAATACATTACACGTTTACAATAAAGATTTACTCATGCACACACACACAGTGTGAGCGTGTGTGTAATATATGCGTGCGTATATCTGGGGTCTATATTGTCTTCCATAAAGTTTTAGTTCCGTTTTTAAGATTCCATAACGTTTTTAGTCATAAATATTGTTAGTCATAATATTGATTGTCATAATATTTTTGAGGGTATAATTTGTATTTCCGATTATTCCTGGTCATATTTGTCGAAAGTCATAAAAACTTAATTCATAACTTTTTAAATCATACTGTATTTACACTTCATAATGTTAAAGGTAATAATATTGCTTGACATAGTAATTATAAGGTCCAAACTTGTTTATCATAATAGTAAAATACATTAAAATGTAAGTTTTGCCTACTATATGTAAGTATTAGTTAAAAAAAATTGTCCGGTTCTGGCGCTTCGCCGGCCGCTGCCGCGGCACGCTCGCTTCGCTCGCTCGGCTCGCGCGCTGTAGGGTCGCAGTTCTACCTAACACTCCTCCTCGCTTCGCTCGTCGTCGTACCTAACGGAGACCTTCCTTTCATGTCTACATCATATTCATAATATCAATTTGAAATTAAAAAATAAAGATCATTTGGAGTCATAAAAATTACATAATAATATGTACTGAGGAACGGAAACGGTATGAATAATAATAATTAGTAGTTTTAAATATATGTTTTAAAATATTTCTGTTTAATCATCAATATGCCTTTTAATGATATAGATATAATTTTTATGACTTATGATAATTATAATCCTTAACATTATGGACTATTCACTTTAGCATTATTAAGCGTTATGCTTTACAATTTTTATGACTATCGATAGTTATGAGCATAAATAGTATGACAATCAATTTCTGACTTTCAAAATTCGATATAACAACTTTATGGGTGACAAAGGGATCCCGTATATCTGTTCTGTTGTTTTGTAATTGAGAAGCTAGCGGTCCCGGGTTCGAATCCCGGTATGGGCAAATATTTGTGTGATGAGCGCGAGTATTTGTTCATGCGTGAGTCATGGCTGTTTCCTATACATTAAAGTGTTACTCTATATAAGTATGTTTACTGTTGTCTAGTACCCATAGTACAGGCCTAGAGCTTAGTTTGGGACTAGGTCAATTTATTATAAGATCCCTGATAACTATGAAAACACGAGTACAGTCGAGGACAGAAAGATGTTTACACTTTTTCACCTTATTCCATTGTAATAAGGTCCAAAAGTGTATACATAAATAAATAATAAATAAATAAATATCACGGGACAATCTCACACAAATTGACCTAGTCCCAAACTAAGCTCTAGGCTTGTACTATGGGTACTAGACAACGATAAACATACTTATATAGAGAAATACATACTTAAATACATAGAAAACATCCATGACTCAGGAACAAATACTCGCGCTCATCACACAAATATTTGTCCATACCGGGATTCGAACCCGGGACCGCTAGCTTCGTAGGCAGGTTCACTACCAACTAGGCTAACCACGTCGTCGCGTAACATATTTCACTCCTCGACTGTACAAATTAAATAATGTATTATGAACTAGTTTCTGCCCGCGACTCCGTCCGCGTAGAAGTCGTTTATCGGTTTACCCAAAACTACCAAATTTTCCGTGATAAAAAGTATCCTATATGTTAATCCAGGGTACAAGCTATCTCCATTCCAAATTTCATCCAAATCCGTCCAGCCGTTGCAGCGTGAAAGAGTCACAAACTAACACACAAACTTTCGCATATATAATATTAGTAGGATATTCAAGTATACCTTTAAAAACTGGAATCTCTCTTGGTTCCTTTCGAATTCCAGTTCCTGATTCTTGTTCAGGGCGTCAGGCCTGAAAACAAAACAAATTGAAAAAGAAAAAAACACATACTTAGCTGCCTACTGTACTTCTGACACTGCATGATAAACTCTATAAATAACCTAACCGAGTAAAAACCCCCGATATCAGCGCCTAAAAACCCTCTGAGCAATGAGCAAAACCTTTAACGGGCTCCAAGCACGTACATTCTCACTGGAGGGACTTCGTCACTAGAAGATTTCGAGAATTAAAAAATCAGATCCCCTCATCAACTAGAAAAGAGCTGATGATCTTCAAACGGCTGAACAGATTTTCATGAAACATGGCTAAGAACACTCGGGATAAAATTATCTATGACACAAAAAAAAAACAAAACGAAAATCGGTCCATCCGTTTGGGAGCTCCGATTCCACAGACAGATACACAGACAGAAACGTTAACAAAAAAAAAAATGATATTTATTCAGTAAGTAGGCCGCACGGGCACTTTTACACGTCAAAATCTACCAGCGCTTCCCAAGAGGAGACCACTGCTGAGAAGAAGCGCCGCAAGAAACTCAACAGTTAGTCATTTTTTTAATAAAAATATAACAATGTCACTACTTATTCTAGCATTATATAAAACTTGTAAAAATAATATTAAATATCTGCGTAGTTTAAACTTATAACACCCCTCTCTTTTTGCGTCGGGGGTCAAAAAGTCGAGTCAATCGAGTCCAAATTCGACGGAACTGCTATTAGCCGTTGAGGAGTTCCTATGAACTTCCGTCTGCATCATACCACTGACGCTCCAAACATTACAAGTCAAATAAAAACCTGTTAAATATGCTCACACTCTCGCGAAGTCCACCTGCACGGAATGGTCAATGACCAGGTCAGCTGGACAGATGGGGTTGATCTTATCAGGGTTACCGCCAAGGTCTTTCACGGCGTCTCGCATGGCAGCGAAATCCACCACCGCTGGCACCCCTGTCAGATCCTGGAACATACATGTTTTGATGTAAGGGAGAAAAGAGCAGAAAAATATTTATTAGCGACATTGTATACTGCGTGTTTTTTTATTCGTCTAAAAAATTTTGGGGGTTAAATCAGTAAGTCATACTGATCAACTTTCACTATGGCACCAACACCGAAATCGCGAAAAAAAAATTGACCATCCCATACATTTTCGCTGGTCAGCTGACGATGTTTTGTATGGGAGGGTCAAATTTTTTTTTCGTGATTTCGGGCTTGGTCCCATAGTGAAAGTTGGTCAGTATGACTTACTGATTTAAGCCTCAAAATTTTTTAGACGAATAAAAAACACCCAGTATAGACAAAATTGTATGCAATCATTTCAATTTTGACTTGCCCAAATACTAACCACTAACGTACAGATCTTTAAAGTTTTTTGTAAATTTTTGCACGGAGACCATTACCATTACTAAACGTATTCATTATTTGCGGGAATCCCCGAAAATGCGTTTCGTTTTCAAGCATAGACAATGTGAGGGTTGCCATTCGTGTAAAAAAAAAATAACTATAGTTGATTTTATTTAAAATGTCGGAATCCACTTGAGAGCTTATCTTCCAATGAATGGCTTTGTTATCTATTGTGAAGCCCGACCGCTAATTAGCAGTGCAAAATGAAACGCACAAATAACAAAAGATCTCATATGAATAGCAACTTTACCGCTTAAAGAAGAAGGTTCAAATTGCAATGCAACGCATTCGAGATAGTACTGTTTGTACTGTTGTTTGTACTGTTACACAAACAAACTTCCTGGCTGCCGCTTTCAATTTGAAACAGTACTATCTCGAATGCGTTGCCATTGCAATTTGAACCTTCTTCTTTAAGCGGTAAAGTTGCTATTCATATGAAATCTTTTGTTATTTGTGCGTTTCATTTTGCACTGCTAATTAGCGGTCGGGCTTCACAATAGATAACAAAGCCATTCATTGGAAGATAAGTTCTCAAGTGGATTCCGACATTTTAAATAAAATCAACTATACCGATGACGTAATCATCATCTAGACTCCCCTACCCCCCATGTCATCCAAAATAAGCAAAACAAAGACCCACCCACCCCCCCTATAGTGCTTACGTAATACTTGAACGGCCCCTAAGAACTTACCTGAAGGATAACCCTAGCGGGTTTAAACGCGATCTCCACCCCTCCTTCAACTGCCTGGTTTTTTTCCCACTCCAACACATGCTGGACGTCCTTTTCTAACACTTGGAAGTTGTCACAATTACGGACGCAAGATTCGAGGAGCACCCTAACGCTGTACGGGAGGCGATCTGAAATAAAAATATAAGATATAAGATATTTATTCAGTACTAACGACCCGCCCTCGCTTCGCTCCGTATTGCACCCTGGTGCTATTGCATGCTCGCCTCGTGTACCGTGTCCTATATAAATATTTTTATCGTTGCCTAGTATCCATAGTGCCTTGTCACTTTAATCGCTGTGACATTAATATATGGCAATTAAACCATGACATTAAATAGACAAGATACTAAAGTGTACACATATTTATGACACTATATTGTCTAGGGGACAATATATAAATGTGCTATTTTTTTAATTTTTTTTCGTAATAATTCTGACATGTTTTCCTGCAGAACTACGCAGATATTTTATATTATTTTTATAGTTTTATATAATGCTAGAATAAGTAGTATCATTGTCATAAGTGAATATTCTATTAAACAAATGACTAACTGTTGAGTTTCTTGCGGCGCTTCTTCTCAGCAGTGGTCTCCTCTTGGGAAGCGCTGGTAGATTTTGACGTGTAAAAGTGCCCGTGTGGCCTACTTACTGAATAAATATCTTTTATCTTTTTTTTATCTTGACTGTACAAGCCTAGTATTTTGGGACTAGGTAAATTTTTATCAAATTATCCCGTTTATTTATTTAATTGTACACTCACCATATTTAGGCCCAAGCGCAGCCAGGTCGTAATACTTGTATGTTTTCCCATGAATCTCCACGGTGCGCAGGAGATTGTTGAAGGGGTTGTTGGTAGCTGAAAAAAAATAATTAAGATAACCTTAAAAGCAAGTTTATAAGCTATACAGTCAAGACCATACATATAATAATAATAATAATAATATAATAATCCAGCCTATATACGTCCCACTGCTGGGCACAGACCTCCACTCACAATGAGAGGGTTTGGGCTATAGTTCCCACGCGGGCCCAGTGCGGATTGGGAACTCCGCACACACCGTCAAATTGCTTTGCAGGTGTGCAGGTTTCCTCACGATGTTTTCCTTCACAGAAAAGCTCATGGTAAATTTACAAATTATATTTCGCACATAAATTCCGAAGAACCCTCTGCTTAAGAGTCGGCAGGTCAAACCATTAGGCTACCACGGTTGTAATAATAAATTTATTTATTGAAAACAAATCACATGGTTACAAACACAGGCATTATCAGGTGGATACCAAACTAGGCTGAGCCTGATTCTTGGGATCCACAGAGTCAGTTTACATATTTATAGAGATATCACAGATTGACAAGACATTCTGTGTACATTTTAGTACCTTGCCTATTTTGTCTTAGTTAAGTTGGTGAGTCCGCTGGGCTATCTAAGAGCTTTGAAAGTAGAGGATCCTAATTACTAATAGGGATGATGACTGGGTATAGAAAACGAAATTCTATTTAGTCCGTCAGTTAGATTATCAAAAAATATTGGACACGTATTTTTTTTTGTCAATCAAACAAAAAATGACAAAGATATAGCGCGTCAAAGTTCGGAAGTGTGCTCGAGACGTCACTTCTAAATTGTAGACGTGACGTGATGCGACATTCCAACTCTTATCTCCGTAATTTTTTGATTATGTGAAAATAAAAAAAAATACGTGTCCAATACTTTTTGATAATATACCTGATCGACAAAGAAAATAAATAGTCACAACCCCTATTGTTTCTGGGTTTTTATTTATTGAATTTTTCTTGTTTTGTCAGGCGTCTTCTACTTGCACTATTATATAGTGGTTAGCCTTATCAGTTTTTATATTCTTACGTAAACGTCGCTAAGCTAATGTCGCTATTGTATATGTGTGTAGGCACCAGAGGTCACGCACACAACATCATGTCATATACAGCCTTAGCCAAAAGTATATAGCACCCCACTTTTTCCTCTGTAACTTACAAATAATTTTCAATTTCAAAAATACACAAAGACATAAAATATAATAAGTGTTTTAACATGTACAGATATAATTTCGAAGTAGCTATTCGATAAAACTGAAGTTAGAAAAAGTCGGGTTTTACAATAAAATTATTAATTGTATTTTTTTCCACGGAATTTCCCTTAACGTCTATAAATATGACTAGTTTTTCCGATAGATATACAAGTTTGACTTTTATATGAAAAACGCATTGGCCCAAGGCTGTATTGACTAATTAATTTTGTTCACACTTCTTCGTTCATTCAACTTTGTTCCATGTATGTGTGCATATTGCATAATCATTCAACTCGTGCCGACCCCTATAGTAGTAACGTTGACAGTTTAAACAACATGGAGGTCATGGTTATATTAAAACTTGAACTTCAACACATAAAATATTTCTTATCACGCTCGAGGACATGATTAGCGAATGTTTATAATATAACCTAACCAACGCGTGTAAAAGTAAAAAAAAAAAAGCCGTGGTAGCCTAATGGTTTGACCTGCCGACTCTTAAGCAGAGGGTCGTGGGTTCCAACCCGGGCTCGCACCTCTAAGTTTTTCGGAATTTATGTGCGAAATATAATTTTTAAATTTACCATGAGCTTTTCGGTGAAGGAAAACATCGTGAGGAAACCTGCACACACCAGCAAAGCAATTTGACGGTGTGTGCGAAGTTCCCAATCCGCACTGGGCCCGCGTGGGAACTATAGCCCAAAACCTCTCGTTGTGAGTGGAGGCCTGTGCCCAGCAGTGGGACGTATATAGGCTGGATTACTCTATCGGATTACTAAATCGGGACTTCTACTTTCAGAGCTCATTTATTTATTTATTTAGTCATACATAACTCTTGAGTTTAGACCATACCGGTGCTCAAAATACGCTGTCTGCGCATACGCAGTGACGTGCCTTATGCGTCCCGTTTTTAACACATACCGTCTACAGGAGCGACCTCACCGCTGCTCAAAATGCGGCGACGCAGTGACGTGACGTATACGCCATGTTTCTGACGCATACCGTCCTCACCGGATCTCTCTCTCTCTCTCACTGCGATTCCGAATCGTCACCGTATTTTGAGCAGCGGTGTGGCCCTAACGGATTTGAATCAAACCAAGCGAGTGTTCTTAACACTCTCGATAAAGTCATCTTTCAAGGAAAAAACTAAATCAAAATCGGTACATCCGTTTAGAAGATACAATGCCATAGACAGATAGACAGATAGACCGATACACACGTCAAACTTATAACGCCCCTCTGATTTGCGTTGAGGGTTAAATAAAACCGGTCAAGTGCGAGTCGGACTCGCACACTGAGGGTTCCGTACACATTTGGCCAGTCAGTTAAGTGGTTGGTGAAACCCGACATAAAATACGAATTTTTAATCTTTTGTCAATCTTAAATGAAGTTCAAAATTTGAAATAATGGTCTGACACAAATTCATGCCAGCGGGAGACTAAGTACCAATTTAACCATGTGATGTCTCAAATGTTAATTGACTGTTAATTCGTAAATTTTGACAGCTGTTAACACTCTAATCGTCTGTTAAGTGGTTGGTGAGGACATGAAGTTGATCAAATTAAAAAAAAAATCTTATCAGTATTTGCTATGATGACAAGCAAGTAATCACAATGACAACTATGTTATGTAATTTTTGAATGATTTACAATGAAATGTTGATTTTTAACACTGACTTATCATGAACTCTTATATATATGTGCAAAAATGAATTTATTTGTCATCCTTTACCATTCAAATATAACACAGTTATTGTCAAATAATATTATATTAATATTTATATTATATGTCTTCAACTGTCACACCACTGTCAAAACCTATTGGCATATGAATGGTGTTTTTTTTTATTTATTTGGATGGTAGGCCGCCTAACATGAGAGGTCTTTTGTAAATTCTTCGCTTTACTCATTTTTTTTTATTTTATTGACACTGTTTCATATATTTGTCGGGGAGGCGGGAAGTGTCAGGAATCTTCAGGGTATGGCCCGACATCTTCGGCTCTGGTTGAGGGTCGAAGCAAAGAGAACACAAAATAAAAGAAGGTAGGTTTATTTCCTTGATGGACATTAAACTCAATACATTTAATCTTCATTGACTTTAATTAACAGTAACACGTCAAGCTTAACGCAATAACAGTGTAGTCCTACCAGCCCCACAACCATCCCATGGTTCTTCCTGCCTCGCGGCATAACAGACCGAATCTCGGGAGATGCGCGCAATACTTGCTTTGGCTCTTTCTCACGTGCACTTTCTTCACTCCCTACAAACGTAACTTGAAACAAAGAGCAGTTCCGTCCGGAGGTGTTCACTGGATGCGATCTCAAACAGAAGTGTTTACTGGATGGTTTCCCACGTAGAAGTGTGTTCGTTGCCCTGGCCGGAGCGACCGCCAATACTCTGTCAAGCGCGCCAAAAGGCTGTAGAAGGCGCTGGTGTCGCCTTCCGGTGGAACAATTGTTCCGTTGAGCTCCTATACTAATGTTGATTTCGGACATATTTTTATTATCAGCAATATTTCATGCAAGTTGATCACTTGGTTACCATCCGTACTAATTCATACTAATGTATCAGAAAGAAAGAAATAAATAAAAGAACAGAACACAAATTGGCAAACTAAACATAAAAAAAAAGCTGCACTATTGCCAGATGTCGCAAATGGTCCCAGCTCAGCATGATACTGGTTTTGAGGCCAGAGCTGGTCTTAGGCGGGAACCGTTATCACCGTTTGTTTCAGGTACCTCGGGATACCTCTAACCCCAAAAAATTGGACAAGGTGCTGAAGGAACACCAATAAATGACTTCTATGTGGACAATGTCACAGGCAATGGCTATTAAAAGTATAAATAGTTATTGATTACTAGTGCAATTAACATAATTTTCATGTAAAAACCAGCCAACTTAGGCAAGTTTCTTAAAAATAAGTCAATGAGTTAAGTAATCAATGCTAGTACACTGATAAACTAGTATGGCTGTATGTACTATTGCATAAACCTATCATGAACTTAATAGTCCATTGAAATTTGTAAACATACGCTTATATTAGTGTTTAACGCAACATTAACCTCTAAAAACATGCTAATAGAGTCTACTTGTATACTAATTAGTAGTAAAACAAGTGAACTTCAATTATGACTTCGAACCTTTTAGTATGTCGATGATAGTTTGAAAAAATCCGCATATTTATGAGATTAAAGGTTAAGTGGCACTTTAAGTTTTCAGCTGAAACCATGTGAAAAATATGACTTAAAAAATAAACTTTTTTTTCCGGAAACTATTTCACCGTGTTTTGTCACGTAGTTTACAACACGTAAGATTTAAGCACTTTTTTTAAATAAGGAATCTAGATAAATACGTACCCGCCATGGTGCGCGGACGGAAAGTCACGTAGAACTAGTGATTGACGCAAATGATGTTTGTAAAGGCACAAAATAAAGTTGAGAATGTTAGTATGTCCTCGACGAAATTATCAGTAGAGTAAGGTAATCAGAATGACATTTGACACCGCACGGCATGACAGTGACAGTTTACATACTTCGTATTATCAATAAGAAGTTGCTAGTTAAAAAAATACTCGAGTAATTTACAAAACATGGAAATATTTAATAATAGGAACGAGCTATCTAAAACAAACGGATAGCAAATTGCAGAAATTGGTGGAAAGGGAGAACTGGAAGAAGAGAAGGACAGGGCCTTCACTTTCATATCTTTCTTTAATCACTCATTGACCGAGTATATACAATACTTACTGACACCATTAATATTATATTATTTCTTGGTATTATACTTATACTGTGATAATATTAGTTAGATTATCTTCTTGAGTTAGATTATTTTTTTGAGTTGGCCTATTTGTGCTAATGCAATAAAGTTAACCGCCATAATTTTCATTTTCATTTTCAAGGCTTCGTATCTAGCTTGATTAGCTTAGCAAAAAAAAGTTTGATACTGAGGTGGACGTGGAACTACAATGGTATAAGTCAACGCACGTAAAAATAACTTTGTGAAGTTGGCTGCAAAGCCCTCCCGCCACCCCCTCTTAATTCCGGTGATACCAATATTTTGCTACTACGCAGCGAATGCAGCAACTTCAAAAATTCTTTTTACGTGCGTAACTTATACCTGTGGGCCCTGGCAACTACCACACTAAGCAGCAATTATGAGGTGGAAATTGGATTTTCTGCTAATTATATTTGGAACAGCGCCCTCACTTTTCTAAAATCTTTTATTAGCCATAATATTCTGTATCTTAATACTACGAAGGTCAAGGTTGATCAAGACCATAGAATAAGTAATCAAGACATTAAAGACTGGCAACATTTCTCGCATGTCAAGTCAAGCGTCAAAACGAACGAATTAAAAATTTCCGTTGTACGTTGTATTGTAGGTGTATTTTGTATTGTTGTAGTTATTTTTGTTTTTTAGCATTACGTGTAAAATGGCAACGTTTGATTTGAAAGCGTTTTATTCAGCTTTAAGTGAAACAAACAAGACACAAAGTGGTGTTGATTTTACGGGAAAATCGCTTAAATTGGATACGGAGGCAGATGGTAAGCGTAACCATATTTTTTTTCTTCGCAAAATTCTTTTGTATTGTATTGTACGTGACCATGCTGGTATTAATTGTTACTTGGAAATGCGAATATTGTTTAGATTATAACCTCTTACTGGAATCACGTGTACATTTATTGTTTATTTAGTTTTTGCGTAAAGTTTACAAAACCTTTCTTTAAAACCATTGCAGTGTTCATAAAGTAAAATTTTAATTAAGGATATTTTGGTATGACCCCATTTTGTTATCTTGTGTAATGTTCATAATAGTACTTATTTATAGAGCACTAGCTTTTGCCCCTGACTCAGCGCAGAAGTTCTTTTTAGGGTTCCGTACCTCAAAAGGAAAAAAGGAACCCTTATAGGATCACTTTGTTGTCCGTCTGTCTGTCTGTCTGTCTGTCTGTGTGTTTGCTATTATCTTGGGAACCTTTTATTCCAAAATAAAAAGTATCCAGGTTGGCTTTAGTATCCTGCTAGGGATAACCTATAAAAATTGAAAAATTGCATTTAAAATGGGGTTTCGTCACTTCCCTGTAAATAGGAGGGCCAGAAAGTAGTTAAGTAATATTTTCATTTTTAGTGTGCTGGATGAAGACGAAGTGCAAAATAAGCCTAACTTTCACATATACATATACAATATGTTACAAAATAACTCGTAAAAAATTAAAGCCTAAAATAATGCAGCCTTAGTAATTTGTCATCTCATAAAGTCATGCTAAGGTTTGTCATACATTGTCAATGGACTCTTTACAAGGGACCATTTAACCCCCTTTCTGCTTTACAGGTATTTTTGTAACACCCTGTATAATATTAAGTAAGGATAAGGAATATAGTTAGTGCATATAAGTTAGCAGTTCTAAAACTTAGACACTTATTATTAATATGCAAAGGAAAATGCGTTAAACAAGCTCTATGGGAACAAAGTCGCGGGCAAAGTCTTACAGGATGTAGCTTAGGGAAAAGGATTCAATTCAACCATTTCACACTTGTAGAATTTGACATAATATTGACAGCAATAGAATTCAAATTTAAATATCTACATTTACTTTGTGGGTTGGATCCTTTTCCCTAAGCAACATCCAACATATCTAATTTATTTATGTTATAATTTTGTGTGAAAACATACTCCATCATTATCCTGTGTTAGCAACACAGTCAGCCATATTAATCTACTCATCTTAACTGAGATGTCGGTCTCAAGATGCGTCAAAAATGACAGTTATGTACAGGAATATGTTTACTTTAACACTTTGACTGCCAGGAATTCGCTAGGCAGGTTCTGTGTTCATAGACAGTTTTCGCTGCAAAGTGGAGAAATGCTGGAATCAGCTACAAGCGTAGAGTGTAGCGCTACGTGGCAGTCAAAGTGTTAACATGACTTGAGACGAGAGTCTCAGTCTAGATGAATTTATTAACTACTGTGACTGTGCCAAGTGGGCCATGGCCGTCTTCACCTTGACTGGGAAAAATTCGCTGAAAATCGTACACGTTGTGCGCAAGTGGTGAAAAAAAAAAGAAGCGCAGTGGATGGTCGCGAGACAGAGGCGACATCGAGGCGACTGCACCACCTGCACCACCTGCACCCACGGCCAACTTCCCATGTCAGGCTTGTGGCAGGGTATGCCACTCTCGCATCGGGTTATTTACTCATCAAAAGCATTGTCTTACAGACACTAAAGCATAAATTGTCTGTAAAAAAAAGAATGCAGTTGTACGATTAATGCAACAATCCGATTTACCATCAGGTTTATTTGCCTTCTCCTTGTCATCTAAAGGCTAAACTTGGTTTTTATATTTCAGCCAAAGATATAATATCAGCGATATCAGCATGCCCCGACCTCCACTATCTCACTCTAACCGGCAACACGCTCGGAGTGCCGGCGGCGGAGGCCATCGCCAAAGCGCTGGAGTCCCACCCGGAGCTGAAGGTGGCGCAGTGGTCGGACATGTTCACAGGGAGGATGAAGACCGAGATACCGCCCGCTCTGGTGAGTCGCTGAGGAACAAGGTCACGCTGTGGCACGTTGCGTCACTTTGTGACATGCTGTGGCACGTTGCGTCACTCTGTGACATGCTGTGGCACGTTGCGTCACTCTGTGACATGCTGTGGCACGTTGCGTCACTCTGTGACATGCTGTGGCACGTTGCGTCACTCTGTGACATGCTGTGGCACGCTGCGACATTACTAAATTTACGAAATTTGTATGAACACGTCAGCAATGGTTTTGAAATACTAAACTTTTTTAAACTACAATATGTACAAACATTTGTTATATACCATTTTGAACCTTATTTAATCAGCTAACGAATTGAATAATAGCAATGCAATTGGTCAACTAGTTCCTCATTGGTTGTCAATTTTGGTGAATCACATAAGCTATGTCTACACCTGTGCGCTTTCATGTTCAACTTGCGTCAAGCGCATGCAATACGAGGGTGACACTGAATCTTCAATAAAATCCAATGTTTTGACTTTATCTTCCGCCATTTTATTTGCAAAATGTTGCACGTCAACCCAACGGTGACGGATCAGCGTGCGCTACGGGTATGCGCTGCTATCAAACCAGTTTGAGCGCATGCGTTATTGCACGCTGTGGTTGCAGAGGAATGCGTCAGAGGAAAGCGCAAGATGAACGTGAAAGCGCACAGGTGTAGACATAGCTATTTGTAGGTAATCATATTAAATTAAATTTTAAAATTCATTTATTTCTGACCTCAGCTTGATCCATATTGATTTGTTAGTATCACACTACTTAATAACTATTTGTTAGAAAAACTTATACTAGCTAAAATAATACATAAGAAGGCCATTCATTTGGTCCTTCCTGTGACGATTTCGACACAGAACTTTATGAAGGGGCAGTCGAGTCGTTCTGCCAACACCTTCAGGAGACTGTTGCCACTGCACCGCATTCGCTTTAATAGAGAGGCGACTCTCTTCCTCCTGATTGCGTAGAAGTCGTCGGTATATTTCTCGGCGAACATACCGGACGCACTACAGCACCTTGGCAGTTTCATCAGCATCCTGAAGATGTTGTTGTACTGAACCCTCAGCGTGTTATAGACACGCTGAGTATACGTCACCCACAGACTGCTTGTGTAAAACGATTGGCAGTAGGCTATATGAGAATTATGAGTTGTTAGTACAAATATGATATATTATTTGCCGGTACTGTATATCCTGATTTATTTGTTTTAGAAAGCCCTAGGGGACGGCATGATCGCTGCCGGCGCGAGGCTCAAAGTGCTAGATTTGAGCGACAACGCATTTGGACCGATCGGAGTTGAAGGTCTGGCCAAATTGCTTCAGAGCGATGTGTGTTCTGAATTGGAGGTGAGTACTGCCACTGAATCTAATACATCGAGAAACATTTGAATATGTATTTGAACTCACGACTGCACTAACGATTTCGATGACGATTGCGACACGGGGGTTTACGGGGGCGAAAATTCGATCTAGCTACGTCTCATATCTGGGATAATTAGTTTTTTTATTCGTGCAAATCGTGGTTAACGGTGTTGATCAAATTTGTAAATTCGTCATGCTTGAACAGTGTTGTTGTATCTCATGAAGTGATTGTTTGTAACATATAAAAGAAAAAAATGGTTACCGTGAGTCAACATTAGGAGATAGACATATGCCATCGCGGACTTTTCTCTAGGCTAGCGTAAGCCATGTAAGCGCCACAAAAATTGTTTTTTTGAGGGCTTGATTGGTAAACATTGCATTTTTCTCAAACATGCTCAGAAAGGATGGCATTTCTTTTGAAAAACGAAGACGCGAAGGGCCTCATTTTCTTCCTAGGAGTAAAATAAACGTATGAAAATCCATTTTTGTCCGCTGAGATATTTTTTTTTAAGTGCTGTCAAATGCATACAGAATAGAAAGGACCAAGAAATAAATCTCATACAGCCAAGGCAACTGCTCGTTTTCGTAGCACAGTGCGTGTGTTTTCTTCTTTTTAAATTTCTTTAAAATTGTCTATGGTTAGAAAAAAAAATTAAAAACAAAAACTTATTGAAATTTAAACATAGAACTTACTGCTATTGTGTAAAAGCTACAAACATCAAGTCCTCAGCACTTCACGGTATTAAATTTGAATTCTATTGCTGTCAATATTATGTCAAATTCTACAAGTGTGAAATGGTTGAATTGGATCCTTTTCCCTAAGTTACGTCCATTTGTCTACCACAAGCCCTGAAATATCAACATCTCAAATTCAACAGACAAACATAAATGTTCCTGGAAAACCCATAACAATTTCGTTTACAAATTGTCCTAATATGATTAACATCACTTTTAATATTAATTTTACTTTTTACAAATATATTTGTATCATTTCCTCACATGTTTGAGAAAAGCATTATATATGCCTCGGCGGAAACGGGGGGATTGCCTGACTCGTATTTTAGCAGGCCTCGCTATTGCTCGGCCTGCTAACCACCTCGTCAGGCAATCCCTTACTTTCCGCGCCTAGGCAATAATGTACTATTCTCTACTATATTCAGACTTATGTATGTAATGTACGTATAAACCTCGCGAATCACGTTTCTATTGGTGAAAACCGCATGAAAATCCGTTCAATACTTTTCGAGTTTATCGCGAACAAACAGACAGACAGACGCGGCGCGGGGACTTTGTTTTATTATATGTGGTGATATGATAATTATATTTCAGGAGCTCCGTCTAAATAACAACGGCCTCGGTATAGCGGGCGCAAACATCCTAGCCAAGGCTCTGTCGACGCGGCCGCCGCGCCTGCGCGTGTTCGTGGCCGGGCGGAACAGGCTGGAGAGCGCCGGGGCCACTGCCCTCGCTGAAGTGTTCAAGGTACGACACACTGCGTCACGCTGTGACATGCTGCGTCACGCTGTGACATGCTGCGGTCACGTTGTGACATGCTGCGGTCACGCTGTGACATGCTGCGGTAACGCTGTGACTACGGACTTAAATACGGAACCCTCGGTGCGCGAGTCCGACTCGCACTTGACCGGTTATTTTTTTCTTTTACACGTGCTATACAATATTTAATTGTTTCAGAAAATGGGCTCCCTCGAGGAAGTGGCGATGCCGCAGAACGGTATATACCACCCCGGCATCTCTGCGCTGTCGGCCTCCTTCCGGCACAACCCGCGGCTCGGCTGCCTCAACCTGAACGACAACACCATCGGGCCCCGGGGCGCCGTCGCGCTCGCGGACGTGCTGCCGAGGTCATTATATTTTATGTCACTCATTTCTGGCAAAAGACACATCATGTCATTTATAATCAGGTTATGACAGTGATCCGATGTCACTCATATCAGATCATGACATGATGCAATGTCACGTATATCAGGGGATGATAGTGACACAATGTCACCCATATCAGAAGATGGCAGTGACATAATGTCACCCATATCAGAAGATAATGTCACTTATATCAGGTCATGACATGGTACAATGTCACGTATATCAGGGGATGATAGTGACACAATGTCACCCATATCAGAAGATGGCAGTGACATAATGTCATTTATATCAGGTATGATTGTGGCGGAACGTCACGTACTTATATCAGAAGATGGCAGTGACATAATTCTACTTATTAATCTTTTCAACACCATTGACGGAAATATCCGTCATGGTTGACAACGCAAATTAAACCTGAGTATGTATGAATTAAGTTCAATTAATTGATAGTTCATTGCCGTGGTAGCCTAATGGTTTGACCTGCCGACTCTTAAGCAGAGGGTCGTGGGTTCGAACCCGGGCTCGCGCCTCTAAGTTTTTCGGTATTTATGTGCGAAATATAATAATTTGTAAATGTACCATGAGCTTTTCGGTGAAGGAAAACATCGTGAGGAAACCTGCACACACCTGCAAAGCAATTTGACGGTGTGTGCGAAGTTCCCAATCCGCACTGGGCCCGCGTGGGAACTATAGCCCAAACCCTCTCATTGTGAGTGGAGGTCTGTGCCCAGCAGTGGGACGTATATAGGCTGGATTATTATTATTATTATGTATGAATTAAGGTTGACATTAGCTCTAGTTTTTATTTGACATGGCGTTGACAAGGTTAATTGAGAAACATTTATAATATACGTTCACATTCTCGAAAACGGCTCTAACGATTTCGATGAAATTTGCAATATACGGGTTTACGGGGGCGAAAAATCGATCTAGCTAAGTCTAGCGATATATTGGAAAAGTCGTTTTCCCAGTATTTTCACGCAAAAAAAAAATCGGTCCAATAGTTTAGGAGTTAGAGTGGGTCGTCCGATTTTGGGTCACATACATTCAAAACAAAATCATTACCCTTTATTTGCTCAGTCAGATAAAATAATGTTACATTTTTTCTCCCGTTGCAGCTTGAAAAACCTGAAAGCCATCAACTTCGGCGACTGTTTACTGAAAAGTAAAGGCGCTAGGACGTTAGCGAAGGCGTTTAAAGACAACTCGTCATTAATAGAGGTTAGAATTAAAGATATGATAAAGATATTTATTCAGTAAGTAGGCCGCACGGGCACTTTTACACGTCAAAATCTACCAGCGCTTCCCAAGAGGAGACCACTGCTGAGAAGAAGCGCCGCAAGAAACTCAACAGTTAGTCATTTGTTTAATAGAATATTCACTTATGACAATGATACTACTTATTCTTATCCACATGTCTTCCTACATAAACCGTGTCCCCTAAAAAGTACGTAAAAATACGTATTAATTTGTATACAGGGTGTTTTTTTTATTCGTCTTAAACATTTTGGGGGTTAAATCAGTAAGTCATACTGACCAACTTTCACTATGAGACCAACCCCGAAATCGCGAAAAAAAATTTGACCCTCCCATATAAAACATCGTCAGCTGACTAGCCAAAATGTATGGGATGGTAAAATTTTTTTTCGCGATTTCGGGTTTGGTCCCATAGTGAAAGTTGATCAGTATGACTTACTGATTTAACCCCCAAAATGTTTAAGACGAATAAAAAAACACCCTGTACATCACTATATTACACGACCAGCCTTTTTCCAATCTCTGAACAAAACCTTTCCTTTTTTTTTTGCAAAAAAATCATCTGCATAGGCTACTGTTTGTTACATTAATGATTTTTTATTTAAACAAAAAAAAATCATGCATATTCCCTCTTTACCATCATATCATTAAAAAAATATATCTTCAGTGTCTAGATGTCAGCCACAACGAAATAAACAGCGAAGCTTGTCGCGAACTCGTGGACGCCATCACAGTGCTCCCGGACAGCTCCGGCCGGCTGGCCCGCGTCGTGCTTGCCGGGAACAGGCTGGGCTCCGACGAGAACAAACAGCGCATGCGCGACAAACTGGGCGCCGCGGGCGAGCTCGACGACGACGACGAGGACGACGAGCACGAGGAAGGTCGGTGGCTTACGACTAGCTAACTAGCCATTTAGTAGCTAGCAACTAGCTAGCTAATTAGCTTACTAACTAGCTAGCTATCCGACGACGAGGAGGATTACGAGAAAGGTTGACGGCTTATTGATGGTGGAATTATTATCTAGCTAACCAACTAATTAGCTGGCTAGCCATTTAGCTAGCTGACCAATTAATTAGCTGGCTTGTCATTTAGCTAGATAACCAACTAATTAGCTGGCTAGCCATTTAGCTAGATAACCTACTAATTATCTGGCTAGCCATTTAGCTAGATCACCATCTAATTGGTTGGCTAGCCATTTAGCTACTTAACCAACTAATTAGCTGGCTAGCCATTTAGCTGGATCATCAACTAATTAGCTGGCTAGCCATTTAACTAGCTAAGCAACTAGCTATCTAGTTACTAACTAGTTATAAAGGTTATTCTAGAAAAGTAACTTAAGTAAACAATTATGGTGAACAGTGATCATGATACACTTAAGTGATAATGATGATGGTGATCATAGGGATGATGACTGGGTGAAGAAAACTAAATTCTATTTAGTCTGTCAGTTAGATTATCCAAAAATATGGGACACGTATTTTTTTCTTTTGTCAATCAAACGAAAAATGACAGATAAAGCGCGTCAAAGTTCGGTAGTGGTGGCTCGTGACGTCACTTCAGTGTAAAAATTGTACGAAAATTGCACCAGGACGTGATGTCATGCGACATTTCAACTCGATATATCTCCGTAATTTTTTGATTATGTCAAAAAAGAAAAAAATACGTGTCCGTGTTGATAATCTGCCTGATCGACAAAGAAAAGAAATGGTCATCAACCATATTGTAATAAGTTATTTGTTACAGAATCCGAGTCCGAAGATGAGTCCGGCGGCGAGTCGCAGGAAGACGAGAACACCGAGGACAGCGCTACGGAGGACGCGCAGCACAGCGTCAACAACACTGGCGACAGCAGCAACATAACTCTGGACATCTCAGGTGAGACAATAGCGAACATGCATTTTTATTAGCCTCAAGATATACTTTTTCCGGTGATACTGTTTCTACTCAAAGCTGAAATAATATTGATTGTCCTCAACTGCTGGGTCTAATACGCTTTCGTTAGAGGCCGACTCTAGATTGTCTCTGAATTTAAAAAAAAACTACGGTTGCCGCCATTTTTGACGTTGTAATAATTGATCAATGCCGGCTATGCCGGCCGTGACATGCGGTTCCTGAACACATCATAGAGAGCTTATAATATGTATGTAATTGTAGATAAAATAGTGTATGTAACTGTACACAATTGGGATAGGATAAAACCTGTCCTATCCCGCAGGTGAAAAAAACTCGACGATCTAGTCTCTTCAGATTATGATAAAGTACAAAAAAATAAGCAAAAAAAATATACAAAAAGTTGTAAAATTTTTTGACCTACATGTGCGTCAGCGGGAGATGAGCACTCGTGTGATGCTATTATGAAACTCGCCGGTCGGCTCGTTTCATAAACACACACTCGTATTTGAATGCCTCTCATTATGCACCAGTCACATAAACTACTATTTCGATTAGCTATAAAAATAACCAAGATATAAGCCATTGAAGATTTGTTTCTCTTTTTTTTAGCAAAATTGAATTTAGTGCACGCTGACGTCACAGTTCATGTCGGATTTCTCTGTCTAATTAGTAGTTTTTAAATGCTTATATTATCCGTATTTTTAGGACGATTTTAATTTTAATTTTAGTTTTTGGTATTTTCATATTTTGTTAAGAAATTAGTTCAAAAATATAAATTATTCCAATTATATATTGCAGTCTATTTAATAAATAAATAAATATCAGGGACAATCTCACACAAATTGACCTAGTCCCAAACTAAGCTCTAGGCTTGTACTATCGGTACTAGGCAACGATATACATACTTATATAGAGAAATACATCCCTACTATCCCTAAAAATATTATTAATGCAAAAGTAACTCTGTCTGTCTGTCTGTAACCTTTTCATGCTTAAACCGCTGAACCGGTTTAGATGAAATTTGGTATGGAGATAGTTTGAGTATAAATCTTGTGTAAGTTTTTGAATTTAATATAAAAACATATGTTTTCAGGCACAGAAGAAGTGACAAACGACGTAGAACGATTTCTCAAAGAACCAACGATACCAAATCTAGACAGACTCGGGCCGCTGGCAGCGGACATTATAGAGGCAAACATAGCGGTGAGTTAAATTAATTGATAAAAAGAAAAATGTAGGGTTAGGTGTAGTTAAGTAATTACTTATGGAAAACAAAAACTTAGAGCTTTCTTTCTTTCTAGCAACAAACTGCTATGCAGTTTGGCAGATAACTATATTATTCTATGTAAAATGGATGTATTTAAAAAAAATATATAAATAAAAAACATAATAACTAGCGACCCGCCCTCGCTTCGCTCCGGGTGCTATTATATACATAAACCTTCCGTGAAAAATTATTTAACTGATTGTGAAAACTGCATCCGTTGCGTGGTTTGGGAGGAGTTAGCGGACATACAGACGGACATACATATATATTATGTTCAGATGGGAACAAACAGATTTTGTTAACAATATAACACAAATCATTCATGTTTTTCTGATACGCTATGGTTTATTTAAATATATTGATTACTCTCCGTCCGAGTAGAAGTCGTTTATCATGGATCCCTCGGGAACTATAAAATTTTCCTGGATAAAAAATACTTATCCTATATGTTAATCCAGGTGGATTTTATCCAAATCGGTTAAGCCGTTTCGTTCGCTATAGCAAAAGTGTCGTGTCGGACACTTTTTTCGGCCTAGCTCTCATTCGCCAAGCGTCTGGAGTACAACGCGCAATTTTTTTTTTTTTTTTTACGTAATTTACTATTTTTCCAGTCCATCAAAGATCCGGAGGAAGTTCTTACCCAGTACGTGAACAGCACTCTCTCAGTGGCGGGTCTCTCGCTGTCCAGCACGCACGCGCGGGACACGGCGCAGACGCTGCTCGCACGGACACTAGTGCGCGCCGGGAGCTCCGCGCAGAGCTGGCCGCTGGCAGAGAGGTTACTCCGGGGGCTCGCGCTCATCAAGGTAACTTATAATGCTTTTTTTTCCAGTAAATTATAAATAAATAAATAAATCAGGGGACAATCTCACACAAATTGACCTAGTCCCTAAGACGATATACATACTTATATAGAGAAATTCATACTTAAATATATAGAAAACATCCATGACTCAGGGACAAATACTCGCGCTCATCACACAAATATTTGCACATACCGGGATTCGAACCCGGGACCGCTAGCTTCGTAGGCAGGGCACCAACTAGGCTAACCGCGTCGTCAAACACACAAATCATGTTACACTTTTATACTAAATACTAGCGACCCGCCCTCGCTTCGCTCCGGTTTCTATTATATATATAAACCTTGCCTACCGAATCCCGGTATGGGCAAATATTTGATGAGCGCAATTTGTTCTCGAGTCATGGATGTTTTCTATATATTTATGTATGTATTTCTCTATATAAATGTAAAAGTGAGTCAATAATAGCATCTTAGTAGAACGCGAATATGTTGATTACAATCAAAGGTATTTTTAAATGTTTAATACGGAATAGTACTCCTTGAAATTTGCTACAAGTCCGCCTATCAAATAGTTTACCTGTCATTTAGGTTCACTTTTGCACAGAGGAAAATAGCCGAACAAACCGGTTCATTATTATGGTTATTAGTTCACTATTGCAGCGGACTAAAATTCTGCAATAACTACAAAACTACGTCAAATGATTCAAGTAGTTGATACCTCATTATAATAAGCTTTAAACACATAATTTTTATATATTTTTGTAATCGTCTTTTAAAACCCTTTATTTTGATACCCCACTTGATAGGTTTGTAATTTTTTTTTTATTTCGGCCCCGCAATATGGAGTATATAGTCCGCTATTTTGTTTTCTTTATAACGTCACATAGCCTATGTTACTTGGGATAACGTAAGGATTCTAACGATACCTCACACATCTAAGTCGGTCAAGGGATTTAGAAGTTATAGTGGAATAAAGAAACTCACATACATACATACGAACATGAACCCTGAAAACATTACACTCCTTTTTTGGGGCAGTCGTGTAAAAAGGATGGAATTCTCTATATTAAATAGTTTCCTTATTTGGGGTTGCCATAAAGAAAACTAAAATTATTAAAAAAAAAAAAAAAGTAAAATTTTACAGTTTTTGGTTCAAGATTACCAATAAATTATAAATGACAAGTAGATCATTTGTTAGGCAGTTTTGTAGCGAATTTCAAGGAGCACTATTCTCTAGCATGTAAAATACCTTTGATTGTCATATATTTATTAACATTCTACTAAGGTAATTATTGACTCAGTTTTGCACTTAACTGCATGTATATTGTTTATTTATTTATCTTCAAAGAAACCAGTAACGTTTATTGTAAAAGAGTGGAATGCTCTTCCGGCGTCTGTATTTCCGAGTGCATACAATCTGAACCTGTTCAAAGCTAGGGTGAATAGGCTTCTGGGTGAGCTCGCTACATCGTAGACTGAATCTTCGTCCTCCAAGGGCAAGAGTTAGTCAAGAGCAAACCCATTATCAATAAAAAAAAATGTATTAAATGTGTATGTGTTAACAGTCGGAGGAGAAAGCACCGATCCGCTGGTACCTGCCGGGCTGCTACGCCGCGCTGGCGGCCGCGCTGCCGGCGCCGGGCTTCCCGCCCGCGCTGCGCAGCACCCTGCGCTTCTTCATCGGCGCCAAGCTGCCGGCGCTGCCCGCCGACCTGCGCGCGGCGCTGGAGAAGCACCCCGCGCTCGTACACGACTAATATACCTCTAGCATCATATCACACTTTTGTTTCACCCTTTCACTGTGTATTTATTTATTTTTATAAAGCCACACGTTGGTGTAACAGGGTGGCCGCTTTTTACAACATTTGAATTTCCCTGACTTTTCCCGGTTTTCCAGGCACTTTTTCGGTATTTTCCCTGATCATCCAAGCAAAAATAAAAAAAATGTTACATAATTTTTTATATTCAATATAAAAAAAACACCGCACAGAAAGTATGGATTTTTTTCTACATAAATTTTTCTATGGAAACGAAATCTAGACATTTTTTACATAATTTTATTTTATAATATTTTTTTTATATAGGATTTTGATGCCCTTCGAGGATTTTTACATTTTAATCAAGACTCGTAACATACCTATATTTTTTTATTAAAATGCACCGATGTTTTTAATTTAGTACATTTATTTAAATTAATTTATAGTTTTTCGTAGTTTAGAATTAGTAGATGTTACAACGATAACTCATTTCATAGTTGTTATTACACCGAATTTTTTATTTTTGCCATATGGGAGGAACCACGTTGCAGTGAACAAATGTATTTTTTAAATAAAGTGTACTTAGATTAAATTTAGTAAGTAATGTATTTTTCCCTGACCTTTAGAAAAAATCCCTGACATTTCCCTGATTTTTCCCTGACCAGCGAATTTCCCTGACTTTTCCCGGTTTTCCAGAAAGTGGCCACCCTGTGTAACATAAACAAATTATACACCAAACATAATATAGAAGCTAAAGTTGAATCTGGATATGTCTGTGTAGCGACTAGCTAGCCAACTAACGCGACTAAGTACGAGCAGCGCCACCAGCGACAAACAGCGTAACTAAAATTGTATTGCTTCTGCAAACGGTAAAGATTTCCCTAGCTTAGTCCTGGTGCGATCGTGCGAACGTGTATGTTTAGGATCCTGATCAAGTTTTGAGTATCTTTTTGTATTTTTTTTTTCCTTTTTTTTGAAACTTTGTATTTTCGACCTCACATACGAAGGATTAGTAGTAACGAAAGTTCGTTACTCAACCACGCCAGAACGGCTGAACGGATCTGGATGAAATTGGGCACAGAGATAGATTATAGTCTGGAATAGCACATGGCTACTTTTTATCCTGAAAAATTGACAGTTCCCGAGGGAACGGCGATAAACGACCACTTAGCTAAGAACACTCGATTAAGTCACCTTTTAACGAAAAAAACTAAATCAAAATCAGTCCATTCGTTTAGGAGCTATGATGCCGCAGACAGATACACGCGTCAAACCCCTCTTTTATTGCGTCGGTTAAATGAAACAAAGTAATGTGAACATGTTATATTCATCGCTTCCTCGTGCGGCGGATATTCAAATGAACGCTTTGAACATGTTGCTTCAGGTTGGAAGTGTCTGTGAAGGCCTTCTCGCAGATATGGCACTTGTGACGTCGCACGCCGAGATGTGTCTGTAAAAATAAAATCCATACTATACGAGGGACATTGGGCACTGATGGCCGTTGGGGCGGAAAGGTTCTAGAGTGGCGGCCGCGGACCGGAAAGCGAAGTGTTGGCAGGCCTGCCACAAGGTGGACCGACGATCTGGTGAAGGTCGCGGGAAGCGGGATGCGAGTAGCACAACACCGGCCGTCGTGGAGATACTTGGGGAAGGCCTATGTCCAGCAGTGGACGTCTTTGATATGATGATGATACGAGAGGTGTGTGTTGTTATATTTTAATGGGAATATGCACACATTATATATTTGCAAACTTTCATTAACGGCATTCAATTGTATTATTTTACCCCTATAAAAATAATTTGGTTTTTGGAGATCAAATTTTGTACTTTCACGTGCCTTCACTAAGTCATCATCAGCTCGTGATTTTTATGTAGTTGTTTTTGAACATTATAGTTCTTTTCACATCGCTTGGGTACGGTGACAGCTGTCAATTCAGTACGAAATGTGTTTGAGGTTATATTTTGTACTGAGTTGACAGCTGTCACCGTACCCAAGCTATGTGAAAAGAACTATAGTGTATGAGTAGTAGTCGAAAGTTAGGGCTAAATAACATTGGGAGCGGTCATCAGTTCAGTTCTTTGGTCGGAGAGCAGCACCCTTGTGAATTAGAAGGCTCTGAAGCACGATTCCTGCCGCAAATTCGTATTTTTTTCCAACTTTTTTTTATATTTTTCCATAACTATAACTCTCATAGATTATTTGTGCTCAATTGCTAAAAGCTAATGTCACAGTATTTATTTGTAAGCCTCGAATAATCTTGAACAAGGCCGAATAAATCATCGTAAATTATGGTGACAGAGCTGGAGAGATAACTGCAAAGATAACTTGTTTATCCTGTAAATCATAACGATAAACCAAGGTTTCATTTTAAATAACAATATTTTCAATTAGTGCGTAAAAATGGAGGGGGAATAAAAAAGTATTTTTTATTATAACAATATAGGTATCAAATGAAAGCTAATAAATTTATAACACTGAGGCTACAATTTTAATAAAAACTAAAAAAAAGTATGAAATAAAAATAAATTAATGTAAAAAATTTAAAATCCCGACTGCTTTATGAAATATCAATTGAAAAGCACCACTTGGACCATTTGGTCCCGCCAGCGATACCTTTTCCATCAGGTGAGACTGAAGTCAAACGCAAACCCATATATGATACAAAAAAAAAAAATATTCTTTAGATTATGGCTTGTTCTTAGCTTTTCAGTTGATATTTTTAGCAGTCGGGATTTTAGGGGTGTAGACGATTTTTTTTCATATTTTTATTTTATAGATATATATACATCATATATATCTAAAAAAATATTAAAAAAATAATTCACTCGCATATTAATTTAAAATGCCTTAAAATTAATTTCGATTTAAAATTTCCCGCTAAAACGCTAACTTCTGTCATGGCGTCGCTATGACGTCACGATCCTCTAAACACTAGTATATCCTAAAGTACTCTGTGGGCTCACGCGAATCTTGTTTCTTGGCAAATCTCAAAATGTTGTTGGTTTAGAGGACCGTGACGTCACGCACTGTTTGCGGTCACGTGATAACGAGGATGAAATATTTCTTTTTGTATAATTAATTTAAAAGATATTATAAATATAATAGTCACGAAAGTGTGATTTTCGCTAATTGTATATTAAACACTACCGGAAAAAAAAATGTATTTGTGACGTTCTCAATATAAAGGGACCTTATGGAGGAAGGCAGTTACGCTCTTCTTGTTCTTGTAACTATACGAATACTACGGTAACAGTTCCAAAAACGGCGTAACCACCTGCCTCCATAAGGTCCCTTTATATTGAGAACGTCACATTTATTTTCGTTCAGTGTCTACACCCCTAATATTTGGCACCCTCCTGACACGGAGCCCTAAGATACTCACCAGCTTGTGTCGGAACAGTCCACTGAGCTTGCTGTAAGTCTTGCCGCACAACCGGCACAGGTTTCTGCCCGTCTGTTTCTTGGCGGTTGGTGGACGGAGGCCTTTATGTATTAACGCGTGCTGCTGCAGCAAGCCTGGCGACTGGAATAAATCAGTTCAGTTACCTGTTTGAAAATAATCAAGTAAAGCACGTAATAGCAGATTGTACAACAAGTGCATAAAACGCACCATTTTACGTGAGACGTTTATCCATCCAAGCGAGCTTGCGAGCGAGGATGGATATAAAGTCGAGCGTTAAATGGGTTTTATGGACGAGTTGTACACTCTACTTTTCACTTCGATTGCGAGGAAATGAAACAGCAACATGATAAAAATAATAATAAATGCGACGAAATAAAAATTATAAGTTTATTTCATGGAGCTTTATTGTGTACTTTGGCTGTTGGTATCCTTGCCTTGGTCTTAGAATACTAACGAAACGAAATAAAATAAAAGAGGTTATTCTATGAAGTTAAAGTCGTTCGTGTGGCTGTTGGACCGATTGCCTAGGTCTTCGACGAAGATTTTACTTTATGCACTAGAGCATAAGAGGCGACTTTTTGTCGCCTACGCACGACATAAAGACGAACTTTTAGAGCATGAGAAGTGAAAAAGTATTATATTGTGGACAGGGCTGCCATATATCAGACAACGCGGTTAGCCTAGTTGGTAGTGACCATGCCTACGAAGCTAGCGGTCCCGGGTTCGAATCCCGGTATAGGCAAATATTTGTGTGATGAGCGCGAGTATTTGTTCCTGAGTCCATCGGTTCTACGAGCAAACCTTACCTTAAATGTCTTTCCGCATTGTTCACACAAATAATGCCTCTGTATAGCAAATTGGTACGGTTTGTCCGGGTGCTCTCTCAAATGATGCTGGTACACTCCGTTAGGATGGGTGAATAATTCGTCACACTAAAAAAAAAACAAAAAAACTTTCTGTAAAAAAAATCATTTTTGAGACAAGCTTTTCTTGCCGACTGTACAATATTTAGCATAGTCATCATCTGCTTATCAAGACGAATCCAACGAGCCCAAACACGGCGGGGCTGTCTTGTTTCGTTGCGGAGTTCTGACCACCTTCAGACTGCATCAGACCAGCTCCAATGGTACCATATTATTGCATTGTCACCGAAGTTAGGTACACCAAATGTCAGTTCAATCGGACACTACACTGACGTACCCTTATAATTTTAACACCTAGTTTATTACAATCGGTCCAATGGGGATGGTGACTGGGCAAAGGAAACGAAATTCAATTTACTCCGTCAGTTAGATTATCAAAAAATATTGGACACAGTATTTTATAGTCAATCAAACAAAAAAAAGTTCGGGAGTGGGCTCGTGACGTCACTTCTGTGTAAAAATTGTATTGAGACGTGACGTCATGCGACATTTCAACTCGATATATCTGCGTAATTTTCTGATTATGTGAAAAAAGAAAAAATACGTGTCCAATACTTTTTGATAATTTATCTGATCGACATAGAAAAAAATTAGTTACCTCTATAGTTTAGGAGCTAGAGTGGAACTTCCGATTTTCAATCACATACATACATACAATGTCAACCACATTACCCTTCCTTTTGCTTCACGCAGTTGGGTAAAAAATTAAATATTACCTGGCAGAAACTTAAAAAAAAAAATAACTTATAGTAGTTTATGTGACTGGTGCATAATGCCTAATTATGTACAGTTACATACACTATTTTATCTACATACATATTATAAGCTCTCTATGATGTGTTCAGGAACCGCGTGTTACGACCGGCATAGCCGGCATTGATCAATTATTACAACGTCAAAAATGCTGGCAACCGTAGTTTTTTTTTTAATTCAGAGACAATCTAGAGTCGGCCTCTACTATCATATCGTTCGATATCAAATTATCAAGTAACATACGAGATTTGTCAAAATTGTATGCAATTGACATTTCATTTCGAATTAAATGTCATCTCGAGTGATATTAGAATTGAGGTCAAATAAAATTGTTTTGTTTTTCAAAGATGTTCGAAATTTGAAACTCATAACTTTATCAAATCTTATATCGTTATAAGAACATTATGTTACTGCTACAGATAAGAAAATTATCATAGTAAAATTGATTGTTGTAATGCTGGTCATTGCCAACGGATTCTGAACGCATTATAGAGGACTTATGATACGTGTGTAGATAAATAATTTAACTTACTTCGTCACATCTAATGCTTCTTTTAGGCACATCGCGCCTCACATGTTTCCGCTCTTTATAGTGTGTATGTTTCTCCAAAAGTTCTCTGTTGTCAAAACGTTCGCCACATTTGCGACATCCAAACCTAAAGAAAAAAAAAAAATTACTTCTCACGCTCGTAAAGTTGTTCTTTGTGTCGAGAGAAGGCTACAATGGGTTTTTATGCTCTTGTGCATAAAGTAATTTCTTTTAAGACTAAGGCAATTAGGCCTTACAGCCACATACACAATACACCTTCATTTAATTGATATATTTTTATGAGATTTAGGTTATATCATAATTTAATTACGACATATGTTGTAACACCCGTTTTTTTTGTTAAGCTTTTTCATATAGCAACACTACAGCTGGCGGGCCTCTGCACCAAAAACGAGGATCGAATACAAACCCACTCTGTCCTTTTCACTCCCTACAGCTGCCCATTGAGAGTGAGCGGGATGGAGCAGGTACGGCTTCCGATTGAGCGTTACGTTTCACTGTTCTTGCGTTTTGACATATAGACGAGACTCGGATCATGTGTTACTATTCGGCATGTAAAATTATATTGTTTCAGGATTTATAGAGTGTCTGTAGGAAAATAATTGGGAAAGATTATAGTTGTTTTGAGGTCTAAATTGTTAAATAGCGCACGAGTACAATGTTGTCGGCATTGAAGAGTGAAACGAGTCGTGCGCCCGGGATGACGTATGAACTTCGCCACATGAGCGTTGAATCGGTTATTGTTCTGAGATATGGCTGCTTAGCCGTCGACCAAATTATTTAAATAACCCGTATAAAGGGGCTTTCAGCGGCGAATTACTCGAAGACATGTTAGCGCGTCAGAGCAGGGCATAAGTCTGTGTCGCCGTCTTAATATGAGTTAGAGGCCGCTACAAATACCACCAATCTAGGGCAGTTCCGAAACCCAAGCGATGACTCCTGCCTTGTAAAACAGGGTCACTAGGTGGCATACGTGCCTGATTCAATCAGTGCCACGTCACAGGGAGGCACCGTGCTTTTAGCCGGTCTCAACTAGCCTCACGTTATAAAGTTACATGAAAACATTGAAAACCCACACTGTGTTTCAACTACCGGATTTGACCGTGAGGGGGCTGCAGACTCGAACCGCAGGGGCGTGGCCTGCTTGCCACGTGTTGCGACTTAGGGAGGCTCGGTGCATTAACGTGCCTCTTCGCTTAGATCCTAGTGTTTGAGTCCTCGCTTGCCATGCACCCTCACATCACCTACACACCTGGCTTCACGCACACTTCACCCTAGATAAGTGAACTTTCTATTTCTTAGTTTATTATTATGGTGCATATGAACCTACTTGTTACCAAATTTCAATAGAGCGGCTCTCGCTATAGCCGACCTCTATAAATGTACTTAGGGTGAATAACAGGATATTTAAAATGTGTTAAATATATCAAGGAGAACAATACTTGTTGTTTCACTTCACACAAGGAACCATTCCTGTTTGTAGTAAGTTACCCAGGGCGCCTCTATTTCTAAATTCGAGGTAGCTTGCTCTCAGGCATATGAACCCGCTGGCCCTCTTCTAAGATCTCATGCCTGGTCGCCGATTGAGGATGTTACACTGGCGCCCAACGTGGGGCCTGAAGGAATGGTTTTCTTGTGTTAAGTGTTCTTTAATGGGATGAATTGCTTTCTTTCATAATTACTATCAGTCATAACAGAGTTAATAAGAAAATAGTTATTAAATTCCTGTAGGTATGCTATGTTACTAGGAATAACTTTCTTATTTTATAACTGCTAGCTGTTTTGACTATTCTGATAGGAGCACACATCTTTCCCTTGTTCTTCTTAAAATACCTGCCACTTTAGCGCTTTCTAACTGTTTTGAGTGTATAACGGAACAGCAGTTACTTATTTGTGTTGTAATGTATGTTGTTTGCATTTTTTACTGCTAATAAGCACGTGGCATACTGTTCTGTTGCAAGGCTTGATTTGTGACCATCTTATATTATAAATGACCATGGACCTGAATGTAAAGGTTGAATACCTCACTAAGGAGGAACTGGCACATGAACTAACTGTCTTACATGTACCCTATGACACTGAACACAGTTGTGACACCCTTCGCAAATTGTTTCGACAGACTCGTGCTCTTGTCAGACGAGGCAGTCTTAAGCCAGCAGCTGAGAATAAAGGAGCTGATTCACGACAGGAGGTCGACGCTTGTAAAACGAAGGTGCATGAGTTGCAGTCTGAGGTGTTGCAGGGCACCGGATTTTCAAAGTCTCATCGTGACAGGTTAGTGGGCAGGTCTAATTATTATTTAAACCGGCTAGCGCGTTTGTCAGATTTTGAGACTGAAGTTAACAATTTGAAAGGAATCTTAGTTAGTTGCTTGTCGATTTTAAATCCTGCATCAGAGTCTTCAGAGTCTGAAGATGAGGAATTTCAGGTTCCTTCTGAGCCAGTTACTAAGGTGGTCTGTAACTCTAAACCTCGGTATAAGTTGTCAGAACTTAATTTAAAGTACAGTGGGGACACTTGCGTGCGAGCTTTCATAACACGACTGGAAGAGCTTAGACAGTCTCGGGAGATTCCAGAGCGTGTTATATTTAATGGATTTCCCGACATAGTAGAAGGCCCGGCATTATTCTGGTACCGAGCTAATAAAGAAAATTTTAATTCGTACTCACAGCTCCTTGCGGGTTTGAAAGCTGATTTTGACATCCCGGATTTTGATTTTAAGTTGCTTCGTGAGATAAGGGCTCGTACACAAGCGCGGAATGAATCTATAGTTGTTTACTTGTCAATCATGGGTGGTTTGATTTCTCGTTTAACCAAACCGATATCTGAAGACGAGAAACTGGACATAATTGTCAGGAATATTCGTCCTGAATATAGTCGCGAACTTGCGTTAGTAGATGTCACATCAATGCAGCAACTTAAGGCATTATGTATGAAGCTTGAATTAGCGAATGCTCGTGCGGGTGATTTTGTTGAACTGTCTACGTCACGTTGTTCTATGGCTCCAGACATGCAGTGTCGTACCAATAACAGTCGTTTAGTTCGCAAAGAGGACGTGGCCTCCACAAGTAATAATAATAAAAATAAAGAATCAAAAACTCATACTTGTTTTCGTTGTAATGGAGGGCACAAAACCAGTCGTTGTCCTAAGTCGCGCGACATTGTATGCTTTAAATGCGGGGAAAAAGATGTTAAATGTCCAAATTGTCCAAACTGTGTAAAGACTGTTTCCACGTCAAAAAACTAATTAGGCCAGTCTCACGGGTTCCGTTGGTGCGTAGTGCTAAAACGCCCGATGAGACTTATTTTGTGCCACCTGTCAATGACCCCCGCCCTTACTTAACTGTTCAAGTGTTCAATGTTAACGTTTGTGGTTTGTTGGATTGCGGCGCGTCTTGCTCTATTTTAGGAGATGACGCTCATTTAAAGTTTTTAAATTTAAATATTAAATTACACGAATTCGAACGACCTTGCCGTTTAAGGGTCGCTAATGGAGAGGATTATGTTTGTCGGTACTATATGAACATTGCAATTCAATATAAAAATGAGGTGAAGTTGGTCATGTTTCACATTCAACCGGAAATATTATTACCGATTCATTTTGGTATCAACTTTTGGAAGGCTTTTAATTTAGCACCGGATATCTTAGCTTGCCTGCCTAATCACGTGTCATCTGTCAGGACCGGTCAAGATAATATTGTCGAAGAGGGACTGCGACATTACGATTCGTTAAGTATCTCACAGAAGCAAACTATTGACAAAGTCAAGTCGCTTTTCGACTCTATTAACACCGATAAGGTAGGATTGGGTCGTACGTCGTTGATCCAGCACGAGATACACACGGGTGATGCTGCTCCTATTAAGCAGAAGTACTATCGTCTTAGTCCAGAAAAGTTGAAGTTACTAGACGTGGAATTGGATAAAATGTTAAAAAATGGTGTAGTTGAGCCTTCTTCATCTCCATGGAATTCTCCTGTGACTATGGTACCTAAGTCGAATGGCGAGATGCGCTTATGTTTAGACAGTCGTCGCCTTAACGCAGTATCAAAAACAGACGCGTATCCCCTTCCCTATATAAACTACATTATTGATAACTTACGCGATGCTAAGTATTTAACCTCCTTGGATCTTAGTGCTGCTTATCATCAAATACCTCTTCACCCGGATTCGAAGGAAAAGACAGCTTTTACTGTTCCCCGTCGTGGACTTTTTCATTATAATGTCATGTGTTTTGGTTTGGTCGGTGCGTCTGCTACCATGCAGCGTTTGATGGACAGCCTGTTCTCGGCGGAGTTTGATAACAAGGTCTTTGCGTATGTCGATGATATTGTCATCTGCACGTCTTCATTCGACGAGCACGTGCAGATCCTTAAACGTGTCTTTGAGAAGTTGAAGTATGCTAACCTGACTATCAACATGAAGAAATCTCAGTTCTGTCGGAGTGAGTTAAAGTACTTAGGCTATGTCGTAGATCGTTTCGGTTTGAGAACGGACCCGTCCAAGGTTGAAGTTATCATGAATTTTCCTACTCCCAAGGACCCGAAGGAACTAAAACGCTTCTTAGGTATGGCTGGTTGGTACAGGCGTTTCATTGAAAACTTCTCTCAGGTAGCTCGTCCATTAACTCGCCTCACGAGTAAAAAGGTTCCTTTTGTGTGGTCGAATGAAGCTAATGAGTCCTTTAACACTTTGAAGTCTGCACTTATCTCTGCACCTATCTTAAAGTGTCCTGATTTCAGTAAACCTTTTTATATTCATACAGATGCGAGCTCGTTTGCTATCGGTGGTGTCTTGACGCAGCGCGAAGCTGATGTAGACCATCCTGTCGCTTATTGCAGCAGAACCCTGAGCGCACAAGAGGTCAACTATACAGCAACGGAGCGAGAGCTCTTGGCGGTCATTTACGCTCTCGAGCAATACCGTTCTTATGTTGAAGGTTCCAAGTGCTATATAGTTACTGATCATGCTTCACTTCAATGGTTCTATAAATTAAAAAATCCGATGGGAAGGCTAAATCGGTGGGCGTGTCGCTTGAGCCAATTTGACTTTGAAATTATCCATAGAAAAGGAAAAGAACATGTTCTCCCGGACACTTTATCTCGAATCAAGGTAGACTCTATATCATTCGACCCCCAGGTTATCCAAGATTCTTGGTATACTAAACTCTTAAAAGATTGTAGCGACAATCCACGTTTATTTCCCAACTTCACGGTAAAGGACGGCAAATTATTTCGTTTGTCTAAAAATAAATACAATTTAACGTCCCAGTTTGAGTGGAAGTTGGTCGTACCTGTTGACCATCGCGAAGAGGTCTTAATGAAGTACCACGATGACCCGGTGTCTGGACACTTTGGAGTGGCTAAAACTCATAAGCGTATTAGTGCTGTTTATTTTTGGCCAAACCTATACCGTGACGTTGAGAAGTATGTCGGGGCTTGTGAGGTGTGTAAGTGCTATAAACCCAGCAATGTTGCCAGGGCGGGTCTGATGGGCAATCCACGCGTCGTCACACGTCCATGGGAAGCCATTTCTTGTGACATTATGGGGCCGTTCCCACCTTCATACGCGAGGAACCAGTATCTCTTTGTATGTTCTGATTACTTCAGTAAGTACGCCCTTTTGTTTCCTCTGCGTAGTGTAACGGCGAAAGCCATAGTTAAATGTCTAGAGAGGGGCGTTTTCTTATTGCATGGTGTGTGCAAATTTATATATGTTGATAACGGACCTCGGTTTATTTCGAAGGAGTTCAGGGATTTGCTCTCTAATTATGGTGTCCCTAACGTCTTCTATAACCCTCGTTATCATCCCCAGACAAATCAAACGGAGCGTGTCAACCGCGACATAGTACGTGCCATTGCATCTTACGTGCGTTCTGATCATCGTAAATGGGATCAGAACATTCCTGAAATACAATGTGCTCTAAACACTGCTGTTCATGAAGGTACAAAGTTCACGCCGTTTTATTTGACTCATGGTAGAGAGATGATATTGGACGGTTCTCTTTATAATATTGAGGAGCCGTTAGATCCCTCGACGGTTAGGATGAATGTTGAACCGTATTCGTCTAATCTTCCTAAATTGAACAATATATTTAAATCGGTTCAAGCCCATTTAAAAAAGGCTTATACTCATAATGTAAAGTATTATAATTTACGGAAGCGACCAATTCAATTTGAGGAGGGCCAAATTATTTATAAGCGTTGTTTTCCTCTGTCAAACGCTTCTAAATACTTTAGTGCTAAACTTTCTCCCAAATATGAAAAATGTGTTATAGATAAAAAACATTCACCGTTGGTTTATTCGTTAAAGTCTCTTAACGGTAAACCCTTAGGACGGTTTCACATAAAGGATTTGCTAGAACGCGGAGGTTCTGATCCTCCAGGGGTACAACCCTCAAATTAGTGTTAGTACTAGGTTAGAATGAGCTCATGGCAGATTCTATGCGTTATTGAACTCATCTTAAACCTAAATGCTTAAGTTTTATGTTAAGTATGATTGGTAGGTTAATGGAATTTATGTCTATGTGTTAAGTGCCTATATGTATACTTAGGTTGCTTTAAGTAAGTAAGTACTTAGTACTTAAAAATGTCTGGACTTGCTGAGATTTTTGGCGATGGTAGAATATTTGTCCCGACCGTTGGCTCTCTTTTAGGTGTGATTTACTGGTTTGGTTGGTAACATTTCGTCCGGACTGCAGGTGGTTTATTGATAGGAAAAGATTCGTCCTGACTGTTGGCTCTTTTAAAGAATAAGATTACTGGAAGGAAAGTACGTAGAAGTAGATTAGGTAAGTATTAGTTTTAAGTAACCAAGGATGCGCATCCACCTAATTTTAGTCGTGCCGTCATGTTTTGTCCGTAGTCAAGTAAGGCATGCAGAGATTGGTAATGCCATGCTTACCATTTTCATAGTGATAGGATTTCTTCCGTTTATGCCATAGGTGTAATCGGTTCGAGATAAAACTAATTTTAAAGGTTTTATCTTTTGTTAGCAAAGTTGTTGAGAAATGGACGTTCTAAGTACAGAGTGCGTCCTATTTCCTATTGTTTGAAATTTTTTATATACTGGTTTTTGTTGAAATTTTCCTCTACCAGTCTAGGTTGAAATTTGTAGTTTCACTTAGGTTTACTTAATTAATAAGGTTAATTCCACAGCTCTTATAAGTGGTAGTTTAACCATTTCTTAAGCCGCTTAAGAGGTTGGTAGTGTGTCACACCCCTCACTGTTTTTGCTGTCATAAGTAGAGCTGCAATCTCGCGGATATTTCTTTAGGTTTAGATTGTTGTGTACTGAAACACACTTAAGTTTAGTACATGTGTGATCGTTTGCTTTAATCAGGAACGTTTGATTGGAGGCAGAGCCAACAAACACTGAGAAAGTATTTTGTAAGCGTTTGTTAGTAAGTAGTAGAAATTAATGTGGTTCTCTTTGGTATAACGTCTAGCGTTTTGTTTCAGATTTCAGACGTCTTCCCCTGCGGGCGAAGGCGACCTCTCCCTTGAATATTTCTCGACCCCCTTGATGGTGCAGAATAATTTTATTTCAGAAGCTGCACTTCTGAAATAAAATTATTTCCCCAACTAAGCCGGTACTGTAACACCCGTTTTTTTTGTTAAGCTTTTTCATATAGCAACACTACAGCTGGCGGGCCTCTGCACCAAAAACGAGGATCGAATACAAACCCACTCTGTCCTTTTCACTCCCTACAGCTGCCCATTGAGAGTGAGCGGGATGGAGCAGGTACGGCTTCCGATTGAGCGTTACGTTTCACTGTTCTTGCGTTTTGACATATAGACGAGACTCGGATCATGTGTTACTATTCGGCATGTAAAATTATATTGTTTCAGGATTTATAGAGTGTCTGTAGGAAAATAATTGGGAAAGATTATAGTTGTTTTGAGGTCTAAATTGTTAAATAGCGCACGAGTACAATGTTGTCGGCATTGAAGAGTGAAACGAGTCGTGCGCCCGGGATGACGTATGAACTTCGCCACATGAGCGTTGAATCGGTTATTGTTCTGAGATATGGCTGCTTAGCCGTCGACCAAATTATTTAAATAACCCGTATAAAGGGGCTTTCAGCGGCGAATTACTCGAAGACATGTTAGCGCGTCAGAGCAGGGCATAAGTCTGTGTCGCCGTCTTAATATGAGTTAGAGGCCGCTACAAATACCACCAATCTAGGGCAGTTCCGAAACCCAAGCGATGACTCCTGCCTTGTAAAACAGGGTCACTAGGTGGCATACGTGCCTGATTCAATCAGTGCCACGTCACAGGGAGGCACCGTGCTTTTAGCCGGTCTCAACTAGCCTCACGTTATAAAGTTACATGAAAACATTGAAAACCCACACTGTGTTTCAACTACCGGATTTGACCGTGAGGGGGCTGCAGACTCGAACCGCAGGGGCGTGGCCTGCTTGCCACGTGTTGCGACTTAGGGAGGCTCGGTGCATTAACGTGCCTCTTCGCTTAGATCCTAGTGTTTGAGTCCTCGCTTGCCATGCACCCTCACATCACCTACACACCTGGCTTCACGCACACTTCACCCTAGATAAGTGAACTTTCTATTTCTTAGTTTATTATTATGGTGCATATGAACCTACTTGTTACCAAATTTCAATAGAGCGGCTCTCGCTATAGCCGACCTCTATAAATGTACTTAGGGTGAATAACAGGATATTTAAAATGTGTTAAATATATCAAGGAGAACAATACTTGTTGTTTCACTTCACACAAGGAACCATTCCTGTTTGTAGTAAGTTACCCAGGGCGCCTCTATTTCTAAATTCGAGGTAGCTTGCTCTCAGGCATATGAACCCGCTGGCCCTCTTCTAAGATCTCATGCCTGGTCGCCGATTGAGGATGTTACAATGTATTACTATCTAAATACAAATTTACGATTATTACGGGCGTGCATTTACGTAAAAAAAAATATAACGCAAATATTTATAATTTATAATAACTTGGCATTACGGGTCAGACCATAGTCGAACGTCACATAGTTAAAAATTAAAAAAAAATATTAAGAAAAAAAAAATGAAGCTAATTATTCGTCAAACAAAACTAGAAACTAGCTTGTATATGCTTAATCCTTGTTTTATTTCCTTGCAATCGAAGTGAAAAGCAGAGTGTAAAACTCGTGTATAAAACCCATTTTATGCTCTTGTTGTATAGTCGAAGTCATAAATACGTTTATACTTTATTACCTTGTCACTTTAATCGCTGTGACAATTTCATATGACAGTTTAAACACGACGTTGAATAGACAAGGTACTAAAGTGTAATATTTATGACTTCGAGTGTACAATCTACTATTTTTTACTTATGGTGAATTTGTATAAGTATACAGGAATATTTCTTACACAGTAATCGATTGCAATTACTTTTGCATCGGAGGTACATAAAATAAACATGATTTTTATAAACCTTTCAATTTCGGATTAAATTTTCAATCGAAAAGAAATCATTTTTTTTTTTAGATTTTGCGAACATCGCAGAGCATTCTAAGCCATGCTCATTAATACATAGTTAATATACATAAAAAAACTATACGTATGAAAACACAACCTTGTTATATATGTTAAATATACACTTACATGTTTTTAGATAACTCCTTGTGTTTCTCAGTTATAAGTATGTGCTTTATGTACATTTTGTGGGAGACGAAAGTAATGTCGCACTCTTCACACTTCGTGCTGTCCTTCTCTAACTTATTTATATCCTGAAACAGTCAACCAAATGTACAATAAATAATAATCTATGATATTTCATACGACGCGTTTAGCCTAGTTGGTGGTGACCCTGCCTACGAAGCTAGCGGTCCCGGGTTCTAATCCCGGTATGGGCAAATATTTGTGTGATGAGCGCGAGTATTTGTTCATGAGTTATGGATGTTTTCTATATGTATTTCTCTATATAGGTAGACAGTTGAAATTTTCACAGAATATCGTATTTCTATTGCCGTTGCCGTAGTTTGTGTGGCGTGTGCGTGTGTGTGTGTGTGTGTGTTAGCGTGTGTGTGTGTGTGTGTGTGTGTGTGTGTGTGTGTGTGTGTGTGTGTGTGTGTGTGTGTGTGTGTGTGTGTGTGTGTGTGTGTATGTGTGTGTGTGTGTGTGTGTGTTAGCGTGTGTGTGTGTGTGTGTGTGTGTGTTAGCGTGTGTGTGTGTGTGTGTGTGTGTGTGTGTGTGTGTGTGTGTGTGTGTGTGTGTTAGCGTGAGTGTGTGATAGTGTGTGTGTGTTAGTGTGTGTGTGTTAGTGTGTGTGTGTGTGTGTGTGTGTGTGTGTGTGTGTGTGTGTGTGTGTGTTAGTGTGTGTGTGTGTTAGTGTGTGTGTGTTAGTGTGTGTGTGTAGATCTCTCTCTCTCACGCGCTCTCTCTCTCTCTCTCACTCAGAGCGCGTTAGTTTGTTACTCTTTCACGCTGAAACGGTTGGACGGATTTGGATGAAATTTGGAATGGAGATAGCTTACACCCTGGAAGGGAAAACCGATAAACGATGGGCAGAAGCTAGTAAAAATTAAATTAAAAATCTTGTACGGTGGAACCGTTCGTGTGCGAATCCGACTCTGCACGCGAGTACAGTGTATGGCTGACCTTGTGCACGGCCTTGGCGTGCAGGTTGAGGCCGCGCGCGCTGACGAAGCTGCGCGCGCAGGCGCCGCACACGTGCGCCGACGCGTGCGCGCGCCGCACGTGCCCCATGTACGTCGTGTGCTTCCTGCCCCAACCGTCCACACGTCACACCAAACTGATTTTTTTTACTTTCGCGATGCTATCCACACTGATCCTACTAATATTATAAGGGTGAATTTCAGGGCGTTTCAACCGCCGTCATTAGCGTCACCAAATATATAAAAGAAAGCTAGTACAAGGTATTTAGGGTAAGACGACGCGGTTAGCCTAGTTGGTAGTGAACCTGCCTACGAAACTAGCGGTCCCGGGTTCGAATCCCGGTATGGACAAATATTTGTGTGATGAGCGCGAGTATTTGTTCATGAGTCATGGATGTTTTCTGTGTATTTAAGTATGTATTTCTCTATATAAGTATGTTTATCGTTGTCTAGTACCCATAGTACAAGCCTAGAGCTTAGTTTGGGACTAGGTCAATTTGTGTGAGATTGTCCCCTGATATTTATTTATTTATTTATATTGACGAAATCAATGACACCTACCAGCAACTCCTGATGTAAACAGGAACAGAACCGGGGATGTAGTTTCTATCAGCATCAGAAGTTGCTGTGGTGTCATTGATTTCATCAATATATTTGGTGACACTAATGACTGCGGTTGAAACGTCCTGACATTCACACATAAACGGGTGATTCCACGAGCGTTTCAACCGCCGTCAGTCCCTTGATCGCATTAAAGTCGAAATTTCTGCAGCTTTGGATGCCGTTTTCGGTTATTTCATAGAGTGCCCTGACATCTACAAAATAACCGAAAACGGCATCCGAAGCTATAGAAATTTCGACTTTAATGCTATCAAAGGACTGACGGCGGTTGAAACGCTCGTGGAATCACCCAAATGTGAAAGTTTGGATGGATGTTTGTTACTGAATCACGCCAAAACGGCTGAACGGATCCGGATGAAATTTGGCACAGAGATAGAACATAGTCTGAAATAGCACATAGGCTACTTTTTATCCCGATAAAATTGACAGTTCCCGAGGGAGCAGCGATAAACGACTTCTACGCGGACGGAGTCGCGGGCAAATTTGTTTGTTGCGCTTTCACGGCTAAACCAATGAACCGAATTCGATGAAATTTGGTCTAGAAATAGTTTGAATCCCGGAGAAGGACATAAAATACTTTTTTTACCTCTTTTACGGTATTTTCATATTTTGTTATGAAACGCTATAAAAAAAATCATGCATATACCCTATTAACCTTCTCAACCCCATTGACGGATATACGCACCACTCGTTCAACGCCAACGACGGATATATCCGTCACGGTTGACAGCGAAAAACAGACCCGAGTGTCTATGACGTAAGGTTGAAATTGGCTCTGGTTTTCAGCTGACATTAGCGTGAGAGTGATGATTATTGTATTTGAGATGGCGTTGAAAATGTTAATCACAACCAATTCTGCCGTCCTAAGCTAAAAGGCGATAACTCAAATTCATTAGCCAAAGCAGATTCAGTCCTCTCCCGTTAGTAATGACGTAGCAATTGCTACAGCAGTTTTGTCTGAGATATCGCTGTTTAGCTTAGCAGGGCAGAATTGCCCCATGGTACCCTGCCGCACAAAGAACTCTTAGACTGAAGCAAATGGGGAAGACACGTTATCGCCGTACAAGACACTGACATAATGCGTGCCGCGACACCTACATTCGCAAATTCCACACACACAGCTGTAAACATGCACTAAGGAGCAATAGAGATAAATTGATGGACTAACGTCGTGCGCGTAAGTGAGACAGCCATAGGTCTCACGTGTTGACAGATCGGTGACGGCCGGACAACTGACTCAAACACAAGCGCTCAGCGCCTATATTTAGGTGCTCAATTATATTATATATACCTAGATATATGTTAATATAATTACGTATTTGTAAACATATAGATTTGTACACACTAAACACACTACTTAGACAACACAACACAAGTTAATCATAGCAATAGCGAAGAAACACACGTAAAAACATACTCCACGCGTACTGACCTGACACGGACACATACGCCCATATTGATTGTATTTTTTTTTTCGTTATCATGTTAGCATGCGCAGCGAACACTCCACTAAGGGGCTGTCCATTAATCACGAGGTTTTTTTTTTCATATTTTTTTTCTCCCTCCCCCATGGTGATACGTGGTGAGGTTTAAGACTACCGACACCCCCAACCCCCCCTCAAAAATCACGTGTATTTTTTAGTACCTACAAAGAATCTTAAAAATTTTATCATATTATTTTTAAGTACTGGTATAAAGTATAATCTAATCCTATTCTAGAAAATTAAGGACCATGATAAACGTCAAAGTTTGACACTAAATTGTCAATTAAACGTCAAATTGACGAAAAAATAAGTACACGTGATATCTACTATAACTTTTTTTTTCCTTTTTTCCTTAATCTTATGTATGCCGACTTGTTTTTAGCAATAAAACATTTTTTATCTTTTATCTTATCTTATCTCAAGCCCGCGTCACGTATCTTGCTCTTTTGTTTTCATCTAAGCTGTACTTACTTGAATGTGGCCCCGCAGTGCTGACAGGTGTGCTCGACCCCCTCGTGCCAGCCGTGGTGTTTCAGCGCCTGCGCCCTGCGACATATAAAAAGCCGGTCAAGCGCGAGTCGGACCCGCGCACCGAGGGTTCCGCACTTGTGGGTGGGTCATTATCAAATTTTGTGCAGGCAAACTTGTACCAACCCAAAAAAAGTTTCCGGTTACACCATTTTCTGCGGTTATATGATTTGCAATCAGCTATATACCACAGATTATTGATTATCGGAATCGAAAAAAGATGCTTAGTATTTATGTAATATCAAATAGTAACAGTGTTTTGCGCAAAATTTGATAATAACCCAGGTATGTAAATAGTTCGTAAATCACGGCAATACAAACACAGTCCAGTATAAACTGACACGCACTAAGGGCCGTATTAATAGACTCATCTCAACCCCATCGTTGATACGCTCTTTTACGAGACCGACTCAATACGTGATCCTAGGATTAGGATTGCCGCTTATTAATAAACTAATATCACCTGAGTCGGACTCGAGAAACGCATCCCAACCTTGATCCTTGATTTTTTTTAATTATTATTTTGAGCTTTGGCTTCTAGGCCATTAGCTTAAGCAGATGACATTTTTTACGAATGGGCAACAGATGATTATGAACGAAACGGTGTAACGTTTTGATTCTGCAAGAAAATGTTTTTGCGTTTAGACTTGACACAGATTATGAACCATCAAAAATGAATATTTCGATGTAAAGTGGAAATGCAAGTCATTATTTTTAGATCATTTATTTAAAATTGTTTTACTAGCTTTTATTATAAGGTCATTATGTAAATATAACACATTTTCAAAAACCCTGTGAAATCGTAAAAACAAAACGCGCATACTGGGAGCCGGCCGGGAATGGAATTCCTATAGGTACAGTACAGGCTGTACAGGTTATAAGTTCTTCTCGCCGTCTTTGTTGATAAAGTGAAATACATGAGGTTTTTATCTATTAATAAAGGTGAAAAAGTGCAGCGACTCGAATCCACAACAGCGCTGACCTAACCGGATTTGATTAAATCAATGAAACGAGTCCTGAAGAAAGACGGACTTCTACCAGGGAGCTGGAGTTCCTTCTGCTTGAGATGAAAAATAACAAAATAGACTGACGTAGTCTGCAGCAGTTTCTACGGAAAATTTCTATATAGAGGTCCTGTAGACAGGACACTACGGGTTAAAGAAGGTAAAATGTAGTGTTAATTTATTTATTGATTCACAAACAAGATGGTACCTAGTTAGCTAGGATAATCACACCAGGTAAACTCGTAGAACTATGCGCCTTGCTTGCAAGAGTAGGTAGTCCTATTTTCCTACTAACACATTATCAATACATGTAATTTTATTAATAGTTTGATATAATGTAATAGAAAAGTAAAAACTAATGTTCATAACTGAATATTTTTTTCAATAAATGTATGAAGAAACTTGGACTAATGTTGCAAGCTAGGAATATAGTTGTATGAGTTTAAGGTAATACTAGTATAATATAAATCAGTCCTCTTGTCTCAGACAGTCTTGGTTAAACAGAATCTATAAGGCTATTAGGGTTGTAATGGGCCAATCCTTATTTAAATAATGTTATCAGAGATACTTTTAACACAGCCAGGTAATTTACATGAGGAGTAATATTATTATTATAGATTTATGCATGTTTAGTGAATGTTCATTAAAAGATTAAACTACCTAACACAATTATGAAACCAAACTGTATTAAACAGGTTGGTGTATATTATAATATACTTGTTGTTTTTTTATTTTCAGATGATCATCTTGTCCTGCCACCCTGGAAGATAGGATAGTAGGATATCCATGTTAAATAATTATTTTTCTATTAAAATTCAGCTGTAATTTACCTTAATGTTTTATTATAACAGTATGGTTAACACAAGTTGTATTTTCTTACTTGTCACTCAGTGGATCCCTGTCCCTCTGATAGGTATTTATCTCTTGATTTTAAACTTAGGTAAAGAGGAGCTACCAAGCGACAAACAAGTCATGGGCAACTTGTGCTATTGATCCTGCAAATTTAACCATATTTCTGTCATTGCACCTACTATGCACACTATCAACAGCATTTCATCAATGTTCCACTAATATCCCATAAGAACAACTGTCACTTTTTAATTTGCTAAGGTACACTATAAAGTAACAACAAGGAACTTGAGGTAACACTAAATTTAATGAATGTTTATGCGACATGGCATGGTTTATTGGCATATACCTATATGTAATTAAACAAGCAACCTAATTATTTAATCGTATGGTGCATTTACATAAACATTTCAAATATACATTACTAAAAAGATAACTATAGATCCACATTCAAGGTCCCGAGCCAGGCCAGGTGTTTGTTTAGCAATCTAATAAAGATAGTTTAATAAAGTTTCACCTACAAATCTAATGTTTTATTGAACTTGCATATTTATTACACAATGTAGGTACAAAAGGCAGACTTAATGCCTTTATTGTTCCCATTAAGATTTTTATTTATTTCATAATATAGCATGCCCACGACTCCGCATGACTCCGTCCGCGTAAAAGTCCGGGATAAAAGTATCCCATGTGTTAAAATCCAGGTGATAAACAATCTGTGGGCCAAATTTAATCCAAATCGGTTAAGTCGTTTCTGAGATTTGCGCGCACAAACTCACACAAATCATTGTTTTGGGTTTTATTGCGTTAATAAGGACCTCCAATAATAGATTTTCTCAAATATCGAGTGGCGAGCGACAATAAAAACTACCTACATAGGTAGAAATGAAGAAAGTATGGCACACGACTCGTCCTGATAGGAAATATAGTTTCGTATAGGTTAGTGTATAGACTAGCATTTGTGGACTACGAGAAAGCTTTCAATTCGATCGAGACATGGGCTGTGCTGCAGTCTCTACAACGGTGCCAAATCGACTACAGGTACATCGAGGTGTTAAAGTGTTTGTACGAAAATGCCACTATGTCAGTCCGACTTCAGGACCGGGACTCTGAGCGTATTCCGCTGCGCTGGAAGATGTGATCAAGATTCTGGACTGGGAAGGACGTGTACAAACGGCGAGTACATCACACACCTTCGGTTTGCCGATGACATAGTAGTCATGGCTGAGACCATGGCAGACCTAAACGCAATGCTCGATGACCTCAGCAGAGCCTCTGAACAAGTTGGTCTGAGGATGAACATGGACAAGACAAAGATCATGTCGAACACCCATGTAATACCAACTCCCGTGGTAATCTGAGGCTCGGCACTCGAAGTTGTTGACGATTATGTTTACCTGGGACATACTGTCCAGTTAGGTAGGTCCAACTTCGAGAAAGAGGTTAATGGTCGAATCCGACTCGGTTGGGCAGCTTTCGGGAAGCAACGCGATATCTTCTCGTCTAATATACCTACAGCAATGTCTCAAGTCGAAAGTCTTCGACCAGTGTGTGTTGCCAGTGATGACTTACGGTACTGAGACGTGGGCGCTGGCGATGGGCGTCATAAGAAAGCTCAAGGTCACTCAAAGGGCAATGGAGAGGGCTCTCGGAATAGGTATCTCTGCGTGATCGAATCAGGAATGAGGAGATCCGCACGAGAATCAAAGTCACCAACATAGCCCTAAGAATTGCTAGATTTAAGTGGCAGTGGGCGGGGCACATCGCTCGCAGAACAGATGGCCGTTGGGGCCGAAGAGTTCTCGAGTGGCGTCCGCGTACAGGAAGACGCAGCGTGGGCAAACTTCCAACAAGGTGGACAGTCGACGTGCTTAAAATTGCAGGAAACCGATGGATGCAAATGGCGCAGGACCGGTCCTTTTGGCAAACCTTGAGTGAGGCCTATGTCCAGCAGTGGACGTCTTTCGGCTGAAATGATGATGATGATGAGTGAACCTTATGCTCGAGTTTCTTGCGACGCTTCTTCTCAGCAATCAAATGTTGGTCTTGTCCGAAGCGCCTGTAAAAGAGCCTGATTACTAAATAAATTATTTGAATTTCTAAGGAGAGGATTGAAATTAGCGGCGGTGATAAAGAAACTAAATAATAAGACTAAATGCGGAGGGCTATAAGCAGGGCCCCCCGAGGGTCCGAGGCTCGGACCCTGACCAGCAAACCTCAACCTCAAAGTGATCTGGATAATAGGGCCCCATTATTTTTTTTTGCACCAGGGCCTTTAGTGACCTATATAGCTACGCCACTGGCTATAAGACCTAAAAAGAGTTAGATCAATACATATATAAACTCTGTGAAGTACAGTCGAACTCATAAGTAGCTGTACATTTTAGTACCTTGTCGCAGTATTGACATACTAAATTCAAACTATTGACACTTATAATACGTAATTGTGACATGGTACTAAAATGTAAGCTACTTATGAGTTCGACTGTACATACTTATAATAAATAGGTATGAGGTAAAACGGAATAGGTACATACTATAGTGACGGCTGATAAGTGGATGTGTGGAAGAAGAAAACATGCTGCGCCGACCCGAAGATTATATAAAGGCAATGGGAAGATGATAGGTTTAACGAGGTTTCCGGTCATATTACCTACTTACCTATTACTGCTGTTATAAGACAACAATGTTGTTGTTGTTTCATTTAAAGTTGTGTCTGTCTCTTTCTTTGCTAAAAATTAATGAACGTCTCCGAGTGCGGCAGATAGCCCCCAAATACTTAGCTGCACTGTGGGCTCGCTTTCAAACGGAGGCCTAGCTGCTAGCCCATTGGTAGGTACCCAGGAACACGGCACGGGCTTTCCAACCCGAAAGGAGCAAGTTCCTTTAATCTTAATGCGTATTTATTAGGAGCAGAACAAATGAGGCTAGATCTTCACGCGAACTCGTTATATAACTGCATTCAGGCGTCGTCAGAACGCGAATGTGCGATCATCGCAAGTTCGCATATTCGCGTTCTATTAGGACGGGGTCCTAAGAATAGGGATACTTATATCACCAACTGTCATCAGTCATTGCTGTTCGTTCGTATGCCGCGTATCACGCGGTAACCTTAGGCGGCTTAGGCGGATACAAACGCGGAACCGTCAACGACTTGGCCTACAACGGTTTAATAAGTCTGTGATCACTAAGTTGTCATTTATTTTATTTAATAATGTGTTTGGGATCATAGCCTAAACCATCACCGAAAGAGGCGATAGATCCTGAACTGTACCTACCCGAAACCAATAAGAATGCGTATAAACGACGTGATATCGTGTACTGAGTGTCGTAGGTACTGTTCGCTGATTGGCTCATTGTACCTCTTTCCCTTTTTTATGTATGAACTTTTTTGGCAAGTGAAATGTACCTAACATTTCACTTTTTCGCTAATACTGGTTACTATTAAAAACACAGTAGCTGTTGTACCACGCCGCCGCTACAATATGTTTTGCGCCGATTTGTGTAAAGACACAGGTATTTATTTGAAAATAATCTATTTTAATTTATATGAAGTGACTCATAATAAGAAGGCTCAAGGTCACTCAAAGGGCAATGGAAAGAGCTATGCTAGGTGTCTCCTTGCGAGATCGAATCAGGAATGAGGAGATCCGCAGAACTAAAGTAGGTAACTAATATAGCTCACCGAATAGCAAACCTTAAGTAGCAGTGGGCGGGGCACATTAGAACCGATGGCCGTTGGAGCGGAAAGGTTCTAGGGTGGCGACCGCCAACCGGGAGACGAAGAAGGCAGGCCTTCCACAAGGTGGACCGACGATCTGATAAAGATCGCGGGAAACCGCTGGATGACAGCAGCAGAGGACCGATCGTTGTGGAAAACCTTGGGGAAGGCCTTTATCCAGCAGTGGACGTCTTGCGGCTGATAATGATGATGATGAATTTATAAGAAAAATACGAAAACTTAAAAAAGCCGAATTGGACTTAACTCCTTATGACCTCAGGAATACGGTGTTAAAACCCTTCGGCGGTACGTCCCGGCCACGGTGCATAGAATAGAAATGAAAGTAACTACGAAAAACCGGGCAAGTGCGAGTCGGACCCGTGCACCAAGGGTTCCGTACACATTTGGCTGGTTTTTAGTATTTGTTGTTATTCTATAGGGTTTGTTTTATAATCATACCAAATTTGACGCTTGTATATTGTACCGATTTTATTTTTACGATACAACAAAAATAAAAACACGTTGAAAAGAAAACGTTTCTTGTATGGGGGTTTATTATTTCACATTTTTTTTAGTTGTTAGTAAATCCGCCGTAATAACACATATTCTGAAAAAAAATCTATTATGGTTCAAAAGATACAGCTCTTTGTAGTTAGGAGAGACGGACAGACAGACAGACAGATGGACGGACGGACGGACAGCGTAGGCATATTAATAGGGTCCCGTTGGGCGCCCTTCGGGTACGGAACCCTAAAAAAGAAAGGCATACGAGTTCCATAATCAATCCATTCCAAAAAAACCAATTAGAAGCTGGGTCTATAAGGGGAAAACCTAATGGAAACTTCATGTCAAAGTATTAACATTTAAAAGTTATCATTATTATATGTATACATTATAAGCACTGAATCACCAAGAGCCAATACAATTTCAACAGTAGCTTGATGGTTTTGTGTCTATTTAATTCATAACTATGAGAACCACACTACATTGTTTTATTGTACCTACTAAGACATTCAGTGAAGGCTCTCTAAAGTCAAGAGATTAGTAACTTTTATTTTTCAATGGAGTTCAGAGAGCCTCTTAATATGGCTCTGAAATTCTGAATCATTAGGACCAACCTAATTAATTACATTCATCACACTAACCACCTGTTTCACAATAGTCAAGTAAATAAAGATATCCAACAGATAGATTTAGCCCTTTCCCTTTCATACACTTGAAAATAAACAAGGAGAGGGCTAACTTTAACTGGCAGATAAATTTACATGTCAAAAGTGGAACAGGACCTAAGTTAAATATTATATTTAAAACTTCAAAACAATAAAATAAAACTTTATAACAGACCCTGAATATCTCTTCACCAAAAAATAAAACTACTATTAGAATGTGGTCAGTTTATTTTATAAAAGAAAAACACTAAATTTATATATTACATTCACAAGTTTTAAAATCAAAACATACCTACTTGAGATTATTTTTAACTGATTTACAGCTAGCCTAGGTATCTAACTATTAACCAACCTGACCCAAATACTGACCTGTTTCAAAGATGTAAAAGGTATAATTATATAAATAAATGTATATAAAATAAGTGAAATAAATATCATAATATCAGTCCACCTCGATGCACTGCAGGCTGCAGGTTAAAAGCCTCTTCATTTTCACCCCACCTTGCCCAGTCTTGTACTAAGGTCATCAATTTTTTCCCAACTATTCTATTTCTATGAAATACCTAATTATATTTTTAACCTGTCTCATGGTAATAAAGGCAGTGATAGTATAAGTAAGTAGGTAACATTATAATGAAAATATCATGCTTAGTTTCTATAACACTAATTTTCTAATAACTCCAGACTTTATAAACCTGTTATTTGGTAACTTGAACTAAATACTTACCTATATTATATTTCCTACAAGCAGTATTTTAAACATTTAACTAATATTGTATGACGATGCAGTTAGCCTAGTTGGTAGTGACTCTGCCTATGAAGCTAGCGGTCTTGGGTTTGAATCCCGGTATAGGCAAATATTTGTGTGATAAGTGTAAGTATTTGTTCCTGAGTAATGGATGTTTTCTATATATTTAAGTATGTAGTTCTTTATATAAGTATGTATACGGTTGCCTGGTACCCTTAGTACAAGCCTAGAGCTTAGTTTGGGACTAGGTCAATTTGTGTGAGATTGTCCATGATATGTAGGTATGTAGGTATGTATTCTTAAATTACAAGCTATCTTTATCTTGTTTTATCTACTCTATGAATTATATATCACTTGATGATACAATAAAAAATACAAACAACCTTTTAATTAAATATTGAACAGATGTAATTGAAAAACGAACTGCATCAGCGCTCTCTGAAAAACTAGGTAATACTAAAACAAGTGAAATGTTTTTTATATTTTATGTGTAGTACCATAGAACTAATTAACACACTTATCTTTACAACTCTATACTTAACCGCTTTTAAGAAATTAGAAATAGACAAGACATCTTTAGCAGGCCTATCATATTGTAAACATATGTCTAACCTATAATCTTACATGATATTATTATATTTAAATAGTTAATGCAGTTGACAAAAATTGGGTACCCTATCGCCTGAGTTATATCTAAAGTTAGGTATTTTATTTAAAAACAATATAAATTAATTGTTTAATCTTGAAAGGTCACTTAATAGGTACATTACAAACTGAATTTACCTGGCCTTGAAATTGATCATCATTGTAAAGAAAAGCCCTTTTATTTAGACATAAGCAAAATTCATGTTTATTTGTCAATTGACAAACGATTAGTCATTGTCGTCAACTGCTTGCTGTCGGTGTTGAAATTCCTGAACACTGACATCTCCAAATACATATCTTATGTACCTTTTTTGGAGTCCTGATTGTTTCCGGCGAACCGTGCCTGTTATCCAAGTTTTCCATTATTGGACTGACGACAACCTACAAAACGAATTTAAGTTAAACACAATATCTAAACACTATAAATGACAGAAGATGCAGCAGGTTCTTTGGTTTGAAATTACTATTCACACATACACTTTTTACACCACATTTGTCAGGACACGAAACTTTATACATCTGACTGTTATTACTAGTTAATTGTTGTAAAAATTAGTACAAGTTTTCAAACAAATCAGGCACTTTTTATTAATCAAACAATAATAAAACACTACCTATGCAACGACAATGCGTTCATGCTTATGTCAAAATTGTCAAATCCCTCTCATCTCTACTTTATATAGCGACCCGTTTCACGTTTACGTTTAGTTAAAATAATAATAAATTATTGCTTTACTTTATAATAGGTAGGTAGGTACAAAATTAATTAATAAAATAGCTAATAAGCTTTCATAAAACATAGGTACCAACTTATTGAGGTATCGATTCATATCGGGTTGGATGAGTAACCTACCAAAATAAAATGTTGGTAGATTTTTACTTAAGTAAATATTTAAAATAACTATTATATATATACATTGGCCTAGTATCTGACTGTTATTATGATATAATGCTATTTATATTACGGATCAGGAATAAGTATAAAATATAAATTGTAGGTAGGTACTTACTTGAAATTTGCCTGTGTGAAGTTGAATTTTTCGCGCCTTTAGGGTCATCGCGCACAGAAGCATTGTTTTGGTATAAATAGCCGTTATAGGTACACATGGGCATGAGCTATTATTTTGCCATCGCTTGGTCGATACCTCGTATTTTTACTATTAATAGGAAATTATCTAGCACTCATTATAATTTCACATAAACACGACACAAAGCACACCATTTTTAGGCACTTGTATTCAGCGGCAAAAGTACAATTTAGGTAATGTTCTTATTTAAATATGATTGACATATTATTTTTATCCTAATACACGTTGCAAATTAGGATATTCTTATTTTTTTAACCGATTTATTTGTGAAAACGCACCCAGATGATCGATTTATGGCAGTGCATCCGCCATTTTGTAAAAGGTGAGTCTGACTCAAGTCACCAAATAACCACAATCAATGGAGATGAGATTCTCGTATCAAGTGAAACGAGGATCAGGATTATGGGGTTGAGATTGGTTTATTAATCAAAGCTCAGTCTTGTGACCCATCTTGTAAAGGGTGTATCACCCAAGACGAGTCTATTAATACGGCCCTAAGTATGCACTCTCGTATTTAGCGAGTGTCATTTTATATTGGACTTACTTTTTTATGTGATGTAATTACAAATTAACGGTTTTCGGATTTTTTCCTTTACATGTCCTATAAGACATTGCTTCTTGCCAAATTTTTTATATGTATATATATCTAGATATATAAAAATTAATCCTTATTTTCCTTGATCACGGCATCACGCGCGAACGGACGGTACGACTTCGCTAATTCTTTTTTTGTTGTTTGTTATTGTCCAGAAAAGGTTCTTATGAAGAGAAAAAGATATTTAAACTTTAAGGGGCGGAAATGGGAGGGAGAACTTTAACCGGAGCGAAGCGAGGGTGGGTCGCTAGTGTACATATGAGAGAGAGAGAGATACATTTATTCGGGTATAACTAAACACATACTTACAATTATAATAAATCAAATAACTTCTAAAATTTACTTAAAAATAACTTACTTGCTATACGTGACGTAGGCACACCGCTTGCATGAATATTTCTTTGTATGGTTGGCGTCTCGGTGCGTTCTGAATAATTTCGGAGTTTTGCACCTGATTTTACATATATTGCAAACGTATGAACCCGCGGCTGGCTACAAAAAAAAAACATATTTTATTTTTAATATAACCTAACTTTTCTTGGACTCCCATTATTGTTATTAAAAAAAAAAATTTCAGGTTATTCACCCATAGAACAAAAAAAAAAGAAAATGAAATTAGAGATAAAAAAATACATACAAAATAGAATCAAAAATAATCCAAATACATAATCAAAAATAAAAATGTCATCCAGTTAATAAATTAAAAATAACAATTGAATGATATACAATTTACAATTCAAAATAAATATGTGACATATTAATAAATTAGAAAACATTGGCATTATAACTTATTTAAAAAAGGTGCAATTTAACTAATTGCCTTTAACTTTTTTTATTATTTGTTATATCGCACATTCTGCAAAAAAAAAATCAACGGGCTATCTTTTACGGTTCAAAAGATACAGCTCTTTAAACAGACGGACGGACAGAGTACGCTTAGTAATAGGGTCCCGTAGGCACCCTTCGGGTATGGAACCCCATAAAAACTTACTAACCTCATGTTTCATCACATGTGTGTCCATCCACTTCTGCTGTTTAAAGCTCTTTAAGCACAAATCACACTTGAACCGCCCCTCCAAATACCCCTCCCCCTCCCTCCGTTTTAGGAACTCCTCCACCTGCTGCTCCTCGGTGAGGAACTGCGTGATGATGAACTGGTCCTCCAGATCTTGGTTGGACTGGTAACGTTTCGCTTGGATGATCTGACGTTTCGTGGGTTTTGGATTTTTTTCTAAAAAAAATATTACATTTAATGAGTGATTTAACAGTCAGTTATCTTTGTCGATTATAAGTCACTGAAAAGGTTGAAATAAAAAAAAAGTGTACATAGTCAAGGACTGACGTTTCTTAGCATCAGAACCTTACGATATAATTATTATTATTATTCGTGTTAACTTCTAAGATCTATGTAAAACATTATGAAAGCAATGAATTATTGAGTATTCCTTAACTTTCTCAGTTTCGTAACGAAAATTGGTCATACATTTGTATCGTTAATTTTCGTTACGACACTAAGAAAGTTACCGTTTCTTCAATTAAATCCTTAAATTCCTTAACTATGTACACTTTTTTTAAATACACATGTAATTTCATCTGCAGTTGCTAGTTGAGAACAAAGGAGCACTTTTCTGCTCTAGGGCAATAAAATTTAATACAAAATTAATTACTGCACTGTTGTTTTCTTTTCAAATCTCGGGTTAAACCGACGGATATTAGTGTCATGATGTCAGTCATGGAATTCATTTTACTAGGAGTCTGGGATGCAGATTTCGATAATAATGTATATTTTTATAAGCAGATGATCGGGATCAGAGCTCATAACTTTTAAACGGCTGAACGGATTTTCATCAAACCAAGCTAAGAACACTCTCGATTAAGTCATTTTTCCAATAAAATTAACTAAATCACAATCGGTTCATCCGTTTAAGAGCTACGATGCCACAGACAGATACACACAGATTTATACACACGTCAAACTTATAACACCCCTCTATTTTTGTATCAGGGGTTAAAAATAAAAGACTACCTACACTTACCTTTCTTCTTAGTTCCTTTCTTTTTCTTATGTATCTTCACTACACTTTCCATATTTTCTAAATCAACAAAACTCCCCACGGCTGTCTGCAGTTCTTCCTTTATTTCTTGTAATGTTAAACTATCTGGATCTCTTTCAGATTTTACTTCAGTCTCTTTCTGTACCAGTGTTATATCTATGTTTCTTACATTCTGAAATAGCAACCAAGTTTTGTAACATAAACGTCGTATGGTGCAATAGATAGATACGTAAAGATAAAAAAGATAAAAGATATTTAGGTAGGCCGCACGGGCACTTTTACACGTCAAAATCTACCAGCGCTTCCCAAGAGAAGACCACTGCTGAGAAGAAGCGCCGCAAGAAAATCAACAGTTAGTCATTCTTTAAAAATATAGTTAACTTATGACAATGATACTACTTAATCTAGCAATATATAAAACTGTGAATATAATATAAATTATCTGCATAATTCCACAGGAAAACATGTTAGAATACTCAGAATTATTACCAGAGCAAAAAAAGTATTTATATATGTACACATATCTATGTGTAAGAGTATATAATAACCATATGAGTTTCGATATGTTTTCCTACATAAGTTTTACCAAATAGCGTAAGTTATTTATCAGAAAACACAAGCCAATTTTTAATTTATATTTAAATCAAAAACGTTATAAGTTAAAAAGTTTAGCATAACACATTTCTCACCAATCCTTCTTCAATCTTCACCTCTCCCACCTGTACCACAGGATCCACCATCACCGGATCCATATTCATCACTGGATCCACACTAATCATTGGATCCATCACCACTGGTTCCACAATCACTGTGTCTACCCTAACTGGATCCATATTCATCATTGGATCTATCACCACTGGTTCTACAATCACTGTGTCTACCTTAACTGGATCCATATTCATCATTGGATCCACACTAATCTCCGGTGGCATTTCTACATCCAAGTCATCAGTCATATCATCTGAGTAAATGTAAGAATCATCGGATGCTGATATGCCACCGTTCAGCTGTAAGAAATCAGAATGATATCCTGTTTTTCTTTTATTTTTAATTTTAGCTATCTCAGGTAGCTCAGTGTCGTCTCTTGGTACTGTAATTAATGAAAATAAATGCTAAAATGATAATACATGTTACTAGTTTTTTCCAGTCAATACCGGATTGATTAATATCCACTTGCAGCAAAAGACAAAAGTAGATTTATGCTAAAACTTAATTTATTTGAAAATGAACATCTTTATTCTGTAAGTAGGCCCTGTAGGTACAAGTCTAAGCCAGCGCTTCCCAAGAGGAGACCATTGCGGAGAAGAAGCGGTGCAAGAAACTCAACAGTCTTTTTTTTAGTTAAAACTCTGCTGGATTGACATATATAGCAATTTTTATCCTGGAAAATTTACTAGTTTACGAGGGCGTCAAAAATATCGCACATCTACGAAAATTAGTTTCAAACGAATATAGCTCTTAAATTATTTATTGTATCCTATGAATATTAGTGTCATTTGTAAAGCACATTTAATGACCCTTAAAAACACGAATCTTTCGATTTCGTACAAAACAATGATCGCTAAACAAATAAGGATTTATAACTGCTTGAAGTCAACATTTCAAAAGGAGCGATTTTTTTGACGCCGAGTGTATTTTAATAGCACTATGGTGCGAGCGAGATGGCGCGAGAGTGGCCGCCATTTTGAATCTATTATTTATTGGCGCGGCTTACACTCGTAAATAATATGTGTGTCTATGTACAGTCAGCTGCAGAGAAAAGTAACCCCCTCTGCTAAGTAAATTGTATGCAGGGGGGGTTACTTTTCTCTGCAGCTGACTGTACATATTTTTTGATTACTCCTTTATTTAATTTACCTGCAAAATGTTTGACATAGAACCGCTCATTATTCTGTTTTTGTATATATCTCTTTGGATTATGCATGCAATCTATCACAGCTGAGTGCCGAACTGTCCAGTTCTTAAGGGAATAACGTTTAGCTATCCATTTTGCTTGCATATTAACATATTTATGAGTTATCTGAAAAAAAAATGGTCAAGTGCACACACAACACAACAATATTATTTATATTTCAATTTGTTTATGTATTCACTAAGGTCAGAGTTCACCAACCAATTTAACGGACTGTTAAATCCTAATCGGCTGTTAGTCAATACATTTTGACAGCCGTCAGACCTCTAATCGCCTGTTTAACTGTTGGTGAACTCTGACCTAAATGAAAAAAAATAATAATGCTTGTAACTGGCACCAGCCGATTCTCTTTAGATAACAATAAAAACTGATTAACCTAACCTCAAAAACTAAATCCCGACAGGCGAGTACGCGCCCTTATAATTTTTATACAACATGTTACAAAATAACCTGTAAAAAATCAAAGCCAAAAATAATGCAACCCTAGTAAGCTGTCATCTCATAATGTCATGTTAAGGTTTTCATACATTGTCAATGGACTCTTAAATGGACCATTTAACCCCGTTCTACTTTACGGGTATTTTTGTAACACCTTGTACAGCCTATGTCACACGTTTTTGACGAAACATATGACACCCTACGTATTAAAATCGGTCCCATAGTTTAGGAGCTAGAGTGAAACATTCGATTTTCACATACATACATCACTCACTCAGATGTCAATTAATTTTTAAGTTTGATTAAAGTTGCTGCATCTATTCTATTGCTATAGCAAAGACAGTGACAGCAGCAACTTTAATCAAACTTAAAAGTTAATTGACTACTCTGAGTGCGGCCGTTAGACTATTAAAATCATTACCCTTCTTTTGACTGTTCAGTTGTGTAAAAGATATTGAAAATAAATTACAAAAGTTCATCCCGGATCAGTCACACAAGCATAATGAGTGTTTAATAAAGCCCTGGAACCAGACAAATACTTTACCTTTCTCCCGGTATTCAAATAGTCCATCATAGAGCTGTATCCCGATTGGCAGGTTTTACGTAAACGATGGAACTTCTTGAGCAACGTAGCACATGTTGAGCAGAACTTGGTGATATACTGAATGTCATCAAACTGGAATTGTAAAAAAAATATTTTTTGTCATTTAAAAATAATAGTAGTCATAAAAAATTATTTTTAAATATAAAACAAAGTCGGGTTAGTTACACCATTATACTATTTTTCATATCTTATTGGGCCTGTGATGGCCGTATTTCATAATTTCAAACACTTATTACAAACGCAAGAAAGGCTTAAAAAAAATAGAGAAGTGAATAATTCGATTACTGAGCGTCATCGCAAGGTTTGTATCAATGTATTATTTATGAGAAGCCGAAGAAACGAGTATAATATGTATTTATATATTATACAGGCCCAATAAGATATGAAAAATACTATAATAACTCAAGAACGGCTCGATAGATTTTTATGACATTTGGTACACAAGTTTATTACCTGGATTAACACATAGGATACTTTTTAATCCAGAAAATTTGATACTTCCCGAGGGATAAGCGAAAAATAAATAAATATAACTTAAATGTCTGCGATTTCAAAATAAATTCCTTAATTTATTAAAGTGAAAACCCTTGATGCCTAATCATGAATGGCGTTTTAATTTTTTTGTCTAAAAGTTCATTTTGAATAGGCTCCGAAACGGCTAAACGGATTTCAATAATTTAGGGAACAGAATTTAAATTAAAATTTTCGTGTATGTTCCATATAGATATTTTGCTGGGTTTAGAAGCGAAATAGTTTGAATGAACCGAAATAGTTTCTATCCTATAACCTTGGTGTTTTCAAGGCAAGAGTGAATAGGCATTTTCTGGGTAAGCGTGTACCATCTTCGACCTCGTCTTCACTTAACATCAGGTGAGACTGAGGTCAAACGCAAACCCATATATGATAAAAAAAAAAATAAAAAAAAATAACATTTTTACGCACTTACTGGGCATCCGGATAAATCTTCATAAGCTCGTTTAAAAAATTCGTCGTCTTTGTAGTTTCTCACCTTGCCCTCGATTTTATAACACATGCGACAAGCAACGAACGGTGGTGCCATGATAAGAGACTATTAGGTATAATTAAATAACAAATACTCAAGTGATTTCTTTTAAAAATATCGGAAAATCTAAAGGAAAACCAGAAATTCGACATCAATTCCCGAAAACAACAGTAATTACTTTAAACGTTTTTCGTTGTATGAAAGAACTGGGTATGTTGATTGTGAAATTATTTAAGTTGTAAATGTTAATTAATTACAATTTTCAGAGACATTGCCTGCTGTTTTAATAATTATTTAGGAGGACAATCAACATGGTGAATCATTTTATTTTACCTTTAAAATGCGACTAAAGCGAGGCAAGCTTTTTATTGACTAAAGTTCTAAAAAACGCTTGAATTTTTTGACATAACCCTTGATGTTTACGAAGTAGGTATTTATAACCCTGGGGCCACACCAATTTTCAGCGTCAGTTAGACTTCCATCTTCCATACTTATTATATTTCGATGTGTTGCTGATTTTAAATTGAACAAGTGTATTAAGTAAATCTTCTTATCAATATTTTAAGATTTTAGACTAAATACTTACAGGATAGCATGGAATATACAAGGCATAATTAAATTGAAGCGGATTGAAGCCCACTTCGTAAATGCTAGAGACATGACAGGTGACAACAATAACATAACCTTAAAATTTGTACTTAAAAATCCTGTGCTATTCGAAAGAAAAAGGTTTTGTTACGCATATTCGTTTGATAAGTAAAAATAATAATATTAAGGTAATGTACTAGCATGATTCAGCGAAACTATTACAATCAACGAACTGCTATTGGGTCATACATAACAAACTAAATTTCAAGAAGTTCAAGCTGAAAACAACATCGTTTTGTCATCGTTTAATAGCTCTTACCCAGTTGTTAGTGTTTCTTATTGAAGACAAATAGATTTGTTTGTTATGGCCAGTAATACATTATTTGCCTAGTCTAAATTAGTAGATCAAATCAAACAGAAATTTGAAAACTTTTTTTACACTAGGTACCTATACTTAATTTTAATAGGTACCTTACAAAGACAACTTAAATAAAAGGGTTTAAGAGCTTTGCTTACAAGGAGGAGGAGGGACTAAAATTCTGCTTACTTTAGAAGTTAGTTGGAAAAGATTTTTTCATTTCTCATGCTCCAAAAGTTCGTCTTTATATCGTGCGTAGGCGTCATAAAGTCGCTGCTTATGCTCTAGTGCATAAAGTAAAATCTTTGTCGAAGACCTAGGCAATCGGTTCAACAGCCACACAAACAACTTTAACTTCATAGAATAACCTCTTTATTTTATTTTGTTTTGTTAGTATTCTAAGACCAAGGCAAGGATACCAACAGCCAAAGTACACAATAAAGCTTCATGAAATAAACTTATAATTTTTATTTTGTCACATTTATTATTATTATTATTTTTATCACGTTGCTGTTTAATTTCCTCGCAATCGAAGTGAAAAGTACAACTCATCCATAAACCCCATTCGACACTCGACTTTATATTCATCCTCCCTCACAAGCTCGCTTGGATGGATAAACGTCTCGCGTAAAATGGTTTGTTTTATGCACTTGTTGTACAAGGTGGGCCAAAAGAAGTCATCCGATGTTGTTTGACTCTCTTTTTTTGAATTGTTACACAAAAAAATAGACACGATTATTCCGCGTTCTTGGGGAGTGTATCGCTCCATGGCTTGTTCACTTGTATTTTGCATCTGTCAAGTCCACAAATGTCAAAACAGATTTGACATTGGCGAATTTGCAAAAATGAGAGCATCTTCCAATAGGGGGGTTCGGCCGAGGACTCTTGGTGATAGCACGTGTGCTGTGATTGACTAGCGAAATTTTGTTCACGGAGTGAATCTATTTGTGTAGTTGTGTTGCTTACCTTGTTCAGTGTTGTCCCTGGCATCGGTAAGTGTATTAAACGTCTTGTACGCTGTTAACAATTGCGACTAACGATGCATCCTGACATCCCGCCTAAACCCCCAGATCCGCAAACAGACATGGCCGCGTCTGTTCCCTCGGCATCGAATGTGTCGCAAGACATGTTTAGTGCGGAGGAAATAGAGATAGCCACCACAAAAAAGGTTAATAACAAAAGACCCCATCCTCAAGATAGCGACCAGGAGCCGGCTAAGTTGCAAAATAGGGCCCCTTCGGCCTCAGTCCAACATGTTTATACCCACGAGAGACTTTTAGTGGCTAAGAAGTACTCAAATTTAGACGAGGGACCTTTCCTTGTACATGTTTCCCGATTGGAATCCCATCCAGCAGCTGGAACTTCCCTGAACCCCATAAAATTCGGACAAGTCATGGTATGTTCTCGAGTTCAAGATATTACTAAGGATGGAATTAAAAAAGTAGGTAGAAACCGGATTAGCATTGAATTCAATACTGCTGCGGCAGCCAATTCCTTTCTTACAAACCCTCTACTGTTGGCTAACCAGTTCTCTGCTGTCATTCCAACGTTTAATGTAACTCGAATGGGTCTGGTCAGGGGTATTCCAACTGACCTCTCAATGGAGGAATTTGTGAACGTAGTGGAACCCGTAGCCGGATGTGGTGAGATACTAAAGGCTCGAAGGCTTAACCGCAAAGTTCATAATAATGGAGTTGTTGAGTGGGTCCCAACGGGGACTGTGGTTTTGACGTTTAGTGGACAGGCTCTTCCAGCGAGAATTTTCTGCATGTACACGTCTATTACTGTGGAGACTTATCAACTTCCCACCATCCAGTGCCACAATTGCTGTAGATTTGGTCATGTAGCAGACCAATGCAGGTCCAAACCTCGCTGTTACAAGTGCGCAAAAGATCATACTGGAAAAAGTTGTACTGTGCAGGAAAATCTGGCTGAGTGCTTGTTCTGCACAGGCAAACACTTTGCCACTAGCATGTCATGCCCTGAGCAAACCCGCCAGCGTACAATCAAAACTACAATGTCGCAGGAAAACATCTCCTACTCCGAGGCCTCTGAAAGGTTCCCTCCGGTTAAGAGGTCATATGCTGATATAGCTAAAACTATGTTTGCTCCAGTCTCCCAACATCCCACACAATACCCTAACCCTTCACCCCTCACCTCCCAGGGATCCCCACCAGCACATACATCATATAGGAAAACCACCTCAACTACCAGACCGCCACGTCGTCCCTTACCCCAAGGTTATGACCGTGCCGCCCACCAAGCCATTATTGGTCAGCGAGACCCTCCACCCCCAGCTAATGGGGTGGCTCTCCAGGGCCACACCTCTCCTGTTTATACAGCCCAATCTGCACCAAATGACAATCTAATTGATGTCATGCTGTCCCTTCTTATCAATATGTTCACCAAAATGAATGATTTTCCTTTACCGTCCAACGTTGCTGACAAACTTAAACTCCTACTGAGTGTTACTAACATTCAACCTGATACAGTGGAATAGCCACAGTCTACGACCTAAACTCCACGAGCTCTCTCAAATGATTAACTTGCATAACCCTGTTGCCTTTGCCATTTCGGAGACCTGGTTGGTCCCTGGATCCCGTTTTCGGGTCCCGGGATATGCATGTCTCCGGTGTGACAGAGGTGATGGGTATGCGGGAGCTGCCCTCCTTATCAAAAGCTCTGTAACTTTTAGCCGTATAGCCCTTCCCCCTATCCCCTTAGGTATTAATGCTGTTGCAGCCAAAGTTATGAATATATCTATCCTTTCCATTTACATTTCTGACCCCCGTGCAATTGTAATCGAAGACCTTGAACCTTTTTTCTCTGCTCTCGCTGGCTCCTTTCTTATTTTAGGAGATTTTAATTGTCACCACTTGATGTGGGGAAGCGCAGACTACGACGCGCTGGCTTGCGACCTGGTCGATCTGATGGACGATAAGAATATCTGCCTTCTCAACGATGGCTCTCCGACTCGTAGAACAGCACCAAGACAGAATGTGAGTGCGGTAGACCTCTCTCTGTGTTCGCCTGACCTTAGGTCCTTGCTCTCGTGGTCGGTTCTGTATGATTCACATGGTAGTGACCACCTTCCTATCTTAATTTCTTCTCCTTCTGCCTTCTCTCAGCAAAGTCTACCTCCTAACCAACAGCGATATTTCCTCACTAAAGCTGACTGGGACCAATTTGGCATTGACACTGATGCTTATTCCAACGAGTTCCCCCCTGTGTCAGCAAACAACGCTTTAGAGTGTCACGACAAGTTCGTGAGTGCTCTAAAAGCTGCGGCTGACAAAAACATTCCCGTTAGAAAATCAGGCAAGTGTTCTAGACCCTCTCCGCCATGGTGGGATTCTGAATGCTCTGACATGGTCCAGCGCAGAAAAGATGCAGAAAAGGCTTATTGTATGGTCATGACAATTGCCAACTTTCTTCTTTTTAAGAGAATTGCAGCTGTGGCCAAGCGACTTTTTAAAAAGAAGAAAAAACTTGGATGGATCAGATTCTGTGAAAGTATATCTCCTCGCACTCCCGCTACAATGCTGTGGAAGACTATTAAACGCTTCCGAGGAGCTTTCTCATCTTCCGAAGTTTCCAGCAATGACTCTTCAACATGGCTTAAGGATTTCACAGACTCCCTCACTCCCCCCTTGGCACCAAACATTAACTCCCTCCCTTCTACATACCCTAATCATATCCCCTATAGTAGACTCGATGAACCATTTTCCATGTCAGAGCTTCTGACTTCTTTAGATCACCTTCGCCTCTCATCCCCGGGTCAAGACAATATCCCATATTCCTTTATTATTCACTCCGGCCCGAATTTCAAAAACTTTTTCCTTGACCTAATCAATGCATTCTTCGATTTAGGCTTTGTGCCAGAGACGTGGAAGAAACAGTTAATCATACCGATCCTAAAACCAGGCAAGGACCCTACCATCTCATCTTCTTACCGTCCCATCACTCTAGCCTCCTGCTTACTGAAAATAGTAGAACACATGATCAAAAAACGTCTTGAGTGGTTTGTAGAGAGCAAGGGAATCCTAGCTGGAAGCCAATTCGGCTTTCGTAGGGGAATGGGCACCATGGACAGTCTCTCCATTCTCACGACGGACATCAGGATCTCTCTGTCGAGAAACGAGTTTCTCGTCGGCGTTTTCCTAGATGTCTCGTCTGCGTACGACAATGTCATACTCTCCTTACTCAGGGAAAAGCTATCCAAGCTGAGTCTGCCGATGAAGTTGACGCATTTCATGTGCAACACATTAATGGAAAGATCCATAGAAGTAAGGCACCGTGACGCCCATTCCCCTCCGAGACTGGTGTGGAGGGGCCTCCCCCAGGGATCAGTTCTAAGCCCTCTGCTGTACAGTCTGTATACGCACGATTTAGAGGAGACGGCTAATCCGTTCTGCAATGTTCTACAATATGCCGACGACTTAGCTCTATACACATCCTCAACTTCTATTGACATTGCTGCTAATAGCCTCAACCAAGCCTTGTTTTATCTGGGGGAATGGCTTTCTTCCCATGGCCTGTCCTTAGCCGTGTCTAAAAGCAATACAGTTATTTTCACCAGGAAGAGATCCATTCCCTCAATTACCATTGCTTTTAATGATGACTCAATACCCATCACCAGTAAGGTAAAGTTTTTAGGGGTTACCCTGGATTCTCGTCTATCCGCGACTCCACACATAAACTATGTAGTTCAAAAATGTCAATCCAACATTAATATCCTTCGTTGCGTTTCTGGAGCTTGGTGGGGTGCCCACCCATACTCCCAGAAACTAATTTACAACGCCTTAATCCGTAGCGTTTTGGACTACGGCTCCATTGTCCTTGAACCTTGTAGTAAAGTCGCTTTACACAAATTGGACAAAATTCAATACCAGTCTCTCAGGATTATCCTGGGGGCTATGAAATCGTCACCAACTAACGCACTCCAGGTGGAAGCTTTGGACGCTCCCCTATCTCTGCGTCGTCAGTACTTAGCAGATAGGTTTTTTTATAAAATATCCCTTCTCACTGATCACCCTCTTCTTCCGAAACTTCAAATTCTCTCCGACCTAATTCCCAATAACAATTTTTGGTCTAATAAATCCATCCCATGTCTTGTAAAAAGTTATCGCAAATTTCTCAACCTTCCCCATCCGTCATATTCCAGTCCCATACTCCCACTTTTCTCTACTGCGTATGACGCTTTGATATTTCATCCCAGCATTATTTTGGACTTGGGAATAGTGAAGAACCAGCCGGGTGCTAATTCCATGTTCAACAGTAAAATCAATAACTTCTGGCAGGACTGGCTGGTGGTGTTCACGGACGCTTCCAAACTGTCAGGGGATGGAGTAGTTGGGGCGGCAGCGTGGATCCCCAAGTATTCCATCGTGTTGAGCTTTAAATGCCCCCCACTTGCGTCTGTATTCACGGGTGAACTGGTGGCTATTCTGGAAGCCATCAAGTACATATATTCTCACAGCTTAAACAAGTCCGTCATATTCTCTGACTCCTTGAGTGGTTTACAGGCCATTAAGTCCAATCAGTTCTCGTCCAAAAATGTTTACCCACTAGTTCTTCTTATTAGGCAAACCCTATTTGAATGCCACGTCAGGAAGATTGAGGTCTCCTTGGTGTGGATTCCCAGCCACTCAGGGATTGTTGGTAATGAGATGGTCGATGCCCATGCGAAACAGGCTATAGATATAGGTTGCTCAGATCACTTCCATTACTATTTTCACGACCTCTCCACCCTCGCTAAATCTGACTTAGACTTTAACTGGCAACAAAGCTATGACCTTTCCAAATCAGTCAAAGGGCGCCATTATAGTGACATCCAACCGAAAATCCCAACCAAACCTTGGTTCTCTCGTTTCCGCTTAGCTGACAAACATACGACGTCGGTTCTATGTAGGTTACGTATTGGACACACGTGCACTCCGCAGCGCTTGCACAGGCTGGGCATAATCCAATCCCCAGTCTGTGCATGTGGCCAGGAAGAGGGTACCGTAGATCACATATTTTTTAACTGCACAAACCGTTCGGTCGCTCTGTACGACATACTCCCTTCCTTCATACCCAGGCCTACTAACTTAAAAACCCTTCTCTTCCTTGCATCCTCTAACTATGAATTTTTAAAAAAACTAACAGAATATATTCATTCCCAAAATATAAAACTGTAATAATCAACCACCGCTTGCTTTTGTTTCTCTCCCAACTTTTTTAATGTTTGTGTTGTCTATATGATGTGTATGTCTTCCACAGGTCTCACAACGAACACCTTAAATTCATAAATATTTGGGACCCATTTTTATAACTGGTCAATCAACCTAAACAAGTGCTGTTGTCAAAACTAGTCTTTGGCAGTAATGGTTGCATACTAAAGCGACCGATTGCCACAAACATAAAGAATTGAATTGAATTGATCTTCCAATAGGGTGATTTCTTTTGGCCCACCTTGTACAATCTACTATTATATCTTACATGATCAATGATTTGTTACAGAGACTTTGAAATGGCAGAAACATTAAAACTGAATTTGCTATTTGGTGGCGGGGCAGAACTGCTGTTTGATAAAATTAAAAAAAGAGAAGTGGAGTTGCCATCACTAAAAAAGTGTTTTCCGGATTGTCAGAATGAAAAATGGACGATAAAAGAACTGCTTGTATGGATAAAAGATAATTTATTGAGGGAGAGGCCTGAGTTATTCTTGCAGGTAATGTTTCTTTAATGTATGCTACTTTTTGCTTTTACAAACTTAAATTTTCATTTTGTTTAAAAATTATTGCTAAAAATTTACAAAAAAATAAACTGTCTACCTCATTTCTTTTTTCTCCAAAGTTTATGAACCGGAAACTCTGAAATAATCCAGAGTTACAAATCATTATTTAAAACAAAGGTCTAGAGGAATTAGCAAAAAAAATGAATAAACCTGTGTGCACACACTAAGTCCAACTCGCACTTGACCAATTTTTAACAAGCTTTTATTTAACTTGCCTTGTTAGTTTGCATCTAATCTTGCAAGCTGAATTAGAACGGTTCTCGGTCTCCGTTTTACATGAAATTTGGTATATCTACATAACAATAATATGGCACCATTGGAGCTGGTCTGATGCAGTCTGAAGGTGGTCAGAACTCCGCAACGAAACAAGACAGCCCCGCCGTGTTTGGGCTCGTTGGATTCGTCTTGACAAGCAGATGATGACTGTGCGAAAAGTATAGTCGGCAAGAAAAGCTTTTTGACAAAAATGAAATATTATTATTATTATTATTAAGCCTTTTATTTCCGTAGTCTATGTAGTTGTATGCATATTGTGTGTTTGTTTACTTTTAGTTTATATATTGCTATGGATCCCTTTTTGAACCTTCTTTGTAATTCCATCTTTAACAATTGTAGTGTGACATGCAATCATTTGAATTTAAAATATAATATTAATAATCCAGCCTATATACGTCCCACTGCTGGGCACAGACCTCCACTCACAATGAGAGGGTTTGGGCTATAGTTCCCACGCGGGCCCAGTGCGGATTGGGAACTTCGCACACACCGTCAAATTGCTTTGCAGGTGTGTGCAGGTTTCCTCACGATGTTTTCCTTCACCGAATAGCCCATGGTAAATTTACAAATTATATTTCGCACATAAATTCCGAAAAACTTAGAGGTGCGAGCACGGGTTCGAACCCACGACCATTTGAATTTAATTTAATTGAAAATTTTGACAGTAACTTTTGTTACAGGGTGACTCTGTTCGGCCAGGCATCTTGGTTTTAATCAATGATGCTGATTGGGAGCTGTTTGGAGAGTTGAATTACGAGCTGCAGCAGAATGATGCCATCATGTTCATTTCGACGCTGCATGGCGGATAGGTTAAGAAATAAAATGTAATTTTAACTGAAGTGTTTTACTTATCTTTTTTTTTTTTTTTTTTTTATCTTACTTATATGTACTTATAAACGAGAAACATTTATATATACAGGGTTATTTTTGGTGTCCTTCTATTTGAACAAAAAACGTTTGGCAAACAGTTTAATTTCGCAACCGTTTCATTTGGCCAGATTTATTTCAGGATCATCGTGTAGAACCTTATTGGTTAGGTTAGTTGTATAAAAATCCTGAAATATTTACAGTTTCAGAAAAATGGTCCTGAAATAAATCTTGATATGGGTTGATCAACTTTTTCTTGTACCTCGTTGTCATGGTTACGTCCGCTGGACAACTCTTTAACACCATGATTCTCTATACGTTTTCTATGGTTATAGTTCATCAAACGTACATTTTTGTCGTAGTTATAAGCCCATTATTTTATGGACTATTTCCTAAGCACATTAGTAGCATATATTATAACAGTTTTCTTTGAGAAACTCGGTCACTGTTGTCTCTTGGACAACGGGACAGAATAACAAATCCTGAAATAAATCCTGAAATATTTACAGTTACGGAAAAAAAAAGCGTTTAGCCAAATGAAACTGTTGCGAAATGAAACTGTTTGCCAAACATTTTTGCCCAAATGGGAGGACATCAATTATTGTAAACTCTATGCAAAAAAAAAAATATTTTTTTTCCATGATAAAATCACATGTAGTATCACCCTTATTTGTTTGTGCACTATATCGCGGGACATACCTGTATATACACTGGTTCATCCATTTGAGAGTTACGTATTTCATACACACAAGTTAAACTTATATTAGGGGGATTCCACGAGCGTTTCAACCGCCATCAGTCCCTTGATCGCAATAAAGTCGAAATTTCTGTGGCTTTGGATGCCATATTCGGTTATTTCATAGAGTGCCCTGACTTCTACAAAATAATCGAAAATGGCATCCAAAGCTGTAGATTTTTCGACTCTAATGCGATCAAGGTACTGACGGCGGTTGAAACGCTCGTGGAATAACCCATTACCCCTTTTTGCGTCGGAAGTTAAATGTGACGTTCTCAATATAAAGGGACCTTATGGAGGCAGGCGGTTACGCCGTTTTAAGAACTGTTACCATAGTATTCGTATAGTTACAAGAATAAGAAGAGCGTAACTGCCTTCCTCCATAAGGTCCCTTTATATTGAGAACGTCACAAATATATAAAATAACAATGTTAATTCTGTCCTCCGCACGTACAAATAGGAAAGCCTTTATTAATTGAGCTTGACGTTGGGTTTTTAGGGTTCCGTACCCAAAGGGCACCCAACGGGACCCTATTAATATGCCTACGCTGTCCGTCCGTCCGTCCGTCTGTCTGTCCTAACTATAAATAGCTGTATCTTTTGAACTGTAATAGATAGTGTAATTACGGCGGATTTACTAATAAAAATAAAAAAAAAATACCCCCATACAAGAAACGTTTTTTTCAACGTATTTGGGTAATTCTTAAAGCGTTTCAACCGCTCTCATTCCCCTGGTCGCATTTATGTCGAAATTCCTGTAGATTTAGATGCTATTTTCAGTTATCTTGTAGAGTGCCCTGACTTCTACAAAATAACTGAAAATGCTATCCTAATCTACAGGAAATTCGACATTAATGCGACCAGGGGAATGAGAGCGGCTGAAACGCTCGGAGAATTACACATTTTTATTTTTGTTGTATCGTAAAAACGGTAAAACATACAAACGTCAAATTTCGTATGATTATAGAACAAACCCTATAAAATAACAACAAATACAAAAAACCAGCCAAATGTGTACGGAACCCTCGGTGCGCGAGTCCGACTCGCACTAGCCCGTTTTTTTTTTATTAACGTACCCCTTGTCATGTCACTCATCTTTGAAAAGGGCTGGACCCTTTTTAGCACCCCTTTGTATTGGGCTTAGAAGCGCTAAATTATTAATTTTAATATGTTGGTATTCGTAAGACAAGTAATATCCGTGTGTTATTCAATTCGGACACAGTATAAATCCGTGGATAGCGTGAATAAGCAGATAACTCGTCAAAAAGGCAAGAAGTAATTTAAACCTTATGTAATCTGTTCTAAATACAAGTTTCCTTAAGTTTACATCTCGACTTATCAACTTATTCACGCCATCTACGGAAATATAACTAAAGCAAAAGGGGAAGACACGTTGTCGCCATACAAGACACTGACATAATGCGTGCCGCGACACCTGGGTCGATCAACTTTTTCTTGTTTGTTATTCTGTCCCGTTGTCCAAGAGACAACAGTGACCGAGTTTCTTAAAGAAAACTGTTATAATATATGCTACTAATGTGCTTAGGAAATAGTCCTTAAAATAATGGGCTTATAACTACGACAAAAATGTACGTTTGATGAACTATAACCATAGAAAACATATAGAGAATCATGGTGTTAAAGAGTTGTCCAGGGGACGTAACCATGACAACGAGGTACAAGAAAAAGTTGATCAACCCACCTACATTCGCAAATTCCACACACACAGCTGTAAGCATGCATGAACTAAGGAGCAATACAGATAAATGGATGGACTAACGTCGTGCGCGTGAGACAGCCATATGTCTCACAATAATGACGACGTCGCACGTGTTGACAGATCGGTGACGGCCGGACAACTGACTCAAACACAGGCGCTCAGCGCCTATATTTAGGTGCTCAAGCCCGCGCGCCGGTCACGTATCTTCCTCTTTTTGTTTTCATCTAAGTAAAGCAGTAAAGTATACGAACATACGTTCGAAACGTCGCACTCACACAGAAGCGCCCTCAACCATTCATCTCTACGCGACACCACTGCTATGTCCGCTTGTCGTTGAGACGCGCGTCTGTGAGTGCGACGTTTCGAACGTTTGTTCGTAGTTTCTTTACTGCTTCAACTATATTTATATTGTAAATCCACTCCGCTATTGCATCTACACGACCGCTGTTACGCCGTGTTACGCTTAGGGCGGCCGCACATTGAGCCACTAGTGGCCGCCACTAAACGCGACCACTAGTGGTTCGGCTAAGTCACTAGACGCAGCCACCAATCGCGGCCACCGGTGGCTGAGTGGCGGCCACTAGTGGCTGACACTATTGGCTATTGTTTATTGGAGAACAGCCGGCGACTGTGGCCGAGTGTGCGCGGGAGGCGAGCGACAAAACGCGGCCACTAGTAGCGAGCGCGGGTCACTCGAACGCTCGGCATGCGCCGATGCTATACAAAACATATGAAAAAACTCATCCGCAGCTTGTGGCGGCCACTAGTGGCTACGCTGTGGCCGCGACTAGTGGCCCAATGTGCGGCAGCTCTTAGATGTTTCGGATTCAAGTTCCGGACCTAACTTCCAGCAGACTTAACATGCATGCAGGTGATAAAATTTTCAAGTGCTAGGGAAATGAATACATCTATTCCATATTCTAAGGTTTGAAATAAAAGTGTCTCGTCCTGACTTTTATTACGTTTTATTACCAAGCGATTTTCACATTTTCATAGCGTTAAGTGTTACGTTAGAGTATGGAATAGATGTATTCATTTCCCTAGCACCTGTCAAATTTTATCTCGTGCTTGCATGTTAAGCTCGCAGTGGTGACAAAAACTACAACATCAAGTGACCCGAGAGATCATTTGCCGTCTCCACGCTAAACAAAACCGGCCAAGTGCGAGTCGGTCTCGCACGCGAAGGGTTCCGTACCATCGTACAAGACGAGATACAGCGGTTGTTGAGGTCGAGAAAAAAACCGCGAAAAAATCACGTTTCTTGTGGGTTTCTTTATTTTTATTATTTGTTGTTATAGCGGCAGTGGGTATACACATTCAGTGAACATTTTAACTGTTTACCTATTACGGTTCATGAGATAGCGCGTTGACAGACAGACAGACAGAGCGGATAGAGCACTAAATCCTAAAAAAAAAAAAAACAACATACAGACGAATTGAAACCTCCTCCTATTTTGAAGTCGGTTAAAAAGAAAGTTATTAATTAAAGTTATATTATTATGAAAAAGTGCAAACAGTTTTATGGGACAATGTTTTATTGCATAGCCATTTGTTCTTTAATAAATAAATAAGTAATAAATAAAATGTAGCCGTGGTAGCCTAGTGGTTTGACCTGCCGACTCTTAAGCAGAGGGTCGTGGGTTCGAACCCGGGCTCGCACCTCGTAAGTTTTTCGGAATTTATGTGCGAAATATAATTTGTAAATTTACCATGAGCTTTTCGGTGAAGGAAAACATCGTGAGGAAACCTGCACACACCTGCAAAGCAATTTGACGGTGTGTGCGAGTTCCCAATCCGCACTGGGCCCGCGTGGGAACTATAGCCCAAACCCTCTCATTATAAGTGGAGGCCTGTGCCCAGCAGTGGGACGTATATAGGCTGCATTATTATTATTTTATTAATTAAATAAAATATGGACTTAAAAAAAGCCTCTTGAGCCTAAAGAATATTTTTACCTTACTCCTTTGATGTGTTGTATTTAAGTTAAAAATGCACCCTAAGCAAACTGCTACCCTTCACCAATTAGCGAGGTACTTGACAAGTTACATGTCGCACCCTGAGGGACTCAAACATAAAAGGACTTTAATAAACCGTACTTGAGCTTTTTAAACCGATGCAAACTGCGCAATGCGCCTGCGCATTATAAGTGTATTGTGTATATCCGTCACTCAGTGTTCGGTGGTATACCACACTTACCCCCTTACTAATAAACGTTGAGTAACGGCTGAGTAGTTATACAATGCTTTGTCCTTATCTGTCGAATTCAAATGTCACAATGACAGATAAGGACAAAGCATTGTATAACTACTCAGCCGTTACTCAACGTTTATTAGTAAGGGGGTAAGTGTTGTAAAGTACGGCCAATGAGACGAGATAAAGAATGTATACAAACTGACCGTTACTGAGTTATATTGCGATAGCGAGCGATTATTATATCTGTCCTTATTTCTCGTACGCAATAATATCTTCAGTTGGTCGATGACGGCTGTCGTTGCGTGATTCGTGGTACACGAAAGCTGTCAGTACAGAAGTTGTCAACATTAGGGCCGCCATTTTGTGAAGTTCATTCCTGTTTGGATTGCGTTCGAAGTGACACGATTTTTTTCGTTTCCGTATTATTTTTTAAATTTTTATAGCAAAATTGACAACATGATACATAGTTTTGTCATAAATACGGCTGATTCGGACTCTTCTAACGAATCATATTCTTGTGATACAGACGACGATGACTAGAGTAGGAAGTTTAAAATTTGTATATAATTTCTTCAAATAAAAATGTTTTGAACTCATGCCAGCTTGTTTAGGCTGACTTTCCACATTTCGTTGTAATCCACATCTCTTCTCCGCTCCGCTACAATGGAAACAGCAAAAAAACGAAAAAATCCAAAAACCTTTAATTTGTAGTTACATCACATAAAAAAATAATTCCAGTATTAACTGATAGTCACTAAGTACGAGAGTTGCGTGTCACTTTATACTTGTTTCTATTGCAGTATTCCCGTGATTTACGAAACTACAAGTTTGTGCGGAACCCTCGGTGCGCGAATCCTATTCGCACTTGATAGGCTTTTTTATTGTATTGTCGTATTATCGGCTAAGAAGCTTTACAATATCTCTCGGTACTTTAAAACACTTTCCATAATCCTAATGACAAACTAACCCACTAATTTGTTAATAAAAAAGCTTTTAAGCCCCACACCCCTTTATGATCGAAAATCACACGACAGCAGGGCGCTGAGCTTTCAATTTAAATTTAGATTCACCCCTATGTATTAATAATATTGTATTATAGTTGGTGACGTCGGTATCGACGGTTAAAAAAAACATACAGTCGAATTCATTTTTTGAAGTCGGTTTAAAAGCTATGGTAGCCTAATGGTTTGACCTGCCGACTCTTAAGCAGAGGGTCGTGGGTTCGAACCCGGGCTCGCACCTCTAAGATTTTCGGAATTTATGTGCGAAATGTAAAATGTAATTTGTAAATTTACCATGAGCCTTTCCGTGACAAAGCAATTTGACGGTGTGTGCGAAGTTCCCAATCCGCACTGGGCCCGCGTGGGAACTATAGCCCAAACCCTCTCGTTGTGAGTGGAGGCCTGTGCCCAGCAGTGGGACGTATATAGGCTGGATTATTATTATTATTATATTATATCGTCGGTGAAACTGCAATACCGCGTATGTAACAAATTCGAGAAAGGGAAAATTTCACCTTACAAATGAAGTCAGTAAGGTGCATCTTACACTATTAAATTTGTTAGTTAATTGGTTTAGTTAGTTTCAGTTAGTAGTTGGTTAGTAGTTAGTTAGTAGTTGAGCTGTGTGCGTGCGTGCGTGCGTGCGTGCAAATGGATTTTGAACTACTTCCCGGTGTCCGATTGAGCTGAAATATGGTATCTACATAACTTCGGTGACAATGGAGCTGGTCTGATGCAGTCGGCCCCGCCGTGTTTGGGCTCGTGGGATTTGTCTTGATAAGCAGATGATTGTGCAAAAGTACAGTCGACAAGAAAAGCTTTTTGACAGAAATGATTAATCTTAACTTAATAAATAAAGCTAAACCAAAACTTAAACCTTAACCTAAGTTAGGGCTCAAAAACTAGTGGTTAAGGTATTACTCCACTGACTGACCTACACCAACACGCTACAATATACGCAGCACGTTTTGATATTTGAAGATACGTGTAATTCTTGGTAAATTAAAAACAATGAGGGCAATTTACGGATTTTCCAACGTAAGATTTAACGCTTAAGGTTTATAATAAAAGTGTTGTCTTGATAAAATCGCTATAAAAATGTGAAAATTGCTATAGTCGCTTAGTAATAAAAGGTAATAAAAGTCAGGACGAGACACTTTTATTTTTAACCTTAAGCGTTAAGTGTTACGTTAGAATATGGAATAGATGTATTCATTTCCCTAGCACCTGTCAAATTTTATCTCGTCCATTTTAAGTCCGCTGACCCATCTTGCCCATGTTCGAAATTAAAACATACGAATATATAACTCAACTACTCTTCTACCAAATTTTATAAAAGTCGGATCAACGCTACTCATGAGTCATAAGCAGATAGGAATCCACGGGGCAAAATTTTATAACAGGTAGGGTGTTCCTATATCGAGAAACTCAACTATCGATGCTTATTCCATATACTAGCGATCACTCCAAGTTTTGTTTATAAAAATATGTTTTTTTTTTAAAGTGTAAAAATTAAACAAAATAATAACGCAATTCTCTTCTTTTTTCAAAACCATTTTTGAGTGTCTTAGTAGGTAAGCTACTTCTATCTAGTTATTTAAAGAGGTTTGATAAAGAGATAATATTAACTATTTCATAGTGCAATGTTACACCCTAGCTATAACCTAGCGATCATATGTTTGTTTTTGGTGTACCTTAATAAATAAATAATTTAAAATATGATTTATGTGAACTTCATATTCGTCATCAGAATAATACAAAAAAATACACACAATGCTGGGGGCGATCACTAGTATATAGAACAAGCATCGATAATTGAGTTTATCGATACAAGAACTCCCTACCTGTCATAAAATTCTGCCCCGTAGATTCCTGTCTGCTTATGAGTAATATTGGACAAACATACAAACATATGGAATCCCAATGAGTTGACTTTAAGACCTCACTTCTAGTTGTCGAATAAAGATAGAATGTATGATCTAATAGCTTTTTCTCGCGTCTTCGCGTAGAATTCGTTTATCGCTGCTCCCTCGGGAACTGTTCTATTTCCCGGGATAAAAAGTATCCTATGTCCTCCCTTGAAACCCAAACTATCTCCATACCAAATTTTAGTTTTAGCGGTTTAGCCGTGAAAGCGTAATAAACGAACAAATTTAATAAACAAACTTACTTTCGCATTATAATATTAATAAACATAAATATTTAGCATTCACTATTAAAAGTAATTCTATTATTTATTCAAGCATCAAAATATACCAAGCGCGCTTTACGAATCGATACCCGAAGACGCCCGAACATCCCCGATGTTGTTCGAATCGTATATTCGTTTGCTATACAGTAATTACTTTAGAATTTATAGTTCTGTAACTTCGTACGGTTAGATTTTACGTAGGCACGTAGCAACGTCTACGGCGTAGTGGGTCTACGGATTAACGTAGCACGTTTATTAAACATATTAAGGTAAGTAGATTAACGGCCGCACTTAGAGACTTCAATTAACTTTTAAGTTTGATTAAAGTTGCTGATGTCACTTTCTTTGCTATAGCAATAGAATAAGACGCAGCAACTTTAATCTAACTTAAATAATAATTGTGACGTTCTCAATATAAAGGGACCTTATGAAGGCAGTTACGCTCTTTTTATTCTTGTAACTATACGAATACTATGGTAACAGTTCTAAAAACGGCGTAACCGCCTGCCTCCATAAGGTCCCTTTATATTGAGAATGTCACAATTGACGTCTCTTGAGTGCGGCAGTAAGAAAATATAACGCGTGTTTATTTTTCAACTATAGAAGAGTTATATGTACACAAGTGTACTATATATGTATGTATGGTTGTATGTAAGGATCTTTGCTCCCTTGCCTCTAGGCTGAGCGGGACCGTTCCCGACCAGAAAATTAACTAATAGCTTACTAGGATGAATTTCAGGGCGTTTCAACCGCCGTCATTAGTGTCACCAAATATATTGACGAAATCAATGACACCACAGCAACTTCTGATGTAAGCAGAAGCAGGACCGGGGATGTAGTTTCTATCAGCATCAGAAGTTGCTGTAGTGTCATTGATTTCGTCAATATAATTGGTGACACTAATGACGGCGGTTGAAACGCCCTGAAATTCATCCACTACCTCATAAATCTATATAAAATCCAGGCAAGAGCATGTCGGACCATGCTTAGTGCAGGGTTCCGTCGCCATGACAACAAACAAACAACAACCTCCAAAAGAAACATAAATGTTAGCTAATTTTCTATTCAAACTTAGCTGATTTTCGGTAGGAATAAACATTTTAGTTGTCTTTAACTCAAGAGGGTGAGTCAACTTTTAATTTAAGGTACTCCCCATTTTTCGAGATGTTTCAAAATTGATATTTTTTTTAGAAAAACTATTTATTTGCTAACGTCGTGGCTTACACATTTATAAAATCAGACATATAGGCTAATATTTAGAAAATATTGTTCAAAAATGGTACAATTTTAAATAATATTATAGTTGGTAACGCAGGGGACGATGTTGTCCCCAGGTTTTGTATGAAAAATGTGCATTTTCCCCTGAGTTACCAGGGTTTTCCGAAAATTAAGAAATATTTGAGGTGTCTTAACTTGTGAGATCTGTAAATTTGATGGTCTGATTTTAATACTCGTAAATTATTATTAATCATAAGTCACCAGGAAAGTTTTAGTGTCGCAAAAGAAGAGTACCTTAAAAGTTGATTCACCCAAGAACCAATAAAGTCTACTTAGTCGTGCTAGTTTTCCTCTTAGATTCATTATATGCGCTTTCATTTAAGATATTTTTCAGATTTTTAGTAACATATAAACATCATGTAAACGCTGTATCGTATCTAGGTGTCACTGTTTATTTCCATCTCATACTTGGCCAGATGTTATTTTTTAACAATTTTCATTTAAACAATTTTATTTATTATAAGCATACAGCCAGCATGAAATAGATAGGAGCAGTCAAAGTTGCCAAATATATCGCAACACATTCTTGTAGTGACCCTGCCTACGAAGCTAGCGGTCCCGGGTTCGAATCCCGGTATGAGCAAATATTTGTGTGATGAGCGCGAATAATTGTTCCCAAGTGTTCGAAATTGAACTTTTTGAAATAAAAAGCGACTTGCTTAGTACAAATGTAATGTTTTAACATATCTACATATAAATTTGAAGTTAAAGGGTAAAAAAACGCGTGCGTTCATATGAAAGTCTATTAGCAAGTCAAGCGGCGCGACAGCACTGTGGCGCAGGCGGCGAACCAGTTTTTGGTGACCTCCCTGCGCACCTTGCCCCGCGACGCCTGGTCCACGCATTGGAAACGTGAACATCTCGGTCATGGATGTTTTCTATGTATTTAAATATGTATATCTCTATATAAGTATGTATATCGTCGCCTGGTACCCATAGTACAAGTCTAGAGCTTAGTTTGGGACTAGGACAATTTGTATCGCTGCTCCTATCTATTTGACGCTGACTGTACCTGCTTAATTCACTTTGGTACATTGTGACGTTCTCAATATAAAGGGACCTTATGGAGGAAGGCAGTTAAGCTCCTCTTATTCTTGTAACTATACGAATACTATGGTAACAGTTCTAAAAACGGCGTAACCGCCTGCCTCCATAAGGTCCCTTTATATTGAGAACGTCACCCTTCAGTATATCTACGATGTTACTTAACCCAGGCGTTTAATTAACCGGGAATTATCCCAAATCCCACGTAAACCCGGCCAATTTACTAGTCAAATACCTGCTCTATTAAATTCTATACTAGTCACATACCGTGACTTAGTCGTACTCATTATAAATGCGAAAGCAACTCTGTCTGTTCTCTTCACGCTTTAACGGCTGGGTTTAGATGTTTGGCATGAAGGTAGTTTGAGTCCCGGAGAAGGACACAGTTCCCGAGGGAGCAGCGATAAACGACTTCTACGCGGACGGAGTCGCCGGCGAAAGCTACTTATGTATAAATGTGTAAATCTACGAAAATATTTTATATTATGCATTGCATGCAATTACATGTCATTTGTATACAGAAGCAATTTATGACGTTCTCAATATAGAGGGACCTTATGGAGGAAGGCAGTTACGCTCTTCTTATTCTTGTGACTATATGAATACTATGGTGACAGTTCTAAAAACGGCGTAAGCGCCTGCCTCTATATGGTCCCTTATATTGAGAACGTCACATTTTTTAATCGATGGCAACAGGGATGATGACTGGGTAAAGAAAACTAAATTCTATTCAGTCCGTCAGTCAGATTATCAAAAAATATTCGACACGTATTTTTTCTTTTGCCAATCAAACAAAAAATGACAAAGATAAAGCGCGTCAAAGTTCGGGAGTGGGGGGCTCGTGACGTCACTTCTGTGTAAAATTTGTACCAAGACGTGACGTTTTAACTCAATATATCTCCGTGATTTTTGGATTATGTGAACAAAATAAAAAATACGTGTCCAATACTTTTTGATAATCTACCTGATCGACAAAAAAAATAGTCATAATCCCTATTACATTTAAATTATAGTTACATGAAAGAAACGAGATTTGTAAAGTTTTTTTAGTTAAGAAATAAAATTTTAACCAAAATGATTGTCACCCTACGCTTGATTAACTATGTTTTTTGTCTTAACTGATGCAACTCAAGAAATATAGGGTGACCATGAATTTAGTATTATTTTATTAACTTTTTGTTACTAATTAATAATTCGGAAATGAAGTAATTTTACAACACAAGCGTAGTTAACTATGTATCTAGGAATTAAGAAAAATAGATTCCTGTATTAAAAATTCACAGTGCATACAACCTCTAGCCTCAAGAAACAAGTTATTACAAGGAGGTTATATTCCATTGTTAAACTTAACTGAAAGTTAAACTCTTGGTTACGTAGTTAAGAATAGGTTACCTGTGTTTAAGAGGCAGCTTTCATTTATAACTGTATTGTTATCGTATTGTTAATGTATATTTGTGGATAACCAAGGAAGACCAAGCGTCGTCGTTCGGGTCAAAACCGAATTTTCATCGATTTTCTGTACAAAAACAAAAAAAACCCGATCCATAGCTGGGGTTAGAATCCACAGTCTTTGTGTAGGGAACACCCAAATACTCCGCAATATTTTTTTTCGAATATTCATTTGTCCGAATTTTCATGTTTCAAAATCTATGTTATTTAAAATTAAAAACATATTTGAATTGCTACACGTTGGTTAGGTTAGGTTTGATTTATGTGATATATCAAAAAATAAAGCCTCCATTAAAAAAATTGTATTCGAAATTATGAAAATTCGGGATTTCAATCAATTCGGAATTATGACTAATCGGCGTAATAGGCCAACGCTCTAACCATCAGTATATTCAGACAGCGGCAGCCGCCCCGAAATTACGAACCATATTGCGCGGGAAATTTGTTTGCGTGAAGATACGGGAAAACGAATTTTCCCAGATACCTACCGCTCAAAAGTATTTAGGCACTGCACATTTTTTAATTTAACTTTGTTATATGTTTGAATACAAGTAAAACAATTGATAAAAAATTTATTATAATTAATTTACTCTACACAATGTGTATTCATTAAAAAAAACACTAATTACAAAATTTTTGATTCGTCAATACATAAGTCTAATTATATTTTTTATTTTATTTTATTATATATATGGCTAAAAGCATCAACCAATAATGAGGTAGGTATGATTGAAAAATAATATACAAAAATATAGCCATTAGCATCATTTAAAAATTTGCTTTTTACCAAAATTACAGAGTTTAAAAGGAATTATCATTTACTAAATTTGATTACTTTTCTGACTTATTTCTGATTAATGCAGATTTTTCGTATTCAATATTTTAAGCATATTATTATCTTGAAGTGTAGTTAGAATAAGCACTATTAATAAAATGTTTGTCTGATTTTTCATGAAATTTGAGGGTGCCTAAATATTTTTGAGCGGTGGTGTATGTTACTAGCTAGATCGAATTTTCGCCCCCGTAAACACCCGATCTTTACCGAAATCGTTAGAGCCGTCTTTGAGAACGTGAGTACAAATATATATACATACCTTGCCTACGAAGCTAGCGGTCCCGGGTTCGAATCCCGGTATGGGCAAATATTTGTGTGATGAGCGCGAGTATTTGTTCCTGAGTCATGGATGTTTTCTATATATTTAAGTATGTATTTCTCTATATAAGTATGTATATCGTTGCCTAGTACCCATAGTACAAGCCTAGAGCTTAGTTTGGGACTAGGTCAGTTTGTGTGAGATTTTCACCTGATATTTATTGTTATTATTATTAAGGTTTCTCGTTTAAAGAAGATATGAGATAAATAAATAAATGCGATGAAAGCAACCAAAGCTTTCCCTTAACAACTTTCAAAAGCTTTGTAAGCTACGCTTCGCCCCCGGCGTTCCTTCAACTCAGCTTTATTCTGTTTCATTATTTAAATCTCATATCGCACAATGAAGCTGTGAGAACATTTTAAACCAGGTTTCATAATTTAGCGGACCAGTTTGACAGATAATTGCCAGATGTTGCGTATGCAACTTTTTTTTGTATCAACTTTAATTCATTTTTAGGGTTCCGTACCCGAAGGGCGCCCAACGGGACCCTATTAATATGCCTACGCTGTCCGTCCGTCTGTCTGTCTGTCCTAACTATAAAGAGCTGTATCTTTTGAACCGTCATAGATAGCGGGTTGATTTTTTTTCAGAATATGTGTTATTACGGCGGATTTCCAAAAAAAAAAAAAAATTGAAATAATAAAAGGGGGACCCCTTACAAGAAACGTTTTTTTTCAGCGTATTTTTATTTTTTTAACGGTAAAACATATAAGCGTCCAATTTGGTTGATTATAGAACCAACTTTATGGAACAACAACAAATGCTAAAAACCAGCCAAATGTACGGAACCCTCAGTGCGCGGGTCCGACTCGCGCTTGTCCGGTTTTTTTATTACTTTAAAACATTGCAATACCCGTTCATTGCTGAGTACAGTCGAGGACAGAAAGATGTTTACACTATTTCACCTTATTCCATTGTAATAAGGTCCAAAAGCGTATACATGCTTCTGTCTTCGACTCTACAAGGACAATGAAGGTTCATATTTAGAATTCCTGTAAACTTACTTATACATGCCATTCCAAGCTCTCACTATGGGGTCCCTATTGGTTCACATAAAATTCTTATTCCTATTTTTTTTTACTACCGATTTGTATTCATAATAATCACTCTTCATAATTTTTTTCCTTATACTTTTTTTGTTTATAAATTTTTATTACTACCAACGGAATTCATAACATATATATCATATTTTTAATTAATACTGCCATTACTAAGAACATGTTTGAACTTGTATTTTTTTTCAGTACTTTTTCCTTCATAACAGACATTAGTTAAAAATTGTTCTGGCGCTTCGCGCTCGGCTCGCGCGCTGTAGGGTCGCAGTTCTACCTAACACTCCTCATCGCTTCACTCGTCGTCGTACCTAACGGAGACCTTCGTTACGAATTAGAATGATTAGGAGTTTCGATTGTTAGTATAAGAAAATATATGAAACAAATATTAGTATAAACACGGTGTATGATTAGTGATATTATGAATTCTGATGATTATGAGTTTCGATCGTTAGTATTAAATATTTTTATGTAGAGTGATTGTGATGTATGAGAAATATTATCGGAGTTCCGATAATAGGACTTAAAAAGTTATGTGAAAAAATGTGCACCCTATGTGATTACTTCCTTGGAAAACAATAAACGCGTATATTAGCACCCATTAAGTAACTTACAAGATATTAAACAAGCTCTGTGAAGTTGTTAACCTCTTTCGTTGTACGCTTACGAGTAAATAGCAATATTCAACAATAAACAATAAAGACAATTGAATGAATGAATCAATTATCAAAAATAAAAGTTAAATAGATTAAAAAAGGATAGTTAATCTAAGTAAAATCAAGTAATTCAACAAACGATTATTAGATTACTAGATACTTACTCTGCAACCTTTGTTAATTGCCTGTGTAATTATTAACGTTAGTTCTTAAGGAAAAAAAAAAGTAATTTTGTAGTCTTTGCCTGAGCAACAGATATGTTTTTTCTTCATAAGTGGAAACTGTTTTGGCTAATGTAGTTTTAAGTTATGATTTTATCTTAATGTGTTATTTATTGCTGTTTGTTTCCCAAATAAAAAAAAATAAAAAAAGGTGAAGTTACAGCCATTTTTTCGTGTTTCTCGGAACCTGTTATAATACAGTGCTTGTGCTGCCGACGACTGTATATGTATGTATAAAACCATGGATGGTATTCAATACAGAAACAATTAAGCTTTATTTAAAAAAAACGGACAAGGTTTACGCGCACGCGCACTCCTAGCACGAATTAATAAATAAATATCAGGGGACAATCTCTCACAAATTGACCTAATCCCAAACTAAGCTCTAGGCTTGTACTATGGGTACCAGACAACGATAAACATACTTATATAGAGAAGTATACTTAAATACATAGAAAACATCCATGACTCAGGACCAAATACTCGCGCTCATCACACAAATACTTGTCCACACCGGGATTCGAACCCGGGACCGCTAGCTTCGTAGGCAGGGTCACTACCAACTAGACAAACCGCGTCGTCTAATTATGTTTAGTATTTATGTCGATAGTAACACACTCTCACATCAAAAACTAGCCTTTGCCCGCGACTCCGTCCGCGTAGAAGTCGTTTATCACTGCTCCCTCACAAACTGTCCATTTTTTCGTGATAAAAAGTGGCCTATGTGCTATTCCAGACTATAATCTGTCTCTGTGCCAAATTTGCTCGCGAATATGTCCGCGTGGAAGCCTTTTATCGCTGCTACTCGGGGAACTGTCCATATTTTTCGGGATAAAAAGTCTGCATAGACTATTTCTGAATCCAGAAAATTTACTAATAGCTTAACTACCTCACAAAAATCATGGAAACGCTGTATATTGTCTAGGGGACACGGTTTATGTAGGAAGACATGCCGAAACTCTTTTATGTGGTTACATGTGTGTAGGTATATATATGTATATACTTATGTATAAATATATATTTAATGTACATATACATACGTTATTTATTCGTAATAATTCTGACATGCTTTCCTGCAGAACTACGCAGATATCTTATATTATTTTAATAGTTTTATATAATGCTAGAATAAGTAGTATTATTGTCTTAAGTTTTATTAAAAAACTGACTAACTGTTGAGTTTCTTGCGGCGCTTCTTCTCAGCAGTGGTCTCCTCTTGGGAAGCGCTTTGACGTGTAAAAGTGCCCGTGCGGCGTACTTACTGAATTATTTTTTTTATCTTTATATGTGCCAAATTTCATCCAGATCCGTTCAGCCGTTCTTGCGTGATTAAGTAACAAATATCCATCCAAACTTTCACATATATAATATACGATGAGTCACAAATGCTGCTACATTATTATAACCTTTTTGGTTCTATATTGTAGCAACATTCATGCCTCAACCTTTAATAATATAATTTGTTTTTAAATAAACCTGTACAACTTATTCTTCATTTTATCTAGATATTAGATCACGTATCAACATTCTACAAATTACGATACCCGTGAAACCTTTTGTCTCGCTCGCTTCTCTTTCTAACGTAGGTTTACGATATCGAACGGTTCTTCAGTGCTGAAAAGGCGGGCGACGGAACCGCGCGCGTCGTGCCTGAATATACTGAAATTACAAAGAAAATTAAGAAAAAAAAAACAATAAAATATTATTAGTCTATTGTTATTTATTAAGTTTGTGCCGTTTCAAAGATTTGCGAGTTATTGAAGTGGTCGTTTTGAGTCAAGGGAATTTCAAGATGGCGTGGTAACAGTTTTTGGATTTTTTGTGTTTTTTGTGAGTTCAAGACAGCTGTTGAAGGTAAGTTATTATGAATAATCTATTTATATGTTTCGTTTATTATGTAAACTTCGTTTTATTACTATGTGTTAGGAGAAAATAGAAAAAATAGAGTGTAACAATCGACTTGTATAATTTAATAAGATTTGTAATATCTTTCACTTATATTATAATAGTTATTATACTGTTTATAATGTAATCTCTAACAATGTCATTAATGTGAAACTGTTTGTACTGCTAAACCGCTGTACCGATTTCGATGAAATTTGGTATAGAGATAGTTTGAGTCCCGGGGTCATGGATACTTACCCTGAAAATTTGACAGTTCCCGAGGGAGCAGTGATATACGACTTCTACGTCCAAGTCGCGGGCAACAGCTAGTCAAATACTCACATAAATAATTTTAAAAAGTCAACATGTATGTAGGTACATATTTTGATTTGGCTATTTTTTGTTGTGTTCGTAATTGTCAGATTTGTGTGAAAGTTTTTTTTTAAATTACACCCGTGTGACGTCTGGGAAGTCGCTAGTATACAGGGTGTCCCGTGATAAAGTGCACAATGTTCGGCAGCTCTTATCCACCGAGATAAAAACGACATAATAATATGGGAGCTGGCTCATAAATTATCTATACTACGCTGTAGCAGACTCGTAGCAAACAGGTCGTAGCTGTGCTACGTGCTACGAATGTGACGCGTGCTACGCTCATAGCAGTGTTTAGGGGGATCCTTTTCATTTGCCATAATTTTCATTATAGCGAATATTTGTGACGTTCTCAATATAAAGGGACCTTATGAAGGCAGGCGGTTACGCCGTTTTTAGAACCGTTACCATAGTATTCGTATAGTTACAAGAATAAGAAGAGCGTAACTGCCTTCCTCCATAATAATAATAATAAATAATAATAAAATTGTTTATTTAAATGTGTACACCGTTTTGGTTACATGTTATTTGGTAATCTAACTTAAAAAGTACACACACATAGTTTGACTTACAGAGAAAACAAACAGAGGCCCCCAAACTAGGCGAAGCCTGTATCTTGGGAGACCGACACAGATTAACATATATATATTTAAAGTTTTAGGAACTACTTAAGTACCGTTTACAAGCGTTTACAAGCGTTTATGCTATTAAGAGTGGCCAGAACATAAGTCGAAAGCTTAGAGCTATTAATAATTGTATTTATTAAAGACTTCTTCAGAAACATGATAGTCCAAAGTTAGCAACCAATCTGCTAGTAGCTTTTTAGCTTTGTGAATTTTACAGTTTTTAATTTCACAAAATTTTAATACTGCATTATAAACTGATGCTCTAACAAAATTACCAAATCTTTGTGCAAATTTTGAGTTAACTGAGGGAAGTTTCAATCTGTATACTCTTTTTTTCAACATTGATTTATGAAGTTCGGAGCCAAGAACGTCCCTTTATATTGAGAACGTCACATTTTTTTTTCTAAAACCGTAAACCTTAAGCTGAGTTTGGGTTTGGGCTAATCTCAGTGATTGTACGGATTTTCATAAGGTTACCACTAATAGAAAGAAGGATTATCTAGGAAGGTTATCTATCATCAATACATAGTATAAAATGAGGTCGCCCTCCGCGTCTGTCTGTCCCTATGTATGCTTAGATCTTTAAAACTACCCAACGGATTTTGATGCGATTCACCATCAGTTAGATAATTATTCACGAAAGGTTTATGTATATAATAGAACCCGGAGCGAAGCGAGGGCGGGTCGCTATACGCTATATTTTAACTTATGTAACCGAAGCGAAGCGAGGGCAGGTTGCTAGTTTCTATAAAAATGGAGTTCCCCGACAATTCTTAAGCGTTTAATATTAAATCCCTTTCGTACCCTTTTTATAAGATTCCCCCCTTAATGTGTTTTTAATGGTAATTCCTTACAGGTGAGGCGCGAGGTAATTATCCCACGGGATCTATTCATATTTTATAACGGGATTATGGGATAAAATTACTAATATTTTCCAGTCAAATCGCGTGACATTGACTGAGTTAGTTCCTTTATCTACTGAAGCAGAGGTAAGATTTGAATCCGGTTAGCAAACCTGCCGTAAACCAAATGGCGATATCTCAGACAAAACTCCTGTGGCAATAGCAACCTCATTACTAACAGGAGAGGACTGAATCTACTTTGGTTATTGAATAGGCATGATGTCTAATTTTTCTTTGTTGATCAGGTAGATTACCAAAAAGTATTGGACACGTATTTTTTCTTTTTGCACATAATCATTACGGAGATATATTGAGTTGAATAGAAGTGACGTCACGAGCCCACTCCCGAACTTTGACGCGCTTTATCTTTGTCATTTTTTTTTTTATTTTTTTATCATATATGGGTTTGCGTTTGACCTCAGTCTCACCTGATGTTAAGTGAAGACGAGGTCGAATATGGTACACGCTTACCCAGAAAATGCCTATTCACTCTTGCCTTGAAAACACCAAGGTTATAGGATTGCGGGAATACAGACGCAGGGAGAGCATTCCACTCCTTGGCAGTGCGAATAAGAAATGACGCAGCAAACCGCTTCGTCCGAACTGATGGAAATTCAACTACATGAGGATGGAAGCCCTCCCTGCGTCTGGAAGACCGATTGGAGAAAGTGGAGGGTGGGATGAGGTCGTGTAGTTCCTGGGCACACTCTCCAAAATACACCCTGTAAAATACCGAAAGACAAGCGACTTTACGCCGATGTTCCAAAGTTAAAAGTTTGGTTTTGACGAGCGAATCGTCGCCTATGAGTCTCCTAGCTCTTCGGTCCACCGAGTCCAACGCGTTCAGCTGATATTTGGCAGAGCCATCCCACAGGTGGCAGCAGAACTCCATACATTCCATTTGTTTGATTGACAAACGAAAAAATACGTGTCGAATAGTTTTTGATAATTTAACGGATGGACTAGATAGAAGTTATGGCTGACCAAGGGAAACAGGGATTCATTTTTATATGTGTGTTCCGATATCGGTAGGCCACATTGACACTGGAGGTAGACCAGCCTAAGACGGACCGAACCAGACACTTTTTTTAAATTTTTTTTAACGCATTGTCCCCACACCGAACCAGCCTAACATGACCTCAGTAAAAATCGCATGGTTTTCAAGATTTGCCAGTTTAAACTTCTTTTCCAGTACAAACTTTAAACTCGCATATCTTGAAAACCATGCGACTTTACTGAGGTCATGTTAGGCTGGTTCGGTACCTCCGGTGTCAATGTGGCATACGATTAGGTTTGTAGATGTGTTTACAATGTCCAAGATAAGATAATACGTTGAATTATTTACGCAACCACGTTACTGTCATTGTTAATGTTTGGTTCTTTCCATTTAATTAATGTACAACAGACACGCACTAGGCATATAGTTAGGATAGCTTTCATATTTGACAGTTGAAGTCAAATCTGCCTACAAAATGAAAGCAATTGTGTCACTTTCAAGTCGATCGCGATCGCGAGTGCGTTAGGTAATAAGCCCCCAGATGTGGTTGTCTCACGGGTTGGTGGTCACAACGGCCAAAAAAAAATACTAAAAGAAGGAATCAGTGAATCAATCGGTATCAAAAAATCGCAAGAAATATATGGGCCATTATTTTATTTCAGTGTCTAGAATATAAATTAAGTTCAAGATCCATTTTAAAAATTCACAGATATAATGCGGATTTTTTTAAAATTTGTTTTATTGTAAATTTACCCACTATTTTTGTTGTTTTTGTATATAAAACACGAATTTACTGCTCAAATTACCACTGCGTTACTAGTCCCCATGTCCCCTTACAAATAACGACCACTGCGTTACCATAATCTGCCATAAAATGTTATTAAGGTATGTCGACCAGAATCTGAAAATAGTGTGCATTCCTAAGATTATCCAGTTTAGTTGAAAATTATGACTTTTAATATACATTCACGTTAAGGGACGTTTTATTAGCCCTAAAATAGTAGAATGACCTTCCGTACTTCAACAATCGATTCACTTAATCCTTCGTTTAGTATTCTTTTATGGCTGCTGAGACAACCATGCCCGGTCTCCCCTACCTTTTATTTTAAGACTTAAGTAATACATTTACTGCCGCACTCAGAGACGTCAATTAAGTTTTAAGTTTCATTAAAGTAGCTGCTGTCACATTCTTTGCTATAGCAATAGAATAAGACGCAGCAACTTTAATGAAACTTAAAACTTAATTGACGTCTCTGAGTGCGGCGGTTAATCCCAATCTTACTACTTACAAATGAGAAAGTTTGGATGGATGGATGTTTGTTACTCAATCGCGCCAGAACGACTGAACGGATCTAGATGAAATTTGGCACAGAGATAGATATAGTCTGGAATAGCACATAGGCTACTTTTTATCCCGAAAAATTAAGTTCCCGAGGGAGCATTGATAATTGTGATTAACAACTTCTACGCGGACGGAGTCTAAAACCCAAAATTGCATAAAAAACAAAAAAAAGTTGATCCGACCGCTATCAAACTTCACAGGATCACCAACTGGGCTAATGTAAAGATTGCCTGAAAATTTCATCAAAATCAGACCAGCCGTTTTGGAGTTCATAGGGGATCATACATACATCGATTTTTTATATGAGCATATGTATAGATAGATATAGATAGGTAATTCAAACCGCATACCATCTTGAAGTTAAGGAAATAGCATCTCAGGCATACAGGATGTCTCGAAACGTGCACGACATTCCCACGTCACATACAGGATGTTGCAAAACGCGGGAACGACGCCGGCGTAACTTCAGAAGTGGATAACTAGATCTAAATATGCTTAGTTTTAATTGAGCAGGGTTTTAATATTAATCGTCAGTAAACTATTAATAAACGAATAAATAATTGATTTAATTATTGCATTCCCCACGCATCAAACCTCATACTCGAATTCAAATAATTTATTTGGCCTCATCGCGCGATTTAACGCTTAACATTTGAAATAAAACTGTCTCGTCCTGACTTTTATTACCTTTTATTACTAAGCGACTTTTGCGATTTTCACATTTTTATAGTGAGTTTATCATGAGGGGACACTTATTTTAAACCTTAAGCGTTGTCTTACGTTAGAATATGGAATAGATGTATTCATTTCCCTAGCACCTGTCAAATTTTGTAATCAAATCAATCTATCAATTTAAAGCCGGTCAAGTGCGAGTCGGACTCGCGCACCGAGAGTTCGGCATGTAACGTAACATATGTAAATAGTTCTTGCCAAATTTCATGATTCCAAGTCAAGGGGAACCCGGACATAAACGGCCGTATCTTTTGATTGCGTTGACTTAGAAGTTAGATTTTTTTACAGTTCGAAGGGACTGCTGACTTGAGTGTTCGATATTAATTTCCAACTTTATACCTTCACGCGGTCATGAGAAAAAGGGTCTTGACAGACAGACAGACGGACGGACAACGAAGTGATACTACAAGGGTTCCCTTTTTCCTTTTGAGGTACGGAACCCTAAAAAAATTTGCCAATGTCATTGTTTGAGATACGAGTACAGTGTTCGGTTCTTGTAGTATTGTTCGGTTCTTGTCTTGATACTTAAATGGGAGATCGGTGGCGAGAGTGTCAATCACCACACGCTCCGATCACTCCGCCGCGCTCCACTCCGCCGCGCTCCACTCCGCCGCGCTCCACTCCGCCGCGCTCCACTCCGCCGCGCTCCACTCCGCCGCGCTCCACTCCACCGCGCTTCACTTCGCTTCAATAAAGAAGTCCAAGATGGCGTCTGGCTCAGCAAAAACATAGGATTAACGTAAGCACGATCAGGCGCGTCAGCCGCTTATGTAATTTCCATAAATTTTGTAGATTCTCAAAAATTGTTAAGTTATCTTGAATATTACGTCACTGAGGTTTGATGAGAGCTAGGGAATGCAATAACTGAACGCAGTGTAAACTCAATAATATCTATACAGGATGTGCTTCAAAGGATACTAATACATACGGAATGTCGTTTGACGAGGCACAGGTCCATGCTATGACTATGCTTCGTCAAAGTATACAGAGCCCTTAGCCAAGTGCCCATCGCTAACTAGCGTTTCTAACCGTTTAGTTTTTAAACCAATTGCGTCACTGGTAGATCACGTCATACGGAGAGTCACGTGATCTACCAGTGACGCGATTGGTTTAAAAACGAAACGAATAGAAACGCTAGTTATCGATGGGCATCTTGGCTAAGGGCTCTGGTCCCCTAGCATGCATGAAATGGATACATCTATTCCATTTTCAACTTGCAAGATTTGATTACATTGTAAGTTTGTTTGTTTGTTTGTTACAAGTGAAGCTAATATAAGTGTTATTAAAGCGTGTTGCAAATCGTTTCATCGTTTTAGCGAAAAAGGTCTTAACAGACAGAAAAAAAAACGAGTTTTTCGACGGATGTACGGAACCCAACGGGCCTAATATGGTCACGTTTATCGCGTGACAAAACGTGGATAAAGCATCCGTCACTCTCGCGCTTATATACGTGTCAGAAAGTGACGGATGCTTTATCCACGCTTTGTCACGCGATAAACACGGCCACATTAGGCCCGCAAGAAGCTTATATAAGACACTGGGGATCGCAATGCAAACAATGACTTGAAGCGAAGAAAAGTGGCATAGAATGACGTCGCTTATGTTTTTTGTCCCTTCATCGGCCGTAGGGTACGTTCCACTAAACGCCCGCAACGATCGTAACACCCTCTGTATCGTTCTACCTAAGGCCCGTGGTCGTCGCGAGCGATCGCTCGACGTCATAGATGACGTCACTGTTCGCGACCACATCGCGCCCACTTCGCCCACAAAATATTGGTGGGTCAGAGTGAGCACACAGCGCTCAACATGTGCGTTCCACCTATAACATTCTCCTACAACGCCCGCGGCGTTTTTAGTGGAACGGCAATTTCAGCGGTCGTGGTCGATGGCGTTGCGAGCGTTTAGTGGAACGTATCTACCCATAGTGTCAAGTTGATTGTTCAGTGTTGCTATAATATTAAAATGGCAGCTGCCAACAATCAGGGAAATAAAGGGCGAGAAGAGCTGATCTTTTGTTTGGTTTATATTGGCTTCAAAGAGGTTATAATATGTCAAAACTCATCTTAAATCAGTAAAACAAGAGTAGAATTTGAGTAGGAAGAAGGTTCTTCGGCTCATCTTTCCATCACACATTCTTATTGGCACCTTTTGTATTCATCACGGCAATTTCAGTTAGTGTAAGAAGGATAGAAAACACGACTAGGGGTAATTAAACTCGTCTTCATGAAGTTCTAGGTTCAATAAAATAGGTAGGTTTGACGACGCTGTTAGCCTAGTTGGTAGTGACCTGGCCTACGAAGCTAGCGGTCCCGGGTTCGAATCCCGGTATGGGCAAATAGTTGTGTGATTAGCGCGAGTATTTGTTCCATGAATTGATGTTTTATATATATTTAAGTATGTATCTCTCTATATAAGTATGTATATCGTTGCCTGGTACCCGTAGCACAAGCCTAGAGCTTAGTTTGTTACTTAGGTGTCTTATATAAGCTTCTTGACGGAATCCTAAAAATATTAAAAACGCATTCACCTTTTATTTTAATTTCGCCTTGTTGAGCCAACACTGGCATAGCACCTTTGAAGTATTTTTTCTTAAACAAATTTTGGCCACAAGGAATTTAATAACAACAAAAGTTTAGCTTAGAAGTTAGGGGCTTTAGGAAATTTTATACCACGTAAGTAATGTTCCTTAACTCTTGTTAACAACAAGGTTGACTCCACCGGTAATTCTCAAGTCTCAAGGTACCTGGCTGCCAAAATCTATGAAGAAAATTTATGAAATTGTCTATGTTCTAATCTTGAAAACAAAAAGAGGAAGATACGTGACCGGCGCGAGGGCTTGAGCACCTAAATATACGCGCTGAGCGCCTGTTTGGGTCAGTTGTCCGGCCGTCACCGATCTGTCAACACGTGCGACGTCGTCATTATTGTGAGATGGCTGTCTCACTTACGCGCACGACGTTAGTCCATCAATTTATCTCTATTGCTCCTTAGTGCATGTTTACAGCTGTGCGTGTGGAATTTGCGAATGTAGTTGTCGCGGCACGCATTATGTCAGTGTCTTGTACGGCGATAACGTGTCTTCCCCTTTTGCTTTAATCTAAGGTTATATACGATGAACTGACAGGTTAAGATTGGCCGGCGGAATGTTAAGTATATGTAACGTTCTCAATATAAAAGGGACCTTATGGAGGAAGGCAGTTACGCTCTTCTTATTCTTGTAACTATACGAATACTATGGTAACAGTTCTAAAAACGGCGTAACCGTCTGCCTCCGTAAGGTCCCTTTATTGAGAACGTCACATATGTTACCATTTACGGTTTGTTTAAATATTTTCCTGCTGCAGGCTTAGCTTACATGCACGAGATAAAATTTGACAGAAGCTAGGGAAATGAATACGTCTATTTCATATTCTAACGTAAGACTTAACGCTTAAGGTTTTCCTTTTATTACTAAGCGATTTTATCCGGTATTGCTAGAGTAATGAAATAAATCGTTCAAATCTATTAAGAGCCTGTGCACACTACCGTTTTTTGACCGGGGGTCTAAGGGCTAAAAATGCTAGTGCGCACAAGCTCTAAGCTAAGCATTATTTTGATAAAATCGCTATGAAAGAGTGAAAATCGCGATAGTCGTTTAGTAATAAAAGTCAGGACGAGACACTTTTATTCTTACGATAGACTATGGAATATAATAATATGTATCCATTTCCCTAGCACCTGTCAAATTTTATCTCTTCCATGCATGTTACAAAATAAGTAATTACCTACTTAATATATAAAAAACTATTTTGCAGGTATTGGGCCAACACAAGAAAAAGTGAGAGAGCTATAAAAGGTAAGTCACAATTTCTTTTAGAGAAGAAATAATGGGAACAAGGTCTGATTATTTCAACAGAGATAGATTATAGTCTGGAAATGGAATAGCAGGAATTTCATGATTCTAAGTCAACGGGAAGTACCCTATAGGTTTTGATTCCCTTAAGATTACCTTCAATTTGCGGCATAAACGGCCGTATCTTTTGATTGCATTGACTTAGATTTTTGATTTTTTCACTGATCCAAGGGATTGCAGACCTAAGTATTTGATATGAATTTCAACTTGATACCTTCACGCGTTCCTGAGAAAAAGGGTCTTGACAGACACACAGCCAGACAGACGGACAACAAAGTGATCCTATAAGGGTTCCGTTTTTTTCTTTGAGGTACGGAACCCTAAAAATGACCTTCTGCTGGAGTTTCTTGCGGCGCTTCTTCTCCGCAATGATGGTCTTGTCCGAAGCGCTGGTAGATTCACTCTATATTACTGACGTGTAAAAAAGCCCGTATGTGGCCAATTTACTGAATAAATATTTTGATTTTGACTTTGACTTCCCATGCCGCTCCACGAGAGTGTGGCTGAGCTTTATGGGAAGGTGACACGTGCGCAAGATGGATGGGCGATGAGATGCGATATTCCCGTGATTTATAAGCCACATTACTATTCAGTTTGGGTCCAGATTGGTTCAGGAAAGGTTGATGCAATGGGAATGGAACTCTCATTGCTTTGGGAACTTATTCAGGAAAAATATACACTTTAAATTGCGAAAGTGCACGAAGTCTGTGTAGTGAATTTTAAATTTTAAATTTTATTTTGTATGTTAATCAGGATATCAGGATCAGGAAGCTCACTCAAATTGTCCCAGTCCCAAACTAAGCTCTAGGCTTTTACTATGGCGTTCGGTACCAGGCAACTATATACATAAATAATAGAGAAATACTTAAATTAGAAAACATCCATGACTCAGGAACTGTATTTGTATTTACATTGTTATTAAACTGGTATAGTACATTTCGATGCTAGTGCGGAAAGTATGTCATTACTTGGCATACTTGAAAGTATGGCAAAACTCGGGACGAGTGAAGAATGACATTTCCGCACGTGTATCGAACGACGTTTTTTAACACAGTTGCGAAAAAATAAATCAATTTCAAACTCAGATTCACTCATTTTATAAGCAACTTTTTGAAAACTTGAGATTGGTAAACAAATTCGTTGTACGTTCGATCTTTCGCAGTGAACATTTTTGACATTATGAAGAGATGTTTTTTTTAGCTTTTATTCGACTAGAATGGATTTTGTTATTATTTATGAACCCACTTCAATGAAAGTTTTTTTTTCGAATGCATATTCTATAAGACATAAACAATTGTAAATATAAAACATTGTACTATTATTACCTAAGTATTGTTATTTACGATTATTTGTGTATCGTATATTTATAAAAACAATATCGAATGTTGCCTTTGGAAACTTAAAAAATGCTGCAGTAAGAAAAACCGCATGGCTTAAAGGACTTAGCATCCAGGCCATAATCATTAAAAAAAAGAAAAAACGCCTCTTCATAATGTCAAAAATTTTGACAGGCGTTTCGGCAGCTATTCCATTCCATTCAGGCAACTTATTAAGAACGGTTTTTCAATATTCAATATTAAAAAATAAACGTGTTATAATGATGAAGAGGTAAGTAATAAAATATGAAATATGTATATTTTTCGTATTCTTACATTAACAGTAGGTTTTTATGTTGATTACGATGTTTAAAGGAAACTAATATTAACACTCATCAATAAGTAGTCATGAATTGGAACAAGTATAAATTTAAAAAAATTGGAAAAGTAAAAAGCACTAGTTCGCGAAAACCAACTTTCCGCACGATATACAGCTATGAAAAGTACCACTTTTTGAGCAACTGTGTTAAAAAAAATATGTAAAAAAAGTTGCAAATTTAAACTCGACTGGGGACTATAGTATGATGCACCCTTACTTTTATAGCCTGACACTCGCACGTTGACGATCATATGTGACGTTCTCAATATAAAGGGACCTTATGGAGGCAGGCGGTTACGCCGTTTTTAGAACTGTTACCATAGTATTCGTATAGTTACAAGAATAAGAAGAGCGTTACTGCCTTCCTCCATAAGGTCCCTTTATATTGAGAACGTCACAAATGACACAATGTGCATTAGTTTAGGAGCTAGAATGGAACACCCTTTTTTTGGTCACATACTTACCGCCGCGCTCAGAGACGTCAATTAATTCTTAAGTTTGATTAAAGTTGCTGCTGTCACTTTCTTTGCTATAGCAATAGAATAAGACGCAGCAACTTTAATCAAACTTAAAAATTAATCGACGTCTCTGAGTGCGGCAGTTAAAATCATAACCCTCCTTTTTGCTTCACCGTAGTCGGATACTTTCGTTCAAATGTGATGTTCTCTATAAAGAGACCTTATGGAGGAAGGCAGTTACGCTCTTCTTATTCTTGTAACTATACGAATATGGTAACAGTTAAACACGGCGTAACCTGCCTCCATAAGGTCCTTTTATATTGAGAACATCACAAATAGTCTTCTTATCGTGAGTCATTACTTGTGATATATACCTACCTAGAATTACAATTGGATTTCGTTGAGAGAGGTCTTGGCTTCAATCGGGAAAGGTCATTGCTATTACCTTTTCGAAATTGAAGTCGTTTTGCGGATTTAGTTTCAATCTAATATAACTTTTGGGTCGTTCTTTTACGGGCACATGCAAAAACAATATTCAGAAATTATTATTATTTTTGCTGCGCGAAGCAAACAGAATGGTAATGTGGTTAACAGTGTATGTATGTATGTACCCGAAAATCGTATGTTCCACTCTACCTCCTAAACTATTGCACAGATTTTAATTAATGTGGCATATGATCATCAACGTGCGAACGTCAGGCTATATAAAAAAATATTTTTTTTTAATTTTTTTTAATTTATTTATTTATATAAAAATTATAAGGGTGCGTTTTGGTTTTAGTTTTTGAGGTTAGGTTAGGTTAGGTTATCGTATTACCGTTTACCTTTGCTCAACTGCAGGCTTAATGCATGTACGAGATAAAATTTGCAAGGTGCTAGGGAAATGAATACATCTATCCCATATTCTAACGTAAGACTTAACGCTTAACCTTTTACTAAGCGACTATTGCGATTTTCACATTTTTATAGCGGTTTTATCAAGACGGGACACTTTTATTTTAAACCTTAAACGTTAAGTGTTAAGTTAGAATATGGATGTATTCATTTCCCGTGCACCTGTAGAATTTTATCTCGTGTTTGCAGGGCCTGTACTAATTAATTACCTTTACCAAAAGTAATTAGTACAGTTAATCAGATTTTATCGCAGCATAATACTCCCAAAAGTAGTTAACGAAATGCCAAACCTAGTTTTATTACACACTAAATGGACGACAAATGTCATCGGAAATGTCAAATCAATGACGAAATGTCAAAACGATGTTGCGTAATTTATTAAATGAGCATTTCTAAAAAAAGTTTGAACAATTTTAAAGTTTAAAAAAAACTCCGATTAAAAAAAAAGTCGTAGATAGATCGGGTGCATGAAACTATGCAATTTTAACATAAATTCCCGAAATGTTCGAAAAAAAATGTATAGAAACTTCCTATTTCGTTACCAACAGTCCAACAATGAGCTTTGGTAACGAAATAGGAAAAATTTGTGCATTTTCTATGGGACGGTTTGTGGAAATTATTTTAAAATTGCTTAATTTAATTTATCCAACCTACCTACAATTTTTTTTTCAAATCGGAGAGTTGAATGAAATGTTCAAACTTTTTTAGAAATTCCCGATTTAATTGACTCTACTTTCAGTGCTCATAACTTTTAAACGGCTTAACGGATTTTCATCAAACCAAGGTCAGAACACTCGATTATTTCACCTATACCGATATAGACCGAGCGTCGTCGCTCTAGTCGAAACCGAATCATCGATTTTCTATACAAAAACAAAAAGAAAACAAAAAAAACGATCCATAGCTGGAGTTCGAACCCGCAGTCTTTGCTTAGTAGGCCAACGCTCTAATCATCAGTCTATTCAGACGGCGGCAGCCGCCCCGAAATTACGGACCATATTGTGCGGAAATCTTTTTGCGTGAAAATACGGATAAAACCAATTGTCCCAGATATGTGACTTAGCTAGATCTCATTTCGGCCACCGTAATCCCGCGTGTCGCAATTTTCATCGAAATCGTTAGAGCCGTTTCCGAGAACGTGACTACAAACACACATATACACTGGCCCGCAAAACTAAGTATCACACTTTTAAAATTGCAATAACTAAAAAGGGCTATTTTATTGTTTTATCTTTTTTTTCAAGTTGAAAATGTTACTGTTTATTTTAGTTATAGTTGGAAAGAAAGCTGATAAAATTTTCTATAAAACGTTTTTTTATTTTAAATTACTAACTTCTATAGTTAAGAAAAAAATAATTAAAAGTGTGATATTTAGTTTTACGGGCCAGTGTATGTATACAAACGTTTCTCTTTTAATAGTATAGGATATTATATATCTAAAAAAACAGCTAAATCAAAATCGATCCGTTTAGGAGCTACGATGCCACACACAGATACAAAGACAGATACACACGTCAAACTTATACGCCCCTCTTTTTTGCGTCGGGGGTTAACTACATATAGAGAGGCGAACCGGAGGCAAACTGTCAGCCGCTCACTGTTCGCCTAATGTGAACACAGCCTAATGGAAAATATAATAACTTAAAATTCTAATTACAGTCCAACCTATATATCACGTCAACCAATAGCTGTTCACTACAATCTGCTATAATTATATTTATTATTAAATGCCCGTGACACTCCTTTCATATTAAAATTACATGCACCTGCAATTATGTGGTATGGAACGTTCCCTACATGGAAACTAACCAGTCTTTATATTTCAATATGCAGTCACGGAAGCTTTTAAAAAAAGTTGTGAAAATATGAACTGGCCATGTTAATATATGTTAGTATATGTTGACGACGCGGTTAGCCTAGTTGGTAGTGACCCTGCCTACGAAGCTAGCGGTCCCGGGTTCAAATCCCGGTATGGGCAAATATTTGTGTGATGAGCGCGAGTATTTGTTCCTGAGTCATGGATGTTTTCTATATATTTAAGTATGTATTTCTCTATATAAGTATGTATATCGTTGCCTGGTGCCCATAGTACAAGCCTAGAGCTTAGTTTGGGACTAGGTTAATTTGTGTGAGATTGTACCTGATTTATATATGGTTTTAATAAAAGTAGTTTGTCGTTGTATGTAGGGATTTTACTTGTAGATTAGGTCATAGAGCTGCCATGTTATTTCTGTAGGTCACGATATGGGTATTGGATATATAAAGATTCGATTTTTTTCTTGGTTATATGATAGAAAAACTCTGAGCTCAAATTTGTCTGTGGTTTATTTCTTGTTTGTTTGTTGTTTGCTTGTTGTTTGCTTGTTGTTTGTTTGTTTGTTGTTTGTTTGTTGTTTGTGTGTTGTTCGTTTGTTGTTTGTTTGTTGTTTGTTTGTTGTTTGTTTGTTGTTTGTTTGTTTATTGTTTGTTTGTTGTTTGTATGTTTTTCATTAGTTTTACAAATACCTACAGTCGGCAAAAAAGTGTGTTATTAAAAATGAAAATTAAAAAAAAATACTTACTAGGTATTCTTGGCTAAGGTGGCTACATTTAAAAGGTAAAGCAACTTTTAGAAGCGGGTTTCTACGTATATTCAATTATTTTATTTGCCACCATACTCCATACTTTACTAAGGGCTACAACACTTCGTGCGGCGTTGTATCTCCACTTACCATCTCGCATGCAATACAGGCAAAAAAGTGCTAACATCGTTTCAATACATTTCAGACCCTATTAGCACAGCTTTAGAATCTTCATTGAAGTTAAAATTACAGCTTTAAAAATAAAATGGTAAATTTAAATTTAGTATTGGTTGTAGTTATACCTTTTTGTAATTGGTATGCTGATCAAGATTGCCTGAAACCTATAATTATATGAAAACCTGACCCCTTTCGGTGTCACTTTGTTTAATAGTTTTACAAGTGGGAAAAAGAATGATTATAATGGCGGGCTTGGTATTTTTATTGGGTGTAGTTAGTGTTGCTAGTTAAAAATAGGTAAATTACAAATCCACTATAGTTCATTGACCGACAATTCAGGACAGGTTTGATGACGCGGTTTTCCTAGTTGTTAGTGACCCTGCCTACGAAGCTAGCGGTCCCGGGTTCGAATCCCGGTATGGGCAAGTATTTGTGTGATGAGCGCGCGTATCTGTTCCTGAGTCATGAATGTTTTCTATGTATTTAAGTATACTTCTCTATATAAGTATGTTTATCGTTGTCTGGTACCCATAGTACAAGCCTAGAGCTTAGTTTGGGATTAGGTCAATTTGTGAGAGATTGTCCCCTGATATTTATTTATTTGGATTATGCTTTATTGGACGATTGTGAGACAGACGGTTAGACTGCTAACCCTCCTTTTTGCTTTGCCGTAGTCGGGTAAAAATAATACCGAATTTAACCGAAAATACATACGAAAAAAGCCGGTCAAGTGCGAGTCGGACTCGCGCACCGAGGGTTCCGCACAAACTTGTAGGCATGTAAATAGTGCGTAAATTACGGGAATACAATAGAAAAAAATCCCAGTATAAACTGACACGCAATAAGTATTAATACTTAGTGAGAATCAGTTTATACTGGACCTTTTTTATGTGATGTAACTACAAATTAGCGGTTTTCGGAATTTTCCCTTTACTTGTGCTATAAAATTGCTTCTTGCCAAATTTCATGATTCTAAGTCAACGGGAAGTACCCTTATAGGTTTTGATTCCCTTGAGATTCCCTTGAATATGCGGCATAAACGGCCGTATCTTTTGATTGCGTTGACTTAGATGTTTTTTCACTGATTCAAGGGATTGCAGACCTAAGTATTTGATATAAATTTCAACTGGATACCTTCACTCGTTCCTGAGAAAAAGGGTCTTGACAGACACACAGACAGACAGACGGACAACAAAGTGATCCTATAAGGGTTCCGTTAATTTTTCATTTGAGGTACGGAACCCTAAAAAGCATATTTTTCAAGCCTTTATCATTTTTAACAGAAATAGATCACTAGTTCATTATAATTAATATATATATTTTCGTCAACTCTTTATCAAATATTGTCGCTCGATATTACTCCACCCCTCGCAAGACCAATTTATAACAATAATACCAATATATTATCCTGGAGAGCATTTTTATGGTTATTTTTACACGAAATTCGCATTAAGGATACGTATTATCGGCATCCTATTACGAAGATTTAGGGGGATAATTTATACGTATGTGATATGTGACGTTCTCAATATATAGGGACCTGATGGAGGAAGGCAGTTACGCTCTTCTTATTCTTGTAACTATACGAATACTATGGTAACAGTTCTAAAAACGGCGTAACCGCCTGCCTCCATAAGGTCCCTTTATATTGAGAACGTCACATATTATACTGTATATCATTATAAGGCTCAGGTTCGGCCGCATATGGAGTACTGTTCTCATCTCTGGGCTGGGGCACCCCAATATCTTCTTCTTCCATTTGACCGAATACAACGTAGAGCTGCTCGAATCGTCAATGACCCAGTGATCTCCTACCGACTGGATTCCCTCTCTATCCGACGGGACGTCAGTTCGCTTTGCGTGCTGTATAGGATTTATTATGGGGAGTGTTCTCAAGAATTGCACGAACTATTACCGGCCGCAGAATTCCACCACCGTACTACTCGTCGAAAATCCAATTTTCATCAACATCACCTTGATGAATGGTGTTCTTCCACCGTGCGTTTCACCAGGCACTTTTTGCCTCGTACGGTGAAACTGTGGAACCAACTTCCTTCTGCGGTGTTTCCGGCCAGTTATGACATGGGGGCCTTCAAGAAAAGAGCGTTCATCTCCCTAAAAGGCCGGCAACGTACCGACAACTCTTCTTGAGTTGTCGGTATTCATGGGCGGTGGTGATTACTTCCCATCAGGTAACCCGCGTGCTCGTTTGCCTCCCTCTTATATAAAAAAAAAAATCTTACTAGCGACCCGCCCTCGCTTCGCTCCGGGTACTATTATATACATAATCCTTCCGTAAAAAATTATCTATGATGGTGAAAACCGAATTAAAATCCGTTGCGTAGTTTGAAAGATCTAAGCGTAGGTACATACATATAAAGGGACAGACGGTGGGAAGCGACTTTTATATACTATGTAGTGATTACTTGACTACCGAAGGAGGGTTCTGTTTTGACCTGTAGAAGTCCGCGTAGAAGTCGTTTATCGCTGCTCCCTCGGGAACTTAAATTTTTCGGGATAAAAAGTATCCTATGTGCTATTCCGGACTATAATCTAGCTTGACTGTTTCCATTGAAGCGGAGCGGAGACGAGATGTGGATTACAACCAATGTGATTGGTCGATTCCTACATCTCCGCACCGCTCGTCTCCGCTTCTATGGAAAGGCAGCCATCCTTTTCCCGAAACCTTTCGGACCATTTTCGACCCCCTGTAACTTCATTGTGGGAAAATCTAAAGTCTAAATTTTCAGTGACCACGCAAGGGCATTACATAGTTAGATATATTTCTAAATTACATTATATTTGAACCAGTAGTTAAGAATGATTGCAAGTCAAAATTCCTTAATTTTGTCACTGACTGGACTCCCGTGTGATTGCTAAGTCACTATACTTATTATCATCATCAGCAGCCGCTAGACGTCCACTGCTGGACAAAGGCCTTCCCCAAGGTTTTCCACAACGACCGGTCCTCTGCTGCTGTCATCCAGCGGTTTCCCGCGACCTTTATCAGATCGTCGGTCCACCTTGTGGAAGGCCTGCCGACACTTCGTCTCCCGGTTCGCGGTCGCCACTCTAGAACCTTTCCGCTCCGACGGTCATCGGTTCTACGAGCAATGTGCCTCAGCCTCTGCCACTTAAGGTTTAATATTCGGTTATTATAGTAAATATGTCTAATGTAGCCTTGACTTTACATGAGATCTCACAACTTTTTACGATGGAAGCATTACTTTGCGAGACTTGAAATTTTTGTACATTTTATGTTTATGATAGGATTTAATAACGAACAACATCTGAAGCAGAATGGAAATAACAAAGGCCTTATCATCCAGAAACTTATCTAAAAGGAAATAATTGAGAACTTTGAGTTTAAAATGCGTTTTGGATAAGTTTAAAATTAATTTGGAGTGTAAAGGAATGGTAAAATTAGTCGTATTTGTGGTGAACAAATATTTTAAGATATACTACAGATTTTTTTACAAATTTTAGCACCCCGACGTAAAACAGCGGGCTGAACATGCAAGGACGCGATAAAATTTGACAGGTGCTATGGAAATTAACATCTAATCCATATTCTAACATAAGACTTAACGCTTAAGGTTAAAAATAGAAGTGTCTCGTTCTGACTTTTATTATTAAGTGCCTATAGCGATTTTCACTTTATTTCAGCGGGACACTTTTATTTTAAATTCTTTAGTGAAAGAATTCTCATTTGTTTTTGTTGATTGGACTTTGGTAGTGTATTGTACACTTTTATTGCCATGACAAAAGGACTTGAGGAGTGTATTGCTAAGTTGGCATGGTATTGTCTACATACATAATGTAAAATCTAGACACGCGGTAGCGTGTCAAGCCAAGTTCAATCTAACAGAACTGGCGAGCAGCACCGTGTGTAATATTACACGAATCATTTGGAGCCACTTTTGACACCCTCATAACTCAAAAACTATTTCACATAAACATGTAAAGTTTGGCTCATATATTGAGACTTGCAAGATACATATGTGCTCCAAATTCCATAAACACACATCAAACTGTTATTTAAATATTAACGTCCAAAAATCTTAATTTTTATCACTGACTGACCTATAGATCAAAACTCTAACCCAGTTCCAGATGTCTTAGAAAGTTCAAATTTGGCAACCAGGTAGGTAATTGGGTGAATACAAAGGAATAAATCAGAAACTAGTAATTTGCGTCACGATTTTTATTAAGTACCTAAAAGTACAGTTTCTACCAGCAAGCCAAATTTTCGGAAGAATAAAATAAAAACTTACAGCTTTAGAACTTGCGAAGGCTATAATATAATTCGTATATGAAAACTAGCCAAGTCAGACCTTAGACTTCAATATATTATCCTAAGTTATAAGAAGTAATGATATTTTAAGTTGTTATAAAATATGTGACGTTCTCAGTATAAAGGGACCTTGTGGAGGAAGGCAGTTACGCTCTTCTTGTTCTTGTAACTATACGAATACTATGGTAACGGTTCTAAACAAAAAAAAAAAAAAAAGCAACAAATAGACTAATTGAGAACCTCCTCCTTTTTTGAAGTCGGTTAAAAAGGTCTAACCGCTTGCATCCATAAGGTCCCTTTATATTGAGAACGTCACATATTTTATATTGTTATAAGTAAACAGGACTGACCATTGCACTTGTTGAAGACAACAGCCAAGGCATATATCATAATATTGAACTTGGCTCTCATTTCACATTTATGTTTTGATGGGATCTACATAACTAGACCACAACAAAGTTGTGTCTCATCTTGTTTTATCGCATGATCCATCTGACGAATAACCAGCACATTTTGACCTCTGTTTGCACACAATTAGTACATCCTAAGGGTCAAAAAATACTGGGTCAGCTAAAGCCGGTAAGTGCTACCCTTTCAAGTAACAAAAAGCCGCGGAAAAACATAGTTAGTTTAAAATACACGGAAATAACATTCTCGTACTGGAAGATATAGTTTCAAAGCACTTCCATAACAATTATCTTCTTAAAAAAACCGGTCAAGTGCGAGTCGGACTCGCGCACCGAGGGTTCCGTATTTGAGTCCGTACTTCAAAAATATACCTTTTTATGTACTTATAATTCGTATGCAATAAGGTATAATTTGAGTTGCCTAAATTTAACACGAATTTTTAAAGTTTTTTAATTTTTTCTCAAAAACTGTAAATTTTGAACACTTCGTCGGAATAGGTAGAATTTACCTAAACATGACGCATGTTCATTCATGCGTGAGTGAGATGGGAACACGTTTTTGAATGAACATGCATCAAGTTTAGCTAAATTAACTCTACCTATTCCGTATTCCGATCACTGTATATAAGTAAATTTTTCGGTTCTTAAACTTCGGAGTTTACCGCATTACCCTTCTTTTTACTTCGCGCAGTAGGTAAAACACAGAGGCCATACAGACACATCTAGTGATTTTATAAAAGTGGAGTTGCTAAACCACCCTGAATTTTATAGCGACGAAAAGTGTAAAGTTGGCTCGACCCTTTCTACTGACCAACTTGACAACTTCGTTACTTTCGTAATTGATAAAAAAAAATATATATTTATTCAGTATTGCATTATTTAAATGACATATTTATTTGTATACTTACTCTTTCTAACCCCTGAAAGACATTACAAATGTGAGGAAAGGGACGAATAATCAAAAATACAATTTAATAATAATTTATTTATTTTATTTTATTTTATTTACATAACTTTTTATTAGATACAGTCAACGTCATACATGTGTACATTTTAGTACCTTGTCCTTAGACTAAAGCAAAAGGGGAAGACACGTTATCGCCGTACAAGACACTGGCATAATGCGTGCTGCGACACCTACATTCGCAAATTCCACACACACAGCTGTAAACATGCACTAAGGAGCAATAGAGATAAATTGATGGACTAACGTCGTGCGCGTAAGTGAGACAACCATCTCACAATAATGACGACGTCGCACGTGCTAACAGATCGGTGACGGCCGGACGACTGACTCAATATAGGCGCTCAGCGCCTAAATCTAGGTGCTCAAGCCCGCGCGCCGGTCACGTATCTTCCTCTTTTTGTTTTCATATAAGACCTTGTCTATTTAATATCATGGTTAAACTGCTGTACCGTCACTATTTTGAATTAAACTCTGATCTATCTGAAAATCATCAAGTTTCTAGGAGGAACAATAAGCATCCTGTAAATTATTGTGACCAATCAAATAAGTTCATGTAGTTTCATGAATCACTTTGATAACAAGTCATTAATTTTATAAATATTTTAATAACTTACACGAATACTTTTATTAAATTTACTGTTAAGATATAAGATTTTTGTACTAGTATTGACCGAAAGTTGTTGAATTACGATAATACCCCTTCTAGACGGTCGGGTGGTTGGGCCAACCGAGAGGGATGCAGCTATTTGTAGGAACGAGATGTAAATATTACTATCTCATTCTGACAGATAGCTGCGTCCTTCTCGGTTGGCCCAACCACCCGACCGTCTAGAAGGGGTTTAATTTTGCTTTAATATTGTACAAAAAGAAACCAAATCCATGTTTTTCTTTTTATTTTAATTGGCTATTTGACTAATGTCAAAATAAATTATTTTTACACTACTCGTACCACTAAATCAATCTTTTGAAAATAACACGGAAAAACCTAGGTATCGTTTATTTTTGGAATTTAAAAGATATTCAATTCAACAAAAACATTATAAAGGAATACTGAAAATTGTGAAGTTTCAAGTTGATAGCTTGTTTAGTTGCGGAGAAAACCTGCTGTGACATACAGACAGACAACGAAGTCTCACCATAAGGGTTCCTTTTTTACCATTTTTGTACGGAACACTAAAAATTAAGTAAATTAAGGAAAAACTATAAGTGTGCCAAACGCCTTCACTACGCCTTGCCCAGTGTGACACCTTTCTATTGAAATCCTGCTTCACACCGCCCCGCCACCATTCTCTGTTAGTATTTGTGGCAATCGCTCTCTTACATCGTCAGAAAATAATAAAATTAAAATGATTCTAGTCCCAATACTTACTTAACTTTTTATACAAAAATGACTTATATTAAATACAAAAGTTCCGCCAGCAAAAAACCTGACATGTGCGAGTTAAACTCGCGTGGTGAGGGTTCCGTATAATATATATATAATTTCCAAATTTCAACTTAATCGGTCAAGTAGTTTCGGAGCAAATTGGCTGTAACAGACGGACAGGCAGACACCCGAGTGATCCTATAAGGGTTCCGTTTTTCCTTTTGAGGTACGGAACCCTAAAAACTGCCAAATCAGCCGAGCCGTACTTAACTGATGATCTTTCATACATGCAATGCATTTAAATTTATTATTTTATCAGAAATTATACATTTGACATGGATTTTGGTTTCCGCTTGCTAACTTATTCCAAACACAATGGCAACCGGCTTTCTGGCAACCGCAGTCACAAAAAATTGGCCACAGTACGTATCGCCAATTAAAAAATGTATTATCAAAATTTACCAGCGCATAGGGATTATTCAAAGAATATATTCCTTTAATTTCTACAGGTTCACCATATTTCTTTCTAATAGCGTCTTTCGATATATCTTTAATTTCTTTTGAGTTATATTTTATTCTATTATTAACTATGGGTAAAAAATTAAGAACGTCGGCTTCATCTTCCTCAAAAGTTACTTTAGCTTTCACAATTTTTAGTTTAGAATACCATGCTTTTAAATTGATATCATTATTATTTGTTTCGATATTGAAATATTTTTCATTACCTATGGGATTATATTTGGCAACACCAAAGCTACCAACGGGTATTGTGATTGCAGCATTATTGTACAGATTATGTTTTATATCATTTGCGTTTAAGTAATTCAGTAAATTATCAGACAAAGATTTTATATCTGTTGATAGATTCATTGGTGGTGTTACAAAACCATTTTGTGAATTGGATCTTTCAAAAGATGGTGGTTCAAATGAATTCAACGTATTTGTTTTAGCATTTAAATATTTTTTATTGTCTTTGGAATTGTATTTGGCTACACCAAAATTATCAAGTGGCACTGTCATTTCAGGATTATTGTACAAGTTATATGAATTATCATTTGTGATTACGTTATTTAGTAAATCAGAAGTTGCTGACCCTGTTGATACATTAATGGGTGACGGTGTTGAAAAACCGCTAGGCGACATAGATCTTTCATCCAATGAGGATATGGTTTCATATGGATTCAATGTATTTGGTAACTTGGATGATGAATAAGAATTAGGTGCTGCTAAATATTGGTAAGTATATTGATTAGGCGATTTAGAACTGATTGGTGTTGAAAAACCGCTAGGCGAAGTAGATCTTTCTTCCAATGATGATATGGTTTCATATGGATTCAATGTATTTGGTAACTCGGATGGTGAATAAGAATTAGGTGCTGCTAAATATTGGTAAGTATATTGATTTGACGATTTAGAACTCAAATCAGTATTTTGCGTATTAAATGAAGTCAAATCAACTGATCTACTCGGGGATGATATCGCATTATTGGATAATGGAAAATATACAATTGTTGAAGAAGCAGTTGTAGGTAAACTGATAGAAGATGGAGGAATATCGCAATTATTTTTGGTGAACTGTAAATTTTTAATATAGTTAGGATTCGAAGGATTTGTTTGAGATGCTTGATAATTTAAAGTGGGAAAGAAACGGGACTCTGTTTTGAATTCATTGATGTTTGATCCCAAAATATTGTATTCTTTAAATAAATTAGGTGATTGAACTGTGCCTTTAAGTGGAATATTATTGTTCACAAATATATTATTCAGTTCATATGGACTTACATTATTATCTGACTTTTTGATATCATTTAGTTTTTTACCATCCATAACGCTATTATATTTAACAGTTTCAAAATCTTTATTTATAGTTGATTTGACTAAAGGATTTATACATTTAGATAAAATGTTGTCATTTGTTACTTCCTTAGGTACTCCAAATATCAAATTACTGTCTTCATTAAACTGTGTTGCTAATATTGGTTTATTGTCATTGTTATAGTCAATACCTGCACTAGATACGGTATTAGGTTGAAGATATGGAAATATAGAATTTATTTTCTCTGATACTCTATAACTATCTACTGGATGATATGGTGCATTAAATTCTTGTTTCAACTCTTCATTATTACAATTTCCATTCCAAGAATCATTTTCATCATATATCCCGGTGATTGGTATGACGGGGCTTTCAAATCTTTCCATAGGGGTGACCAAATTCTTAGCTACATTCTGTTCTATGAAAGATTGTGCAGCCACTATCGGTGCTCTAGCATTATACAATTCTGTTCCAAATGGAGATACATTATCTTTTTCATTTGTGTCTGTTTTGTAAGGTAAGAAATATTTCATACTATATTGAGGAAGTAATTTCTCCTTACTTGCTTTTTGGTTAACTTCATATGTTGCATCATAATTTTTATTCTTATTAATGCTTTTATAGTTAACAGGATCAAGTTTTATGAATGGTGTACTAGTGTGGTAATTAACCGCACTAGTAAAAGGATATTGCATTTCGTAATTTTGCAGGCTGTTGCGATTCAAAATCCTATTAAATTTTGGTATTGTTTCTACATGGTTAAAATAATTTGGTTTCAAAAGTGACTTTGCTTTTGATAAATTTGGAGCTTGTTCGTAATGAACAGGAGTGTTTGAATAAATTAAACTTACTGGTGGTTCATTAGAGCGTTGCTGGTCGAGTATTTTGGTAATCAAATTTCTCGTTTTTTGTGGAAAAGCAAGTGGATCACTTTTATCAACATTATTTATTTTACATTCTTCTATAATAGTATATGGGCTGTCATTTATTGCTTTGAATACATTTGGCGTATTAGTTTTTGTCTCAATATTCACAGGAAGCGTCTCTTTTGCTTTTAAAAATATTGGTCTTGCTGTATTTTTATTAACTGCTATCGTTGTATCAGGTTGATATTGATTTATATTTTGGTCTATTATATTTTCTGGAATTTTCCTTGACGTATCTTCACCATAAGAGGGCTGGTATTCATAATACATATTGCCCACAACTGGACCACCTGCTTTCAAATTAGGTATTTTATAGGACAGTTTCTTTTCTTGCAGCATGTTACCATCTGGTACATCGTTAGCATCAATTTGTTCACTATCGTCAGTGCCTTCATTATATTTAGTACTTTTATCCGTATCTAAAGCTTGTTGATTATCATTGAAATAATTGGTGTCAACTGCACTTGCGTCAGTTTTATCAAGGCGGTCAATTGAGCCAAGGGGTGTAAGGAAATATTTACGTAGAATGTTTTCTTTACCACACTCGGGATTAGCTTTAAGATAGGGATTGTAATTCCTCATCAGTTCTACTTTTAATCCTGGTATTGAATTTTGGTGAACATTGTATGAATACATATTGTCACCATAAAAGTAATAATTTTGTTTTTGTTTTGCACTGTTTGGTGTATTAAGGGCGCTAACCAAGTAATTTTCTTGATTTATATTAGGTAGTGAAGCAACGCCATTTAAAGTGTTGTAATTCGGTTTATATGAAACTTGGCTAAGAGTCGTTGGTGCTTGTGTAACCATATCTTCTCTTGTATTTATATATTCATTGTTTTTCAAATAAGTTTGATAATTTATAGGTGCTACAGATTTTTCGGCTTCTTTTTCATATGATTTTAACTTTAACGCTTCTGCATATGGGTTTACTTGATAAGAAGGACTATCTTCATTTGGATCAGAAATCGATTTAATGATACCTTCTGCAGAATTTTCTAATGCATATTTAACTTTTGAACATTCTGGAGTATAATCGTTTTTTAATAATGTCGAGGCCTTATTTGGTAAGTAACTATTTGTTAATAATGGATAAATATTACTAGGAATGTAATATTCTTGGCCAGATGCAACGTTTTGCCTTGGAAAATAATATTGGTTATAGATATCAACTAATCTATTATTAGAAATCGAATGTTCATTAGGACTATTTATATTATTTTCCATGTTTGATTCTTGATTATAGCCTACTTTATATATTTCAGTTGGTGACGGTTCACGGCCAGGTGTAGTTTTTAATACAATGTTTTCTGGACTTCCATTCATAATTTTGTTGATTTTTCTTGGTATAAGGCCTTTAGTATCAAAAATCTCCTTAATCTGGGAAGATAATAAAGTTTGACCTATAAATGGCAAATACAATTCTGCACTCCGCGGCTCTACATTAACAAGACGTGATTCTGGTTTATTTGTATGTTTATCTTTTTGTATTTCAAACATTTGTTGTTTATAATCGGCTTCATAATTTGGCATCAAGCATGCGTAGTATTTACCTGTATCCATTTTTAGAGGATCCAAAAAATTTTCACGTTGTATTGGTGCAGTAATTCTATCTTTGGGTGCTTCTTTACTAAGACTTGGTTCTAAATATTGATATGCTTTAAAATTTGGGAAACCATTTAAAGAGGTTACTCTATTTGATTTATGGTCAACAAATCTGCTGGGCTGGGTTTCAATATTCACCTTTGATATTGTAGATTTTGCGGAATCTGTCACAGTACTCTGTATTTCAGAATCGTACTTGAAAGGTTCATATTTAATTTCTTTATTATTTGTAACGTCGTTATTATTAACAAATATCATAGGCTTTGTAGCTTGGTTGTAAGCAATAGGTTGTTTATTTTGTATATTTGTATCAGGAGCTTTAATCTCATATATTGTATTTGCTTCTACTGACTTTAAATTGTCATTAAATGCTGGTATATGATCAGGGAGTGATATATTTGGATTTGCTCGTCCATAACAATAAATAGAGGAATTTGTATCTAACAAAGTTGGTTTAATTGTTGGTTTAATATAAAAAGGTGTGAACGGTTTATATGTATATTTAACATTTGTATCGTCAGCGTATTTTATAGATTCTAGACATGGCTGATTTTGTTTATCGTTTAGAAAATTTATACCACCATATGCAACTGGTTGATATAAGTTATCATGAACATTAGGTATCTTTATTTCTTCATCATTATCGTTTGGAATGTATACAATATTTCCATTAGTTAAGGATGGAATATTCCATTGATAATTGTTTGTTAATACCATATTTCTGTCTTTATTATCATATTTAGGTGTAACTTTATTAAAAAACTGGTTTTGGTAATACCATGGTTTCGAGCTTGAAAACATTAATTTATATAAGTTTGGATGTATTTTGATGTCCTGTCTTATATATGGATTGTTGATTAGTTTAGCATACGGATTGACGGGTTTGTTAATATAAATATAATTTTGATCAATATATGGGTGCTGAGTTTCTATAGCGTTATTAACATTTGTTTCAACAATATCTTTGTGAACTTCTTCATTGTCAAACAAATTGAAAATATTCAATTGATCATCAACATTATTATCATTTCTATAGTCTGTCGCAAACGGTACGTTATCATTACTCACTAGTTGAGAAATATCACCCTCATCAACATTAATATGAACATTATTACTATCTAGATGATTGTTAATGTAACCAACGATAGATCTATCATTGATATCTTTATCGAAAAACGATAAATAGGGTATACCTTTAAGAATTACAATCAGCTTGTTAATCATCCATATTCTACCTTTATCATCATACAAATGATGAAAATTCCTAAGCACATAGTTGTCATATTTCATCAATTGGTTCATAAAAAGTTCTCTATTGGTTCTAATGCTGCCGACGTAATGCAAATCATGATCGTTGAATGTATAAAAAGCTATAGTTATGTCTTTTTTCTTGTTGATATACATGTTGTTGATGATTTTGTGTATTTCATCTTTGGATCCGGCTACGTGAAGAAAATTAGCGTCTGCTAATTTATCATTATTCATCACATCTTTTAAGCATTTGACTTCCACCTGAAAGGAAAATGTTAAATAGGTAAATTATAACAAATTCTTTGTAACGAAAAATTATAGTATAAACGTTGAATATTGCAGTTAAAATAAGAAAAAGTAATATGATATAAGCAACAAAGGACCGATCGTTGTAGAAAGCCTTGGGGAAGGCCTTTGTCCAGCATTGGACGTCTTGCGGCTGATGATGATGATATTGAAGATGATGAATCGAACTTGGACTCATTAGATTGGTCTCGATAATCAGATGAAAATGCAGAAACCGGTCAAGTACGGGTTGGGCTCGCACGCGAAGGTATCCGTACCATCGTAAAAAACAAGAAATACAGCGATTGTTAAGGTCGAACAAAAAACGCAGAAAAAGTCTCTATCTTGTCCGTTTAATTTTTATTTTATTATATTTTTATTATTTGTATCATAGCGACAATGCGAATACATACACTGTGAAAATTTTAACTGTCTACTATTACGGTTCTTGAGATACAGCCCGCTGACAGACGGATGGACAGCGGAGGCTTAGTAATAGGGTTCCGTTGGCACCCTTTGGGTGCGGAACCCTATAAAAGATAAAAAAGATAAAAGATATTTATTCAGTAAGTAGGCCGCACGGGCACTTTTACACGTCAAAATCTACCAGCACTTCCCAAGAGGAGACCATAGCTGAGAAAAAAAAAAATGAAAAAAAAAAAATGATGAAATTATAATGATGATGAAATTATTTGTCAAAATCTCTACAAATATAGTATACGTACGGGATGGGAAAGAGTCTCATATTCCATAGGCCAAGACCATGATGGCGGACTATGCGATCTGACATAGCTCAAAAACAGCAACAGAATATCTGAAAAATAAGTAAATACTTATAACCTAACAGAGTTAAAAAACCCCCGGCATCAGCGCTAAAAAAACCCTCGAACAATGAGCAAAAACTTCAACGGGCTCCGAGCACGTACATTTTCACTGGGGGGACTTCGTCACTAGAAGATTTCCAGTATTAAAACTCCCGACAAAATCGGGATCAGAGCTCATAACTATTAAACGGCTTTACGGATTTTCATCAAACCAAGCTATACTCTCACACGATTAAGTAACCTTTCTAATAAAAAAACTAAATCAAAATCGGTCCATCGGTTTAGGAGCTACAAATGTTCAGATAAAAGAAAAAGTAGACATCGACTCGTATCAGGCCCTAGAAGAAAAGGCTCTAGATAGAGAGTCATGGAAATTGCTACACCGTCAAGAGATGAAGAAGAAATTTAAGAAGAGAAGACTTAGACTAAACTAAGCTCTGGAATTGTGTAATTTTTAAATTATCGAGAGCGCCGCCGCTTCAATTTTATTGATGTTATTTTTAGGGTTCCGTACCTCAAGCGAAAAGAACGGAACCCTTATAGGATCACTTTGTTGTCCGTCTGTCTGTCTGTCTGTCTGTGTGTCTGTCAAGACCCTTTTTCTCAGCAACGCGTCAAGTTGAAATTAATATCAAATACTTAGGTCTGCAATCCCTTGAATCAATAAAAAAATCAAACATCTAAGTCAACGCAATCAAAAGATACGGCCATTTACGCCGCATATTTAAGGGAATCTCAAGGGAATCAAAACCTATAGGGTACTTCCCGTTGCCTTAGAATCATGAAATTTGGCAAGAAGCAATGTCTTATAGCACAGTTAATTTGTAGTTATAAATATCACATAAAAAACAAGTCCAGTATATACTGTCATTCACTAAGTAAGAAAGTGCATACTTATTGCGTGTCAGTTTATACTGGATTTTTTTATATTGTATTCCCGTGATTTACGAACTATTTACATACCTACAAGGATGTGCGGAACCCTCGGTGCGCGAGTCCAACTCGCACTTGTACGGCTTTTTATGGAGATAAATCATTCTTTTCATCATTCTTGGAATCAGGTTATTCCATACAAAATTATTTTTCCCCTACGAATGGTTTTTTATCGAACGAGGTTTTTGTTTCACTCTGTAATGGCTTAACGAACAAAACGGCTAACGTTCAGATTCTATTATCTGTCATATTTTATTAACCCTTTTCTAGGCAGAGGCTCTATATCAACCACATAGCTTTAGTTACAATTTCAACCTTGATACCTTAAATTAAGGTCCAAATCTGATTGAGTACCTATACGCGAAAAGTTACTGGCTCTGAAATTAATTCCCAATATGTAAATAAGTTGGATATGTATTGCATTCTTTGTTAAGCCGTTTAGATTGGTGCGGCCTGGAAAAAGGTTAAATATACCCCGAAAAATCTGTGGTGATTTCCAACTAGACTGTTACTTTCGAAACACGAAAATTTGTGAACAACAAATTGTGACTACGAAAAAATTTACCGTTCGTGAAACACGGCAAATTTCGCAAAACACAACCCACAGACACGAAAGTAATCTCTGTTATACAAGGTGGGCCAAAAGAAATCACCCTATTGGAAGATGCTCTCATTTTTGCAAAGTCGCCAATGTCAAATCTGTTTTGACATTTGTGGACTTGACAGATGCAAAATACAAGTGAACAAGCCATGGAGCGATACACTCCCCAAGAACGCGGAATAATCGTGTCTATTTTTTTGCGTAACAATTCAAAAAAAGAGAGTCAAACAACATCGGATGACTTCTTTTGGCCCACCTTGTAGTTAAAATACGCAAAAACTTGAACGTAAAATGCTGCTTAAATGATTTAGCGCGGGAAAACTTGGCGCCAAATTTATACCCAAAATGGCCGCCAAGATGGCGTCTAAAGGTGTCTTTACACGTCACTTTCACGCGTTGGAATTTATATTAAAAGTTCCAATGGTTGTCAAAGTTTTGTAGTAAATTAAAATTCTATGGAGAGTTTTAAGGGTGTGGTAGAAATGTGATAGAAAAGAAACTTGTTTAATTATAAAAAAAACGGTCAAGTGCGAGTCGGACTCGCGCACCGAGGGTTCCATATTTAAGATAATATGGTTGGAAAACATAGATTTGCGTTTTCTTAATTCATATGCATGCAATAAGGTCGATTTTGACTTGCCTAAATTTTAGTACAGTTCCTTAAAGTTTTTTGTCAATTTCTCGAAAACTATATGTATATTTTGAACACTTCGTTTTATCTTACCCGTAAAATATAAGTAATTATCTATAAGTTAGGAATTTTTCAGATTTTTCGGTTCGTAAACTTCGGAGATAAGGGGGGGGAACGGTCATTTTTTGAATATTTTTGGTTATAAATCAAAAAGTACGTCACGGAAAATTATTAAAAAAAATAGTTATAAAATGTACAGATTGAGCCCTTTCATATGACACCCCACTCGCTATAATCAAATCATTTTCATTTTTCAACCCCCCATTCTAGATCTTTTCAGAAATGATGCGGGCAAGCAAGTTATACCTACAACTATGCCAAATTTCAAGTTGATAGCTGAGATCTGGGGGTTTTTTAACACGGTCTGGTTTAGGCTGAGTCTTTATAAAGTGCACAATAAAATGAGGGACATTAAATTCAATGTTAACGACGAAAAAAATTTATTTTTTTATAGTTTTTTTTTATGACTTGAAAAAATTTCGCAACTGTGGAAGTATCACATGTAAACACAAAAAATAAAAATAAATTTTTTTTTTCATCGATAAAATTTAATGTATTATATGTATGTATTATATAGCATGTATTACATAGTTACAAGTGAAGCTATTATAAGCACCCACGTTATTTTTTTTTATCGTTATACTCAAATTATTCCTTATATTCCTAATTCTGTCTTACGTATGGTACCCTTGCTCTGTGCATGTTCAATTCACGCTTGACCATTTTTAAACCACAATTGGTATAATAACAACTTAGTATTCTAACGCAGTAATTATTTTAAAAGAACAAAAGAAATACTGCTATAATCTTAAGTACAATTTTTCACGCCAGAAAATTTAAAGGCTGCTATAAATTGTGAAGAAAAATACACCTGCGTTTATTTATATAAAAGATTTATATGGAACCCAGATAGCTTCAGTCTAGCCACTGTGAAAGAAACGTGCGGTAATTAACACTACCTTCACTTATAACTCTAGTGGCTCTGTGAGCTGTAGACTTTGCCGTTGGATAACTGTTATCCCCATACATCGACGTAGGTTGTGGTCAGTTTACCAACACTGCAAATAAGTTGGTAATCGCAAAAACCCCTATGTCTACGCCATTTTTAAAAAAATTGAAAGAACCGAATCAACAAAAAGAATCCACCTGCCTGCTCACAAAATTTCATGTGAATCGGTTGAGAAATGCGACCTGTAGAGCAGAACAGCCGGACAGCCGAAAGCATTTTTGTCCGAAACCAAGACGCTTCGCTCGCTTCGCTCGCTTGGTCAACAAACAAAGTACTTCATCAAATCTAATAAGGCGATTTTAACCTACTTCTAATTGTCAGATTGACTTTAGATGTTATTGATTTCGTCAATATATTGGTGACACTAATGATAGCGGTTGAAACGCCCGGAAATTTAACCTTTATTGATCTTTACTCTTACACCTGCGGTTAGACTATACTAAGTGAATACTCTATTTTATATTATATTTATCTATAAACGCAAGATATACGTTCGCTGCGTTCACTAGTTCTTTGCGTTTAAAGCTTAAAACGCGCGTTTTTCCTTGCTCAGTGAATAGGCTGTATTTTATGCCTATGTACGTACCCTTTAGAATTTTAATTGTTAATTTTTGGACTAATTTCTAAATGGACGGGGGAAGAAAGCTTTGCTAAATAAGTAGGGGATTAACTTTTTGTATTTTCTGATGTCAACTTTGTGCTTAGGCACTTTAATTGTTTTTTACTTTGGTCCTAGACTTCATTGCTCTTACGATGCCACATTACTAAGCCTACACTGTCTGTCCGTCCGTCCGTCTATCCTAAACTAAATTCAAAGAATATCTATTGTATATCTTTTGAACCGCGGCTCTTGAATCTTTTATTCCAGTTATGGCTTTTGACGAAGAGACCTCGTCGTGTTGTTCTCCTAGTCATTACATTTAGTGTAACGTATTTGACCTTACATTTGTAATGTTTTCATTTGTGCTAGTTCTAATAATTAATATTTGTTACTTTATTACCTTGTAATGTAACTTACTTTTAAGTATTATTGTATTTTATATTGGAAAAAATGACCTTCTGCTGGAGTTTCTTGCGGCGCTTCTTCTCCGCAATGATGGTCTTGTCCGAAGCGCTGGTAGATTCACTCTATATTACTGATGTGTAAAAGAGCCCGTATGTGGCCAATTTACTGAATAAATATTTGAATTTGAATTTGAATTTGAATAAGGCGGATTTCTTATCAAATAATAAAAAATATCAGTAGATAAATAGGTGTTTTGTATTTATGCCATCTTAAAACCCTAAAAAAACAACAAATCAAAAACCGGTCAAGTATGCGGACGGTACGGAACCCTCGGTGCGTGTGTCCGACTCGCACTTGTGTTTGTACACTTAAACAAAAGCGTGCTCAACACGTTTTTTTGTGTGCAAAATAAAACCTTTTTCAAAGACCGTTGATAAAAAGACAGCGCGAGCAATACTAAATCAATTTAAAAGTTCAAAGTGTCGCTAAGAATGTTAAAATACGCTTAAAGCATTCAATGCCGAACCCTTTAGTTTTCAAACAAATTGTACTCCATTTTGAGTCAGCGTTCTGAGATATTGCATGCCCATACCCCTGAGTTTTATACAAAGTTGGCTCCTTTTGGAGACAGTTGGCGCTGTGTAGATTACGGTGAAAAACCCCGGGTTGTATTCTAATCGTCGCGAAAGTGATAAAAAACGAATGAATTTCAATGTGCTCGACGGATTATGTGGTAGGGTAAGCTAGGGTGACAAAAGAAGGGAAATTACCAGCGTGGGAAAATAATACAAAAACTTTCTTGGAGATTACTCCTTAAGAATCGATTTAATCGATTTTTCAGTTTTCTTAGAAGTACCAGGAGAACGAAAAGCGGAGGAAGTCACTGACCTAATTACTTCTGACGTGTTATGATATCCACAGCGCTCCAAAGAAATGTGCCAGGAGAACATAAAACGGAAGAAGTCACTAACCATTTTCGACTCCGCAACAACCATCTGAGGTGGATGGCGTTGATAGATCCAATTCGAACCTTAAACTCTTTACGAATGCCATAAATAGAAAAAGATCACACATCGTTTTCGTTGTTCTTATAGTCTGGTTTCTAACTTAATACTTATTCTATGGTACCAGGAGATTGCCCCCTGATATTTTACTGGTACAAAATTAATTTACAGTTTTTTAAATACTATACCTAATTGGTAAACAAACATAAGGAGTTCAATTATAATAAAATGTTGTTAAAACAAACTAATTTTGTTCATAGACTTTATCCAAACTTGTTAAACACGGCAACCCTAACGCGTAGGCGCGAAGAACAAAATGGCGGCGCGAAAAAAGCAAATGGCCGATTTGAAATTGTAATGCGTTAGGTAACGCCCGTCCGTGAGCGGATTGGCAATATCTTTGACATTTAAATAAAAGGATCTTCTTCAACTTTAAGTGCGAACCAAAAACTTTCCGCGAGCAATCGCGGTCGAGGATTCCTTTATACCTGACTGCCGAAGAAGGGGGCTGACATATATGTATATATTATGTATGTATGTTATGTACAAGGTGGGCCAAAAGAAGTCATCCGATGTTGTTTGACTCTCTTTTTTTGAATTGTTACGCAAAAAAATAGACACGATTATTCCGCGTTCTTGGAGAGTGTATCGCTCCATGGCTTGTTCACTTGTATTTTGCATCTGTCAAGTCCACAAATGTCAAAACAGATTTGACATTGGCGAATTTGCAAAAATGAGAGCATCTTCCAATAGGGTGATTTCTTTTGGCCCACCTTGTATATACAAGGTTATTTGTTCCCTCCTACATACCTACTGAATGGATAAATGGAAAGCCCGATTTCGACAAATGAGTTGTCGTTAAATAAATAAATATCAGGGACAATCTCACACAAATTGACCTAGTCCCAAACTAAGCTCTAGGCTTGTACTATGGGTACCAGGCATCGATATAAATACTTAGAAAACATCCATGACTCAAGAACAAATCGCGCTCATCGAACAAATATTTGCCCATACCATGATTCGAACCCTGGACCGCTAGCTTCGTAGGCATCGTAGCTCCTAAACGGATAGACCAGTTTTGATTTAGTTTATTTTAAGGTTGACATTAAACCACCAGGCTTCTAACGCCTTTTCTTTGACCTTGACTTACTTAAAAAAAGAAATTACGAAATTTCACAGCAACCTCTTTGACGGTCCTCGGACGCTTTTTAGAATACAAATGAGGAATAAATTGTAAAAATACACGATGGAATTTATTCAAGACGATAGAATTACCATTTCGTGTTTAAATAATCGATTTTAAAGGTTACCTAATGAATTTTAGGGTATTTTACCCGAAGGGTGACTAACGGAACCCTATATTACTAAGACTACGCTATCCGTCCGTCTGTACTAATTTAAAAGAGCAGTATCTTTTGAACCGGAAAAGATAGCCCGTTTTTTTTTCTGCACAATATGTGATATAGCAGCGGGTTTTCTAACGAATAATAAAAAAAGTCAAAAAGTAAAATAATAAGGGCAATTTGATTTTTATATATCGACACACCCTAAGATAAAGTGTGTATCTACAAAAATCAAATTTTACAGGAGAGCAGTTTAAAGTTATTATATTCTTTGGAGTGTTTTTTAGCATTTTTTTTAATATACATGATAAAGTCACAAAAACAATTTAACTTAGGATGAGTCGGTATTAAGAGCGTAAAATAATAATAATGAATTTTTGAAATTCATTGTTACAATTTATGAAGCTAAAAATAAAGCTGTATTTTTCTAATAATAAATAAATAATATTGAATTTATATTGATACAGACGGCATGCTTCTCGACACTTTATAAATCGTCTGGAGGTTTAGATTGGTCAATAGCAATTTTTTTTTAATGTACCTACACGATAAAGTCGATACGCCATAGTAGTATAACTGTCTATCGGGGAGATAGACACTTTAACTTAGGATGTGTCGATATGTGTATATAAGTTTCTTTGAATGTACGTCATATTGACACCGGAGCGGAGGGAGACCAGCCCAAGACGGACCGAACCAGCCAATTTTTTTATGACGAGTGGAAATGCGTTACGCATCATCCCCATACCGAACCAGCCTGGCATGACCTCAGTAAAAGTCGCATGGTTTTTTATAGTACTTTGGCAAAAAGCTTAAACTTTAAACTGGCTTATCTTGAAAACCATGTGACTTTCTGAGGTCATGTTAGGCTGGTTAGTGCGTCTTAGGCTGGTCTACCTCTTGTCAATGTGACGTGCGACTTATGGGACATCCTGAAAGTTTGTTTGGATGTAAAAATCCGTGGTAGCCTAATGGTTTGACCTGCCGACTCTTAAGTAGAGGGTCGTGGGTTCGAACCCACTCGCACCTCTAAGTCTTTCGGAATTTATATGCGAAATATTGTGTAATATTTACCATGAGCTTTTCGGTGAAGGAAAACATCGTGAGGTAAACCTGCACACACCTGCAAAGCAATTTGACGGTGTGTGCGAAGTTCCCAATCCGCACTGGGCCCGCGTGGGAACCTATAGCCCACAAACCCTCATTGTCAGTTGCCTGTGCCCAGCAGTGGATTATTATTATTTTTTATTTTTAAACGGCTGAACGGATTTGGATGAAATTTGCCATAAATATCACTTACTTGATGATGATGATGAGTTCCTGAGAGAAGAGCGACAAACGACTTCACGCGGAGTCGCGGGCAAAAGCAAGTATACTTACATAAGAATAAAGCGCGCTCTCCTTTCCCAAGATGGCAGGATATGGAAAGCATTTAGAATTCAAATTAACGGCATCTGTAAAGGAAGTTCTGTTTTAAATTACTGGCACAGTATAAATATAGCTAAAGCAAAGAAACAACGAACAAACGTTAAAAAAAAAGATAAAAGATATTTATTCAGTAAGTAGGCCGCACGGGCACTTTTACTCGTCAAAATCTACCAGCGCTTCCCAAGAGGAGACCACTGCTGAGAAGAAGCGCCGCAATAAACTCAACAGTTAGTCATTTTTTTAATAAAAATATAACAATGTCACTACTTATTCTAGCAATATATAAAACTGTAAAAATAATATTAAATATCAGCGTAGTTTTGCAGGAAAACATGTCAGAATGACTACGAGAAAATTTATATATATATATATATATATATCACACAAAACAGTTTTGACATGTCTTCCTACATAAACCGTGTCCCCTAGACAAGATACAGCGTTTACATGATTTTTATGAGGTATGTACGAGTAGTAGGTAAGCTATTGAACATTAAACATTAGTTAATTTTCGAAACGTCGCACTCACACAGAGGCACGTCTCAACCATTCGTCCCTACGCGTCACCGGCCACTGACAGCACTGCCATGTCCGCTTAGGGTCGTTAAGGCGTGCGTCTGTGCGAGTGCGACGTTTCGAACGTTACTGGTGTCAAGTTATCGGGCTATGTTAACTCGACCAAATTAATTGCAAAAATACTATAAAAAATGGGTCAATCAACTATTTTTTGTTGTTATTCTGTCCCCTTGTCTCCTGGACAACAGTGATAGAGTTTCTTAGAAAAATTGTATTAATATACACTTCTAATATGCTTAAATGAAAACCTATAAAATAACGGGCTTGTAATGCCCACAGAAACTGATGTTTGGTGGATTTATATATTTAAAAATCATAGTTTTAAACAGTTGTCCAAGAGACGTCACCATGGCAACGAGGGACAAAAAATAGTTGATTGACCCAGGTACCTCGTTGCCATGGTGACGTCTCTTGGACAACTGTTTTGAACTATGATTTTAAAGTATAAATCCACCAAACATCAGTTTTAGTGGCCATTACAAGCCCATTATGGGGTTTCTAATAAGCGTATTAGAAGTGTATATTAAAATCATTTTTCTAAGAAACTATCACTGTTGTCCAGGAGACAAAGGGGCAGAATAACAACAAGGAAAAGTTGATTCCCCCAAACGACTCCTTAATTTGGTCGGGTTAACATAGGCCGCTAACTTTAGGCTCCTAACTTCACACAGGTTTAAAATTTAATTTTTGGAATTAAATACATTCTTTTGTGAATGTAAAAAAAATTTTTAGGGCACCTCCCCTACACGTAAAGTGGGGATGTTTTTTTCCTCTACCCTATGGTGTGAGGTACAAAGCACATATAACGAATTCAAAAGACTATTACGACTAAGTAGAATTTATCGGTTCTTGAGTTAAAAACGATTAAAATGTTTATACCTACCGAAAATCAGCTAAGATAACTTTATTAAATTACTCACATAATGATTTATCTTCATAATGTATCGTTATTCATAATCATCGCAAGTCCTAAAGTGAATTTTACTGATGCCGTTCTGATTTTAGGATGTTTATAAAACAAACCTAAACGAACCTTATTTACCAGTTGAATATAAAAAAAAAACAGTTTCAGTTAAAAATACTTTAGGAGTTGCGATGATTATGAATAACGATATATTATGAAGGAAAATAATTATGTGAAACAAAGCGCTTCAAAATCGGTTCAATACTTTAGGAGCTAGAGTGGAACATACGATTTTCAGTCACATACATACATACAAACATACATATACTGTTAACCACATTACCCTCTTTTTTGCTTGGCTCAGTCGGGTAAAAATAGCTTCAGCATTACATAATTAAAAAAAAATCGAACAAATAAACACTTATTAAAAAAAAACTGAATTTTAAAGTTTAAATAATAAATACTAATAAATATTTAACTCGCTTTTGTATTTACTTACCTACCCGGATCATAATAACATATAACTTATTTTTAGAAGAATCGAAGTAAATATATAAAAAATATTAAGTATACATGGTGCTTGTATAATGTCTGTCACCATACTAAACTTCTACAGTGCGTTAAAAAACTAAAACTAAACCCGTAGCGAATACATTAAGGCCAGTTCACACGGTTCTAGTGAAACGTTTAAAAATGTTTTACAGCGTAAACGAGCTTCTACAAAGTTTAGCAAAACTGTGTATTTTGACAATTGTGTACTTAATTCTAATAGTGTATATGAAAAATGGTGTCCTTCGATTTGGGCGAAAAAATATTTCGCTAACTGTTTCATTTCGCTATCGTTTCATTTGGCCAAACGCTTTTTTTTCCGAATCTGTAAATATTTCAGGATTTATTTCAGGACCATCGTGTAGAACCCTATAGGTTAGGTTAGTTTTATAAAAATCCTGACGTATTTACAGTTTCATAGAAAAAAGCGTTTGGCCAAATTAAATGGTTGCGAAATTACTTAAACAGTTTTCGAAACGTGCGGTTGCGAATCATTAGTAAACCCTGAAAAATAAAAACTAGTGGCTCTGTGAAGTGTAGACCTCGCGACAAACTTAACCTTGCCGTTAGATTGTTATCCGACATGGGTCGCGGTCACCAACACCGCAAATAAGTTTGCAATCGCAAAAAACCCCATATCTCAGCCATTTCGAAAAATTTCAAAAAACTGAATCGACGTAAAAATTCCATATTATTATCGAACCTGCTCACAAAATTTCACGAGAATCGGTTGAGAAATGTGACCTGTAGAGAAGAACAGCTGGACAGCCGAAAGCATTTTTGCCCAAGCTGAAACGGAGACGCTTCGCTTGCTCGGTCAGTAAAATAATGATAAATTGCAAGTTGACCTTAATAAATTATCGAATAATAATAGGTATTGATCAATCTAAACCTCCAGACGATTTATAAAGTGTCGAGAAGCATACCGTCTGTATCAATATCAACCCTAATATTACTAACTTCAAGGTTAGAAAAATACAGCTCTATTCGTTTTTAGTTTCACAATTGTAACAATCAATAAAAAAAAAAAAATTGTTTTTGTAAAAAAATATTATTATTATTTTACGCTCTTAATATCGACATATCCTAAGTTAAAGTATCTATCTGCCCGATACACTTACTACTATGGCATTTTCGTAATCTACGGTATCGACTTTATCATGTACAGTCGCCATCATATATATTGCAGCAAACAAGGTGCTCACAAATATCTGAACACGACTCTATTGTCAAGGCGTTTTAGTGCATGTTCAGATATTTTTGACCACTCTGATATGTACAGATATATTTGATGGCGAACTGTACATTAAAAAAAAGGTGACCAGAAAATATTTTTTTCCAAACGTGTAACTGACAATGATAAAAAAACTCCAAAGAAAATAATAACTTAAACTGCTCTCCTGTAAAATTTGGTTTTTGTAGATACACACTTTATCTTAGGGAGTGTCGAATATATATTAAATATTTTCGTATTTTTATCTAAATATTCAATATTTAGAAAGACTCCGTTACGGATATTGTTATTGTAAGATTTTCCGTTTCTTTCTTGTTATTACAAGATTTTCTTTGCTTTCGAATACTCCGTTGGCTTTGGTAACCATTGTACGCATAACAGAGCACAATAGTAGAATCATACACCCGCCCTTGCTTCGCTTCGGTTAGAGTTCCCCCTCCCATTTCCCCCCTTAAAGTTGAAATATCCGATTTTTATCCAAGCCAAGTCAGATCTTAGGATTTCTTATAATATTATCCTAAGTTGTAAGAAGTGATATTTTAAGTTGTTATAAAATATTTTATGTTGTTATAAATAAATTTCAGGACTGACCATTGAATTGGGCACCCATTTAGATCTCACTTCTTTTGTCGTTGAAATAGACAACCACACACATCACATTTATGTTTTTGATGGGATATTATTACTAGATACTTATTCATAATAAAAAAAAATTAACAAAAAAAAAATTTTAACAAAAAAATAAAACCGTCTTCAAAAACCTACTAAAAAGCGTTAAATAAAAACCAGCCTCATAGGAGTCCTAGGAATAGCCTATTTAGTGCCGAACAGGTACAGTCACCACACGGGATTGTTGAGCCACCATAGAACCCTGTCATAATGACAACGTCAAGTCACTCAAAAGAAATTACGTCAAAATTTTCCGTCGACTTTCTGTGAGAGGGTTCTATAGTGGCTCAACAATCCCGTGTGGTGACTGTACATAGAATATATCCAAGCCGGTGTCAAGTAGGTATACACAGTAGCAATGACACCATGATTCTTGCCACCGACTTCGATATATTCTATGTACCTATTAGGCATTAAATAGGCTGTTCCTAGGACTCCTAGGAGGCTGGTTTTTATTTAACGCTTTTTAGTAGGTTTTTGAAGACGGTTTTATTTTTTTGTTATCATTTTTCTTTTCGCTTTTTAGTGATGTATCTAATATTATTATGTGACAAACTAAAGCACATAAACATCACATTAAGAAACAATAGCCTAATACCAATCTTTCATCACCCTTAACAAAATGTCGCTGCCCAAGATGCAGGGCCGTTAATCATTGAGGAGTTCTCCCGGTACTTCACCATCAGTTGCACTTCAACATATGTGTTATAATGAGTATAAAACTAGCTTCATATTCTTAATAAAGAAATCTCATTGCTGGCGTCAATCACTTACAACTAAGCAGTTCCGGTGGTCACCTCTGGTCTTCATCATCAGTTCCTCTTCGCCAAGAAGTGCTTTTGTAATGCGATTTCTTAAGGTCTTGCAGGTAATACCAAAATTGCGGTATGTGTGCCTATAACTTTTGAGGAGTTCCCTCGATTTCTCATGGATCCCATCATCAGATTCTGATTTGGTGACAATGGGACCACCTCGGAAGTATACCCTTTCAAGCAAAAAACGAATTTTCAAAATTGGTCCACAATTGACGGAGTAATCGCGTAACAAACATACAAAAAAAAAAAAAAAAAGCAACATACAGACGAATTGAGAACCTCCTCCTTTTTTGAAGTCGGTTAATAAATCAGAAACTGTTGCGTGCGAGCAATTTATACAACTGTGCCTAATTTAAATTGATAGCTTGTGTAGTTGCTGAGAAAAACTGCTGTGACATACAGACGGACAGACAGAGCTTTGCTTCCTTTCACTGAGGAGGTAGGGGGGGTTGAAAATGACTAACACTTACGTGCAGTCAAGGTCATAAATATGTGTACCGTTTATACCTTGTCACTTTAATCGCTGTGACATTCATATGTGGCAGTTTAACCATGACATTAAACAGACAAGGTAATTTAGGTGCCAATATCGACACATCCTAAATGTGTATCTGCCCGATACACAGTTATACTACTATGGCATTTTCGTAATCTACGGTATAGATTTTATTATGTACATAAAAAAAAAAAAAAAAGGTGACCAGAATATATTTTTTTCCTGTAACTGACAATGCTAAATAAAGTAACTCCAAAGAAAATAATAACTTACACTGCTCTCCTGTAAAATTTGGTTTTTGTAGATACACACTTTATCTTAGGATGTGTCGATATGTGACGTTCTCAATATAAAGGGACCTTATGGAGGAGGCAGTTAAGCTCTTCTTATTCTTGTAACTATACGAATACTATGGTAACATTGCAGTTCTAAAAGCGGCGTAACCGTAAATGAAAAATATATATGAATCAGGAACAAAATGCCGTGGTAGCCTAATGGTTCGACCTGCCGACTCTTAAGCAGAGGGTCGTGGGTTCGAACCCGGGCTCGCACCTCTAAGTTTTTCGGAATTTATGTGCGAAATATAATTTGTAAATTTACCATGAGCTTTTCGGTGAAGGAAAACATCGTGAGGAAACCTCCACACACCTGCAAAGCAATTGACGGTGTGTGCGGCGAAGTTCCCAATGCGCACTGCGGGCCCGCGTGGGAACTATAGCCCAAACCCTCTCATTGTGAGTGGAGGCCTGTGCCCAGCAGTGGGACGTATATAGGCTGGATTCTTATTTTATTTATTAGGAACAAATACTCGCGCTCATCACACAAATATATTCCAGTACCGGGATTCGAACCCGGGACCGCTAGCTTCGTAGGTCGCTACCAACTAGGCTAAACGCGTCGACAAAACGTTTTTGACCAATTTCTTCAAAATCACTTTCCACCCAAGGGACAGTAAAGCCATTTTCATCCCGCTATTGAGATAAAGAAATACTTTCCCAACAGGAGAGATGAAAAATATATTTTTAAACCGACCAATAAGCCAATTAGAATAAATTCCCAAAGTCAATAGGGATCGTTTATAAAGGCTTCCGCACAAAATTGGGCATCGAGTTTTAGCGATAATTGGCCCCAGTGGGAAAAAAAGAACTTTTCCAATTTTATATTTTCTCTGCGTTGAGGGAATTATTTTTACATATTAATTTAATGCTTCGTGAAAATTTTTTGCGTAACCTTACTCGTAATTATTTAAAACTTTTAATCTAAAACAAATGGCAGCTAGCATGACGCGCCCTTACAATTTTTTACTAAGCCTACACTGTCCGTCCGTCTGTCCTAACTTAAAAGAGCTGTATCTTTTGAACCGTACATAGCCCGTTGATTTTTTTGCAGAATAAATGATATAAAAAAATATAAAAGGGGAGTCCCCATACCAGGAACGTTTTTTTTTTATATTTGTTCTAGCGCAAAAACAGCATAGTTACAAGCGTCAAAATGAGTCCGAGTTTCTATCCAAAAAAAAAGATTTACCTACCCGAAAAATAACCAAAAAGAAACAAAAAAACTGGTTCATAGCCGGGGTTCGAACCCGCAGTCTTGGCGTTGTAGTCCAACGCTCTAACCATTAGTCGAATCAGACGGCGGCGGCCGCATCGAAATTACGAACCATATTGCGCTGGCAAATCTTTTTGCGTGAAAATACGGGGAAAACGAAATTTGCCAGATATGAGACCTAGCTAGATCGATTATTCGTCCCCGTAAGCCATAAGGGCTTACGGGGACGAAAAATCGATCTAGATTGCAAATTTCATCCAAATCGTTAGAGCCGTTTTCGAGAACGCGAGTACAAATATGTGTATGTTTATCGTTTAATAATAAGTAAAGAACAAAGCCTATAGAAAAACAATAAATATTAAAAACCGGTTAAATGTTGACGGAACCCTCAGTGCGCGAGTCCGACTCGCACTTGACCGGTTTTTATATATAGCCTATGACACTCGCACGTTTTTGTCGAATCATATGACACCCCATAAAATTTTCCGAACGAAAGTGGGTCGTTCTTCTTTTTTACCTACAATATATCGTAATTTTTCTGTTTTTTGCGTTTTTCAACTATTGATAATTATGGTTTTAATGTTTGATTTTAATAAACGTTGCATATATTTTTTATTAGGACTAATAATGATTCTTTCCGTGGCGATAATGTTTTTTTCTTTATGATGGGATGGGTTTTCAGAAAATACTGTGACAGAGTGGCCGTTTTCAGCGGAGACCACATTCTGGATTACCACTCTGTCACGCGATTCTATTAAAAACAAACCAATAAAAAAAAAGCACTGGATAGAGAAAGTGAAAGACTATTTAGTGCTAATAGATGAATAAATGTATGGACGTATATTCAAACACTAAAACATTAATAATCAATACTCTAACTAATGACGTATGGTAAAATGAGGACAGGCAATTGTAGGTTAAAAATAAGAATGACCCAAGTATCCTATTGTGTCAATCTGGGATAAGGACGCCGTGATCCAAATTTACCAAATCTGATCAGCTGTTTAGTCGTGATTGAGATTGAGGCACAAACATTCATATAAACTTTCACATTTATACGACACATCCTAAGTTAAAGTGTCTATCTGCCCGATACATAGTTATACTACTATGGCATTTTCGTAATCTACGGTATAGACTTTATCAAGTACATAAAAAAAGTGACCAGAACATATTTGTTTCCAAACGTGTAACTAACAATGCTAAAAAACTCCAAAGAAAATAATAACTTTAAACTGCTCTCCTGTAAAATTTGGTTTTTGTAAATACACACTTTATCTTAGAGTATGTCGATTAATAGGATGATTAATAATAATAAATTAATATCAGGGGACAATCTCACACAAATTGACCTAGTCCCAAACTAAGCTCTAGGCTTGTACTATGGGTAAATACATACTTAAATATTTTTGACTCAGGAACAAATACTCGCGCTCATCACACAAATATTTTCCCGGGACCGCTAGCTTCGTAGGCTGTCACTACCAACTAGGCTAACCGCGTCGTCAAACAGAATGGATTATTGAAAAGGTTACAAAAAAAATATCCTTTGTTTTTAATGTCAAATAAATTTAATACAATATTTCATTTTTATTAACACTGCCACTATTATGCTGCAGACTTCTAACACTGGTTTTAAACTCATAAAAGGTCAAGTAAAACGAGTCCAAAGTAGTCCAAACTCGACGCATCTGCTGTTAGCCGTTGAGGAGTTCCTATGAACTTCCTTCATCACACCAGCTCGATGGTACCATATTCTATTGTTATCGGAATTACATAAGTATGCAAAATTTCAAGCCCATCCGATAATTAGAAGTTGGTTAAAATCGACTTCTGAGATTTGATTAAATTGTTACGTACAAGTAAAACTAATACAGGGTTAAATTAAATTCAGTAACAAAATTTTGGAGATTAATTCAGGAAGTCATACTGACCAACTTTCACTAAGGCGCCAACCCCGAAATCACAAAAAAAATCAACCCTTCCATACATTTTGGCTAGTCAGCTGACGTTTACGTGTGACTTACTGATTTAATCTCCATTTGTCCAAAAAAACCCTGTATAAATACGATTATGAGTGTTAAATACATATATTTTTACATTTTATTAAAACACAGCAATTGAAATCAAAGGAAAATGAGTGTTCTAAATGTTTCATAGAGTCTGGTCTTCACAGTCTAGTAACATGCGCCATAACCTGTAAAAAAAAATTCTTATGAGTGGTGCAACGCTGGCTTGTATAACGTTAGTGTAAGATTATTATTGTTATTTATATCCAGCGGATTATTATTATTGTTAGCATGCATGCACAAGATAAAGTTTGACAGGTGCTAGCCTAAATGCAACGCTAGCTTAACAAGTTTCGAAAATCGACTGTATGGAATTGGTAGGGAAATGAATACATCCATTCGATATTCTAACGTAATATTTCACGCTTAAGGTTCAAAATAAAAGGGTCTCATCCTGACTTTTATTACACTTTATTACTAAGCGATTTTTTTATAGCGATTTTATCAAGGGACACTTTTATTTTAAACCTTAAGCGTTAAGTCTTACGTTAGAATATGGAATAGATGTATTTATTTCCCTAGCACCTGTCATTTATCTCGTGCTACCTGCTATCTTAATTTTAATTGCGATTTCAACTTACTTGGTATGCATGGGTAGGTATTACAAGGGCAGCAAGGAGCGGGGCAGCAGGGGACGGGAGTGTAGCAAGGGGGGCATGGTGCCGGGTAGCACGGCGGGGGGTAGCACGGCGGGGCACAGCAGCAGCATTTGGGGGGGTCGCAGAGACAGTTGCTGATACAATTGCCTAGTAAGCATGGTTTACCATTGGCTCCGGGAGCTGGAACAAAAAGAGGTATAATTATTTATTTATTTATTTGTACAATCACTCTAAAACCTTTCCGCTCCAACGGCCAATGGTTGGCATCGGCCATGCTGCTCAAACGTACCAAGAGATTACACAATGAATACTGGGTGAGTCACGATAAATGCAGGCAGGCGAGGGAAGCACTGCCTACCATTAACAGTCGACTCTCCAAGGCACTCCTCCGTCTTAGCAAATCTCGACTAAGGACGGTAACAGGTCACGGACCTTTTAACAAACTCTTTTTAACTTAGGTGTTACAGACAGTCCTCTGTGCCGTGCGTGCATGGAGACAGAGTGTCTCCCCGAGGTCTGGTGGGCTTCCTCGAGGAGCTGGGATGGCTAGACTAATATAGATATCCCACCCACACGCAAAATAGGCGCTAGACGTCGAGTTGCGGAAACCAGCCCGCCCTCGAAATACAAATACAAAATACAAAATACGGCCATCGGTTCCACGAGCAATGTGCCCCGCCCACTGCCACTTAACGTTTGCTATTCGGTGAACTATATCAGTTACTTTAGTTCTCCTGCGGATCTCCTCATTCCTGATTCGATCTCGCAAGGAGCCCAGCATAGCTTCAACAATCAACATGGCACAACGTTAACAAGCTCCCTGCAAAACTGTTAGAACAGTTTGACAGCAGGAATCAGTCCGCTAATAAATCTGCATTTTCAATATAACTTACAGTATGTCTAGTATGGAAGTGACTCTAATAAATATTTTTGACTACCTACTACCTACCTGGGTCCGTGGTCGCTCGGAACCGAACCGAATTTTCATCGATTTTCTTTAAAAAAAAACCGATCCATAGCTAGGGTTCAAACCCGCAGTCTTTGCGTAGTAGGCCAACGCTCCAACCATCAGTCTATTCAGACGGCGGCAGCTGCCCCGAAATTACAAACCATACGCGAGAAATCTTTTTGCGTGAAAATACGGAAAACGAATTTTCCCAGATAGGAGACCTAGCTAGATCGAATTTTCGCCCCCGTAAACCTCCATGTCGCAATTTTCATGGAAATCGTTAGAGCCGTTTTCGAGATCGTGAGTATATATATATATATATATATATATATACATATATTATGTAATGTTTCTCGTTTAATATTTAGTATAAGATATATTTGGCTCCTGTCGGATATGCTCGGGGACATTATGCAATACATACGGTACTATGTATAGTCAAAGTCAAAGTCAAATATTTATTCAGTAAATTGGCCACATACGGGCTCTTTTACACGTCAGTAATATAGAGTGAATCTACCAGCGCTTCGGACAAGACCATCATTGCGGAGAAGAAGCGCCGCAAGAAACTCCAGCAGAAGGTCATTTTTTCAAATATTAAATACAATAATACTTAAAAGTAAGTTACATTACAAGGTAATAAAGTAACAAATATTAATTATTAGAACTAGCACAAATGAAAACATTACAACTGTAAGGTCAAATACGTTACACTAAATGTAATGACTAGGAGAACAACACGACGAGGTCTCTTCGTCAAAAGTCATAACTGGAATAATTAACTGAACAAGTCCTTGCAGACGTGAACAGACCGGACCCCACAAACAGCACCAGTTCACGAGTATGACGCGTATCTCAGCCATCGCCTCCCTCAACCATATGTTCGGGAAGGTGGCGACCCTTATACTTTATACTTACTTTGATACATAACAAGATCATTAAGACAAGATTAAAACAAGATAGTTAAGGTACAGTTGCACGAGGAACTTTTCTCGCAAATTTTAGCCGGCCCTCTATGCTGCTCTAGCAAAACGGCGCTATCTCAGACAAAACTCCAGTAGCGATTGCAACCTCATTATTAACAGGGGAGGACTGAATCTGCTTTGGCTATTGTTTTTGAGATACTGCTTTTTAGCTTAGGAGGGCAGTATGGGCGTGTCGTTCTGTCTTACGAAATTAGAGTAAGAGAAGCTATAGTTGACGGGTAATTATTGCTCGAAAGGTTGCCCGCGTGCACCGTTACTGTTTAATTTTGGTATCTGTGTTGCCATTCTTTTCAGGATCATGATGGCCGTTGGGGCGGAAAGGTTCTAGAGTGGCAGCCGCGGACTGAAAAGCGAGGTGTTGGCAGGCCTTCCTCTGGACCGACCAGCTAGCACAAACCCGGTCGTCGTGGAGATCCTTGGGGAAGGCCTATGTCCAGCAGTGGACGTATTTCGGCTGATATGATGATGATGAATAGAAAAGTAAAAAAATAAAATAATAAGGGGAATCCCCATATAATAAACGTTTTTTTTTTCAACGTTTTTTGTATTTGTTCTATAGTAAAAACGGTAATACGTACAAGCGTTAAATTTAGTATGATTATAGAACAGACCCTATAGAAAAACAACAAATACTAAAAACCGGTCAAATGTGTACGGAACCCTCAGTGCGCGAGCCCGACTCGCACTTGAACGCGTTTTCATGAAGCTTTTAAGCATAACCATTCAACAGCATATATTATATAACATGATACGAAATGTCATAAACGACTTACCCAATAGCATTAAGCTTAGCAAAACTACTAAAGCTATTTTGAGATGTAACATATTTCTGGCCGACTTCAGCAATCGCTTTTATTAATGAAAACTTGAATTCGCTTGCGTTTTATATACATACTTTACAAACGGTTGATTTCCGATTAAAAAAAAACATATTATCTATGACATCAGTTTGACCATGATAGTCATGGTATAGAATAGTTATTGATTATTCAAGGCTGCAATGTTGCTAGCGCTATATTGATTCCCGAGTCAGCGAAGGATTCCAAAATTGAACACGAGCGCAGAGAGTAACGCGAGTAGCCAAATAACTTTGCACCGTGCGAAACACAATTTTTCAGCTCACCGTAGAACGGTTAAAGTGGACTTTTGCACGCAGATTTTATGCGCCAAAGGTTTTTAAGCTGGTGAGGTGAAAAAAAATTGCGCGTTCAGCATCGTACATGTGATAGAAGTGAAACTTCTTAAAAACTTGGCGCCCTCTTTCTCTTCCTTTCTACGTCATATCTTCCTCCTCTCTCATGTAACGATATGTGCGTAAATGTGACGCGTCCTTGAAATTTTACTCTTAATTTTCGTTCATATACATTTAAGGGCGGCCGCACATTGAGCCACTAGAGGCCGCCACTAAAACGTGACCACTAGTGGTTCGGCTAAGCCACTAGACGCAGCCACCGATCGCGGCCACCGGTCACTATTGGCCACTATTGGCTATTGTTCATTGGAGAAGCCGGCGACTGTGGCCGAGTGTGCGCGCGAGGCGGGCGACAAAACGCCGATACAAAATGTATGAAAAAACTCGTCCGCAGGTTGTGGTGGCCACAAGTGGCTGGGTGAATTTTTGAAATAATATTTTCACGTCATTTCGGTGGGGATTTATTTTTTCAAGATTTTGGCATGTAAAGTCACTGGTTTGGACGAAGATTAACATAAGGATTGCTATGGTTTTTAAGGCACTTCGTAGAAGCTAATATTTTAGCAGTAAATAAAGTATAAAAAAAAAATTACCACCGAAATGACGTAGGCACCACAGAAATGACGAATTTTTAATAACTAGTGTAAAAATCATCAATTTGGTAATTACTTGGGCACGTTATATTCCAATAAAACAATGTATATTAATATAGCACTACTTATTAAAACAATATCACAAAAACCCTTTAATTTAAATTAACTTATTAGTTTTTAATCATCTTGATTTAATTTAATAGATATTATAAATATAATAAGCATGAAAGTGTGATTTTCGGTAATTGTATAAAAGATAAAGATAAAAGATATTTATTCAGTAAGTAGGCCGCACGGGCACTTTTACACGTCAAAATCTACCAGCGCTTTCCAAGAGGAGACCACTGCTGAGAAGAAGCGCCGCAAGAAACTCAACAGTTAGTCATTTTTTTAAATAAAACTTATGAAAATAATACTACTTATTCTAGCGTTATATAAAACTATAAAAATAATATAAAATACCTGCGTAGTTCTGCAGGAAAACATGTCAGAATTATTACGAAAACCGTGTCCCCCCAGACAATATACAGTGTTTACATGATTTTTGTGACGTAGTAAGCTATTAGTTAATTTTCTGGTTTAGGCCAAGTATGTTTGTCCGTTAGATAGTCCTCGACCCTATAGTACGCCTTAGACATCAACGACTTTTTCAAGTAATTTTTAAGTGCTAGAAGGGGTAACTCTATAACTACGTCGGGTAATTTATTATAAAAATAAATGCATTGACCTACAAATGATTTATATACTTTACGGACACGAATTTTTTTATGGCAAACTTATTTTTATTCCTAGTATTTAAATTATGTATATCAGAATTCTTAACGAAAGAGTCTAGGTTCTTAATAATATACATAATATTTTCATAAATATATTGGGACGCTACTGTTAAAATATTAATTTGTTTAAAAAGTTATCTTTATGAATAACGGGAATAAGTTATATATAGAGCGAATGGCCCTATTTTGTAACACGAATATAGTCTGTATGTCAGCTGCTTTACCCCAACCCAGAATACCGTACGACATAACACTATGAAAATATATTAAGCACTACCGGAAAAAAATATAATACGAGTATGTATTTATTTTCGTGTCTACACCCCTACTAAAACGTCTTTTGCTAGCTAAAAGGTTTACAGATTGTTAAGGTATTGATTATTGGACGCTTTTGAAACTAGTAATTTTTGGTGCTTACGCCAATATATTAATAAGGAAATTAAAACCTACATTATACCTGAATTTTGAAACCCATTTTTTCATACATTCGCTGCGGGGTTTTTACTTAAGTAGTATTCATATTGAGTAATTTTATCGCAATTTGTTGTTGTCTTAGTGTAGTAACACAATTTGAACGTGTTCAAGTTTCATTTTACCGATATTGTCAGTACTTTTTGTAATAAATAAAATTGTGTTCGTCATTTCGGTGTCACTGCGTCATTTCGGTGGGTAAAATCACCATCGAAATGACGCCACCGAAATGACGACAATCGAGTATTTTGACGATTAGTGCTAAACCAATCATGCTATGAATGTACCGACTTTACCTAGAAATAATAACAACATGTGATTTTACGTGTCAAAAGATAAACTTGAATCAATTTTTTTTTAACCCTCAAATAGTATCCCACGGGAATGACGTTTAAGAGAACCAAACTACGTCGCGTAAAAGACTTACCTCTCCAGATGCTTAATAATCCGTTGTAACACGTCCACTCCGCTTGATAGCTCAAGTACAACTAATGTACTTGCCTAGAGTAACGCAAACATGGCGGTACAACTATCGAGTAAAGAGTTATTCGCGGGTGTTTGAGCGTTATAATTTTAGCTGCTAAGCGTGGGACAAGATTACATTAGCCAATATCTTTTTATATCAATATGCATTTCTAATAAACAAAACACAAGTAAATGCGTCTTTTATTCTAGTTTCTAATGATGTATAATACTCATTAATACGTTTCTTAGCCATGCAGTTATGCTAATTTGTTTGAAGCAAACCGCAAGTGGGACAAGGCTCACAGACTTAGTGCACTATGGAACCTGAAACTTTTATATATTTTTTTGGTCATTTTTTGTATTATAATAATGTCAAAAATGTAATGCCTGAATGTATTTTAGTGTTTTTAATGTGTAAAAAAAAAACTGTGGTGTTTATTTTATTCGTTTTCTTTTAATGAGCTTGGGACGTCTAAAAATTCGCTCTAAAAATACACCCGGCTATGTCGTGGCCGCGACTAGAGTGGCCTAATGTGCGGCAGCCGCCTAAAAAGTTTCACTTAAAAAATCTCAATAACTGATGCGTGTAGTATTTTTGTATGCTTAATGATTTTTTTTTTGTTTTTCAGGTAAATATGAGATCATCTTTTCGGTGACGTAAGTACCTAGGTACGTACTTAATGGTTTTACCCTTGCATCACCGACACTCATTTCATAGAATGTTTCACTTCGCCGAATTTTCACATCGACAGCCATTTCCACGTGCAGGAGTTATAATTATTTGGTGGTCACAGCTCTAACCTACCGCCACTTCTTGCCACCAACTTCGATATATTTTCATGTACCTATTAGGCACTAAATAGGCAATTCCTAGGACTCCAAGCAGGCCGGTCTTTATTTAACCCTTTTTAGTGGGTTTTTGAAGACGGTTTTATAATATAATAATAATAATATATATATATATATATTCCAGACTATAATAATATATGTACGTCCCACTGCTGGGCACAGGCCTCCACTCACAACGAGAGGGTTTGGGCTATAGTTCCCACGCGGGCCCAGTGCGGATTGGAAACTTCGCACACACCGTCAAATTGCTTTGCAGGTGTGTGCAGGTTTCCTCACGATGTTTTCCTTCACCGAAAAGCTCATGGTAAATTTACAAAAAAAACTTCCAGAAAATTTACAGAAAAACTTAGAGGTGCGAGCCCGGGTTCGAACCCACGACCCTCTGCTTAAGAGTCGGCAGGTCAAACCATTAGGCTACCACGGCTTTTTATTTTTTTTATTACCTAGATTAAATGAAAATCCGTTAAGCCAATAGAAAATTGGGAGCCTACTGTCAGAGCTCATCACTCTTAAATGGCTAAACCGATTTTCACCAAACCAAGCTAAGAACACTCTTGATTAAGTCACCTTTCAAACTAAATCAAAATCAGTTCTTCCGTTTTGGAGCTACGATGCCACAGATACACAAATACAGAGATACACAGATACCTACACACATTAAAGTTATAAAACCCCTCTGTTTTACGTCGGGGGTAGTTTTTTAGTTATATACTATAATGGCATAGAAATAAAATAGGTACATAAAAAGGTATATTTTTGCTTGACTTACGGAACCCTAACAAAGCATTCTGAGGAGTTAAAATTACAAAAGCCATTTTAAGATCTGTTTAATGCGAAGAGTAATGCTTCGAGAAGCACATTATGCGAACACATTAGCATAATATGAAAAGTTTTCTGCTTATTGGGACTCAACTTGCAACTACAGTGAAAACTGTTTGCGTAAAATGAAGCTACGTATTAAGAATATTAAGGTAACCGTGTTGTATTTATTTAGCTTTGCCCGCGACTTTGCCGGGGTTTTAATCCCTCACACACGCCCACGTGCACTAATACACACACACATATATACCTTAGTTCTGCAACTACAGTAGCGGCCAAAAGTATTTTGACAACAGCAAAAGCTTTGATATTTTATGCGACATGTTAGTTATCTCAAGGTAATTCTCATTAAGGCAATTAATGGCTTATAACGTCTTAGAAACAAGTAATAGTAGTTTATGTGACTGGTGCATAATGCCTAATTATGTACAGTTACATACACTATTTTATCTACATACATATTATAAGCTCTATATGATGACCTGTTCAGGAGCCGCATGTTACGACCGGCATTTTTATTATAATAATTTATTATATATATTTTTTTTTGACGTTCTAATAAATTGATCAATGCCGGCTATGCCGGTCGGAACATGCGGTTCCTGAACACATCATAGAGAGCTTATAATATGTATGTAGATAAAATAGTGTATGTAACTGTACACAATAAGGCATTAAAACACTCGTGTGATGCTATTATGAAACTCGCCTGTCGGCTCGTTTCATAAACACACAGTCGTATTTTAATGCCTCTCATTATGCACCAGTCACATAAACTACTTACTATTATCTACACACATATCATAAGTCCTATATAATGCGTTCAGAATCCGTTGGCAATGACCAGCATTACAACAATCAATTTTACTATGATAATTTTCTTATCTGTAGCAGTAACATAATATTCTAATAACGATAAAAAATTCGATAAAGTTATGTTTCAAATTTGGAACATCTTTGAAAAACACATCAATTTTATTTGACCTCAATTCTAATATCACTCGAGATGACATTTAATTCGAAATGAAATGTCAATTGCATACAATTTTGACAAATCTCGCATGTTACTTGATATCGAACGATATGATAGTAGAGGCCGACTCTAGATTGTCTCTGAATTAAAAATAAAACTACGGTTGCCGCCATTTTTGACGTTCTAATATTTGATCAATGCCGCTATGCCGGCCGGTTCCTAAACACATCATAGAGAGCTTATAATATGTATGTAGATAAAATGTTTAATTTCATTGAATTAAAATATTAGCCACAAATAAAATCAATTTATTGGTTCAAAAATATTTTGACATTAATTCCATTTCAATTATATTGAGATTACGGCTGCAGAATATAAAATTTTATAAGTAAATTAGCAGGAGACTTCTCATTATATGCCAAAACAGGCCAAAACATACTTAAAGAATATTCAAACTATTTAAAACAAGCTGTTGCAGCTGCACGCTGCACTCAAGAAGGGTAAGACAGAGGTTGAGGTTTCGCGAACTTTTGGTGTATCACGGCAACTGATTAGTGTCTGGAATAAACCAGGGTCCGGCCCGCTATCCCTTTCAATGGGTTTTGTATAGGTTCTCGTAAGGATTAACTTACCCAACCCTCTGCCCGTCAATACCCTTTAAATGTGCTTTTAAAGCGCTATTTTCAAACGATAGCCCATTCTATTAAGCGCTAACCAATACCCTTACTAAACCCTTTAAAAAAGGTTACTAGTATATACGCAAATTTAGACCTTTTATAGACTTCACAAAACACACGTTACCTTGCGTCCCGTTCGAAGCAAGTAAACGACAGCCCATTCAACTAAGCGCTAACCCAACACCCTTATAAAACCCTTATTAGTATACAGGTTACCGACGGCTACCCTTGGGTTCATTCGATAAGGGAAAGTCAATCGTATGGGTTGCCAATTGGAATGGGTGAGCAAACTGGGTTAGCTATTTCAATTCAAAGGGAAGCCCTTTGAAAGGCTTTTCTCGATGAAAGGGTTGTCAGGTCCCTGGAATAAACTGTTCAAGGCTGGAAAGAGCGTCAATAATGAGCCTAGACGCGGTCGTCCTCGAAAAACGACTTCTACGACTGATCGTGTAGTAAAAAAGATGACCGTAGAAGCCCGACGGAAAAATGAAATTTGCAACATGTGGGTTTACGGGGGCGAAGAATCGATCTAGCTAGGTCTAATGGGTAAATTAGTTTTCCATGTATTTTCACACAAAAATTCCCGCGTAATTTGGTTTGTAATTTCGGTGCGGCCGCCGCCGTCTGAATAGACGGATGGTTAGAGCGTTGGCCTACTACGCCAAGACTGCGGGTTCGAACCCCAGCTATGGGCCGTTTCTTTTTCTTTTTGTTTTTGTATAGAAAATCGATGAAAATTCGGTTTCGACCCGAGCGATGACGCTTAATCTCCCAGGGTTTTGAATGTATAAGTGTGATACATACACTTGAAAAACGTTACCCCCCCCCCCTTATTGGAAAGGTACTTACATATTAATACATTAAGATACATAATAATAAAAAAGTCTTACCAAAAACTTAACTGCAGGATTTAACATCTTAATACGAGTATGCTTGGACGAGATAAAATTTGACAGCTGCTAGGCAAATTTACTGCTGCACTCAGAGACGTCAATTATTTTTTAAGTTTCATTTTTGCTGCGTCTTATTCTATAGCAAAGGAAGTGACAGCAGCAACTTTAATGTAACTTTAAACTTAATTGACGTCCCTGAGTGCGGCCGTTAAGGTTTAAAATCAAAGTGTCTCGTCCTTACCTTTTATTACTAAGCGACTATAGCGATTTTCACATTTATATAGCGATTGTATCAAGCGTTAAGTGTTACGTTAGAATATTTTTTAAGATGTATTCATTCATTTCCCTAGCACCTGTCAAATTTTATCTCGTGCATGCGTGTTATATCGCTGACAGGTTACATCACTTCTGAATAAATGCTCTATAATTTAATTAAACTTGTGTTTTAGAGTTATCATTTCATCTGCTACGGTTCGCGTATTTTGAAAACACTTGAACAATTTTTGATTGAAAAATGTTTTGTAAAACGTAGCAATAACAACTAATCAGATTTTTGTTAAAATCCTATACTATATTAAACGAGAATTCGTATAAATATATTTGTATGCGATATATATTAAGATTGCGGGAAACCGATGGATGCAAGCGGCGCAGGACCGGTCCTTGTGGCAAACCTTGGGGGAGGCCTATGTCCAGCAGTGGAGGTCTTTCGGCTAAAATGATGATGATGATGATTTGTATGCACGTTCTCGAAAACGGCTCTAACGATTTCGATGAAATTTGCAGTATGTATAATGGTTTACGGGGGCGGAAAAATCTAGCTGGGTCTCATATCTGGGAAAATTCGTTTTCCCGGTATTTTCTCTCAAAAAGATTTCCCGCGCATTATGGATCGGAATTTCGGAGCGGCTGCCGCCGTCTGAATAGTCTGATGGTAAGAGCGTTGGCCTACTACGCAGAGCGCTGACGCTTGGTCACCCAGGTACTTTTTTTTATTCAATAAGAGAAAATTTCAAAAAATTACTGTCGTCAAGAAAAACTAGTCTCAAAAATGACTTTTTAAATTTCATTATCAACAAACAGAATTTAATTAAACCACATATTTCAAATATTGATTTAATCAGGGCCCATGAGAGATCGTGTAATAACAGACTTAATTAGTTTATTTAGTATATATAGCGTTCAATTCAGAATATTGGCACAGATCACACCACAATGAGCTCGAAAACCACCTTTTTGTTTCTTGGTAAGTACAATTACTTTAAAATATGTTTGAGTATCTCTTCATCATTTTGAAGGTTGGCAGTATTTAACCGGTTCTCTTCATTTCGGTTCTAAGTACCTACAAAAAATACCGGTGTCACCGATACCATCACGGTTCTTATTCTCAATAAAGTTTAAAAATTAGTAGCATGGTTTGGTTACCGGTTCTTTGACAGTTTCTGACCAGGGCCCTTAGCCAAGATGCCCATCGCTAACTAGCGTTTCTATTCGTTTCGTTTTTAAACCAATCGCGTCACTGGTAGATCACGTGACTCTCCGTATGACGTGATCTACCAATGACGCGATTGGTTTAAAAACTAAACGAATAGACACACTAGTTAGCGATGGGCATCTTGGCTAAGAGCTCTGGTTCGCCTTACTTTCCCTGTATTTTTCCAACACAGGTCACCGAAACTTATTAAATGAAAAATTATTTATTAATAATTATTAATTCCCTTATTAATATTAAGTAACTCCTTCCCTCTTGCCTTCATGTTTCCACTTCTTGACATGGGCTGGGCAGTATTTCAATTACTTGTATTTTAAATACAAATATGTATTTTGTATTTGTATTTCAAATACTACCTTATAAAGTATTTTGTATTTAATGTTGAAAGTACCTCACCCACATGTATTTTGCAATTTATATTGCAAATACTTTAAGTTTTAAAATACATTTAAACAAAAATACTTATGTAAAGAAAATAACAAGTTAAATCGTATAACGGAACATTTTACGGAAGTAATATCAGACAAGTTTCTGCTTGTTATAAAGGATATACTTATCCAGCTAATGAAAATAGTCTCTTTATAATTAATTATTCTCACAAAAAAAAAAATTAAATTCTGTAATTTGTATTTTGTATTTCAAATACATGGTCTTAAAAACTGTAATTTGTATTATGTATTTTAAATACTTTTTATGAAAGTATTTTGTATTTAGTATTTCAAATACTTCATTCAAATGTATCTTGTCATTTGTATTTGAAATACTATGTAGCTGGTATTTTTCCCAGCCCGGCATGCTTCGGGGTGTACACATACATACATTTACGCCTGTCTCTGTCGCTACCTCTACATTCATCAACCTCTTCATACACGCACGTTGTTTCTGGATGCTTTTAATTTGGCCCTTATTCAGTACGCGAATTTGATCCGTATGTACGTCTAGGGCGGCCCCTACCGACAAATGTGTGTATGACCTTTTATTGCACCTTCTTCGTCATCCCTGGTAGAATCAACACATAGTATAAAATGAAGTCGCCCTCCGCGTCTGTCCGTCCCTATGTATGCTTAGATCTTTAAAACTACGCAACGGATTTTGATGCGGTTTTCACCATCAGTTAGATAATTCTTCACGGAAGGTTTATGTATATAACAGAACCCCGAGCAAAGCGAGGGCGGGTCGCTATAGGCTATATTTTAACTTATGTAACCGAAGCGAAGCGAGGGCGGGTCCTAGCGAATATAATAATAGAATGATATCCTTTTTTTTGTAGGTCTCCTGTGCCTCACCCGTGCAAACCCGTTCTACCCTGGAGGGACGGTATGCGAGACCTTACCCAATGTCGGAACATCCACTGTGTGCGAATCGGCCCCTAATCTAGGCTTCGGCTTTGGCCTGGGGCCCATAGGCCTTGGAGGCCTTGGCACCGCCACAGTCTGCGAATCAACACCGAACGTGGGCTTGGGTCTCGGGTACGGGCTAGGAGGACTCGGTCTACTTGGTGGTCTAGGAGGCCTCGGCGGCCTAGGAGGGTTGGGATACATGGGTGGTTTAGGAGGCCTCGGTGTGGGTACTGTCTGTGAATCTGCACCGAATATGCTTGGCCTTGGTGCGTTAGGTGGGTTAGGTGGTTTAGGGTTAGGCGGCCTATATGGTGGCTTGGGAGGCCTAGGGGCTGCTACTGTCTGCGAATCTACACCTAATTTGCTAGGTCTTGGATTAGGATTAGGCGGACTTGGGCTTGGAGGTATAGGAGGCCTTGGTTTGGGTGGTTTAGGAGGAATAGGCACTGTCTGTGAATCTGTACCTAATATTGGCTTAGGCTACGGGCTAGGTCTAGGAGGGCTTGGTGGATTGGGAGGGCTAGGCGCGTTAGGAAGTGTGGCAGGCCTCGGAGGACTAGGGCTTGGTTTAGGAGGCCTCGGCGGTCTCGGAGGCCAAGCCACTGTTTGCGAATCGGCTCCTAACCTTGTGGGCGGGCTAGGATATGGCTTAGGTGGCCTAGGAGGTCTAGGAGCCCTCGGGCTGGCCTACCCAGGAGTCATGGGTCCTTTTTTATAAACTCCTCGACCAGCTCACATACATCTAATGGTGGAGTTGGTTCGCCATTCATGGGTTTCAAATATAACCACCATAGCACTACTTCTAACGATTTTAAATGCTCGTTAAAGTGATCTGGTCTCATTTATTTTTGAGAGATTATTTTTATTTTTTTCTAGTTATCAAAGGGACATTGAACAATAGTTTGATTTGAACCTTAAGTCTCATTGAGAATTTCGGAACTTTCATTTTGGGGAATTTTAAAATGTCCAATCGAGCTTGAACATTAGGTCAAACAAACAGTGAAACGGATTACTCACTTGTTTCATTGTTTTTAACAACGCTAGTTAAGATTTTACATGTAAAAATAATCTTTCAAAATATTAAATTATATTTATAAGTGGCATGTTAAAAAAAACTTCAGGTGTGTAGGTTACCATAAATTACCAAGAGTTACCGTACTTGGTTGCAGGGTTACCTCTAATTAAAAATACAGTATTCCCTATCGATTGTAATTTATTTCTAGTGTAAAATATTTTTTGCATTTCTCCAATTAAATGATGGTTTAGTTTTTAATTTCAGGAAAAAATATTTAAAAAATTTCAGAACAATATTGTCTATACGCCTGGATTGAAAAAAAAATGTAATCCCGTAAATTTTATTTTTGGTATATATTTGTTTTAATAAATTATATATTGGCTAAATGTTTTGTTTTTTAATTCTTGTTATATGTTTGGACAGGGCTACGAAAAAAAAAAGGTAATGCTGCTAGTATACCCGTGTAATATTCAAATGCATTCACTCATACAAAAGTAGCCTTAAGATAATATATACAAATAAAATAATATATATATAATCCGTCAAGACATACATCGTCATGACAGATCATCGAAACCTAAATACTTTGAGTTGGAAAATTATTAAACGTAGGATTTACATAAGCAAAAACTATTGACTCAAAAAATACCATCTTTAACCACTATTGGTTGTTAAGCAACCACAAATGGTTTTTAGTGGTAACGTGGAAAGCATAGCTTAGCAAAACATTTCATCGCGGTGACAGTTGAAACATTTTTTTAAATCTTAGCCAAGCTTTACATCTTAAACCTCGTAAATGTTAAATTCATTACATTTCCACGATGTTATTATACTTCTAGTTACTTGAGCTGGTAAGATGACCATTTATGGTTGGCGAACTGTATGAGTATAAAAAGATATGTATTCGATTACTGTCAAAGACACTTTCTGGATGCCGATTAAATAATAAAAGTATCAAGTTGTTCGCGACTTTTGGCGCTCGGATATCTTTTTCTAACTAGTCTGTAACGGTAGAGATGCACTGAGCGAGCGAGAAAACAAAAGACGTGTTGACCGCACATTTCAAGCCATCTTTGTTACAAATTAGAGCTGGCAACACATAATAGCATTTTAGAATCAAAATGGCGGACCAAAAGACTCCATTTTGATCATAGAGTAAATAACAAAAGATTAATGGAGTTCAGCCTATCAAATTTAAGTACACACGATAGTTAAATTGTTTTAGCTTAATAAATCCTAGTTGTTAATTTAGGTTTTAGAAATTTACAAGCAGGGGTTACAATTACAAGGGGTTGAGTCAGGACAAGGCGGGAGACAAGGGGGACAAGGCGGGAGACAAGGGGGGCAAGGCGGGAGACAAGGGGGGCAAGGCGGGAGACAAGGGGAGCAAGGCGGGAGACAAGGGGGACAAGGCGGGAGACAAGGGGGGCAAGGTGGAGGACAAGGGTCGGGTAATCTCTTCACTGACGCGCACCCGCTGGTCTTGTAGTTCTGTGGGGGGTCCGCCTGGAAGACTATGGTGGGGGGAGCTGGAACTATAATCTTGGGGGGGGTGATTACTAGCGGCGTTGGTAGTTGTGGTGTCACTGGGTTCGGTTGGATCTGGAAACAGAAAATAATAAATAATTATTAGGGGACAATCTCACACAAATTGAGCTAGTCCCAAACTAACCTCTAGGTTTGTACTATGAGTACTAGGCAAAATATAGAGAAACCGTTAACTTTGACGTGTCTTGCGACGAGCATCTCAGGCGAGATGAGTTTATTAATACGGCCCTATATGTTGACGTTTACATTGTCTTGAGACGGGAATTGCGGTCAAGATATATACAAATAAAACGGCCCATATACATACATAGTACAAACCTAGAGTTTAGTTTGGGATGACGTCAATTTCTTTAAGGTCGTCAGATATTTTTGTAATAATATGGTCTGACGTGGTTAAGATTGCGGGAAACCGATGGATGCAAGCGGCGCAGGGCTCTTAGCTAAGATGCATTACGCTAAGTAGCGTTTAATACGTTTCGTTTTTAAACCAATCGCGTCACCGGTATATCACGTGATACGAAGAGTCACGTGATCTACCAGTGACGCGATTGTTTTAAAAACGAAACGAATAGAAACGCTAGTTAGCGTAACGTATCTTGGCTAATTGCCCAGGATCGGTCCTTGTGGCAAACCTTGGCGGAGGCCTATGTCCAGCAGACGTCTTTCGGCTGAAATGATGATGATGGTCTGATTGGCTTATTACATACCTTAAGCGGAGCCGGCCTGGGCACTGGTACCGGAGGTGGTCTAACGAAGATCGGAGGCGGTACTGGCGGAGTCACCGGTGGTGGTCTGATGCAGATCGGGGCTGGAACTGGGGGTTGGACTGGGGGCGGCCTGACGAATATCGGTGCTGGCTGCGGCGGCTGTACTGGTCGAGGTTTGACCCAGATCGGACGAGGGGCGGGGAGGGTGATCTGTCCAGGGCGGATGACGATAGGAGGCTGCTGTGGGAAGCGGATCTGGCCCGGCTTGACGATGAAGTTTCCTGTTGAAATTATGTGTGTGACTCAATATAAAGGGACCTTATGGAGGAAGGCAGTTACGCTCTTCTTATTCTTGTAACTATACGAATACTATGGTAACAGTTCTAAAAACGGCGTAACCTGCCTCCATAAGGTCCCTTTATATTGAGAACGTCACATAATTATCAGCAAATCCTATACCTTGACTCCTACTAGTAGAATAAATGGAAAAGTTTGTATGGATTTTTTGTTTCAATAACACGTAAACGACAGAACGGATTTAGATGAAATTTGGCACGCAGACAGTCCTCATCCTGTATTGACACATGGATACTTTTTACTTCGGAACATTTTACAATTCCTTGCGAAGAACGACTTCGACAGAGTCGCGGGCAAAAGTTTCAGCCTAATACGAGTCCGAGTTTCGCATTTGTCATAAATTGCTCCAGTCTAAATAGGTAATTTTTGAAACCTGTGGATTGAGATAAAATGCCTGCTTATTACGATAAGACAAGTTTAAAAAAATCTTGTATGTGGACTCCCCTTATTATTTAACTATTTGACTGTTTTATTATTGTTATTAAATCCGCTGTTATATCGCATATTCTGCAAAAAAAACAAATTTTATGGTTCAAAAGATACTGTTATCGCATCATCCTTTCTACTGAGTCGAAGAATAACCGTGTATTTTACCTAGTCCGTCATGCCTAAATGACCTTTAACTGCCTGTATTTTCATTCGTTCGCCAGTTTTAAGCGACTAAATGAAAATGCAGGCAGCGAAACATTTACACACCTTGACGGACGACGTTTTTTCTTCGACAGCTGATGTGAAGGTGAAACGATTAACAGAATCACACCTGCTATTTTAAGTTAGGACGGAGGGACAAGGTAGGCTTCGTAACAGGGTACGGAATCCTAAAAAGGTGGGTTCACCTTGTGGCGCCTGCCCGTAGCCATAGTTGACCTGGGGCGCGCACGGATCAGCTGGGCGGGGCTCTACCACGCAGGGGTCGCACGGGTCGCACGGATCGCATGGGGCAGGGCTGTTCTGGTCGCACGGGGGGAGCTGCGGGCAGGGTCCGGGGGAGGGCTCCGGCACTGGCTGCGCCAGGGCAGAGCCGAGGACGAGAACTGAAAAAAAAACTTAACTCTCGAACAAACTTGGAAGCCCTTCTTTTAGCCTGCCCGCACATTAGGCCACTAGTGGCCGCCACTAAACGCGACCACTAGTGGCCGCCAATCCGCCACAAGCTGCGGACGAGTTTTTTCATAAATTTTGTATAGCATCGGCGCACACCGGGCGTTCGAGTGGCCGCGTCTGAGCCACAAGCTGCGGTAGTCGCCCGCGCTCGCTACTAGTGGCCGCGTTTAGTGGCTCGCCTCGCGCGCACACTCGGCCACAGTCGCCGGCTTCTCAGATAAACAATAGCCAATACTGGCAGCCACTAGTGGCCGCCACAGTGGTTCATGCCATACACAGATACACAGATACGCAGATAGCTAACGTTAAACTTAATATAACACCCTCTACTTACATCAAGAGTTAAAAACAAATGCGGCTCGCGTTATGGGTTCGAATCCTGGTATGGGCAAATATTTGTGTGATGAGCGCGAGTATTTGTTCCTGAGTCATGGATGTTTTCTATATTATAAGTATGTATTTCTCTATATAAGTATGTATATCGTTGCCTGGTATCCATAGTACAAGCCTAGAGCTTAATTTGGGACTAGATCAATTTGTGTGAGATTGTCCCTGATATTTATTATTATACTAGCGACCCGCCGGGTTCTATTATATACATAAACCTTTCGTGAAGAATTATCTAACTGATGGTGAATACCGCATCAAAATCCGTTGCGTAGTTTTAAAGATCTAAGCATACATAGGGACAGACAGACGCGGAAGACTTCATTTTATTCTATTTTATCTATCGTGTTTACGTATTCAGTTTATCTTAGTAATTAACTAGAGAATGACCTTAAACACACAGAATTGAGTTAAACCCAGTTTTCTTAGTATTATATAAATGTCTAATTATTACTACCAACATTAATTCGACGATATCAATTACTTTAAATATTAGCGCAGAATTGATATTAAGTACAAATATTTAAATAATGTTGGAATTACGTTAATTGCCTGGCTCTCTGGTTTATATAGAAAATTGACTCCATATGACGTCGTGAGCTCTGAATAGGTTAATGAAATAGTGGACGGATCGAGTAAATAGACAAATTAACAAGGGGGGGTTAAGGGATAGATCGTTTAGTCTACGAACAGAATGTTCGGAGAAATTTACTCTATCTATACTAAAAAATAGCATTTGTCCGCGACTTCGTCCGCGTATTCGTTTATCGCTGCTCCCTCGGGAAATGTCAAATTATTCGGGATATAAAGTACATTATGTATAATTCCAGACTATAATCTATCTCTGTGCCAAATTTCATCCAGATCCGTTCAGCCGTTACGGCGTGATTGAGTAACAAACATACATCCATCCAAACTTTCACATTTATAATATTAGTAATATGTGAAAGTAACTCTGTTTATATGTCTGTCTGTTACGCTTTCACGGCTAAACCGATTTTGATAAAATTTAGTATGTAGATAGTTTGAGTCCCAAGGAAGGACATAGGAATATTGAAGCGAACAAGAAAAAAAAATTAGGTCGAGCCATTCTCGAGTTTATGCGTGATTTACGCATGGCAACTGATTATTATACACCGTGTTATTTTCCGATAACTTTAAGGGAACATTCTTCAGGTGAAATAGAGTTAAACTGTCTAAGACACTAGTATTAACTCGTACTATTTTTAAGATATTTAACATTTTAATTTAAACTCTAATACACGTTATACCAATGTAAAAGGTTCATTATCCATAAACAAATACTTGCTTTTAAAATCCTGTAAGTAGAGTTTCTAATTCTTACGTTTGCACAACATGAAGGTTAAAGAAATTCGGTTAATTGCCATTATTTTATTAAATTGACACTGGCAAAATATTCTACGAGACAGATGCTATTTAATCAAGAAAAGAAGAAAATATTTTCTGTTATGACGTAAACGTCAATGTGATTTGGTATATAAACCTTTATGTATGTGTGTGTGTGTGGATCTCATTCGAAATTGTCAAGACCCTTTTACAATGAACGTAGATACAACATTTAATTACTTTGTTCTAAAAGTAAAAAAAAAAAGTTTACAATATTTAAAAATCCAATCTACCACTTAGTTTCTATGGATGTAAGTACCTAGTAATATGCCGAAGTTATCGTAAATAAAAAAAAACACGGTGTATATATAGATATAGGTAGGTATAGATATATAGATATAGATAAAGTATTTATATTCTCACCAGATAACCATATGACTTTCCCCTTCGCCATCCTCCTGTCATCTGAAAACTAATAATCGAAATCTTTCTTATATACCTTAAATTATATACATTAACTATGTGTGACGTTCTCAGCATAAAGGGACCTTATGGAGAAAGGCAGTTACGCTCTTCTTATTCTTGTAACTATACGAATACTATGGTAACAGTTCTAAAAACGGCGTAACCGCCTGCCTCCATAAGGTCCCTTTATATTGTGAACGTCACATATCTCAAACTGTTACATAACTCAATCATGGAAGAAACAACTCTATTTTCACATCAAAGAGTTTTTAACGGTATGACTCACGTCTTTGTTTTTAAAAACAATATAGTTTGGTCACAGACAAAAAAATTGAGTTTTAAATATTTTTTTTAATTGATAATGCTTGATTTAATGAATTAAAAAACTATTTTTTGTTATGTCACGCAAGAGGTGATATTTTATCTCGATTGGGGTCGGTTTGCGGTGTATTAATTATTTCTAAATATTTATAATTATTATTTTAACCTGCCTTCCATCTGTTAATATCAACCATAGACACAAAAGTATCCTTGCCTGGTAGTTTTTACCCGGCTGCGGGCTTAACATGCATGTACGAGAAAAAATTTGACAGGTGCTAGGGAAATGAATACATCTATTCTATATTCTAACGTAAGACTTACAACATAAAGTTTAAAATAAAAGGGTCTCGTCCTGACTTTTATTACCTTTTATTACTAAGCGACTTTAGCGATTTATTTTAAACCTTAAGCGTTAAGTCTTACGTTAAAACATGGAATAGCACCTGTAAAATTTTATCTCCTGCATGCCTGAGCGAAGATAAAATCAATAACCTACATAACCTCAAAGACTAAAACCCGATTAGCGAGTAGTATAACGCACCCTTATAATATTGATATCGCACGTTTTTGACGAATCATATGACACCCCATTTAATAAAATCGGTCCAATACTTTAGGAGCTAGAGTGGAACATACATACATTTGCTTTGCGCAGTCGGGTATTAAAACGATTCGTATCAATAGGTGGTCGGAAAACTATTATATTTTTCAGATATTATTTTTTAAGTTCATTTAATGTGCTTTCATGGAAGATATTTTAGACATCCTTAGTATTTGTAGTTTTGTTAGGGGTTACACGGCCCCCCCAGATCTAAAAATCGGTAAAAAAATATTGTATCTTAAGAGTGATGCCGACTCAATTTTGCAAGGTATAACAAAATAATATGATGAATGAATAGGCGGACTTTTTTTTTTTTAGTAGCATTAAGCACATTGGGGTAGTGCCACTTTGCCAGTGTCAAAAAGAGATTCATATAGGCGGACTTAAGTGATACATTTAATACATAAGGACTAAAGTACTTTTTCTTTTTAATTTCCAAAAGCCCTTGAAAATCACAAACAGCCAGATACATGTTGCCATTTAATGATGTTGCGCTTGTCGTCGGTGTGCGCGGTGAAGAGCGGGCTGGACATACAACCTCCACCTCAGTCTTCGTTTCGGAAATGTTGTCTATGGACTGTTTGTGTTCTAACCCCAAAATCAACCTTTTTGTTGTCTCTTTCTGCATAACAGTGACGGATTGAGAGTAAAAAATACAGCGCTATAAGTTGTATTTTTTTACGTATCTGTCTTAAAATATTAGGTAGGTATCTATTTTCATTTAAGATTGACCGGGTGGATATATAACTCGTGTCATAATGGCTTACTCTAGTCCCTTGTTGAACAATCTACTATATTACCTTTGCTTTATGGGAGGTATACAGGGTGCACTTTATCCCTGGACAGTGGACACCCTGTATAGGACCGCTGAAATAAATTATTTTTATTTTTTTTGTTATTATTTTTCGTGCGCAGTATATAAATATATATACGTGTACAAATTGATTATAACTTTCATTGTTTCCAAGAAAAAGTGACTGACAGACAGACGGATGGACATGGCGAAAATAAAAGGGTTCCTTTCATCCTCCCGTTCCTTTTTTAATTTTTTCGTAGTTTGCCTACGGAACCCGAAAAATAGATTAATATAGCAAATACTATATCATCATCATCATCAGCCGCAAGACGTCCACTGCTGGACAAAGGCTTTCCCCAAGGTTTTCTACAACGATCGGTCCTCTGCTGCTGTCATCCAGCGGTTTCCCGCGAACTTTATCAGATCGTGCGGTCCACCTGCCTGCCGACACTTCGTCTCCCAGTTCGCGGTCGCCACTCTAGAACCTTTCCGCTCCAACAGCCATCGGTTCTACGAGCAATGTGCTCCGCCCACTGCCACTTAAGGTTTGCTATTCTGTGAGCTATATCAGTTACTTTAGTTCTCCTGCGGATCTCCTCATTCCTGATTCGATCTCACAATACTTCATCAGTTAACGGTATTTCATAATTACATGTTACATGTTATTATGTCCATGTTAGTATGTCTGCACAAGCTTTAATAGCGCCATAACTGCTATCTCGGCGTATAGCCAACTGTTATAAAAGAAACAATGTTTTTAAAGATGGCTGCCATTTCTGTCGCTGCCAAATTGTGCCATTTACATGTATTGCTTTACATAGTCCTGTACCAGCGGCCCGACAGCGGCTTCGCCCCCGCTGTCTGATTTTCCCAGTGGATTTTCCAATTTATTTTCTCATACAAACCTTGTCCTTACTGTATTAATGTTAAAAGAAAGATGATTCAATATTCTTATTTATGTTTTTTACAAGTGTTTTTAACATATAATTGCCGATGATAGATTCTAGTGAGGAGGCCGTGTCACCGCAGAGGGCAGTGTTGCCAACATCAACCTAAATTATATATTTTTTTAATTGCGTTCCATTACACTTACAATTACAAATAAAACAAAAAAAGAATTAGGTTAATAGGTGCAGCCGTTCTGAAGTTATGCGCGAACATATCTCTTCAATTCATTTTTAGGGTTCCGTACCAAAATGGCAAAAAAGGAACCCTTAGGTGAGACTTCGTTGTCGGTCTGTATGTCACAGTAGTTTTTCTCAGCAACTACACGAGCTATCAACTTGAAATTTGGCATAATCTAAATATATAAAACAAAGTCGTGTTAGTTACACCATTTATAACTCGAGAACGGCTCGACCGATTTTCATGAAATTTGGCGCACAGATAGTTTATTACCTGGATTAACATAAAAAATACTTTTTATCTCGAAAAATTTGATAGTTCCTGAGGGATAAGCGAAAAATGATTACTACGCGGACGGAGTCGCGGGGAAAAAGCTAGTTGTAGATATAACTTGCTTGCCCGTATCTGTTTTTATTTAAAAAAAAATGAAATTCATTTGATAAATAATTAATAAATAATAAATTGAAAAGGGGTCTAGAATGGGGGGTTGAAAAATAAAAGTTATAGCAAATGGGTGTCATATGAAAGGGCTCAATCTGCACATTTCAAATCTACTTTTTTTTTTATAAATTTTCCGTGAGGTACTTTTTGATTTATAACCAAATATGAAGTTTATGAACTGAAAAATCTGAAAATTCCTAACTTACAGATAATTACTTATATTTTACGGAAAAAATAAAACAAAGTGCTCTAAATTTATAGTTTTCGAGAAATTGGCAAAAAAATTTAAAGATCTGTACTAAAATTTAGGCAAGTCAAAATATACCTTATTGCATACAGTTAAAGTACATAAAAAGGATATATTTTACGGACTTAGATACGGAATTAAGAATACTAAACGAATAAATAATTAAACCTATCGGTGTCAAAAGACGTAAAGTATATATTTCCGTACTTCAACAATCGATTCACTTAATCCTTCGTTTAGTATTATTTTAGGCTGCTGAGGTAACCAACCCGTGAGAAAACCATACCCTATCTCACCTACTAACCCTTCAATTTGTACCAAAAACGATCCTGTTTTATTACACATTTCAAGTCACGCTCAAACCGTATCGGTTCGTTAGTTTTCTGTTCTCCAATATTTTACCAAACGTATAGAATTCGTTTTCAAATACCATAGATAAAACATGGTGATAGAATTTTTTAGACAAACAATCTCTGTTTAGACAGAAAGGATGCGAAATTTGAGGATTTTACGCAATCACTATATAGTATTTAACCGAGTTAAAAACCACCGACGTCATCGCCTAAAAACGTCTGAGCAATGAGTAAAAACTTCAACGGGCTCCGAGCACGTACATTTTCACTGGAGGGACTTCGTCACTAGAAGAATTCCAGTATAAAAAAACTCCCGACGGGATCAGAGCTCATAACTTTTAAGCGGATTAACGGATTTTCATCAAACCAAGCTAAGAACACTCGATTTAAGTCACTTTTCAAATAAAAAAAAAAAACGAAATCAAAATCGTTTCATCCGTTTAGGAGCTACGATGCCACAGATAGATACGCAGATACACATGTCAAACTGTAACACCCCTCTTTTTTGCATCGGGGGTTAAAAACAAAGTCGCTTCCCGCCGTCTGTCCCTTTGTATGTATGTACGCTTAGATCTTTCAAACTACGCAACGGATGTTAATGCGATTTTCACCATCAGAAAAACGCGACTGCATTTGTTCAAAATCAAAACCAAAATATTTTATTGTTTAACTGCAGGTACATATGAGATGATACATATTATATTATGTGTGTTAATTAATTCCGCTACAGCCTACTATAAAATGGTGTGCAATATTTGCCTTACATGTTCAAATGTCTAAATTATATCTAGTTAAAAACCGTCTTCAAAAACCTACTAAAAAGCGTTAAATAAAAACCAGCCTCATAGGAGTCCTAGGAATAGCCTATTTAGTGCCGAATATATTACTTGTATCCGTGCATATTATGACGAGCCTAAATGGTGAAAATATTTAAATGTTACATTGTAATATTGACATATTTTTTATTATTGATAATTGTTTGCATACTTATTTGACGATCTTAATGTATCTTACTGTACCTTGACATGACATGCAATGTAAATTTACTTTAAGAAATAAATACAATACAATATATATTTGAAAACGGCTCTAACGATTTCGATGAAAACTGCGACACGGGGGTCTACGGGGGCGAATAGATCTAGCTAGGTCATATATGTGAAAATTCATTTTCCCCGTATTTTCACGCAAAAAGATTTCCCGCGCTATGGTTCGTAATTTCGCTGCGGGCGTCGCCGTCTGTCCAGCGCAATGGTTAAAGCGTTGGACTTCTACGCCGAGACCCGCGTGTTCAAACCCCAGCTGTGGACCGGTTTTTTTCTGTTTTGTTTTTTTTTGGTTTTTCTACATAAAATCGATGAAAATTCGGTTTCGACCCGAGCGACAACGCTCGGTCTCCCAGGTACTATTTTTAAATCAACCACGTTTGTTTTTTTTAATAAAAAGCCGAGACACTCGCGACACAAGTCTAATGACACCTCGTTCAGAACAGGAAACAAAATAACCATACATTTTATGACGACGCAGTTAGCCTAGTTGGTAGTGACCCTGCCTACGAAGCTACGGTCCCGGGTTCGAATCCCGGTATGGGCAAATATTTGTGTGATGAACGCGAATATCTGAGTCTTGTATGTTTTCTATGTATTTAAATATTTATTCTCTCTATATGTTATAAATATGTTTATCGTTGTCTAGTATAGTAGTATGTTAACCTTACTCCATTGAAATAAGGTTCAAATATGTAAACATATCTTTAACGTCGACTGTACAAGCCTAGAGCTTGGTTTGGGACTAAGTAAATTTTTGTTATATGTGATTATTACATATTTTACTTGATTATGTTACACCAATGAAACACCACAAAAATATAATATATATTTTTATTTATCGGATACATAGCGACACATACAAAATATATAAAATACAGGCTACATTTATAATTATAATATCACATTTGAATACACACGGGCAACTCTTATATCTAAATCGGAATCACGAAATATAGCTTGTTATACCCTAGAAGAGATCCATAGATTTTTATTAAAACATATTTAGGTATGTATACATTGAAAATAGCAATCCTACATATTGTCAAGTTTCAGTCTATCTGAAATTTTACGCTATTAATGATGAATTAATTTATATCACTCATTTCATGACTAATATACATTTCGGTATCTACAGTTTTACACAAAAAATAAGTCCTTTCGGCTTTCCATTCGCGTAGAACGATACTAAACTATATCACAACCGCAATAGGCAGAATTTTCGCTGTGATTTAGTCTCGCTCTAAGTCAAACAAGATGGCGCTTTGAATGAACTAGAATTTACATAGCTAGCTGTGGGTTGCCATAAAATTAGTGTACTTATTGACTTTTTTATTGGGAAAACTAAAGAAAAAAGTATTAAAAAGCATGAATTTGGATGTTTTAGTAGAGTTTTTAAATTACATGAGATACTTCAATGCAACCTTAACATGTTTTAAAATTTTACGCGTATGAGCAAGGATTGTTGCATGGGTCTGCGCATGGATTGAACTGTGGAGCTGGAACTGCCTGTGGTCTGGATAACAAGGAAGCTGGAATGACGATTTGGCGGGGTTGGAGAGTGGGCTGGCTCGGGGGCTTGATCACGATTGGTGGTGGGACGATAGGTGGTATGCAAGGAGGTCGGACGCTTATTGAATCAGGTTGGATTGGACACGGCCGAGGGGGTCTAACGACTATAGTAGCGGGATAAATGGGGTTCTGTTGTGGTGGTCTCACGGTTATTGGTGGTGGGTTTATTGGGGCTAAGGGTGGTGGTCGGACCAAGATTGGGGGTGGTATCACAGGGGGTTGCGTCGGGGGTTGTATGACCATAGCTGGGACTGGTACCGGGGCCAGTGCAGGAGGTCTTACGAGGATGTTCGGTGGTTGTATGACGACGCTCGGTGAGGGTTTGATGTAGAAGGTCCCTCCTGGTACCCTGAGGGATCGGAAGCCTGCTGCTTGGAGCTGGTAGCCAATGTTGTTGGCTGGTATGTTCACCTGTGGCACGCCATCTCCGCATTCAGCTGAAAAATTAAGCATAGTTAAGTCGGCAGTGGGATGAGCACATTGCTCGTAGAACTGATGGCCGTCGGGGCGGAAAGGTTCTAGAAAAGAAAGCGAAGTGTTGGTGCCTCCCACAAGGTAGACCAACTGGTCTTCATCATCAGGTTATGTTCACCAAAAGGTGCTTTTAGAACGCAAATTCTTAAGGTCTTACGGAAGTACTAAAATCGCTGTATGTGCGCCTATAACTTTTAAAGAGTTCCCTCGATTTCTTCAGGATCCCATCATCAGATCCCTTACCTGATGAAAACGGGACCAATTTAAAAGTATATCCTTTCAAATAAATAAAAAATCAAACCGGTTCATAAATGACACCTTACCGGTTCATAAATGACAATTCTGAGGTAACAAAGATTAAAGAAAATTTAACCGAATTGAGAACCTCCTCCTTTTTTTGAAATCGGGTAAAAAGTGTAAAAAGGTTAAAGCTGGTTAGACATTTGCCACGTACAACATGTGTCAAATTTGAATTTGAAGTACCTAACCTTATCTATTCGCGGTTTGAATATCGACGGGTCTCTGACTCAACCTCGTATATGAAAATTTATCAAATTGGTATATCTACTTTAGGACGTGTACATAAAGTAGATATTCGGATTTCGTAAAATTTCATATACGAGGTTGAGTCAGATACCCGTCGATATAGGAACCGCGAATAGATAAGGTTAGGTACTTCAAATTCAAATTTGACACATGTTGTACGTGGCAAATGTCTAACCAGCTTTAACCTTTTTACACTTTTAGCATTTGCCATGACTTTCATAAATACCAGTTAGAATTAAATAATTTCACGTTAATTTGGATTTGAAAAGGCTCCCTGATTTTGTCTCTTAAAAAATATGCTTTGTAAATTGTAGCGCTATAATTAATAATTGCCTAGCGACCCGCCCTTGCTTCGCTTCGGTTATATGAGTTAAAATATAGCCTATAGCGACCCGCCCTCGCTTCGCTCCGGGTCTTATTATATACATAAACCTTCAGTGAAGAATTATCTAACTGATGGTGAAAACCGCATCAAAATCTTTTGCGTCGTTTTAAAGATCTAAGCATACATAGGGAAAGACAGACGCGGAGGGCGACTTCATTTATACTATGTATTGACTATGTATTAATAATAATAATAATAATCCAGCCTATATACGTCGCACTGCTGGGCACAAGCCTCCACTCACAATGAGAGGGTTCGGGCTATAGTTCCCACGCGGGCCCAATGCGGATTGGGAACTTCGCACACACCGTCAAATTGCTTTGCAGGTGTGTGCAGGTTTCCTCACGATGTTTTCCTTCACCGAAAAGCTCATGGTAAATTTACAAATTATATTTCGCACATAAATTCCGAAAAACTTAGAGGTGCGAGCCCGACTATGTATTGATTAGGTTCATCTATTATTTTACTCTGCCTGCGTAGGAGTCGTTAATAGCTATTCCCTCTTTAACCGTTAAACTTTCAAAATAAAAAGTACCCTATGCCATCAGCGGGCTTAACATACATTCACGAGATGAAATTTGCCAGGTGCTAGGGAAATTAATACTATTCCATATTCTAACGTAAGACTTAACGCTTAAGGTTTAAAGGTGCTTATAAAAAATTGCTACTTACTTGCAGGGGGCCCATAATACACAGGCGGTAGGAGTGGGGCGCCCGCATTACCCTGATCAGGGCAACACGGGTCACGGTTCTGATTCAGCCACGGATTTGGAGGGGCGCATGGGTCGCATGGGTCGCATGGGTTGCATGGGTCGCATGGGTTGGGAGGGGGGTCGCATGGGTCGAAAGGCTGTTGGCACGGGTCGAAAGGCGGCTGGCATGGGTCACAAGGCTGTTGGCACGGGTCGCACGGGTTCGGAGGGAGAGGGGGTAGGCATGGGTCACATGGGTCACATGGGTTCAGGTATGGCAGGCTGCTCTGAGGAGAGGGGAGAGCGTGGGTGGACGCTATCAGCGCTGTAAAGATAATAAAATATTAGAGATCATTGTACATAATAAGATATTTTAAAGCGGTTTATCGATAAATCTTCTATAGGGTCTAAAATAATCCAGTGTTTATAGGAAATTCGATAATTTATAGTTAAAACGGTATTTTATAGTGAAATCCAGTAATTTACAGTTAAAACCGGTAACTTATAGTCAAAACTTGTGGGTTATAGTCAAATCCGGTGATTAATAGTAAAACCTGTATTTTATTTATAAAACTGGTAGATAATAATCAAATCCGACGGTAATTCACCATAATTAAATCATTTAATCGTAAATAAAATAATAATAAAATAACAATAAACTCTACGGTACGGTACAGACGGTAATTTATTAAACGATATAACTAAATTAAAAATGCATTGAAATATAACTATTTTTAAACGTTATTGTTAATCTTACGAACACTCCTAAAATATTAAAATATTTTTTAATTTGCGTGAATTGAGTTATTATTAAATACTGTTAAATCAACATAAAATTTACAGTTATTTCTGACATTATGTACCTAATCATAACTTTCATTAATCTGAAAGCATTATCTAAAAAAACAACTCAAAAGCTAATTAGTATATTGAATAAATTGACTCTACCTAAAATGCCCAAAGCCGATACGCGCCCCATTTCGCCCGAAACTACTGAATTAAATCAAAAACCCATATATATATACAATTTAATATTAAATATTATTGTTACAGCTACAGTATTTGATAAAAATGTATCGGCTTCGCTACACCGAGCGTTGAAATAATAGTTTTCTGCACGAATAATTCTGTGACAGTGTAAAAAAGTATAATTCGACTTGACTCATAATAAACAAAGCATAAGTCGTAAACAGCGTATATTAGACTTATACCCTTTTTTAATTAAACCTTAAAAGACTTATGCACTTTTATACTAGAGCCATAGAATTTCTCAAGGATTTTATAACATTTTTAGAATTATTTATTAAATAAAAAAACGTGCCGAAATTTCGAATGCAAGTCACGCTTATAATTAGTTAAATATTACGGCTTTTTCTGTTATTATGTAAATATGTTTATCTACATACATATTATATTATAAGCTCTCTATGATGTGTTCAGGAACCGCATGTTACGACCGGCATAGCCGGCATTGATCAATTATTAGAACGTCAAAAATGGCGGCAACCGTAGTTTTTGTTTAATTCCGAGACAATCTAGAGTCGGCCTCTACTACGAGTATCATATCGTTCGATATCAAGTAACATGCGAGATTTGTCAAAATTGTATGCAATTGACATTTCATTTCGAATTAAATGTCATCTCGAGTGATATTAGAATTGAGGTCAAATAAAATTGTTTCTTTTTCAAAGATGTTCGAAATTTGAATGTAATATGATATCGAATTTGATGTTATTATGAAGCAATGTTATTATTTGTTATTATTTGACGACGCGGTTAGCCTAGTTGGTAGTGACCCTGCCTACGAAGCTAGCGGTCCCGGATTCAAATCCCGGTATGGACAAATATTTGTGTGATGAGCGCGAGTATTTGCTCCTGAGTCATGGATGTTTTCTATGTATTTAAGTATTGTATTTCTCTATATAAGTATGTTTATCGTTGTCTAGTACCCATAGTACAAGCCTAGAGCTTAGTTTGGGACTAGGTCAATTTGTGTGAGATTGTCCCCTGATATTTATTTATTTTACAGATAAGAAATTTGCTCTAACAAAACAGTTTATCTTTATGCTAGTCATAATTGGTGGTTTTTGAACGCATTATAGAGGGTTTATGATATGTGTGTAGATAAAATAATTATACATACGGAGATAGACAGGCCACTCGAGCTATTTTTTAAACCTCGCTTATGGGTAATTTTCAAAAATATTGTACATAGTTAAGCGACGTTACGAGCTGAATTAAAGAAACGGACGAATTTAATTTTTACACAATTTTTATACAGACTTTTTGGTCTTAATGATTTTGTTTCTCGTTTAAAATAAGTAGGAAGCCGTGGTAGCCTAATGATTTGACCTGCCGACTCTTAAGCAGAGGGTCGTGGGTTCGAACCCGGGCTCGCACCTTAAGTTTTTCGGAATTTATGTGCGAAATATAATTTGTAAATTTATCATGAGCTTTTCGGTGAAGGAAAACATCGTGAGGAAACGTGCACACACCTGCAAATCAATTTGACGGTGGGCGACTGGGCCCGCGTGGGAACTATAGCCCAAACCCATTGTGGGCATTGTGAGTGGAGGCCTGAGCCCAGCAGTGGGACGCGTATATAGGCTGGATTATTATTATTATTTATTTATTCCACCCTTTTTAAAGTATTTCCTATATAGCGGATTCGTACCTGTGTAAGTTATTCATTATTCTGATTGGCAGTTTTTGTAGTTTTAATACTTTTTGGATGTCTGAGCCCTTAGCCAAGATGCCCATCGCTAACTGGCGTTTCTATTCGTTTAGTTTTTAAACCAATCGCGTCACTGGTAGATCACGTCATACGGAGAGTCACGTGATCTACCAGTGACGCGATTGGTTTAAAAACGAAACGAATAGAAACGCTAGTTAGCGATGGGCATCCTAAGGGCTCTGATCCATTTCCCTAGATGTTTATCGCGTAGTTAATATTTGCGTGTATGTAGGCATAGTAGGTATGTCATGGTCAAGGATTTTTTATTAATTAATAGTTTAAGTTTCCTTAGTGCGTAGTTACCGCTTGCGATTTTTTTACAAACTTTGTCAATATTTAATTTATGGCTAATATTGTTGTCAATTTCATACCCTAAAAATGTTGCATTTGATTTGTTAGTTATTCCTATGTCATCTAAATCGTTAATTTCATTTTTAGGGTTCCTTAACTCAAATGGAAAAAACGAAACCCTTATTGGATCACTTTGTTGTCCGTCTGTCTGTCAAGACCCTTTTTCTCAGGAACGCGTGAAGATATCAACTTGAAATTAATATCAAATACTTAGGTCTGCAATCCCTTATATTAGTGAAAAAATCAAACATCTAAGTCACCGCAATCAAAAGATACGGCCGTTTATGCCGCATATTGAAGGGAATCTCATGGGAATCAAAACCTATAGGGTACTTCCCGTTGACTTAGAATCATGAAATTTTGCAAGAAGCTATGTCTTATAGCACAAGTAAAGGAAACAATCCGAAAACCGTTAATTTGTAGTTACATTACATAACAAAGTCCAGTATAAACTGACACTCACTAAGTACGAAAGTGCAGTATTGCGTGTCAGTTTATACTGGACTTTGTTTATATTGTATTCCCGTGATTTACGAACTATTTACATATCTACAAGTTTGTGCGGAACCCTCGGTGCGCGAGTTCGACTCGCACTTGACCGGCTTTTTCGTTTAATTTCCCACATACTTATATTATATATTCATTGATGACCTGTCAAAACACTTCGTACATTCCGACCGTTATTGACAGAAGTGTGATTTATCATCCGCGGGATGATGAATGCTTTGTTGGAGCCCTAATTCAGTTTACATTGACAAATGCATTATGCATTTGTTTACTGCGGAAACGTAGCCTGTTGAATTGTCTATATTATTTGGACTGACATTATTTGGTAACTCACCTTATATCACACTGTTAATATTATAAACGCGAAAGTTTATGAGTGTGTATGTACAGTCAAGGGCATTAATATCTATGCAGCCATCGGGTCAAATATATGTATACATGGACCTTATTGCTAGTGGCATAAAGGTGTATAGATATTTTTGAGATGTTGGGAACGTATATATATTCATGCCTTTGACTGTACAATGTGTTAGTTAGGGGTAGCTATCACTTTATCGAAACTCCTTTCAATGAACGTATCATTTCATCGAATTCCATTTCATCGGAAGCTAATTTCTACGTGCAGGAGTTATAATTTTTTGAGAACGTCACATATATTATATATATTATATTACATAGTTACAAAAAACCTTATCAAACCGTTATAATTCGATTAAAATATCGATTAAAACTGAATTGTTTTACTGTAAAGTTTTCATACACTCCACTGAACGTGAAGGATACTTTTTTGTTTGAACTTGAAACATATATAATGACATGAACATAGGAATTTCGACATAGAGCAAAAATGGGTGGACAGTTTCTCGTGTTTCTTATAGGTAAGTCATTTATAACTTTCCACGTTTCGTCGACGAGATTTATCCCTACTCATATTATAAATGCGAAAGTAACTGTGTCTCTCTCTGTCTGTTACCTTTTTACGCTAAAACCGCTGAACCGATTTAGATGTAATTTTGTATGGAAATAGTTTGAGTCCCGGGGAAGGACATAGGATACTTTTTATCCCGGAAATCATCCCTTAAGGGGGTGAAAAGGGGGTGGAAGTTTAAGTAAGGTATATACAATTTAGTATGGAGATAGTTTGAGTCTCGGGGAAGGACATAGGATACTTTTTCCGGAAAATTGGAGTTCCCGAGGGAGCAGCGATAAACGACGTCTAAGCGCGGAGTTGAGGGCAAAAGCTAGTAATAATAATCGTTAATTGTTTATTTAAAGACAAAAAAAAACATATAAACGTTACAATATATAATTACATTAAATTAAGAGAACTAATATCAACGCAGTACAGTAAAATGGGACAATTAAAAATTACAATACTCGTATTCAAATTAAAATTGACATTTTTAACGACGCGGTTAGCCTAGTTGGTAGTGACCCTGCCTACGAAGCTAGCGGTCCCGGGTTCGAATCCCGGTATGGACAAATATTTGTCTGATGAGCGCGAGTATTTGTTCCTGAGTCATGGATGTTTTCTATGTATTTAAGTATGTATTTCTCTATATAAGTATGTATATCGTTGCCTGGTACCCATAGTACAAGCCTAGAGCTTAGTTTGGGACTAGGTAAATTTGTGTGAGATTATCCCCTGATATTTAATAATAATAATAATAATCCAGCCTATATACGTCCCACTGCTGGGCACAGGCCTCCACTCACAATGAGTGGGTTTGGGCTATAGTTCCCACGCGGGCCCAGTGCGGATTGGGAACTTCGCACACACCGTCAAATTGCTTTGCAGGTGTGTGCAGGTTTCCTCACGATGTTTTCCTTCACCGAAAAGCTCATGGTACATTTACAAATATTATTATTATTATTTATTTATTTTTTATTTTTTTATTTACAATTTGACCGTTCTTCGACCGGTGCAGCATGAGGGAATACTTTTCAAATACGTCACTGAAATCCTCAGATGTCAGTGATAATTTCATTATATTAAGCTCGTGACCTCTCCCAACAAGTGGTCTATCTTTTTCTCAGTATGGCGAAGAACTCCGGCCCGTAAACACACCTTTTGCACTAGAAACATGCCAATTTCAGCAGTACGCGAAAGGCATACTGCATTTGTTTATGTTCATGTATTAATAATTAGGTCTTGCATGTACTTTTATTACTAAAACCCCACTATTAAACAACCTGGTCAATTCCGCGCACGCTCGCATTACACGTTCAAATTGTAGGTTTTATCATTTTCTATGAGAGTGGTGGTAGCCACTCATTTTCATTTTCAAGTTAAGTGTATTTTGGAGAGTGTGCTCAGGAACTACACGACCTCATCCCACCCTCCACTTTCTCCAATCGGTCTTCCAGACGCAGGGAGGGCTTCCATCCTCATGTAGTCGAATTTCCATCAGTTCGGACGAAGCGGTTTGCTGCGTCATTTCTTATTCGCACTGCCAAGGAGTGGAATGCTCTCCCTGCGTCTGTATTCCCGGAATCCTATAACCTTGGCGTTTTCAAGGCAAGAGTGAATAGGCATTTTCTGGGTAAGCGTGTACCATCTTCGACCTCGTCGTCACTAAACATCAGGTGAGACTGAGGTCAAACGCAAACCCATTTATGATTAAAAAAAAAAAATACCCCATTTTGGTTAGGAAAATACTGTCAATGAAAAATCATTAAATACTTCAAATAATTAATTTATATAATTGTATGTAGTAACTGATTAAATAATCCGTTGGATAATTATAAGAATTTGCTAAAAATCATATATTGTGAATTTGCTGAAAAAATATTTATGTTTTTGCATAAAAAAAAAACGTGAAATTAATGTTTTGCCGTAATAACAATGGTAATCAAAAGATTTTTTGAAATAATCTCATGATATAAACCCTAAAAATCCACTGTTCGTGATTACCCCACCTTCCCCTATGTAACTTACTTGGTTACTTTGAGCAAATAAAAGAGAAAGCTAAGGTCGCGTCGTGTCAAGATGTCAAGAACCTAGCAACAAAGGGACAGACGGCGACTTTGTTTTATACTATGTAGTGATTTTCAATCATCGTGTTTTGTTTAATATGCGTACCAATAAAATAACGATGCTTTAAAAAAAAACGCGGTCTACCTCTCCTGGACTTACCCCGTGCTATTATAATTCCAGCCCTGGCCGTGGCCTCAGCCGCACCGCAAAACTACAGATGCGTGCAAGAAGAAAAAGCCACCGTCTGCCGCGATCCCGGAAACTGCCAACCCACAATCTACCCCCCAGTTATCCAGATGTGCAGACCCGAACCTCCTTGCGTTTACCCTACTTTAGTTCTTACCCCCTCTCTGCCTTGCCCTGACCCTTGCGCGCCTCCTCCGTGCCCAATGCCATGCCCATGCGGATATTAACAGGGAAAAGTGGAAGGTAAAGCGTAAGGGCAAGTTAGAGGATTTTCACGGGCTTTCGTGTCATTCGAAATTTTATGTGAATTGGAATGAAATAAAATTTTAATTGATAAAAAATTTAAATCTAAATAAACGATTAAAATTCTAAAATGCTCTTTTTACCTGTGTTATTCGGAATTTTCGGTAAATAAACAAAATTTTAATCAATGTGCTTTTACTGTTTCCCCTGTATTCCCTATTGAAGACCCTAATGGTGGCACTCCGCTTATATTTTATCTGTCAAACATTCTGCTATGTTATTCTGTTAAGACATCGTCGTTCAGTTCTACTCAGTCTATGAATAGCCGGCGAATTTACGTCGTCCGTCAAGATGGGTAAATGACATTCAACTGCCTGCACATTCATTTAGTCGCTGGTTTCATAGACGACCAGCTGTGAAACCAGCGACTAAATGAATGTGCAGGCAGTAGAATGTCATTTACCCACCTTGACGGACGACGTAAATACGCCGGCTATTCATCGGCTGAGTAGAACTGAACTACGATGCGTTAACAGAATAACATAGCTGTATCTCATTTATTCGGTATGCTAAATAAGAGAGATGTAAGATCAATGTTTGGTAAATACTGTCGTACTAGTAATACTGGCATTGCCACCATATAAAGTATTAAAGTTACCCCGGCTCGGCGCCGAGGTACCGCTCTGCCGACAATTCATACGATTTAAGGTCTCACTACACCGTGTCATACCATGACCGTACCACAGAATAAATATAGCTAGCACTAAAGAAACTACGAACAAACGTTCGAAACGTTGCACTCACACGACACGCGTCTCAAAGTTGCCAACACTGGGGACGAAGGTGTAATGCCTTTATACTAATAATTTCATTGGGTATCTTACCCTACACATAGGGTAAGGCAAAGGCAGGGCAAGGGCAGGACGGGGGAAAGCTAGGCGGGAAGACTTGTCTAGACAAACCTAGGCCTGTAACGTATTTTCTAATTCTACTATTATGGATGCATGGATGTTTGTTACTCAATCACACCGGAACGGCTGAACGTATCTGGATGAAATTTGGTACAGATATAGATTTTAGTCTGGAATAGCACATAGGCTACTTTTTGTCCCGAAAAAATTGACAGTTTCCGAGGGAGCAGCGATAAACGACTTCTATGCGGACGGAGTTGCGGGGAAATGCTGGTGAAATAATAAATTAGAAAACTATTTCGCGACACTAAACATTTTTATTATTTATTTCATTTTCTATTTTCAAACAAAATTATAGAATACAATGTTTCATGGAAACGTAACGAATTGAATTGTCTTTAAAAATAAACTGTGTTAATTGCATTTCTCATAATTCGTTTTACTCGCTAGAAAATGTTCGAGCTAAGACAACGCTTCTATCTTCGTATTAGACTGCCTTTCCATAGAAGCGAAGACGAACGGAGCGGAGAGGAGCTGTGTAGGAATCGCCCAATCACATTGGCTGTAATCCACATCTCGTCTCCGCTCCGCTTCAATGGAAACAGTCAAGCGGACGCGACTGTATCAAATTTGCATAATACGCCACTCTGTCTGTCTCCGCCTCAGTGGAATCACATACCTCTTTTCACAGCTCCGCTCCTCTCCGCTCCGCTCGTCTCCACTTCTATGGAAAGGCAGCCTTAGTTGTCTTGTCTTGTATTGCAAATAGAAAGGAAACTAACCGTAGAGATAGTATAAATAAGTAGATGTGGTAAGCAATGAGATAGACAGAGAAACATTAAAGCTTTCGGCACACCAAACGCGTGTCAGGCGCGTCGCGTCGCATCGCGTGGCGTGAGCGTCGCAGCACCGGCACACCGCAGGCAGGCGGCAGCTTCAACGCGTTTTGAACGCGTGCCAGCGCTGCGCACTCGTGGCTGCGTTCGGTGTGATTTGCTGCGCGGCGCGCGCGTACCCCCACCACGCGTTTGTAAAAAATACAACGACTAGTACCTGCGCGGACGCCGCGCTGACGGGACGCATGCCAGCGCGCGCGACGCGCATGCTTCCCGCACGCGACGCGCTGCCCGAGTTGTCTGCGGCGCGAAGCAGCTCGAACGCGTGCCGGGTTAAATTTGATTTGTTGTTTTACGACATGCGCGGGCCCGCGTTCAAAGCGCGACGCGCCTGACACGCGTTTGGTGTGCCGAAAGATTTATTCGGCTATAACACATACAAATATACAATTATAGTAAACTAGCTTTCCGCCCGCGACTTCGTCTGCGGAGACTCAGTACATTCGGAGGTTAAAATATAGTATCTACTTATAGGCTTCCACTCTGAAAGTCCATTCTAAATGTTGGTGAAAGGATTTTTTTAAATCGTATGTGTAGTTCCGGAGATAACCCGTTAAATACAAACAAAAAAACAAATTTACAAACTTTACTTCTTTATATTGCCCGGCCCTCTAGCATGCATGCACGAGATACAATTTGACAGGTGCTAGGGAAATGAATACATCTATTCCATATTGTAACGTAACACTTAACGCTTAAGTTTTAAATAAAATATAAAAGGTAGTAATAAAAGGTAATAAAAGTCAGGATGAGACACTTTTATTTTAAACCTCGAGCGTTAAATCTTACGTTGGAATATCGAATAGATTCCCTAGCACCTGTCAAATTTTATCTCGTGCATGCATGTTAAGCCCACTGTGAGTATATGTAACATTCCCAATATAGAGGGACCTTATGGAGGAAGGCAGTTAAGCTCTTCTTATTCTTGTAACTATACGAATACTATGGTAACAGTTCTAAAAACGGCGTAACCACCTGCCTCCATAAGGTCCCTTTATATGAGAACGTCACAAATAGCTTTTGCCCGCGGCTTCGTCCGCGTAGAAGTCGTTTATCGCCGCTCCCTCGGGAACTGTCCAATTTTCCGGGTCTCAACAACTTTGTAATTAGCACTTAAGTTGTTAAATGAAATAATCTTTATTATTTTTTATTTAAAAAGTAGCCTATGTACCCCGGAACTCAGGCTCCATACTAAATTTCATCAAATTCGGTTCAGTAGTTTAGCCGTGAAAGTGTTACAGACAGACAGAGTTACTTCGCATTTATAATATAAGTATAGATTGAAAGCAGTTTGTCAAGTTGGTGGCATCTCAGGATTTAGGCAAGGAGAATATACAGAATAAAATTATTTCATACAGCTATTATAAAAGAAACCCTCGGTGGAATTATTTAAAATTAAATTGACAACATGGCTTCAAGAAAAATGTTTATATAGTATAAATGAATATTTGACATACTTAATAAAAACTTAGTTATACTTAGGCAATAGAAATAAAAATTTGACAACGTAATTAAATTAAACATGACATGTAAAAAATTTGCATGCGGATTGAATACGCACGAACTTTTATTTCACTTAACACCTTGTAACCGTGTTGTAGCTAATAAATATTTTTGATTTGATTTGATTTTTTTATTTGATTTGCGCGCGTCCAACTCGCACTTGGCCGTTTTTTTGTCAAGTCACTACAAATTTACGATTTTCGGATTTTTTCCCTTTACTTGTGCAACTTGAGCTGTGAGACATTGCTTCTTGCCAAATTTCGTGATTCTAGGTCAATGGAAAGTACCCTTTAGGTTTTGATTCCCTTGCGAGTGTCATAGGAATGTCTTGAGAGTCTTGGAAGCATGTAAATTCGTACGTAAGCATGTATATTTCTATAAAAAACGCGAGGATAGGCCCCCTACACGCCCAATACGACATAAACACAAACTCATCTTGCCACTTTCCCGCCTTAAAATCATCTCATCCAACCCCAACATAATGACGATAAAGATGTACAACAATCTGCCTGAAATACTAAGGGCCGTATTAATAAACTCATCTCAATTCTGACCCCTGTCACAAGATGTATCAAAAATGACAGTTTTCTATGGATTGACGTTGACTTTGACGTGTCTTGAAACGGGGATCACAGTTGAGTGAGATGAGTTTAATACGGCCCTAACACAAGAAAATGAACGCAGACTTTTAAATAAATTCTAAACAGTTATATACCCGAGCTTACTACACAATAAATGAATACTTAGACGACAAATTATAATAGTGTAAAATAAATTATACATATATACCTACAATAAATTCAAAGCACTACATATTACTGAAGTTTATTCATATTATTAGAAAGATAAAAGTCTCCCTCTCTCTAAATACATTTTGCTGTGCCCAACAGGGTTCATAATGAAACATTTATTATATATTTCCATCTTTGTACATACATTATGATTGCAATAAAATATTGAGTATAATATGCGGCATACACGACCGTCTTTTGATTGCGTTGAGTTTGAAGTTAGATTTTTTCACAGACCAGCTATGTTATTCTGTTGACACATCGTCGTTCAGTTCTACTCAGTCGATGAATAGCCGGCGAATTTACGTCGTCCGTCAAGGTGAGTAAATGACATTCAACTGCCTGCACATTCATTTAGTCGCCGGTTTCACAGACGACCAGCTGTGAATCCAGCGACTACATGAATGTGCAGGCAGTTGAATGTCATTTACCCATCTTGACGGACGACGTAAATTCGCCGGCTATTCATCGACTGAGTAGAACTGAACGACGATGTGTCAACAGAATAACATAGCTGAGTATTTGATATTAATTTCAACTTGATTCCACGCGTTCCTCAGAAAAAGGATCTTGACAGATGGATAACGAAGTTACTGTTCCTTGTGAGGTACGGAACCCTAAAAACGATGTCCTTCGTTTTTATTTTAAATTTAATCATTAACAAAAACAAACGCTTTGTTTTAAAACAGTATTTATACATTTAATACCCAGATCCGTGGATAATTGTAAAATAAAATAAAATTTTACTTTAAATACTGCACTATTTTAATTTTTTTATCAGAAACTAGAAACATGGGCTACCTTAAGGTGCTCTGTTTATTTGGTAAGTATATTTTGCCTCTTCGTCATATATTAGCCAAGAGAATTCAGATTCAGATTCAGATTTTATTACTCAATATAAATTACAGTATAAATTGCACTTCATGTCAAATTACAAGTTATTATATTGAGATCGTCAGAAGTAGAAATTACACATCAATTATGAAAATACAAAAATATAAAATTTGAATTATTTAACCTCCAAGTTATTGTCATCTTATAAGTATATCTCCATTAAGGATCGTCATAACATCATGATATAAATACGTGAAATTCCACAAACACTAGAAAGCGAGATAAAATATTGTAATAAATTGTTTTTTTTTTACTAAAACTTATTTTATCTCGACTTTTTGTAAACATACTCGAATTTAATTTAACCTAAATAGGTCATAGGTATTTTCACATTTTGTACCTTAATTTTATATATTTTGGCAATAAAAATAAAATATATTTTGTCAACAGCTTCGCTAGCAGCGGCGCAGGCTTTTCCTGCTTGGGAAAACAACCTTGGCTACACCTACGTATGCACTTACCCGCCATGCCCCCCACCATGCCTTCCGCCTTGCCCCCCGCCATGCCTTCCACCTTGCCCCTCGCCATGCCTTCCACCATGCCCCCCGCAATGCCTTCCACCTTGCCCCCCGCCATGCCCCCCGCCATGCCTTCCACCTTGCCCCCCGCCATGCCCCCCGCCTTGCCCTCCTTGCCCTCCCCCATGCCCACCTTACCCATGTTATGATCTTTGTCCTCCCCCATACCGACCTCGCCCTGCTCCCCGTCCACCGTGCCCCCCTTGCCCAATCTACGACCCCACTCCTTGCCCACCATGTCCCCCACCTTTCCCAATATACCCATGCCGACGCCCGCAGATTTGCCCACCAACTTTAATCCCATGCCCACAGCCGTGCCTGCCTGTTAGCCCACCAATCCCTTGCCGACCAGTTTGCCCACGCCCGTGCCCCCGTCCTTGTTGTCCATGCGTCCAATCTGTTTGCGACTTATTAAGCATTTGCAGTTAAGTTTTTTATATGGACGCTGTAAAAAATTGACTAAGGCACACAAACAATTCGAAACAATTCTGAGCAATTTTTGAAAATTACAGCATTATTTTTATTCGGACTTTTTGTTTTGACACTAAAATAAAGAAATTTTATTATTGGAATATTGTTTTTATTTTTTTACCTAGCTTCATTGGTGTGAAAGTGTTTGTTTGAAACACACGCAGAGTTTTCTAATACATTACGTGTAATAATAAATAATAATAATCCAGCCTATATACGTCCCACTGCTGGGCACAGGCCTCCACTCATAATGAGAGGGTTTGGGCTATAGTTCCCACGCGGGCCCAGTGCGGATTGGGAACTTCGCACACACCGTCAAATTGCTTTGCAGGTGTGTGCAGGTTTCCTCACGATTTTTTCCTTCACCGAAAAGCTCATAGTAAATTTACAAATTATATTTCGCACATAAATTCCGAAAAACTTAGAGGTGCGAGCCCGGGTTCGAACCCACGACCCTCTGCTTAAGAGTCGGCAGGTCAAACCATTAGGCTACCACGGCTTTTTTCGTGCGTGTACCGTCAGTTAACCACTGCGCGGTGGGCGTATCGACCGTGCAATGAAGAGAGAATTCGCCGCCGCCGCCACTTAAAGTCGTGGCCAGCAGGGACTTTATATCGATAACCGAGATATATCGGTATTTTTAAGAAAATATCGATACTTCCCGAATATATCGATTTTTTTTTCGGTAAACTTAAATATCGGCAAACAGATATCGATACTTTTATCAATACTTGGTACCCATACTAATAGGTACATATTTTTTTAGCAAATCGTGTTAGTAATCAGATACATAATCACCTGGCCGAATATTGCCACTTATGACGCGATGGGTGCATAGATATTAGCGCCTTTGACTGTACCTACGATTTTTGAAGAGTTCCGTCGATTCCTCATGGATTCCATCATCAGAGTATCGTTCTTATAGAAATGAGACCAATCTGAACCGGGTATGTAAGTGAGCTGACTGAATAAAAAAATAATTTCAAATCAGTTCATAAACGACAGAGTTCTGTAAAAATATAAAAGATATTTTATTCAGTAAGTACCAGCGCTTCCCAAGAGGAGTCCATTATAGATATTAATGTACCGAAATTTATTTATCGATTATATCGATAAAAATATTAATTATCGAAATTTATAAATTATACTGGTATTACAGTCCGCAGTTAGCGGATAAACAGACAGACAGACGCGGGAAGCAACTTTATCTTATACTACGTAAGAATAAAAATAGTCCAGTTTATATGCTGCTATTATGCTGCTATTATTCTGTGATTTAGCACTATTATCGCGCTAAACTCGTATATAATCTGTGGACGTGTGCGAGTGTCTCGTCAGCGAATGTTGCCAGTTTTTGCGCGCCGACAGTGATGGATGGCCTGGCAACACCGCCATTTGTCTTAACCGCTTAATGTGTTAAAGTATTGCTTACAGAAGCATAATTATTTTTAGGACGTTAATTCTACTAATATAAATGTGGAAGTTTGTATGGATGGTCGAAAGTTTGCGTTTCAACCACGGCTGAGCGGATTTCGATAAAATTTGGCACAGACAGTCCTTGTCCTGGTTAGACACAGATTCTAATTATTCCGGATAATTTATAGTTACCGAGGGAAAAGGAAATAACAATTACGCGGACGGAGTCGCGGGCAATAGCTATATAATAATCCAGCCTATATATATACGTCGCACTGCTGGGCACAGGCCTCCACTCACAATGAGAGGGTTCGGGCTATAGTTCCCACGCGGGCCCAGTGCGGATTGGGAACTTCGCACACACCGTCAAATTGCTTTACAGGTGTGTGCAGGTTTCCTCACGATGTTTTCCTTCACCTATAAGCTCATGGTAAATTTACAAATTATATTTCGCACATAAATTCCGAAAAACTTAGAGATGCGAGCCTGGGTTCGAACCCACGACCCTCTGCTTAAGAGTCGGCAGGTCAAACCATTAGGCTACCACGGCTTTTTTTATCAATAGCTAATCTGCAATAAATTCCAACCATAAAAATTTAAAAATGCAAATAAAAATCCAGACTACAGCAAAATTTTTAAAGTCACATATCTCATGAACAGTGGTCGGAATAGGTAGAGCTAATTTACCTAAACTTGATGCATGTTCATTCAAGAATGTGTTCCCATCTCACTCACGCATGAATGAAGATGCATCAAGTTTAGGTAAATTATATAGCTCTATTTATTCCGACCACTGCTCATGAACAAACAGATATTCAGTTTTTTACCTTATTAGTTGACAGAGCGAGCGAAGCGAGTGAAGCGTCTCCGTTTCGGCTTGGGCAAAAATGCTTTCGTATGTCCGGCTGTTCAGCTGTTCTCCTTAACAGGTCACATTTCTCAACCGATGCTCGTGAAATTTTGTGATATGTAGTTCCAAATTATATGGAATTTTTTGTCGATTAAGTTTATCGAATTTTGTCAAAATGGCGGAGATATTGGTATTTTTGCGATTACAAACTTATTTGCTGTGTTGGTGAACTGACCGCGACCTATGTCGATCATCATAATCATAATCATAATAGTTTATTTGCATAAAAACAAGCGTGTAAAAAGGTGTTATAATTATGACAGATCGCATCTTGTTTTGCCAAGGCTGGCGTACAAATATTTTGTTTTAGGCCTAAGTACTATTTTAAAATTCGAAATTTACCATTACGATGTATGGGGATAACAGTTTTCCAACGGCAAAGTTAAGTTTGTTATTTTTTATCAAATGTAAGGAGATATAAGCAGAACCATATTTTATTTTCCAATTATACTCGGCTTGGATTTGACATGCTAAAAATGGTTAGCGAGCGAGGTGAGTATGATTACATATTTTTTTCGTTTTTCGGAATTTACGTGCGAAATATAATTTGTAAATTTACCATGAGCTTTTCGGTGAAGGAAAACATCGTGAGGAAACCTGCACACACCTGCAAAGCAATTTGACGGTGTGTGCGAAGTTCCCAACTGGGCCCGCGTGGGAACTATTGCCCAAACCCTCTCATTGCGAGTGGAGGCCTGTGCCCAGCAGTGGGACGTATATAGGCTGAATTATCTATTGTGTATTTTTTACTATAAATTCAAACTAATAGAACGTTACAAAACCAAAGATTAGTGCCGCTTCAGACTGATTGCGTCGCAGCAAACTGCAAAAAGCCTCGTGTGGAAGGCCTTTATATATCAAACAAGAACTCGGCTTCCAAATCTCTCTATCTATTGGTGCATCTAACGGCTTTTCATTGCAGTTGCAGCTTTGGAAATAGTTTTAGAATGGATTTAGGTTAGAGTTTGCATTCGGAGCTTTATTTGTATTGCGGGCTTAACATGCATGTACGATATAAAATATTACAGGTAACACTAAGGTTGGAGTTCACCAACCAATTTAACGGACTGTTAAATCCTAATCGGCTGTTAGTCAATACATTTTGACAGCTGTCAAACCTCTAATCGCCTGTTTAAATGTTGGTGAACTCTGACCTAACACAGCTAACACTTTACAGGTAACACAGGACACTTTTATTTTAAACCTCAAGCGTTAAGTCTTTCGTTAGAATATGGAATAGATGTATTCATTTCCGTAGCACCTGTCAAATTGTATCTCGTGCTTGCATATTAAGCCCGCTGTGCATATAAAAGTTAGTTAAGGTAACAAGTATATTTTTTTTGTCAAATAGGTACTTTTTTGTCAAATAGGTACTTTTTTGTGAAATGCTTTTGATGCTGACTATACTTTTTAGGATACCGTATCCAAACTTGAAAGAGCTTATTTTGAACCGTAATAGATATAACCGGTTGATCTCAAAGAATTATTTACATCGGCGAATTTTCAAACTATAAAAAAAAATTCCGACTGGCGGCTGGTATGATGCACTCTTACAATTTGTATATAGCCTATGGCACTCGCACGTTTTTGACGAATCATATGACACCCCATTTATTAAAATCGGTCCAACAGTTTAGGAGATAGAACATCCGATGTTTGACATACTTATATACATACTTTTGGCATCGCTCGGTCGGGTGAACACGCAGGAAAAAATCCACAGATGGCGCTATAGTAGCGAGAAATAAAAACTTCCCCATCAAGTTGGTACACAGAAACCTGTTCGAACGATAAAAAACGCGATCCAGGCGAACTTGCTCTTTTAAATGTAAAAAACCCTCGTTAACTAGTTCGGACGCGTTTTTTCATTTCATTAAACTCTGTAAACTCTTCTATAGAAAGAGTTTGAAATTCTAGAACGTTTATTTTTAAATCGGATGAAAAGGGTTGTTCCTATTGAGAATGACAGTTGCGGGGCGTATTTTCGTTTTTAATTAAGAGTTTGAGGTCAAGTGGATTTCTCTTTTTAAGGAGCGGATGAAAAGTAATAATGTAAGAAATTTAAAGTAATTAAGTTTGCCGCATTTAGATTCTAAAGAGAGTATTTAATTTAGTCTTTCGTAATTAATTAAAAATAGCATAATGGTCATAGAAAGTCTATTCCAAGTGCAATATCAATACATAGTATAAAATGAAGTCGCCCTCCGCTTCTGTCTGTCCCTATGTACGCTTAGATCTTTAAAACTACGCAACGGATTTTGATACCGTTTTCACCATCAGTTAGATAATTCTTCACGGAAGGTTTATGTATATAATAGAATCCGAAGCGAAGCGAGGGCGGGTCGCTAGTTATTTATAAACGTATAGATTGAATGGACAAGTGGGCGTTTTGACTTGACTACTACGCCATAAAAGTGCAACGCCATTTTTTTATATTTTAATTTGTATGTTATGTTTTAGCCAATTAAATAATTGCATAATGCTTTAATGAGCCCGACACAGATTTGGCCGGTTTGTATGTATGTATGGGAACACCCAAATATTCCGAAATATTTTTTTCCGAATATTCATTTGTGCGAATTTTCATTTTTCCGAAATCTATGTTATGCTAGAGCTATTTAAAATTAAAAACATATTTCAATCGCTATGAGTAGGTTAGGTTAGGTTTAATTTCAAAAAATAAAGTCTTCATTAAAAAAATTGCATTCGGAATTATGAAAATTCGGGATTTCAATCAATTCGGAATTATGACTCTTCGGAGTTATGTAGTGTACCCATGTATGTATATGTATGTAAACTCTTTATTGAACAATAAAATAAAACAAAATACAAGGTATTAAAAGAAAACAGACAAGTACAAAGGCGAACGTATCCCTTTAAGGGATTTCTTCCAGTTAACCCTTGAATCGAATGTGAAAGAACCTTATGACAAACGAACAGTCATGAACAAAAACAAATCAAAAATAATATATGCAATTATAATACACATATCATAAATAAATAATACCAATTTGTTTTTTAAGGGTTTGCACAATAATCCGTATTATCACACCAAATTTAAAGCTTTCAACCACCGTTTAATACGACAAAACAAAAAAAAAGTGAAAAATTCATTTTTCATGTAGGTGACTTATTATTTCACTTTCATATTTTTTTATTATTTTTTAGTAAATCTACACTTACACTATAAAATTACTAGCTTTATAAGATAGCTCTTTAAAGTTAGGACAGACGGACAGACAGTCTTATAGGGTTTGGCATCCTATGGGTACAGAATCCTAAAAACAATCGCCAAAAAAACTTTTTTAATTTTTATGCGCGAACAATTTAATTTCAAACCGTTGTCAAACTGGAAAAAAAACTTTTTTCGCCTACACATGTCAACTTGGGGCGTGGGCTGTTTGACCCAGAAACAATTTAAGTATAATATATATAAATATCTATACAACCATCGCGTCAAATATATGTATAATAATCCAGCCTATATATGTGCCACAGCTGGGCACAGGCCTCCACTCACAATGAGAGGGTTCGGGCTATAGTTCCCACGCGGGCCCAGTGCGGATCGAGAACTTCGCACACACCGTCAAATTGCTTTGCAGGTGTGTGCAGGTTTCCTCACGATGTTATCCTTCACCGAAAAGCTCATGGTAAATTTACAAATTATATTTCGCACATAAATTCCGAAAAACTTAGAGGTGCGAGCCCGGGTTCGAACCCACGACTATATGTATACCACGAATATATGTATACATGGACCTTATTGCCAGTGGCATAAAGGCGTATAGATGATATTTTTGAGGTCTTGGGAACGTATATATATTTATACCCTTGACTGTACATGTGTTTTTTTATATCTAACTTTGAGATTGATTTTTACGATATAAAAAGTGAAAAGTTGCGATTTGTGTCTTATGTCGGATTTCACCAACCACTTAACTGACGATTAGTGTTAACAGCTGTCAAAATGTATGAACTAACAGTTGATTAACATTTAACATCGTGGTGAAATTGGTACTTAGTGGGTTTGAAAAAAGTTTATTGGATAAATGAAACACTTCAGTGGATATAGCACGACCCTGCATCCTGAGCTAGGAAACCCTGTGTTACAGGACGCAGTTTCGTTCGGAATCACATTTTAAAAACACTATTTTAACACGCAAAATTTGTGTGTGTGTGTGTGTGTGTGTGTGCGCAAGTGCGTATGCAGGTAGGGATTTATTATATGCTACATTAATAAATAGATAGATACGATTCTACTGTAGTTGCCTATGTTTAGTTATGATATGTTTCTGATGCGCAGTTAGCCTAGTTGTTAGTGACCCTGCCTGTGAAGCTAGCGGTCCAGGGTTCATTTCCCGGTAAGAGCAACATTTGTGAGAGCGCGAGTTGTTTCTGAGTATGGGATGTTTTCTATTTGCCATAATACATTCAGTTTTTATTGTTTCAGATTACCAAAACCACAAAAACAACATTATTATCAAGAATGAGGTAAGTCCTTTACATAAAAACTGGGCAAGAACATATCGGACCTTGCTCAGTGTAGGGTTCCGTCGCCATTATTTTTTTTTTACATATTATTAACTAATTTTCTATTTAAAGTTATCATAGGTGATTTTCAGTAGGTACCTATAAACATTTTAGTCGCCTGTAACTCAAGAACCAATGATGTTAAGTAGACATAGTAGTTTTTCCTTTTAAATTCGTTATATGCGCTTTCATTTAAGATATTTTTCAGATTTTTAGTATTTTTAGTTTTGGCTGAAGTGCTAATTTTTGAGTCAAGTGCCGACACTAGACTCTAACAAAAATAAGCACTTTAAAGCTTAATATTTCACAAACGGATCCCTTAATCGAAAAATTGTTTTCACAAACCCGCGATATTTTTGAAAGACCTATCCAACGACACCCCGCATCATGGGGTACACTATCATTATCATCATAGAGATCTATTCCATATTCTAACGTAAGATTTAACGCTTAAGGTTTAAAATAAAAGTGTCTCGTCCTGACTTTTATTACTAACTTATTAGTCTTTTATTTTAAGCCTTAAGTGTTCACTACAATATGGAATGGATGTATTAATTCCCCTGACACCTGTAAAATTTTATCTGCTGCATGCATGCTAAGCGCACTGGGAGGGTTCCGTCGCAATTCTTCGCCGCCATCTTGCTCGATTTCTGCGCGCTTTTATTTAACTAAAAGCCGTGGTAGCCTAATGGTTTGACCTGCCGAATCTTAAGCAGAGGGTCGATGGTTCGAACCCGGGCTCGCACCTAGTTTTTCGGAATTTATGTGCGAAATATAATTTGTAAATTTACCATGAGCTTTTTAGTGAAGGAAAACATCGTGAGGAAACCTGCACACACCTGCACAGCAATTTGACAGTGTGTGCGAAGTTCCCAATCCGCACTGGGCCCGCGTGGGAACTATAGCCCAGACCCTCTCGTTGTGAGTGGAGGCCTGTGCCCAGCAGTGGGACGTGTATAGGCTGGATTATTATTATTATTATTTATTTAACTTGCAATGTTTGTTTGTTTGGTCAAATCTTCCAACTGAATTATGAACCACTTCCCGGTGTCCGATTCAGCTGAAATTTGGTATACCTGCGTAACTTCGGTGATTATGCGATAATATGGTACCATGGAGCTGATCTGATGGAGACGAAGGTGGTCACAGGAACTCCTAAACTACACGAGATGAACCCACCGTGTTTGGGCTCGTTGGATTCGTCTTGATAAGCAGATGATGACTGTGTAAAAGTACAGTCGGCAAGAAAAACTCGTCCCAACAATTTTTTTTTTTAAAGGAATCTTATTTTACCCAATATGTCACGGCCGTTAGAGTTATTTAAGAGCTAACGCTACCCCAAACATAAATATGTCTAAATTAACTTACATTTCAATCCCGTAATTAACAAATCCATTTAATTAACTAGATAACAAAATCTAATTTGACTAATATAATTTGACTATTAATGGATAATAGGGATGAGGATGACGACAATTTTACTTTGTCGATCAAAAAGTATTGGACACGTATTTTTTTTTTAACCTAATAAAAAATTACGGAGATATATTGAGTTGAAATGTCGCATGACGTCACGTCGTGGTACAAATTGGTACAATTTTTACACAAAAGTGACGTCACGAGCCCCCGCTCCCGAACTTTGACGGTACCCTTCGTGTGCAAGTCCGACTGGCACTTGGCCGGCATTTGTCACGCATGTTCTATTTCTCAGGTATTTTTTAACCACATCACAGTATAAATAAGCTGAAAAAATAAGCTGAAGCAGTAAAGAAACCACGAATAAACGTTCGACACGTAGCACTCACAGACGTACGTCTCAACGAGACCCCTAAGCGGACATGGCAGTGCTGTCGTTGAGACGAATGGTTTCGTGGAGAAGAATAAAATACAATGCGAAACCATTCGTCTCGACGCAACACCCGCCACTGACAGCAATGCTATGTCCGCCTAGGGGGCTCGTTGAGTCGTGCGTCTGTGTGAGTGCGACGTTCCGAACGTTTGTTCGCATACTTTACTGCTTTAGCTATATTTATACTGTGACCACACGATGGAAATTCTTTTGAGACGGTGTCGTTATTGCGTCCTACCCACATTTCACTGTTAGGGTTCTCCCCTCACACCGCTCTCTTGGGGATGCACTAATAGATTTTTAGGACAAATTGCTTGTTTGCTGCCAGGGTATGGTATGTTATTACGTTTAAAGCAAGTTGAAACTTTGTGGAATTAATTTTACATTCTTTTATTTATACTACACTGACCCGCAAAACTAAATATCACACTTTTAAAATTGCAATATCTAAAAATGGCTATTTTATTGTTTTATCTTCTTTTTAAGTTGAAAATGTTACTGTTTATTTTAGTTATAGTTGGAAAGAAAGCTGATAAAATTTGCTATAAAACGTTTTTTATTTTAAATCTCTAACTACTATAGTTTAGAAAAAAATTAAATTTTAAAAGTGTGATACTTAGTTTTTAAACGATAAACATTTGAATATATACAGGGTTAAATTATATTCAGTAACAAAATTTTGGGAGTTAAATCAGTAAGTCATACTGACCTGATACTGAGACACGCGTCATACTCGTGAAAGGGTGCTGTTTGTGGGGTCCGGTCTGTTCACGTCTGCAAGGACTTGTTCAGTTAATTATTCCAGTTATGGCTTTTGACGAAGAGACCTCGTCGCGTCGTGTTGTTCTCTTTACCCCCTTACTAATAAACGTTGAGTAACGGCTGAGTAGTTATACAATGCTTTGTCCTTATCTGTCGAATTCAAATGTCACAATGACAGATAAGGACAAAGCATTGTATAACTACTCAGCCGTTACTCAACGTTTATTAGTAAGGGGGCTAGTCATTACATTTAGTGTAATGTATTTGACCTTACATTTGTAATGTTTTTATTTGTGCTAGTTCTAATAATTAATATCTGTTACTTTATTACCTTGTAATGTATGTAACTTATTTTAAGTAGGTATTATTGTATTTTATTATTGAAAAAATGACCTTCTGCTGGAGTTTCTTGCGGCGCTTCTCCGCAATGATGGTCTTGTCCGAAGCGCTGGTAGATTCATTCTATATTACCGACGTGTAAAAAAAAGAGCCCGTATGTGGCCAATTTACTGAATAAATATTTTGATTTTGATTTTGATTTTGACCAACTTTCACTATGGGACCAACCCCGAAATCACGAAATAAAAACGACCCTCTCAGAATATAAAACATCGTCAGCTGACTAGCCATTATTGGGAGGGTCGATATTTTACTGATTCAACCTCCAACAATTTATTACTGAATTTAATTTAACCCTGTATAGTTCTCGAAAACGGCTCTAACGATTTCGATGAAAATTTCGACATGGGAGTTTACGAGGGTGAAATTAGATTTAGCCAGGTCTCATTTCTGAAAAAAAAACGTATTTTCACGCAAAAAGATTTCCCGCGCAATATGGTTCGTAATTTCGGGGCGGCTGCCGCCGTCTGAATAGACTGATGGTTAGAGCGTTGGCCTACTACGCATATACTGCGGGTTCGAACCCCAGCTATGGATCGGTTTTTCTTGTATAGAAAATCGATGAAAATTTGGTTTCGACCCGAGAGACGACGCGTCTTCGGTACGATACTGTAATAACGACATTTCCAATAAAATTTCTAATGTTTACATAATCTGCGAACACTTTATATATCATACTAGTTCGCGAAACTTCTACTTTAATTAAAAACACCTTTTTTAAGGGAAGCTATCCTAAACTAACCTAATTACTACATCATTTTTTAAAAATTTATTTTTTAACCAAACCAATAAGCAACAACGAATAAGCATGCCAAACCGCATACACGCCCCATCCCACCCTCATTCAAACCCCATACAAACTCCATACATTTTACATTGCTTTACATTTAGTAGTGTCTGAGCCATCCCCGCGCTCGCACGTAAAAAAGGTATCGGTGACATTAACAATATTTTATGATAAAATTGTTTTTTCTTTAACTATTGATAAACTCTAACGGATTGTAAGCCGGATTTCGTGTTTGTGCAGTGAAAATAACGGATTTTTTGCTAAATATTTCTCTAATTGGGTAAGTTAATGTATTTTTAAAACTAAAAGAATAATTACGTCCTTCTCCAGTATTATTTTGAATCAAAAATACTTTTTTTAATGAAATATTTATGTTCTATATTAATCTACAAATAACTTTTATTTGCTCGTTTAAAACTTAGGTTGTTGTTACAGTCGTGGCTATAATTGTTACGCCTGTATTTCTGACAGGTGTTATCAATAAAAATAATATTCGGTTTATTTTTTATGCCACCGTAAAAAAACCACTTTATGACTTACAGCTTTTTAATAGTACACCGTTTACCGAGGTTTTATGGTCCTGCTCTTTTATGGGTTTATAAGAGAAGTTAATATTTACTTTTTTTTTATATAGTAATGTAATTCGAACCATCTGTCGAGAAGTTGTTAAAATAAAATATGGGAAACATATTTTATTTTAACGGTAATTTAACGATTTATAAACATACCTATACTTAAATACATTCAATACATCCAACACTCTGGAACAAATATTCGATTTAAATTTCGATTGGATGCAAGCGGTGCAGGACCAGTCCTTGTGGCAAACCTTGGGGAGACCAATGTCCAGCAGTGGGCGTCTTTCGACTGATGATGATGTTAATGAAGCATGCATACATACAAAGGGAACAGCGGCGGGAAGCGACTTTATTTTATACTATGTAGTGATTATAATAGATTTTTCGTTTTTCAAACTCAACCTATCTTATCTTAACGATGAAATGCTTCAACTACCCAGACTGTCTTAAATTAAGAAAACTTTGCCAACTTCCCCATTCTTACGAACTTGGCTGATTTATAACCGGAGATAGGTGGAATTTCATTATTAAAACGTTAACTATTTGATCAATTTTATGAGCCTTGCGGTATGAGAAGCCACGATGACATTGTTATCGGAAACCTATAAATGGCCTTTAAAAGTTTTGCGCATTAAATTTATTTTTGCATGTGCAAATATTTGTGATTTGCTCCTAAGTAGGTATGTATTTCTCTATATACATAAGTATGATCATCGTTGTCTAGTACCCACAGTGCAAGCCTAAAGCTTAGGTAAGGTTCAAAAAGTACCCAATTAGCAAATAGTTAAGCATACCTATAGTTAACCATGCAAAGGGCGTTTTCCAAAAAAAGTACGCATAATTATGCTTGGGCCACACCGGATGCGTTGCGTAGACGTGCACGTGCGCGTTCGCGTTCCACTGCGTTGTATAGTATGAATCCTCACATGAGGATGCAGCTATACAATGCAGTGGAACGCGAACGCGCACGTGCACGTCTACGCAACGCATCCGGTGTGGCCCAGGCTTTAAGGACTAAAATTATCAACGGTAATTGTTTCCATTACGTCACGTATCCTTTAACTTGGGCGAAAAATGTTTCGCAAACTGTTTCATTTCGCTATCGTTTCATTTGGCCAAACGCTTTTTTTTTCCGAAACTGTAAATGTTTCAGGATTTATTTTAGGACCATCGTGTAGAACCCTATAGGTTAGGTTAGGTTAGTTTTATAAAAATCCTGAAATACTTACAGCTTTAGAAAAAAAAGCGTTTGGCCAAATGAAACGGTTGGGAAATGAAACAGTTTGGGAAATGTGCGTGTCAATGACTGACAGCGCCATCTACCAGGATCTCAACCACCTTGATGGCTTGTTAATTATAATTAAGATCTACTTGGATCTAGCTTCAATAGTTAGTTCGCGACAGCACCAATAGGTGGCGCTATATATAAGAATTGGTAATTGTAAGGGTTTAGTTAGTAAGACTTTTGGAATAAACGCAGAGCGAGACACACGCAGCCATTTTTGATTCCCGATAACCCGAGTCCCGAGCCTGCAAGACTACAGTGCGGTTGGCGAATAATTAGTGAACCATACCGCTCATACGCCAATAGGCGGTATCTCAAATACAATAACCGAATCAGAAATCCTCGCCCGTTAGTAATATGGTTGCACTTGTTACAGGAGTTTTGTCTGAGATACCACCATTTGTCTTGTTTTGTGTTTGTTAATTTTCGTGACGTAATGGAAGCAATTACCTTTGTTAATTTTAGTCATTAACTATGCGTGTTTAAAAAAAAAAAAGCCCACACAACGATGGTGAAAAAGGTTCCGGTGTGCGATGTTAAGGTATCCTGACACTTATATGGCTAATTTTCGTCGCACAATGGAAAGTTTAATGGACAATTTAATTGCGTGAGTGTGCCCAATTTTTTGAAATCCATCCATACTTTGAGTGAGATAGTACCCTAATATTTACTTATTATTTAAATACGTAGTTTAATTATTGTGTTTAACCTATGCTATCTAAAGTTTCACATTTATTGTATGTATGTAAACTCTTTATTGTAAAAAAATACAGTATTAAAAGATAACAAATATTAACTATGAATGTTTTTTTTTAATTATAACGGAATCAATTGAAATTCAGCACACAGATTCTTATCTAGAATTGAATTGAATTTTTGTAAACGGGAAAGTTCTCGAAGAAAACAAAGAACTTCTACGCGGGATCGCGGGCAAAAGCTGTGTTATATTGATAAAAAGGTTACATTATCAGGACATCATCACGTGTAATTTCTATTTCTGACGATCTCAATGTACTTAATAACTTGTAATTTGACATGAAGTGCAATTTATACTGTAATTTATATTGAGTAATAAAATCTGAATCTGAATCATTGCACAGCTACTGTTTGAATTAATTAAAAATAAATTAATGAGTCGTATAATGAGGCAGGTAAATGCAGGCCATCCGTCAACGTCAACGTTATCCGATGGTGGGCCGTGTTTAGCTAATTTAGTCACGTTGTTGCTTTTAAAGCTCAATAAAGCTGCCTTTTCCCACTATTAGCTTATAATAGGGATGATGAGTGGGTAAAGAAAACTAAATTCTATTTAGTCCGTCAGTTAGATTATCAAAAAATATTGGACACGTATTTCTTTTGTCAATCAAACAAAAAATGAAAATGAGAAAGATAAAGCGCGTCAAAATGACGACGCGGTTAGCCTAGTTGGTAGTGACCCTGCCTACGAAGCTAGCGGTCCCGGGTTCGAATCCCGGTATGGGGGAATATTTATGTGATGGATGAGCCTATTTGTACCTGAATCATGGATGTCTTCTATATATTTAAGTATGTATTTCTGTATATAAGTATGTATATCGTTGCCTGGTACCCATAGTACAAGCCTAGAGCTTAGTTTGGGACTAGGTCAATTTGTGTGAAATTGTCCCCTGATATTTATTTATTTAGAAGTTCGGGAGTGGGGGCTCGTGACGTCACGAGACATTTCAACTCAATATATCTCCGTAATTTTTTGATTGTAAAAAAAGAAAAATGGTGTCCAATACTTTTTGATAATCTACCTGATCGACAAAGAAAAAACATTAGTCATCATCCCTATTTGGTCGTTTTTTCTCAGTATATCTCTTAATCTAACTCCAGCCAGACTATGGCTATTTTTTGCAAAGAATGGACAATTTTTGACACCCATTTCGTTAATTTTGCAATTGGGTATATGCATGAAAAATTTTTATCGCATTTTTTAACAAATTATGAAAATACCTTAAAAGAGATGGCAAAAAGTGAAATTAAAATATAAATCGGCCAAAAATACGGATAATATAAGCATTTAAACTACTTACTACTAATTAGACATAGATACGACATGTACTGTGACGTCAGCGAGCACTACGGCCATATGAACTCCATGTTAAATTCTGTTTTGCTAGAAAGAGATAGAAACAAATCTTTAATGGCGTATATCTTGGATATTTTTGTAGTTATTCGAAAAATATATTTTCTCTACTAAACGATAGAGTTACATTAATGACTTTTTAATAAAGCAAATTAAATTCATTCATATTCCCTTGATCAAGTAGTTTCTAGGGTTCCGTTCATCACATGATGCAAAAACGGAACCTTTATACGATCACGCGAGTCCGCGCGTTCATTACAGCCAATTTCCTCCGGAACTAATGGAGAAAAAAACTTGGAAACTAGCGCATACTTATACAGTTTTATTTAATAATTGTACAGGGGTGTTCGGCGCATGGACCGTCAAAAATTAATGATTGGTAATTAGGTTTATAGTCATATAATTACTAATTATAAAAAATGTTAAACTTCTACTGTTAAAGATCCAGCCAAGTGCAAGTCCCGTATTCGTAGTCCCGAGGGTTCCGTATTTAAGATAACATGGTTGGTAAATATGGATTTGCGTTTTCTTAAATTAATTCGTATGCGAAAAGGTCTATTTGAAGTTGCCTAAATTTAAAATTTTAAAAGTTTTTTACAACATTTTATTTTATTTTTTGCGTAAAATATAAATAATTAGCTATACGTCAGGACTTTTTCAGGTTTTTTTGGTTCATAAACTTTGGTAACGGGACGTTAATTAATTTTTTGTACATTTTTGGCTATAAATCAAAAAGTAGGTCACGGAAAATTATAAAAAAATTGTTTTGAAATGTGCTGATTAAGTTCTTCCATATGACATTCTATTTGCTATAATCAAATCACTTTCGCTTTTCAAACCCCCCCCCCCCCCATTCTAGACCCCCTTTCAATTACTTACAAAAATAATTTCATTTTTTTTTTACTAAAAACAGATGCGGGCAAGCATAATATACAACTATGCCTAATTTCAAGTTGACGCCGGTGGCAGACCTCCGCCGCGGAACTGAAGTAGCGAAACTCTGGCAACGAAATAAAGTTCAATTTCGTATTAAATATCACGATTCCACCACAGTCTCGCGGTTTCGCGGCGGAGGTGTGCTACCGGCATCATAGCATCTTTAGTTGCTCAATAAAACTGCTGTGACATACGCACGGTCAGACGGACGGACGGACAGACAGACAGACAGACAACGAAGTCTCATCATAAAGGTTCCGTTTTGGTACGGAACCCTAAAAATATATGCACAGTTGAACAAACCAATTCCTTTTTTTTATCTGTAAAAGAAGCTCCAAATTGTCCCATTCTCTCACATGACCGCTTCAAAGAATTTATAATGGTCACCCCAGTCTGTCAATTCGCTATATCCTTGTCACCCTACGATTCATGACGTGCGCACGCGACCGGCGCGTGTCTACTCAAATGGGGTCAACTTGCAATAATCTAAAATAGACTTTATTTCGTTCATTTAGGGATTAAATTTGCTTATGTAAGGTTAAAAATCGTAATTTTTTTCCATTTGAACTCTATTAACATAAGCTAAGGTTACTTTTACTGTGTTAAAGCTATAAGTAATGTATAGGAAAATAAACCTTATGTGTTTGTGTTAAAGGTTAACGTTTAAGGGTAGTTTTAAATGATTATTTGACTTGATAAACGATCAATTGTCAGGGTCTTGTTAGTTCGCAGTTCGCACACTTATCACATTGCCGGAAGCCCCAAAATGCATGTAAAATAGACTCCTTTCGGAGCCTTTGGTAGTGGGAGTTAATACGGAATCTAGGGATAAGTGTCACGATGTTTCCCACGATAGATTTATTTCCGTAATCGGATTGTTTTTTTTTAATGACGTAGCTGGTCCCGAAGGGGTGGTTGTTTGGTATTTTGTTTGTAATTACAAATATAAATATGATTGGATTTAGCATGTCAAAAAAAACCTGACCATGTTCAGACGTACATTAACATTTTTTTTTATTGAAAAACACATTCTATGAATGACTTTTTGAATAATGATTTTAATAATTATTAGACTTATTTTAGATTCTTGTTTATAACACATGAATATTGTACGCCGAAATGGCAAATTATAGCTGGGCATATTTCAGAAAGATTGTCGCAGTTAAGAACCTGATTTAAGAAACGCTAACTTTTTCCATTACGTCACGAAAATTAACCATATAATATAAGTGTATGACATTTCGTTACGTAATGGAATAAAGTTAGCGTTTTTTAATTAGGTCCTTAACTGCGACAACCTTTCTGAAATATGCCCATCTGTTCATATATCAACAACAAAACCTTGTACAATAAATGTGACGTTCTCAATATAAGGCACCTTATGGAGGCAGGCGGTTACGCCGATTTTAGAACTGTTACCATAGTATTCCTATAGTTACAAGAATAAGAAGAGCGTGCCTTCCTCCATAAGGTCCCTTTATATTGAGAACGTCACAAATGACTTCTGATTCTGATTCTGAAAGATAATAGGCAGCGATGGTGTGGCCACATAAAGTCACAACATGGGATTGTTGAGCCACTATAGAACCCTCTCACAGAAAGTCGACGGTTAATTTTGACGTAATTTCTTTTGCGTGACTTGACGCTGTCATTGTGACAGGGTTCTATGGTGACTCAACAATCCCGTGGTGTAACTTGGCACTACATCTGTCCATCTCTAGACGTAGATCCAGAGGAAGAGGAAGACAAGATAGAAAGATGTAGTGCTGAAGGACATGATGGGGTGTCAGGCATCCGAAGACGATGTCAAGGATAGGGTGAAATGGAGAAGTAAAATAAAGAAAGCTGACCCCACCACCATGTGGCTCAGGTTTGACGCGATAGCGATATACACACGTTCTCGAAAACGGCTCTAACGATTTCGATAAAATTTGCAACATAGAGGTTTACGGGGGCGAATAATCGATCTAGCTAGGTCTCATATCAGGGAAAATTCGTTTTCCTCGTATTTTCACGCAAAATGCTTTGCCCGCGCAATATAGTTCGTAATTTCGATGCGGCTGCCGCCGTCTGATTAGACTAATTGTTAGAGCGTTGGCCTACCACACTAAGAATGCGGGTTCAGACCCATGGACCGTTTTTTTTGGTTGTTTTCTTTTTGTTTTTTTTTTGGGTAAATCTTTTTTTTTTATATAGAAATCGGGGACAATTTGATTTCGACGCGACGACGCTCGGTCTCCCAGGTACTAAAAATTATAAAGGTGCGTCATACTATTCTACAGTCGTGTTTTAGTTTTTGAGGTTAGGTTAGGTTATTATCCACTGCTCTCGTGCCGTTAAACTGTACCAGGGACTGTATATCGATAGCCGAGATATATCGATATTTATAAGAAAATATCGATAACAACATCGATACTTCCCGAATATATCGATAACAATATCGATACTTCCCGAATATATCGATAACAATATCGATACTTCCGGAATATATCAATAACAATATCGATAGTTCCCGAATATATCGATAACAATATCGATACTTTCCGAATATATCGATAACAATATTGATACTTCCCGAATATATCGATAACAATATCGATACTTCCCGAATATATCGATAACAATATCGATACTTCCCGAATATATCAATAACAATATCGATACTTCCCGAATATATCGATAACAATATCGATACTTCCCGAATATATCAATAACAATATCGATACTTCCCGAATATATCGATAACAATATCGATACTTCCCGAATATATCAATAACAATATCGATACTTCCCGAATATATCAATAACAATACCGATACTTCCCGAATATATCGATAACAATATCAATACTTCCCGAATATATTAATAACAATATCGATACTTCCCGAATATATCGATAACAATATCGATACTTCCCGAATATATCAATAACAATATCGATACTTCCCGAATATATTAATAACAATATCAATACATCCCGAATATATCGATAACAATATCGATACTTCCCGAATATATCAATAACAATATCGATACTTCCCGAATATATCGATAACAATATCGATACTTCCCGAATATATCAATAACAATATCGATACTTCCCGAATATATCGATAACAATATCGATACTTCCCGAATATATCAATAACAATATCGATACTTCCCGAATATATCAATAACAATATCGATACTTCCTGAATATATCGATAAACTTAAATATCGATACTTGTATTAATACTAGGTACCTATACTAATAGGTACATAGTTTTTTAGCAAATCGTGTTAGTAATTGATACATAATCACCTGGTCAAATATTGCCACTTATGACGCGATGGGTATAGATATTAGTGCCTTTGACTGTACCTGCCCCGATTTTTGAATATTTGCATCGATTCCTCATGGATTTCATCATCAGTTATTATTCTTATAGACATGAGACCAATCTGAACCGGGTAGGTACGTTCCATTCGGGTATGCAAATGTTACCTAACTGAATAAAAAAATAATTTCAAATGTTATATTATAAATGGCGGAGTTCTGTCAAAATATCGATATTAATGTACCGAAAATTATTTATCGATACCTATATCGATAAGATACCTAATTATCGATATTTAAATAAATAAATAAATATCAGGGACAATCTCACACAAATTGACCTAGTCCCAAACTAAGCTCCAGGCTTGTACTATGGGTACCAGGCAACGATATACATACTTAAATATATAGAAAACATCCATGACTAGGGAACAAATACTCGCGCTCATCACACAAATATTTGCCCATACCGGGATTCGAACCCGGGACCAAATTTATATCGATATCCAAATCTACCGTTATTACAGTCCCCGATTGGTACCCTAGCGTGTGCGGCCGGCTGTGAGACAGTCCCTCCGCCACCAGGACATTGATACCGTGATCTATGGCCGCCACGCGCCGTCTCCCCAATCAGGGGTCGCTCGTTACACCAAATTAATGAAGTCTACATCACGACCGGATCTTTCTCCAAGTTACTTGACTTATTAACATTTGACGTTGGTAATTGGAATTCTAATTTCTATTCCACATTGCCTCTAGCCATACCATTAAAAGTATTAAAGTTATCTGTTATGAAACGCTGCAAAGATGTTATTTGGCGAGAGCCAATGTTGTTAGCGAAAGATTCTAAAATTGAACCACTAGCCTAGCTTTGCTGCCGTGCGAAACACAATTTTTCACCTCAATAATAATAATAATAATTAAATTCTTTATTTCGGAACAAAGCTCCATACAAATATTAACACTATTAACACTATATACAAATTATTATTAAAATTTAAATATTTAAATAAAAATAAAATAAAATAAAATGTCACAATAAAATCAACTAGCTTAATCAAAATAAAATTGGAATTAAATTAAAACAAAATCAAATTTAAAATAAAATAAAAGCGAAATTATCATTATACATATTAATATTATAATCAAATTAAAACTAAAACTAAGATTACTTTACTTTAGATTACTTTATGGATTACTCAATGTAGCAAGGAAAACATGGTGTTGGAAAAACAATTGAAGCGCCACATTGTGGCTGTCGTCGCGCAGCGCCTTCGCGCACAGCACCAACATTACTTTCCACGCTAGCGGTTAAAGTGTACTTTTGCGCGCGAATTTTGACCGATAAAGAAAGCCTTTCCGAGATGGTGAGGAAATATATTTATTCAGTATGTAGGCAGCACGGACATGGGTCAAAATTTACCAGCGCTTCCCAAGAGGAGACCACTGCTGAGAAGAAGCGCCGCAAGAAACTCAACAATTTCATTATTTAAAAGTATAGTCAACTTACTATACTTATTCTAGCGTTATACAATATAAAATTGTAAGGACCTGTTTCACAATCGAGAAGTAAATTCATATGTCAGTCTATTTTTCAAGTGTAAGAAAGGCAAAAATTAATCTTAAAATTAATTAAATCTTAAAAAATTAATCTATCAGATATGCTTTACTTGACGTTTGTCAAACAGGCGGTAAATATAATATCTGCGTAATTCTGCAGGAAAACATATCAGAGAATTATCGATTTAATAATCTATTTTTGACTATACTTGTTACGTGTCAACTAAGCTATTCCAATTTTTTTTTTCTAAACCCGTTCTGTCGTTTCAGCGTGAAGGATTAACTAACATACTAAAACAGCATTTACAGTATTAATATAAATAGTGTGGATATTCAACATTATGTCCATAAAGGCGGAAACAGCGTAGCAACCACTAGTTTAATATAAATTTGTGTTTTCCATGTAAAAGGATATAAGTCAACTTGGCTCGTAATAAAAAAGGGTATAAATCATACACAGAGTATTACACTTGTACCCTTTTTCACCTGAACATCAGAAGAGTTAAGCCCTTTACACTGAAGCCACAGAAATGGGAAGGGAACAGGTGTCGGGAACGCCAATAAATTGTCAAGTTTTGGGAACATACGGGGTTCAGTCCGGGACGAGCCGCTGCGTTTTGAGTTGAAGGCTGCCTTTTCATAGACGAGCGGAGCGGAGAGGAGCTGTGTAGGAATCGACCAATCACATTGGTTGTAATTCACATCTCGGCTCCGCTTGACTGTTTCCATTGAAGCGGAGCGGAGACGAGATGTGGATTACAACCAATGTGATTGGTCGATTCCTACACAGCTCTCCGCACCGCTCGTCTCCGCTTCTATGGAAAGGCAGCGTTAAGCCATGACGACATTTTACCCTTGAATCATTGACACTCATTTCATACAATGTTTTACTTCGCCGAATTTTCACATCAACAGGCATTTCCACGTGCAAGAGTTATAATTTTTTGGTGATCACAGGCCTAACCTTACCTACGTAACCCATGCGAACCAATTTTTAACCGACTTCAAAAAAGGAGGAGGTTCTCAACTCGACTGTATGTTGCTTTTAGAACAACATTTTTTAAATGTTAGCCTAGTCTGATTTTATAAACGTATAAGCCACGACGTTAGCAAATAAATAGTTTTTCTAAAAAAATATAATTTGTGAATCATTTCGAAAAATAGGTAGTACCTTAAAAGTTGATTCCATGTAACAAGATACGATATAAGGTAAGTATGTTGTCGGCACCGCCCGAGGTTTCCACCTGTATGTTTCCCCAAATCTCAATTTTAGCACATCGCGGTGAACTAGCGTGATTTAGAGCGTGTGTATTCTGAATTATAATATAGGGCGGAGGTTTTTGCTTCGCTGGCGAGAATCAGGGTTAGGTTCAGTCAGCACTGATCCGAATATTTGGAGGTTTCCCCTCTCCGCAAATTACCGGCCGATTATACGGGTGTCCTTATCCATTTTGACAAAGTTTGTGGAGACAAAACACTGCTTGTCTGCAGTCTGCGTGTGGTCATCACACAGAATAAGTACTTGCATAGAAACCGGACTATAAGAAACAACAAAAGACGCATGTTTGACCTTTTTCTAATTGGCTAGGTAAAGTTTTTGGAAGATGTATATTCTATTTTTTTTCGATAGTCGTCATCCTAAAGATCAAGGAACTGCGGCTCTTTTATTTATATTTCCTCTAATATTTTAAAAATATTTTTTTTAGTTATTAAGTTGACATTTGTATACTTTAATGACCGACGAGCTTGTTGCCTTCGTACTTATGAAAAAGAAAAAAAAACTGTCACTTCTATATCTGTCATTGTCAAATCAAAGTAAACATAATACGATTCAATTCCACTACTCTTTTCTGTTTGCTTGCGTTTCATGTGATCAGTGTTTTTAGAAATATTTTTAACGAACTCCGGACTTTCGATTTTGCCGCTTGCTCTACGACCTTTGCACGATATTTGGACTTGAATAATGAATTAGTATTGAATCGTTTATTTACTTTGATTTGACTTGACAATGACAGATATAGATGTGACAGTTTTTTTTCTTTTTCATTAAGTACGAAGGCAACAAGCTTGTCGGCCATTAAAGTTTACAAATGTCAACTTAATAACTAAAAAAATATTTCTAAAATATTAGAGGAAATAAAAATAAAAGAGCCGCAGTTCCTTGATCTTTAGGATGAGGACTATCGAAAAAAAATACAATTTACATCTCTTCCAAAAACTTTACCTACCCAATTGCTTATTAGGTATGCTTTTGTTATCCTTCATGTTGTCACAAGGTTTTCTGCCGCACTCAGAGACGTACATTAATTTTTAAGTTTCATTAAAGTTGCTGCGTCTTATTCTATTGCTATAGCAAAGAAAGTGACAGCAGCTACTTTAATGTAACTTAAAACTTAATTGACGTCTCTGAGTGCGGCAGTTTAAGGCCCACGATATGTCAACTGTACACTGACAGACTACTTTCTGTCCCGGATAATTGGACAGTTCCCAAGGGAACACCTGTCGCTATTGATATATGACTTCTACGCGAACGGAATCGCAATAGTATTCCATTTAATAGTAAGGTCTTCTGTATAACCTTGTTTCAACGTGCGTAATTTAGATTGACAATAATTAAGTTCTGTAATAGTTGACAAGTTGATTAATGGCGTAATGACAACTTCACTTTCCATTACAAATGTTAATATTTGTTTTTAGGGTTCCGTGAAAAAAAAGCCGTGGTAGCCTAATGGTTTGACCTACCGACTCTTAAGCAGAAGGTCGTGGGTTCGAACCCGGGCTCGCACCTCTAAGTTTCTCGGAATTTATGTGCGAAATACAATTTGTAAATTTACCATGAGCTTTTCGGTGAAGGAAAATATCGTGAGGAAACCTTGCACACACCTGCAAAGAAATTTGACGGTGTGTGCGAAGTTGCCAATCCGCACTGGGCCCGCGTGGGAACTATAGCCCAAACCCTCTCAATGAGTTGAGGCCTGTGCCCAGCAGTGGGACGTATATAGGCTTGATTATTATTTATTATTACCCCGTACAAGATACGTTTCTGTTCAACGTTATTTGTTATTCTGTAAAAAAAACTGCGCAAGAGCATGTCGGACCATGCGCACTGTAGGGTTCCGTTGCCATTCTTACAAACACAAACAACCATTTCCAAAAAAACACAAATATTAGAAAATGTTCTAATTAAAGTTATTTTAGCTGATTTTCGGTAGGTAAGTACAAGGTGGGCCAAAAGAAATCACCCTATTGGAAGATGCTCTCATTTTTGCAAAGTCGCCAATGTCAAATCTGTTTTGACATTTGTGGACTTGACAGATGCAAAATACAAGTGAACAAGCCATGGAGCGATACACTCCCCAAGAACGCGGAATAATCGTGTCTATTTTTTTGCGTAACAATTCAAAAAAAGAGAGTCAAACAACATCGGATGACTTCTTTTGGCCCACCTTGTATAAACATTTTAATCGTCTTTATCTCAAGAACCATTAACTGTCGCACTCAGAGACGTCAATAGTTAAGTTTGATTAAAGTTGCCGCGTCTTATTCTATTGCTATAGCAAGGAAAGTGGCAGCAGCAACTTTAATCAAGCTTAAAAGTTAATTGACGTCTCTGAGTGCGGCCGTTAGTCAACTTAGTCGTGATAGTTTTGCTTTTAAATTCGTTATAAGTGCTTTCATTTAATATATTTTTCAGATTTTTATTACTCGTAGTTTTGGCTGTAGGGGGGTACACTTGACTCAAACAAAAATTATTCTTTTAAAGCTTAATATTTCACAAACGGATCCCTTAATCGAAAAATTGTTTTCCAAACCCGCAATATTTTTGAAAGACCTATCCAACAACACCCCACGCCAACAGTTAGACGAGAAAAAAATCCATCCCCACTTTACGTGTAGGGGAGGTACACTAAAAAAAATTCTTTCAAGATTTTATTTTACCACTGTGTCGGCGTGACTAATATGTAATGCTAAATAACAGCTTTCCAGTACTAAGAGTCTCTGAGCTAAGCTGCGGGCGGACGGACTGACAGACGGACATGGCGAAACTATAAAGGGTTCCTAGTTTGACTACGGAACCCTAATAAAAACGGTAATACGTATGATAATCTACAACTTGGGTCCCAGGGTCTACAATGGTATCCCCAGTTACATAAAACAATTGCAGGGTACACATTCTTTTTGCACTCAACTTAAAAAATGGCTGATAAGCCGGCGTTCTATGACGAATGAGTTTTACTGTCATAAATAACCTACCCACTAACTTATTTAAATGTTTGACTAGTTTATTGTTAGTGTTAGGAAACCAGACATTGTATTAAATAACAACAATAATATTAATAACAATTGGAGGTGCCTTTTACTCCAGCTTTGGGTTAGGGCGATAATTCAATAGGCTTCGATAAATTTGGGAACCTAGGCACGAGGTTTAGAATAGTGGACTGTATGTTGATTTTTTGGTTTAGAAAATTTATTATAATTAAGTAGATAGCTAAACACAAAGGAAACAAATCACTTGCATCGGCTTTATAGTTTGGAAGGAAATAAGTAAGGTCGATGAAAGAAGGGAGAAGGATGTGAACATGTGCACTCACCTGAATTTCCTTGCTTGCCTGGAATCGAACCCGGACAGCTCGTCAACAGCTGTAGGAGACGCAAGATCACGTCACTGCACCAATAGATTGCTGTCCTTTGCTTAAAAGTTCATAAATAATTGCCACACACACGACATGAGTTACGTTGGATGCTCGCAATATGGCGGTTTAACGAAGAGTGGTTTTACATCAAAAAGTTCATATGCGACGGCCGTAGATACGGATGGCCATAGCATTAGTGCACGTGTTTGATAGGGATGGAAGATGGTGTTAAATCCTTCCAAGCCTCGGGATCCAGGAGATTGAATAATACCAAGTAACCTTTATACTTCCAACCTCTATATATTTTGGTAAAACCTTTTACATTAATTAACCACTTAATCTTATAAGATGTTAACCAGCTGAAGTCTTGAACCAGAATGCCGTTCGAAATTATAACAGATATAAAATTTAACTTCATTTACCGCCTGTTTTGTGGGTGTCCCTTATTGGTTTATAGAACAACCAATAAGAAACATCCACCAATCAAATTTGAACAAGCCTTCAAAACATAGTAAATCAAAAAGATACTTTTTTATTAAACTAATAAATGTTTTCTTTGTTTAATCTTTTTAAAATTGTTCAAAATAATCTTAATATAATTAAAACAACTAATATATCTTAAAAATAGCTAACAATGGGAAGGTGTAAAGCCTATGCAAGTGCATATACTACCCTAATTAAATTTATAAAAATACGAAATCCAACAACAATGATATAAATAATAATTATAATAAGATTATAACTAATAATAACAATATTTTTTGACATGTAATATTTTGATATTATTAATAAACGAGTATGAGTACCTATGAGTATGATGGTGAAAGCCAAAATAACGTAAAAAACCCTTATTTAGGTGATTACGTAAAGAGCGTACCTAATTAAAATCACTATTTACAGAAGGGCCAAAATACCCCTGTCAAACGATACAATACATTAAATTAAGACATTTTCATCTCTATTTACCTACGTTTCATAAAGTCACAAATGCAATAACATTTGAATAACAGTTACACCCTTTTCAAAGGCATTATTTATCGTTTATTTCAATGCCAGAGTTCGTAATATTCATAAAAATATGTCTCCATTTCGTGTCACTGTCTTTTAACGTCTTAATTGTTTATTTTGTACCGCAATTAACATATCACAGAACACCCTACAAATGGACTTTCCCGTTACATTTTAGGTTGAAATTTGAACTTGAAACCTTGTAATAAAGTTGCTTTTACAATGTGACATTTTAAATTAGATATGACCTTTCTAAGATTAAACTATCGATTTTAAGCCTTATTAACATACAATAAGGTTTATTTTACGTAGACGTAGAATCTGTATTTATTTGCATATCCTCCCCTAATCTTAAGCATTTGTCGTTTAATCCGCAAAATGTCTGTACAATGCTTATTTATTGGGGATAATCCCGTTTTTAACTTTCCCGTGGGAAATTGTTGGGATTTTAATCGAGATATTTAAAAAACTAGACTTAAATAATCCTATTAATACACAGTTTATTCTAGTAAAAGATTATTTAATTATTTATTTAACTTTATTGCACTATACAAAAAGTAAGTACAAATGGCAGACTTAATGCCTTAAGGCATTCTCTATCAGACAAGAGAAACAATTTAAAGTTGGTGCTAAGAATAAAACTAAATAATATAATATAAATAAATAATATCAGGGGACAATCTCACAATATTGACCTAGTCCCAAACTAAGCTCTAGGCGTGTATGGGTACCTAGACAACGATAAACATGCTTATACAGAGAAATACATACTTAAATATATAGAAAACATCCATGACTCAGGAACAAATACTCGCGCTCATCACACAAATACTTGGCCATACCGGGATTCGAACCCGGGACCGCTAGCTTCGTAGGCAGGGCTTACTAGGCTAACCGCGTCGACAAATAGAACGAAAATACTCCAAATGACTCGATATAATTTCGATGAACATATAAACATACACATATACACATATATACACATATACTAGCGACCCACCCTCGCTTCCGAGATTTACTTAAGGGCCTGCGCAAACCGGCGGAGCGCAGCGCAGATCACTTTAAATTTATCAATGTATATTCTTTCCCATTTTAATTACAATAAGGTATAAATTTGAATGCTCTGAGACCGACCTCGGAGCATCACGGGGGATTTCTACTCTGCGGCTGCGGCTCTAAATTTATACCTTATTGTAATTAAAATAGAAAAGAATACACATTGATAAATTTAAAGTGATCTGCGCTGCGCTCCGCCGGTTTGCGCAGGCCCTAATACCTAGTATTTATTACATTGCATTATTGCATTGACATAAGATTCTGTTTCGAACTAGCGAAATTTGACGTGGACCTTAGGAAGTTAAACGTTCTCGACTTGTACAGTCGCCATCACATATATTGCAGCAAACAAGGTGCTCACAAATATCTGAACACGACTCTATTGTCAAGGCGTTAGAGTGCATGTTCAGATATTTTTGACCACTCTGATATGTACAGATATATTTGATGGCGAACTGTACAGAAGATGTTTACACTTTTTCACCTTATTCCATTGTAATAAGGTCCAAAAGTGTAAACGTTTTTGACTGTACCTATTTAATGGATAGATATACAAACCTTTGAACCCCAGTGACGTGTTTAAACAATAAACGGGGGCGCGAAATCATTTGTCAAGGAGAGCGCGTGACCATTGTTGTACGGTAGACGGTTGAGCGATCGTTCTTCGGATTCTGCATCTAAAATGTTTGCGTTAGAAAACCTGGAGTTGTGGTAATATCGTGTGTACCTTCCGACGCAAAAACCGGGGCGTTATAAGTATATATTTCTCTATATAAGTATGTTTATCGTTGTCTAGTACCCAAAGTACAAGCCTAGAGCTTAGTTTGGGACTGGGTCAATTTGTGTGAGATTGTCCCCTGATATTTATTTATAAACTTAACGTGTGTATCTGTCTGTGGCGTTCCAGCTCCTAAACGGATGGACCGATTTTGATTTGTTTTTTAGGGTTCCGTAATTCAAATTAAACAAAAATGGAACTCTTATAGGATCACTTTGTTGTCTGTCTGTTTGTTTGTGTGTCTGTCAAGACCCTCTTTCTCAGGAACGCGTGAAGGTATCAAGTTGAAATTCGTATCAAATACTTAGGTCTGCAATCCCTTGGATCAGTGAGAAAATCAAACATCTAAGTCATCGGAATCAAAAGATACGGTCGTTAATGCCGCATATTGAAGGGAATCCCAAGGGAATCAAAACCTATAGGGTACTTCCCGTTGACTTAGAATCATGAAATTTAGCAAGAAGCAACGTCTCAGAGCACAAGTAAAGGAAAAAATGCGAAAACCGTTAATTTGTAGTTACATCACGTGAAAAATAAGTCCAGTATAAACTGACACTCACTAAGTACTAAAGTGCATACTTCCCGGTGCACGAGTCCGTCTCGCACTTGACCGTTTTTTTGTTACAAAGGTGACTTAATTGAGAGTGTTTTTAGCTTGATTTGATGAAAATCTGTTTAGCCACTTAAGAGTTATGAACTCTGACTGCCGCACTCAGAGACGTCAATTAAGTTTTAAGTGTCATTAAAGTAGCTGCTGTCACTTTCTTTGCTATAGCAATAGAATAAGACGCAGCAACTTTAATGACACTTAAAAAATAATGGACGTCTCTGAGTGCGGCAATGAAAGTCTCTACTTTTCCGATAATCCGTCTAAAAAAAATCCCCCCGCCATAATCGGGACATATGGTGGGGGGATTTTTTTTAGACGACGCGTTTAGCCTAGTTGGTAGTGACCCTGCCTACGAAGCTAGCGGTCGCGGGTTCGAATCCCGGTACGGGAAAATATTTGTGTGATGAGCGCGAGTATTTGTTCCTGAGTCATGGATGTTATTCCTATACAATAAAGATGTGTCGCGATATATTTGGCCATGTATTTGTGCTGACTGTACAATGGAGACAGGACGTCTAATTTATCCCCCGAGGGTCTTGAAGCGGAACTTGACGTTTGAACTAACACGTACATACACCAGCAATAATACAGTCAGTATCGAAGTCGGTGGCAAGAATCATGTGACATTGCTATTGTGTAAACCTACTTGACACCGGCTTAGATATATTCCATGTACCTATTAGGCACCCATCAAATAGGCAATTCCTAGGAAGCCGGTCATTATTTAGTCTTGTTTAGTGGGTTTTTTTTGAAGACGGTTCTATTTTTTATTAAAAATTTTTTTTCGTCTTTTTTTATTATTAAAGAATCATTTGTAACAAATCCCTGGAAATCCCATGCAGATATTGCGACCGAAGTCGGCCGCCAAAGGTGCAAAGAGCTTTCTTATCTTTTGTTTAAATTCACAGATGGTCAGTTATCTGTGGTGACCTTTAAGGTGGACATTCACGGTCAGTTAAACTGATCAGTTAATTGACGTACATCCAGAAGCTGACCTTGAGTTCGTATAAATTTAACTTAAGATTTCACATTCACGGTCAGTTTTTGGATGTACGTCAGTTCAACTGATCAGTTTAACTGACCGTGAATGTCCACCTTTACTTTTTATTTATAGAAATTAGACAGGTAGGTAGATAAGCGTGTACGTTTCGGAGTTAAATTTATGGTTCAGTTACAAAGCGATATTCCGAGTGGCAATTCTGTTCACCTTTGATTGTAACGACTTCCGGATATGACGACGTTATTGTGGTCCCTGTATCGTAATCCACTGTATAACAAAATCACAAATGGTAACGTAACATCTTACGTTCTCTCATAATTACCTACTGACATAATCGGAGTATTCTGCAACGGGCGGGCAGAGAGAGATAACGATAAGACTCTGTGCGTTGTTTGTCAATTTAGTTATGATGAATTGTAATATTATATTAAGCGGAATAGATAGATATACGAGGGGCGTTCAATAAATTCCCGGTAAGCAAATGAAAACAAATGAGTACTTCCTATGTTTATACTCTTAAAAGATCGGTCAATTCTTTTTTAACCCCTCATAGAAATATTTTTCATCTTTGGCGTCAAAATGCTCTCTAGCTGCCTTCAACGCTTCATCGTCAGAAAATCGATTTCCTCTCAGATCCTTATTAAGATTAGGAAACAAAAAGAAGCCGCTGAGGGTCAAATCAGGACTATACAGTGGGTGAGTAATAGTTTCGAATCCAGATTCAAGAGCAGCAGCCTTGGCAATACGAGCAGTATGCACAGGGGCGCCGTCGTGCAGAAGCAGAACACCTCTAGTTAATTTTCCCCGCCTCTTCTCTTTGTTGCTTCTCTTAATTGGCGTGAAATGCTAGCGTAGTACTGTCCTGTGATATTTATAGCCTTATCTTTATAATCGATCAGTAATGTTCCTTCAAAATCCTAGATATTGTGGCCATGACCTTACCAGTTGAAGGGATGAACTTGAACTTCTTGGGACGAGGTGATTCGATCCTTTAATGTGCCACTGCATGGACTCTTGTTTGCTAATTTACCTCAACTTGACGCATGTTTATTCATGCGTGAGTGAGATGGGAACACATTATTGAATGAACATGTATCAAGTTTAGGTAAATTAGGTCCTCTTATTCCGATCACTGGTAAGCGGCCGCGACCTCCTCTGGAGTGTTGATGAAAATACAAAACGTCAACTGTCAAACAAGTGTCAGTCCAATGTCAGTCAGTCAAGCGTTGTCTGTGCGGAAAGATGTTTCTCTGAGTTCTCTAATTATTAAATATATTGCTGAATACTTTGATATTGTGACACCATAGAACCGCATCATAATAAAGTGACATACTGAGAGGTACAAAATGGATGTCACTTTATTATGAAACGGTTCTGTGGAGAGTCGCAATATAATGTTTCGGTGCTAAACTGTACGATACATGCCTAGGTACGTATATGTAGTATAGCTATAGTTCAACCACAGCTCTCTAGATGGCAGCACTTGTCATACATGCAAGTTTGACCATAGAGTTGCCACTCTTTTCCTCTATATTAACACTTTACTCTGTGCTCAGCAGTATATTTATCGATTCAAGCGGAAGTGGTCGCTTTTTTTTATCTGTGTATACACCAAAATTCCCACATACTCATCGATCTTGAACCCCATAACTATCCCATCGGAATTTATAAAACCCCTCGCCCTCGGTCAAATAAATAAATAATGATATGCTATAACGCCCCTCAATATCTTGTTGGAGAATGATTGATTTTGGGGAGGTCTTTTTCAATTATAATGACATATACTAATGTTAGTTTGGTGGGGTTTTAACATGAACAAGGCAATCACAATGCTGATTTGTAGGCCTTGGTGACAGTTTGACTTATTAGTATAGCAGCGAGCTTAGCATGCATGCACGAGATAAATTTTTGACAGGTGCTAGGGAAATAAATACATCAATTCCATATTCTAACGTAAGACTTAACGCTTAAGATTTAAAATAAGTGTATCTTCCTAACTATTTTTTTATTATTAAGGGACTATAGCGATTTTAAAATTTTTATAGCGATTGTATCAAGACTGGACACAAGTGAAGGAAAAAATCCGAAAACCGTTAATTTGTAGTTACTTCACATAAAAAAGTCCAGTATAAACTGACCTTTACTAAGTACGAGAGTGCATACTTAGTGCGTGTCAGTTTATACTGGACTCTCTTCTATTGTATTCTCGTGATTTACGAACTATAATTTACATACTTACATGTTAAACCCTCGGTGCGCGAGTCCGACTCTCACTTGGCTTTTTTTCGTTTTTAAACCCGATTTTACACCCTTGCATGTAAAAATCTGTTCGGTGCAAGCGCCTAAACCAATTTTACTTGAAAATCCAATCCACAATCTAATAACATCCCCCGGCTTCCAATCCGTTTGACTTGTCCCCCTAGTTAAAGTGTTTCCATGAGTACCCCTACCCCTACCCCTATCTATATACTATAACTAAGTATATAACTACATAAAACTAAAGTAATAATAACGATTCGGTGACTTCTTCGGGGACACCGAAGATTTGTGACGTTCTTAATATAAAGGGACCTTATGGAGGCAGGCGGTTATGCCGTTTTTAGAACTGTTACCATAGTATTCGTATAGTTCCATAAGGTCCCTTTATACTGAGAACGTCACATTTTGTCTGTGCAATTGGGGGTATGCATGAAAATATTTTATCGCATATTTTAACAAAATATGAAAATGCCGTAAAAGTGAGCAAAAAATTAAATTATAATCGTCCAAAAAATACGTATAATATAACCCCCTTACTAATAAACGTTGAGTAACGGCTGAGTAGTTATACAATGCTTTGTCCTTATCTGTCATTGTGACATTTGAATTCGACAGATAAGGACAAAGCATTGTATAACTACTCAGCCGTTACTCAACGTTTATTAGTAAGGGGGTAAGCATTTAAAACTACTAATTTGACAGAGAGATCCAACATGTACTGCTATGTTTCGTCGTATCGTCGTTCAGTTCTACTCAGTCGATGATTAGCCGGCGAATTTACGTCGTCCGTCAAAATGGGTAAATGACATTCAACTGCCTGCACATTCATTTAGGGCCTGCGCAAACCGGCGGAGCGCAGCGCAGATCACTTTAAATTTATCAATGTATATTCTTCCCTATTTTAATTACAATAAGGTATAAATTTGAATGCTCTGAGACCGACCTCGGAGCATCACGGGGGATTTCCACTCTGCGGCTGCGGCTCTAAATTTATACCTTATTGTAATTAAAATAAGGAAATATTCTTCCCTATTTTAATTACAATAAGGTATAAATTTAGAGCCGCAGCCGCAGAGTAGAAATCCCCCGTGATGCTCCGAGGTCGGTCTCAGAGCATTCAAATTTATACCTTATTGTAATTAAAATAGGGAAGAATATACATTGATAAATTTAAAGTGATCTGCGCTGCGCTCCGCCGGTTTGCGCAGGCCCTATAGGTGATATATTCTGAGGGACGGTACGATCGACCTTTCACTGCTTAAATATAAAAGCGACACAAATCAGCAAAGCTTTTTAGGGTTCCGTACTCAAACTACGAACCACTATAGTCTGTCCGTCCGTCCGCGGCTTAGCTCAGAGACTTAGTAGTAAAAAGTTGTAATTTGGTATGAATATACATACATATTAGTTACGCCGACAAAGTGGTAAAATAAAATGTTTCAAAAAAAATTTTTTTACGGTACCTCCCAGAGTTTGTTAGAGTAGAGCGTCATTTTTCAGGGAATCTCAAGGGAATCAAAACCTGTAGGATACTTCCCGTTGACTTAGAATCATGAAATTTGGCAAGAAGCAATGTCTTATAGCACAAGTAAAGGAAAAAATCCGAAAACCGTTAATTTGTAGTAACATCACATAAAAATAAGTCCAGTATAAACTGACACTCACTAAGTAACAAAGTGCATACTTATTACGTGTCAGTTTATATTAGGCAATGTTTATGTTGTATTCCCGTGATTTACGAACTATTTACATACCTACAAGTTTGTGCGGAACCCTCGGTGCGCAAGTCCGACTCGCACTTGATCGGCTTTTTTAAATTAAATAAATAAATAAATATCAGGGGAAAATCTCACACAAATTGACCTAGTCCCAAACTAAGCTCTAGGCTTGTACTATGGGTACTAGACAACGATAAACATACTTATATAGAGAAATACATACTTAAATACATAGAAAACATCCATGACTCAGGAACAAACACTCGCGCTCATCACACAAATATTTGTTCATACCGGGATTCGAACCCGGGACCGCTAGCTTCGTAGGCAGGGTCACTACCAACTAGGCTAACCGCGTCGTCAAATTGCCGCAGCGCACTATTTTAGCCGTTTATATATACGGCTTATTGATTCCTCAATTGATGCAGACACTCCATTTGCCCACCCGCAAATAGTGCACTTTCGTCCTCCTATTCCGTGTACAGGCAATCCTATTATATCGTAGAATTTGTACACCCCATGCCGTAGGTACACAGACATACAGGGTGTGTCGGTGTTAGAAAAATGCAGCATCCCAAGCAGCACGCAAGCTGTATAAGAGCTTATACAGCCCTTATGCAGCTAAAACTAGTTATAATTGCTGTATAAGCTCTTATACAGCTTGCGTGCTACTTGGGATACGACCCGCGGTTTCGTTCGCCTCTTCAAGCATAAATATGTGACGTTCTAAAGGGACCTTATGGAGGCAGCCGGTTACGCCGTTTTTAGAACTGTTACCATAGTATTCGTATAGTTACAAGACTAAGAAGAGCGTAACTGCCCATAAGGTCCCTTTATACTGAGAACATCACATATACATCAGAAACGCCACAATGTCATTGCACACGGACCGCACTCTTGCACAGACATAAGAGACCTAGGTACCTAGTTCTCTTAGGGTTCCGTACCCGAGGGGCGCCCGCGGGACCCTATTAATATGCCTACGCTGTCCGTTCGTCCGTCTGTCTGTCTGTCCTAACTATAAAGAGCTGTATCTTTTGAACCGTAATAGAAAAGTGAAATAATAAAGGGGGTCCCCATACAAGAAACTTTTTTCAACGTATTTTTATTTTTAAGCCGTGGTAGCCTAATGGTTTAACCTGCCGACTCTTAAGCAGAGGGCCGTGGGTTCGAACCCGGGCTCGCACCTCTAAGTTTTTCGAAATTTATGTGCGAAATATAATTTGTAAATTTACCATGAGCTTTTCGGTGAAGGAAAACATCGTGAGGAAACCTGCACACACCTGCAAAGCATTTTGACGGTGAGTGCGAAGTTCCCAATCCGCACTGGGCCCGCGTGGGAACTATAGCCCAAACCCTCTCATTGTGAGTGGAGGCCTGTCCCAGCAGTGGGACGTATATAGGCTGGATTATTATATTTTTATTTTTGTTGTATCGTAAAAACGGTAAAACATACAAGCGTCAAATTTGGTATAATTATAGAACAAACCCTATAGAATAACAACAAATACTAAAAACCAGCCAAATGTGTACGGAACCCTCAGTGCGCGAGTCGCACTTGCCCGGTTTTTTTATTAACAAAGCATGTGCCTTCAAATATCTACCGTAAACCTATTTGGTATTTTTTTATAGAACCTTGTTTGTGCTGTGCCGATATATGTGACGTTCTTAATATAAAGAGACCTTATGGAGGCAGGTGGTTACGCCGTTTTTAGAACTGTTTTTAGTATTCGTTTAGTTACAAGAATAAGAAGAGCGTAACTGCCTTCCTCCGCTGGTAGGTACGCAGAGCGCTCGCCAGCACCAATACTGTCGACGATGATTTCTAGTAGAATGGACTGCCCCTATATTCGCCATTGTTGTGCTAGACATATTATTACGCACCAAATTATTGACATTTAAATTATATTTACGTTACGTGGTTTTAATCTAATTTATATTTACTGTGATTATTATGTGTAATTGAGTGTTATTTTTATCAGACAAAGATACTTGAAAAAAATGTTTTTTTTTTTTTTTTTTATTAAGGCGGTCCCTTTATCCTGAGAACGTCACATGATGAATTCAATGGCAAATGTACATAGTCGTACCTACATATATATGTATAGTTATGTTTGGTATCGTACGGATGTTGATTCCAATTGAACCATAGATAATTCGTTTTGCCGCCTGTAAACAGTGCTCTTACACCCCCCTGTGTTACACAGGGTGTTCCGTTTTTGAAAAATGGAAAAAATTGACGTTTACTTCTCGATCACAGGAAAGTTCTTTTAATCGCATTTAAATTTGTGTTTAAAGAACATTATTTTAGAAATGAATTTTCGTGAGTTTAATAATAATATTGAAAAAAAATCAGGGGACAGTGTCACACAGATTGAACATAGTCCCAAACTAACTGCCGCACTCAGAGACGTCAATTAATTTTTAAGTTTCATTAAAGTTGCTGCGTCTTATTCTATTGCTATAGCAAAGAAAGTGACAGCAGTTACTTTAATGAAACTTAAAACTTAATTGACGTCTCTGAGTGCGGCCGTAAGCTATATTATTATTATTATAATTTAACGGTAGTTAACGGTATTTTTATGAAATTACCGTTAAGTAACGTTATTTATTATGTTATCTAGTAACGATAACAAGCCCGCCCTTAGCCAAGATACATTACGCTAACTAGCGTTTCTATTCGTTTAGTTTTTTAACCAATCGCGTCAGTGGTAGATCACGTGACTCTTCGTATGACGTGATCTACCAGTGACGCGATTGGTTAAAAATCGAAACGAATAGAAACGCTAGTTAGCGTAATGCATCTTGGTTGAGGGCCCGTAGTATGCACGGATGATAGATTTCATCAGTTGCATCGTTTGTAATCCGTTTTGCCCGCAAATTGTACTTTTTTCCCCCAAATCGCACCCAGGAAAAAGATTCTAGATGGAAAAGTTTTACTGTGAAAGTTCTAGATGATATTTTCTCATCTCACAAAAAAAATGAACGGGTTTGTTGAATTTTTTGCATCGCTCTTTACGTTACAGAACTACTTATAAAATAGGTTATATTTAAGAATTACGAAATTAAAAAAAAAACGCACTTTCTAACAAAAAATACAAATCAACACACGTACGCATTTAGCTTAAAACAATACGTTCTACGCTATTATCACGGCTATTTGACAAAAAACAACTAAGCACTATAATACCAGCAAATCCACCCTTGTTAGCAAACCATCTTCAGTAAAAAGAACACATGTAACATGTATCTTATTGCACAAGCGACCTTATGGTCAACGAAATAAAATTTAATTTTAATTTCTACAAAATTCTACTTGCGTTTTTTTGTTTTACATATACATAGGGTGTTCTCGAGGGGTCGAAATAAGAAATTGATTTTGCGGAACGGAGGGCGCAAATGTTAATTGGAAAAAAATACTTGAAGATTCACGCGTGACTTGAGCCTATTGCGGTTAATGTATTGTAAAAAAGTTTTGCCAAGTTTAGAGCACTCGTAGGTGGGGTCGGAAATACCTTTCAATTTGATGTAAATCCTACTTATTATAAATTTTATAAATGCGAAAGTTTGTGTGTTAGTTTGTTACTCTTTCACGCTGCAACGGCTGGACGGATTTGGATGAAATTTGGAATGGAGATAGCTTATACCCTGGATTAACATATACCCCCTTACTAATAAACGTTGAGTAACGGCTGAGTAGTTATACAATGCTTTGTCCTTATCTGTCGAATTCAAATGTCACATTGACAGATAAGGACAAAGCATTGTATAACTACTCAGCCGTTACTCAACGTTTATTAGTAAGGGGGATAGAATACTTTTTATGCCCGAAATTTTGGTAGTGCCCAAGAGAAAACCGATAAACGACGTCAACGCGGACGGAGTCGCCAGTATAAGCTAGTTATTAAATAGAAAATTAGTTCATAAATGAAAGCTAGACTTTTACATCCATTTTAACCTATAATTAGCGAAAACTGCCCGTTCAATATTCCAAATCCTTCCATCATTTCGCCGGCATCGCATATTTGATTGAATCCGCCATTTTGTGCGGAAAACACACAATTTCTGGTTATTACCGCCTCATACCTGTTTTGGTATTCAAGCCAGTGCTTTCAAATTAGATTCGATTTTGTAAATGTAGGGTTTAAGTCTTACCTAATAATGTTTGACTGGTTAACTGAGAGTATAAATAAACTAGCGATCCGCCCTCGCTTCGCTCCGGGTACTATTATATACATAAACCTTTCGTGAAAAATGATCTACCTGATGGTGAAAACCGCATCAAAATCCGTTGCGTGGTTTAGGAGGAGTTAGCGGATAAACAGACAGACGCGGAAAGCATCTTTATTTTATACTATGTATAAGGAAAGCATATCGCATCTCAAGTACGAACATTTCAACCCTACGTCACTTTTTCGAATCACCTTTTAATCGTTAAGGCTTCGTCACACAGCCGGCTTGGCGCGACGCGACAGGAGCGCGGCGCGTTCTTAGCGTGGAAATAAACAAGAGTCGTATGCGCCGTCAGACATAGTCACGTTGTATTTGTTTACAAATTTACAGTGTATTGTGACCATGGACGTAGAACAATTTATAGATTGTGTTAGAGAACGTATGATTTGGGCCATAAAAGCAACAAAAAACGTTTTCCTGAAGCCGCGCCGGGAGCGCGCCGCGCTGGCTGTTTGACGAAGCCTTTAGAAAATGCGCCGTCTGGAGAACCGCTCGTATAGCATGGGCGTTAAAACACAGCCATTTTGTAATAATCTCTTGTAATATCTATCAACAAAGGGCTGAACGGGGAATCGAACCACTTAACTATTTGTATCGGGACCTCCCTCTATAGCCGGCGGGTTGTTCCTCGTCGACAGATGTCAGATTGTTGTTTGGACAACTGTTGATGCAACATGTTTCGGGGTTGAATTTTCGTGACGTAATATTGATGATGACTAATTTGTCGATCAGGTAGATTATCAAAAAGTATTGAACACGTATTTTTTTTTACATAATCAAAAAATTACGGAGATATATTGAGTTGAAATGTCGCATGACGTCACGTCTCAATTTTTACACGGAAGTGACGTCACGAGCCCCCACTCCCGAACTTTGACGCGCTATATCTTTGTAATTTTTTGTTTGATTGACAAAAGAAATACGTGTCCAATATTTTTTGATAATCTAACTGACGGACTAAATAGAATTTCGTTTTCTTTACCCAGTCATCATCCCTATTGTAAAGTTACAGTTGTTAATTTTATTTATTTATTAGGGTTTACCACAGTCCTAACATGAATACTTGGTAAAGGTTATACATGAAAATAACATAATGCTAAATGCCCCACTTACGGGAAACCACAGCGACAGCATGCAATATGAAGTAATATTATTTCTTAACTTACAATTTTTTTTTTAAACCACCCTGCGGGCTCAGCATACTTGCACGAAATAAAATTTGACAGGTGCTATATCTATTCCATATTCTAACGTAAGACTTAACTCTTAAGGTTTAAAATAAAACTATCTCGTCCATACTTTTATTACCTTTTATCACTAAGCGATTTTATCCGGTATTGCTAGAGTAATGAAATAAATCGTTTAAATCCATTAAGAGCCTGTGCACACCTAGCGTTTTTGACCGGGGGTCTAAGGGCTAAATACGCTAGTGTGCACAGGCTCCAAGCTAAGCCTTCTCAATTCTCATTACTTTATTGCTTTTTTACAATGACATAGCTTATTTAGAGAAATAAGTATTACACTATGAACCCTGGAGGGCACAGCAACGTTAGGGGAGAGGAGGGCTTATTGTTTAAGCGTGGATTTAAATTAATTATTATGACGTTATTAGTTATTATAATTTATCTTCGATATATTAATTTATTGTATACTAGCACTTGTTTCAGTTTATTAATAAATGTAATTTCTTTTTTGCTTCTTTTAGACTTTCAGGTAATTTATTGTAAATCTTTATGGACATAATTAAGCATGATATTTAATTGCTCTAGCAACTTATTCGTGCTGTCGCTTTATTCTTGTGATGAGGCTCGCTGATATCAAATCCAGGACGTGAAAATGCTGCCCTGCTAAGGTAAAAGGCAGTTTATTACACAAAACTACTGTAGCAATTGCAACCTAATGACCCAGTAATGAGGTTGCAATTGTTTCAATAGGTTTGTGTAAAAAACTGCCTTTTACCTTAGCAGGGCAGAATGATTCTTGACCACTGTGCTCGTTTGCTTTCTCTAGTCCTTAATAATCGGATGATTATGATGATGATGATGATGATGACGATGATGATGACGATGATCATGATGGTGATGATCCGCTAAACTCAACAGTGTTTCCGTTGTCCGCAGATGAGGCACGCGCGGCGGCGTGGCTGAGCGATGGAGGGCAGCTATCTCGTTCTCGCCGCGCTGCTCATCGCGGCGCGTGCGCAGAACAACAGAAGTAAGTGACTTTTTTTAAATGACTACATTTCACTTGGCGGTAGGTATTTGTCTAATTTAAAGAGAGAAATACGTACTGTTACATAGAACACATCCTTGACTCGGGAACAAATACTCGCGCTCATTACACAAATATTTGCATATACCGGATTTGAACCCGGGACCGCTAGCTTCGTAGGCAGGGTCGCTACCAACCCGGCTAACCGCGTCGTCACTGATTACACTACTTTTTGCTTCGACATCGACCTGCCGTCAAAGCACGCAGCATACGAAAAGCTAAAATAGGAATAGAATGTTTTAGGAAGTTAGAACAACGGAACCCCAAAAAACATTTACCAAACTACCAACTTTCCGGACACGGAATGATAACAAAACAACGTAATGCCAACAACACGTCAGATTTCCGGACTGGCAACACTAACGTGGCGTTACACAACTTCCGGTCGCGTCGGAAGATGGCGGCGATTGACGTCATCGAATAATAGTCTTGGGAGCTATTTGTAAATGATTTGCGACGTTATTGATTAGATATTAATATAAATGCGGGTAGGTTGAAGACTATTTTACTTCGCCGAATTTTCATTTCATCGTCAGCCATTTCCACCTGCATTTTTTGGTGGTCACAGGTCTAACCTAACCCAACCTACGTAATCCATGCTTAAGATAACCTGAAAACAATAAGGTTTCAGCAGAAATTAGCTTTCGATGACGTGAAATTCAGTGAAACGACACATTGGATGAAATTAGTGTCTGCAAAACTGGACATGGTGTGCATTAAACAATATTTTGTCTACCCCCATTCATGCGCTGTTGCCATGTTGACTCGTCGTAGATGTCGTTTACTGCTTTTCTCTCAGGAACTATTACATTTCTATGTGCCAAATTTCATCCAAATTCGTTCAGCCGATTAAATGGGGTTAAAACACAAACCTTGCAAACTTTCACATTTATAATATTAGATAGGATAGGATTTTATTTTTAAGAAAATTCTTTATTTCGTTAGCAATAGTTATTTGTTGCAAGGCTGCAAAGTTATTTGGCGCGACGACCAGTATTGTATCCCGAGTTAGCAAAGGATTCTAAAATTGAACCGCGAGCCTAACTAACATAACTTTGCGGCCATTGAGGCGAAAAACACACAATTTTTCACCTCAATGTAGCGAGGAAAATACTTGGTGTTGGAAAAACAATTGCACGAGCGTCACATTGCATCAGTTGTGGCGCCCCCTCCGCGCACAGCACGAACATTACTTTCCACGCTAGCGGTTAAAGTGGACTTTTGCACGCAGATTTTGACCGACCAAGAAAGACTTTCCGAGTTGGTGAGTAACGAGGGCGCCACTGGACGGTCAGCTGAGCGCAGTCTTAAGCCAAATACACAAAGAAGTCTTTATTCCCGCAAACTACCTATAACACATTAGAAAAGTTTTATTCCCAACCACGTATTTGCAACCACATCAATACAAACGAGAAACAATTACTCCGCCCCGTGTTAAATAAGCTAAACAAAATGGCGGCCGGCGCCTCACTTCCGGTGGCGGCCATATTTATTGCTTCCGGCTTTGTCTGGCTAGCCGACGACAGATAAAGGTTCTAATTTGAATTCTAATATATCTTAAGGGCGATAACGGTCTCGAAGACTACTATCCCATCAAAAACAAATGTGAAAATGGGAACCAAGTTAAATATTAAGAATATGCGTGATTAAATCGTAAAAATTCACTGTTTTTTGATTTTTTTCCTTTGTATACACTCAATTACCCAGCTGGACGCCAAATTTCAACTTTCCAAGTCATCTGGAAGTGGGTTAGGGTTTTGATCGATGTCAGTTAGTCACTGATAAAATGTCGATTTTTAGACGTTAATATCTCAATAACCTGTATTAATATATAAAAGCTGTATTAATGAAATTTGGGGTTCTAGTTAATCTAAGGGGTTTGAATAAATAAACCAAATTATGCGTTTGTGTTAAATAGATTTTGAGTTATTGAGAGGTCAAAAGTGGCTCATTTGGAGCAACAGTTCGTGTTATATACGAGTAACACACGGCTGCTACGTCGCCAGTTCCTTTTTCTTGGATTTAACTTGGCTTGACACGCTACCGCGTATATATATGGTGTCGATTAAAAAGAAACTGCAAATTATTTTTAAATTTTTGTCCGAAATCCAATCTCTAGAGTGGTGTCGGGTTGTCTATTATCCACGTCAAATACTCGCGCTCATAACGCAAATATTTGCCTAAATCGACTACCGCTGACTTCGTAGGCAGGGTCACTACAAACTAGCCTGGCTGCATCATCAAGTGGTGGTCACAATTTGGTTTGTTGCAGATGATGGCCCCCGCTTCCTCTCCCGAGGACACTCATTCAGGACGGTGGTAGGAGACACGCTGCTGCTGCCGTGTCAAGTCCAAAACTTGGGTAAGTTAACAATGTTTCAAAAAGCCTAGGTGTTGGCACGAAAATTGTGGTAAATTGTCACTTGATACACAAACGTCGTGTGGGACCGGACGCCCTGTGGCAAGATGGAGCGCCGATATGCGCAGATTGGAAGGTGTAGGTTGGATGAGAGAAGCTAAGGATCGGGAGCAGTGGCGTGCATTGGGAGAGGCGTTTGTCCAGCAGTGGACTAGTACGGGCTGATAATGATGATGATGATGACACAAATAAATTACTGAGGGTACAATTAGTAACATTTGTAGGTGATTAATTTTATTTTGTAACGAAAACCCATTCAATAAAAAAAACGTTTGAAAAGTAATTAAATTTTTGAAACGCATTATTGTAAACCAGACTCCGTACGAAATACATTTTTTGAGTGTGTGCTAATTCAGTGGAAAAATAAAAAAATATACTTAAATTACAACAACTTAAATTTAATTGATTAAAGAAGTTGATCCATCAGAAATATCTTCGTCTGATTCAAATAGATTTGTGACAAGGTCAAGGATAATGATATATCTTAGGTTCCATTATCCTTTATCTCGTTTAGATTATCAGCTACTGCATAAGAGGCTATGTAAGTTATGGTACGCTATCTTCCACAGGGTCTCTAGTGCTGCTATGGCGGCGTGGGCCCTCCGTTCTCACGGCTGCCAGCCTGATGGTCACGAGAGACGAACGGTTCCGTCTAGTCGACGGCTACAACCTGCAGATCACTGATGTTGGGCCTCAGGTAATCAACTACTATTTATTCTTTAGATTATTTATTTAGTAACTTTTTAGTATCGCTCAGAAGAAACGGCAGGTTATTAAGATACGTAATGAATAAGGAAGGTCCAAGTATTAAGCCTTGAGGTACTCCAACAGAAAATCAAGTTCTCTTTTCACGTGGTTTATTTGAAATATTACTTAGAGAGTAGATATCACTTAACAGACTATCCTCAGAGTTTTTTCATTGCTAATCGAGTAAGTTAAAGCTAATTTTCTTAACTTTCTTAATAATTTAGCAAGAGTAACGTAGTCAAACGCCTAGGTTAAAACCTCTTATCCAGAATAAGTCATAAAAACTGTTACTTTATTCCTTAATAATTGACACTTTATCTGACAGATCATTAGTCGATTTATAGACAACTATAAAACGAAATAAAATGTTCAGGTAATATAAACATAAAATACGAAAATGCTCATTTATGGACTCATCCGGTAGTAAGGTTATAACACATTTGCAATATTACACGCCCTCCTTGTCACACAAATTGGTGCTACATATGTATGAGAGCGATGACAATTTTCTGCGTCATTATCTCGCGGGTGAGGAGGGCTCATTTAAATACTCTTTGAATAAAGGGGTGATCTTATATCGGACGTCAACACTCTTAACGGCTGAAGAGAAACACCTTAGTCCTATATTTGAAAAACAAAACATGTTATTTTTTGAGTATTTTTATGAATGTTGGCAGTAATTAATTTAAAAAACTTACCTGTGGAATTTGTTGTTAACGCATAAGGAATTTGACTGTCTGATGAATCTTGTTCAAAATGGATGAGTATTTTAAAATAGTATTCTAAGCTCTCTGTTTTAATTATTATATCACAAAATCTAGTTAGTATAATAGAGGACAAAGGAGAGATCTAAGTAATTGTACTTAGATCTCTCCTTTGTGATCTAAGTAATTGTACTTAGATCTCTCTCTAATTAAATAAAATTGAAATACTTTTCGGTAAATATAATCATATGGTACGAATATTTGTGAATATGATATATATTCAAACTGCATCATTAAATAATCTACTGTATTTTCATAGCATACGTTATTTTCACCGTAGCCAAAAAGCAATACAATATTCTCAACTGGCAATACTTTAAGCAGAACTTTTTGGGTCAAATAGAATCATGTTTCAAATTTTACTCCAAACAGGCTCCGCGGTCTGATAAAAGTCAGCCTTCTTTTGAAAGAGTTAAAAAAACCTTGAATAACTTAATTAAAACACTTCACTCCCAAACAAACGCCAAACACAATCTTCCCACCGACAATCCAACTGGCGTTTTTTTCCTTTAAAAATACAACCCGCATTTTTTAAACCTAAAAAATGCAAAACAACCATCTAAACGGTAATTGACAGGGGAAAATATGATAATCGCCACATAAAAACCTTTGTGGTGGTTGCCGCTCGTTATTTTTTATGTGTGGCAACACTGAGGTACGATTTCCTGCGCAATTTTCGGCCGCCATCTTTGCGCGCCGGAATTGTCTTTTTATTTCATACTCCGATAATTTGCTGCTGTTGGCATTTTATTGACTTTATTTATTACTCAAGTTTATGATGTTATTATTTAATATTTATTGTTTAGAAAATAACACTCTAACACGATTGGCGTCGGAGCAAAGTAGTTAATTAATGAAACGAGTATGAAATCAAATGAAAAAAAAAATTAACCTTTTAAGCAATTTGAGCCCAAAATCAAATAATCTAAATGATGTTTTACAGACAAAGTAACCTTGATCTCATTTGAGATTGCGGAGCAATGTTAAAGACGTCATTGTTCGGTTTATGACCCCGACAGAACGACGATCGATCGATTTGGTTTCACATTAAGTGATTACAAACGTTTTAGAAGAAATGATAAGGTTTTTTACTTACAATATAACGAGTGGTTACTATTTCACTTTGTTACTATTTTTTTATTTGTTATTAAATTCGCCGTAATAACACATATTCTGAAAAAAAATCAACCTGCTATCTATTACGGTTCAAAAGATACTGCTCTTTATAGCTAGGACAGACAGACAGACAGACGGACGGACGGACGGACAGCGTAGGCATGTTAATAGGGTCCCGTTGGGTGCCCTTCGGGTACGGAACGCTAAAAAAGTCCAGTAGAAACTGACACTCACTAAGTACGAGAGTGCAAACTTAGTGCGTGTCAGTTTATGCTGGACTTTGTTGCTATTGTATTCCCGTGATTTACGAACTATTTACATACCTACAAGTATGAGCGGAACCCTCGGTGCGCGAGTCTGACTCGCACTTTTCAATATTGAATCTTGCTCCCTTGTAATATAATCTACTATTTCCCCGTTCCAGGATGCAGGCGACTACGTCTGCCAGATATCCGACCGCGTGCCGCGCGACCAAGTGCACACAGTAGAGGTGCTGGTCCCGCCGAGCGTGCGCGCGGCGCCGGAGTCGCGGCACGCGGCGGCGCGGCGCGGCGGCGCTGCGGTGCTCGAGTGCCGCGCGGCTGGCAACCCCGTGCCCGCTGTCACGTGGCACAAGCTGGTAAGGCGCTATTAAGGTGTCGGTTGGTAGCCGACTGCACGCAGCAGCAGCAGACAGCACGTGCCGCCGCGGCACTACTGATCTGCAGTCGGGCGTCAGTGTCGTCTGCCGCGCTAGCGACGCGTCGCCGACGCAGACGTGCTGTCTGCTGCTGCTGCGTGCAGTCGGCTACCAACTGACACATTTAAGGTAGATCCATAATGTCGAGATGCTCGCGATCGGAATCTGTGTGAATCTGTCTTAAACAATCAGAACGAGGTTTAGTCATATCCGCCGCCACTAAATCGCGACCACTAGTGGTTCGGCTAAGCTACTAGTAGCGAGCGCGCGCGACTACCGCAGCTTGTGGCTCAGACGCGGCCACTCGGACGCTCGGTGTGCGCCGATGCTATACAAAATATTATGAAAAAAGGCGCAGCTTGTAGCAAAATTACAAATAATACAAATCTGAAAATATCTGAAATTTAAAAGGAAAACTATCAGAATCATAACTAATTAGACATCATTGGTTTTAGAGTAACAGGCGACTAAAATGGCAATAAAAATCGGCTTAGGTAACTTTGAATAGAAAATTTGCTAATATTTATGGTTTTTGCAAATTGTTTTTTATATTTGTAGTAATGGCGGAACCCTACACTGACCTTTATAAAAAAGATAAAAGATAAAAGATATTTATTCAGTAAGTAGACCGCACGGGCACTTTTACACGTCAAAATCTACCAGCGCTTCCCAAGAGGAGACCGCTGCTGAGAAGAAGCGCCGCAAGAAACTCAACAGTTAGTCATTTTTTAATAAAAAATATAACAATGTCACTACTTATTCTAGCATTATATAAAACTGTAAAAATAATATTAAATATCTGCGTAGTTTTGCAGGAAAACATGTCAGAATGACTACGAGAAAATTTATATATATATATACATATATCACACAAAACAGTTTTGACATGTCTTCCTACATAAACCGTGTCCCCTAGACAAGATACAGCGTTTACATGATTTTTATGAGGTATGTACGAGTAGTAGGTAAGCTATTGAACATTAAACATTAGTTAATTTTCTGGTTTAGGCCAAGCATTTTTGTCCGTTAGATAGTCCTCGACCCTATAGTACGCCTTTGACATCAACGACTTTTTCAAGTAATTTTTACGTGCTGGAAGGGGTAACTCTAAAACTACGTCGGGTAATTTATTATAAAAATGAATGCATTGACCTACAAATGATTTATATACTTTACGGACACGAAACTTTTTTATGGCAATTTTATTTTTATTCCTAGTATTTATATTATGTATATCAGAATTTTTAACGAAAGAGTCTAGGTTCTTAATAACATACATAATATTTTCATAAATATATTGGGATGCTACTGTTAAAATATTAATTTGTTTAAAAAGTTATCTTAATGAATCACGGGAATTTAAGTTATATATAGAGCGAATGGCCCTTTTTTGTAACACAAATATAGTTTGTATGTCAGCTGCTTTTCCCCAAACCTTGTTCCGACATGCTCTTGCCCGATTTTTATCTATTTAATTTGATAAATAAAAAAGCCGTGGTAGCCTAATGGTTTGACCTGCCGACTCTTAAGCAGAGGACCGTGGGTTCGAACCCGGGCTCGCACCTCTAAGTTTTTCGGAATTTATGTGCGAAATATAATTTGTAAATTTACCATGAGCTTTTCGGTGAAGGAAAACATCGTGAGGAAACCTGCACACACCTGCTCAATTTGACGGTGTGTGCGAAGTTCCCAATCCGCACTGGGCCCGCGTGGGAACTATAGCCCAAACCCTCTCATTGTGAGTGGAGGCCTGTGCCCAGCAGTGGGACGTATATAGGCTGGATTATTATTATTATTTATTGTTCTAGCCATGCTGCGCGGCTCAGAACGCGAGCGCGCGGCTCGGCGAGGGCCCGCAGCTTCAGCTGGCGCGGCTGGAGCGCCGGCACTCGGGCCGCTACGCCTGCACCGTCGACAACGGCGTCGGGCCCGCCGTCGTCACGGAGTTCCAGCTGCAAGTGCTCTGTGAGTCTTAGATGAAAACACTAACCTAACCGAGTTAAAAACCCCCGATATCAGCGCCTAAAAACCCTCTGAGCAATTAGCAAAACCTTTAACGGGCTCCAAGCACGTACGTTTTCACTGGAGGGACTTCGTCACTAAAAGATTTCAATAATTAAAAAATCAGAACCCCTCATTAACTAGAAAAGAGCTGATGACCTTCAAACGGGTGAACAGATTTTCATGTAACACGGTTAAGAACACTCAGGATGAAATTATCTATGACACAAAAAACCTAAACGAAAATCGGTCCATCCGTTAGGGAGCTACGATACCACAGACAGATACACAGACAGACACGTTAAACTTAAAACACCCCTCTCCTTTTGCGTCGGGGGTTAAAAAAGAGGAAGATACGTGACCGGCGCGCGGGCTTGAGCACCTAAATATGTGACGTTCTCAGTATAAAGGGACCTTATGGAGGAAGGCAGTTACGCTCTTCTTATTCTTGTAACTATACGAATACTATTGTAACAGTTCTAAAAACTGCGTAACCGCCTGCCTCCATAAGGTCCCTTTATATTGAGAAAGTCACATATAGGCGCTGAGCGCCTATGTTTCATCAGTTGTCCGGCCGTCACCGATCTGTCAACACGTGCGACGTCGTGCAATCGAAAGGAAATATGGCTGTCTCACTTACGCGCACGGCGTCAGTCCATCAGTTTATCTCTATTGCTCCTTAGTGCATGTTTACAGCTGTGTGTGTGGAATTTGCGAATGTAGGTGTCGCGGCACACATTATGTCAGTGTCTAAGCTGTAAGTACATCCTGCCGACTTCCAGGGAGTGAAAGGAAGATATACAATATATGCAATCGCGGCGCTATGTGCACTTCGCTTCATTCGTGGTGCGAGTGCCGCGGCCGCCGCTGGGGTCTGCCTTCTGTCGGAAACATGTCGTGTCCCGGCGGTTCCGGGGCGGCCTGCCAGCGAGCATGACTCCGAACGCTGCGATTCAACAGACCCACGCTGTTTTGTCGCCAAAATAATTTTAAGTTATTGTAAAGATTATAAATATAATGTATTTAGTCAGTAAGGTATTTATCTATGGGCCTAGTAGCCTGAAAATGAATGAATGAATGAATTTTTATTGCAAGAACACAGTAAATAAGTTGTTACAGATTTGGTGGTGCTATGTTCTACCACATGGGCGTGCAAACATTGATGCAAATGAATATGAATTTTATGAGCTTGACTGCACCCTACCCAAGTAGCACAAAAGCTGTATAATAGCTTATACAGCCATTATAACTGTACAATCCAGTTAGATATGTACACTGTCTTGATGTTAGTTGATGCTGGTCCTTCGAACCGGATATGAACCAGCGACCTATGGATCCTTCGAACTATACCAGGTATTGGTGCATTTTGTTTTTCTTTTTGCGATAGCGATCCGGTTCGAAGGACCATAAAATGTGAGGCCCAGTTTAGCCTTCACACTTGTCTGCAGGTTGTAGTTAGTTGGTGGAGTGCAGAGAGAGATAGCCGAAGTTAAAGTAGTATATTGAAGTTAAGTAAAGATAAAATAAGCCGTGGTAGCCTAATGGTTTGACCTGCCGACTCTTAAGCAGAGGGTCGTGGGTTCGAACCCGGGCTCTCGCACCTCTAAGTTTTCGGAATTTATGTGCGAAATATAATTTGTAAATTTACCATGAGCTTTTCGGTGAAGGAAAACATCGTGAGGAAACCTGCACACACCTGCAAAGCAATTTGACGGTGTGTGCGAAGTTCCCAATCCGCACTGGGCCCGCGTGGGAACTATAGCCCGAACCACTCTCATTGTGAGTGGAGGCCTGTGCCCAGCAGTGGGACGTATATAGGCTGGATTATTATTATTATTATTAAAGATATATAGTTAAAAGGAGTCGGTAATTCTTTCTCTTGATGCGTAATGCTTGGTAGTTAGTTGCACTCTGGTATTTTTAATTAAAACTTATTACTAATATTTGGTTGCCGTGAGGCCTAAAGTAGGTCGCGACTAAGCATAAACAATTGTACGGTGATGAAACCGTACATATATAAACTCTAATTTCAGCATCTTAAGGGCTGTATAAGCACAGCTTCTGTGCTACTTGGGTAATGATGTGTCAACGCGATTGGCCATATTTTATCCCCACTCAACGCGCTCCTTTTTTAGGGTTCCGTACGTCATATGAAAAAAACGGAACCCTTATAGGATCACTTTGTTGTCCGTCTGTCTGTCTGTCTCTCTGTCTGTCAAGACCCTTTTTCTCAGGAACGCGAGACGGTATCAAGTTGAAATTAATATCAAATACTTAGGTCTGCAATCCCTTGGATCAGTGAAAAATTCAAACATCTAAGTCAACGCAATCAAAAGATACGGCCTTTTATGCCGCATATTTAAGGGAATCTCAAGGGAATCAAAACCTATAGGGTACTTCCCGTTGACTTAGAATCATGAAATTTGGCAAGAAGCAATATCTTATAGCACAAGTAAAGGAAAAAATCCGAAAACGGTTAATTTATAGTTACATCACATAAAAAAATTGTCTAGTATAACCTGACACTCACTAAGTACGAAAGTACATACTTAGTGAGTGTCAGTTTATACTAGACTTTGTTTATATTGTATTTTCGGGATTTACGGACTATTTACATGCCTACAAGTTTGTGCGGAACCCTCGTTGCGCGAGTCCGACTCGCACTTGACCGGCTTTTTTTATAATGAATGATTTACTCCAGCACTTAGACAAAACTTTCTTAACCTTCCAGATCCGCCAGAGATCACCGTGGAGCGGTCCTGGGTCCACACCGGCGAGGGTTTCAGGGCAGAGCTGCTCTGCACTGTGCTTGCGGATCCTCCAGCTGAGGTGAGAACCTTGATCACTTCCATGAGGCATGTTTCTACGCGTTGCTACGGTACCAGAATCTTTTCAAACGTACATGCCTTCAAGGTACTCAGGGGCGTAGCTACGAGCGTATCAAAGACACGGAACTCTCGAGCAAAGAGTAAAGTAACTATAGAGGAAAAGAGTGGCAACTCTATGGTCAAACTTGCATGTATGACAAGTGCTGCCATCTAGAGAGCTGTGGTTGAACTATAGCTATACTATATAACATACGTACCTAGGCATATATGGGCTTGTCCTATGAGTCCTATGGGGTAGGGGTCAGAAAAAATTTCACAAATGATCACGATGGGGGAAGGGGGGTCCGAGAAGACATCAAGTGTAATTTTTTTACACAGCAGGAAAGTGAAAAAGTAACGAAACTACTCAATAATTATCTTATATCAAAAGAATCCGCTCTGATTCATTGTACCAACTTTAAAACATAGTCCTTAAACTACACGTGATCTTGAATGGGGGGGGGGGGGGGGGTAGCGTTATAATCACCAAGGGGGGCTCATAATTAGGCCATTGGACGAGCCCTATCGTACAGTTTACCACCGAAACATTATATTGCGACTGCATAGAACCGTTTCATAATAAAGTGACATCCCATTTGTGCCTCTCAGTACCTATGGTCACTTTATTATTATTATTATTCAGCAATACATTTAATAATGAGAGAACTCAGAGAAACGCATTTCCGCACAGACAACGCTTGACTGACTGACATTGGTCTGACACATGTTTGACAGTTGACGTTTTGTATTTTCATCAACACTCCAGAGGTCGCTGCCGTCAATGAAAATGGGAACCATTCTAAGTGTGCCCCCCCTAGCTAGGGCAAGCTACTGAAGGTACTTAACAATGTCAGTAAACGGTACTGTACACAGGCTCTTAATAGATTTGAACGATTTATTTAATTACTCTAGCAATACCGGATAAAACCGCTTAGTGATAAAAGATAATCAAAGTCCGGACGAGACACTTTTATTTTAAACCTTAAGCGTTAAGTCTTACGTTAGAATATGGAATAGATGTATTAATTTCCCTAGCACCTGTACAATTTTATCTCGTTCACGCATGTTAAGCCCGCACTTGTAACTAACTAACAACAAAAAATGTTAAGTCGATTTTAATCTATTTCTATTCGGAGTGGCTTAAAATTTTGCATACTTATGTCATTCTGATGGCAATAGAATATGGTACCATCGAGCTGGTGTGATGGTGAAGGAAGGTGGTCACAGGAACTCCTCCAATGGCTAATAGCAGATCCGTCGAGTTTGGACTCATTTTACTTGACTTTTTTTTTTTTAGTTTACACGTGACTCTTCGTATCACGTGATCTCCAGTGATGCGATTGGTTTAAAAACTAAACGAATAGAAACGCTAGTTAGCGTAATGCATCTTGGCTAAGGGCCCTGGTGTTGCACATGTCCAGGCGGCGACCGCTTCCCATCAGGTGGGCCGTCTGCCTGTTTGTCTAAGGCAATAATGTTATCCTCAACATTCATCCTCACCCTCGATGTCTCCAGGTGTCATGGTACCAGAACTCTTTCCCGCTGAGCGCGTCGGAGCGTGTGACCATGGCGGCGCGCGGCAACAACCACACGCTGCTCATCGCCAACGTGCAGCCCGAGGACTTCGGCAACTACAGGTACTCCAGGGTTAGAGTGTAGTGATACCAGCACAAAAAAAAATTGGTTACCTATCTGAACTGCGAAAAATGTTTGACCGATGTTTGGTTCGACAAAAACTATTCGACAAATATGGTGTGTTTTTTTTTACGTTTGCCCGAAAGATCACTTCGAATTTTTTCATTTAGTCGTTCAATTCAATTCAATTTTTTGTTAAAATGGCGTCTGTCCATGAGGACAATTCTGCCAATGTCAAAGTTTGAGGTTACATGTGATCGGTTCTTGAAAATGTTATTAAAACATTTAGAGTGTTATATTCTCCGAGATCAGAGGCAAGAGTGTCGGCCGCCGCTCGCGCTGACCACTCCACCGAGCTCTTCAACACCACTGAGGCACTAAAAAACGCGACAAAACAATCGACACGTGCAGCAACCAACACTCTTGTCACAGAACTCCCATTTAGTCGTTTCTTGTTTTGGTTTTTTACAGATTTGACAAATTATCAAATCAAATCAAATCAATTTATTTGCTAACATGCGTTACATAAGGTCTTAAAAATTGTTTTACAGATCAGGCATTCCGTCGACAATACGACATGCAATTTTTTAAATTAACCTTAGCTAATTAATATTTTAGCCTTAGCTATCTATACCTTATTACTGATTTCGCCGTACAATTAGCTGTCCAATGTAATTGTTTGATAATTTATCTATTTCCTATTTCTGAATTTGTCTTAGTATCATTTGCTCAATGTAACGGCAATGTAATGTAATAATTGACGTAACGTAGCGAAATCTATATGTAGCATTGATGAAGTGAAAAATGGGTTAAGAAACAAAATATGTAACGATCCCTGGGGTAGTTGTAGCATTGGCTAAATGAAAAATAGGCTTTGAAAAAACATAAAGAACTATACATAGGGTAAGTGACTACAAGGAGAAAAGTTGCTCGGACCAAAAATATCTTTACTTAATGTCAAATAGTGAAATAATAAATTGACGAATCCTGTCATCGGACAAACGATAAAAAACGAAACGTTTTCGGTCAAAAAAATTTCGCGATTGCGATAGGTTACCAAAAAAATTACTTTACAATCTTACGGCCGCACTCAGAGACGTCAATTAATTGTTAAGTTTCATTTTTGCTGCGTCTTATTCTATTGCTATAGCAAAGAAAGTGACAGCAGCAACTTTAATCAAACTTAAAAGTTAATTGACGTCTCTGAGTGCAGTGAGAAGAGGTACTAATTACATTTGAAAAGTTATTGTAATTAGATACGTTCGTGCATACATAATACAATACAATACAATACGTTCGTGCACAAATAATGAAGTCGTAATTTCACTGACAAAAAATATTGTACCTACGATTGTGCATTATGCCTTCGATATTTGAATCTCATTTCAAATATCATGGATTAAGGTGATTTTTTTTTTAATTTATATTTGACGTCGAATTGAGTTAGAGCTGCCGCACATTAGGCCACTAGTTGCGGCCACAGCGTGGCTACTTGTGGCCGCCACAAGCTGCGGACGACTTTTTTCATACATTTTGTATAGGATCGTCGCACACTGAGCGTTCGAGTGGCCGCGTCCGAGCCACAAGCTGCGGTAGTCGCCGCGCCCGTGCTCGCTACTAGTGGCCGCGTTTTGTCGCTCGCCTCACGGGCAAACTCGGCCATAATCGCTGGCTTCGCCAATAAACAATAGCCAAGAGTGGCAGCCACTGGTGGCCGCCACTCAGCCACCGGTGGCCGCGATTGGTGGCTGCGTTTAGTAGCTTAGCCGAACCACTAGTGGTCGCGTTTTAGTGGCGGCCACTAGTGGCTCAATGTGCGGCCGCCCTTATTGTTGTGTTTGAAGTTGTTTGCGTGTGTTTAGCTGCGTGGCGGACAACAGCCTGGGGCGCGCGCGCCAGCACGTGGAGGTGTCGGGGCGGCCGGGCCCGGCGCGCTTCACGTCGCCGCCGCTGGCGCGCGCGCCGCGCGAGTACACGCTCGCCTTCAGCGTCGACAGCTACCCGCCGCTCGACGAGCTGCGCCTGCTCTACCGGCAGCTCGCGGTCAGTGCCGTCTATGCTCCTGCGCAGGGAGCTCTTTGCTTGGCCGTGATAGGAAGTCAAAGAGTACATTATATATAGGAGGATAGAGATATTCTATTCAACGGCACAACGCCATCTAACGCAAATTCCCGTAACTACTATTAGGACCATCTATTACCATACCTATAATATCAAGGACCAATAATCACACGTACCAATAACAGCCACTGGGCTGTGGGCCACTGCCACAGCTTTTTTGAAACTAGAATTTAAAGTTGTTTTCATCTAGCCTTTCTAAATATCGCCATCTAGTGCAAATTGATGGAACTAAAAATAGACATTGGCGTCCATACAAAACAGATTGTTCGAAGTGAAAGCACCGTGTAGGAAGTTATGCGTTAGAGCGAGCATAATATCTTGTTTCTCACTCTAACCCTTGAATCACCGACACTCATTTCATAGGTTACTTCGCCGAATTTTCATTTAATCGACAGGCATTTCCGCGTACAGGAATTATAGTTTTTTGGTGGTCACAGATCTAACCTAACCTACGTAACCCATGCTTTAGATAACCTGAAAACAATAAGGATTCAGCAGAAATTAGCTTTCGATGAAATGAAATTCGGTGAAACGACACATTTGATGAAATGAGCGTCTGCAAAACAATGGGACACGCACTCTATCGCATAACTCTGTCCCCCATGCTCGCCCATTGACCGATCGTGAAGAGGGGCCGTGAAACGCATACAATACGAAATATGCATGAAATTTTGCCATCGCATTTCTTAACAAAATATGAAGGTACCGTAACGTAAGAGATAGCAAAAAGTGAAAATGTAATTAAAATCGGCCAAAAAAATACGGATAATATAAGCATTTAAAAACTACTAATTAACCCATGTGACTCCAGTGCCTAGAGCATAACAATACCCCACGCGCCACCATACATTTGCAATTTGCGGCGCGGCGCAGACGCACCACGTGCGTCCGTTGGCGTGCGGCGCCTGTTCGCAAGGCGCTGGATGGTGTGATGCAAAATTCCTTGTAACCAGATTTATTTTGAGTATTTTATTTATGTAAATATATTAGTATTATTATAAACTTGCATTAATATAAGTAAGGGTAAAATAATAAATTCAATATTACCGTAGAAGTGCATATTCGGAGTCAGGTCACAAAATGGGCAGAACACACACAGCAGGTATACACCACAAAGTAACACAGGAGATGCGCAAATAATTCACGTACAAGCCAAGATTAAAGAAGCTCCCGCTAATCCTATGACAGACATATTCCCCACCCCAAAACTGTTGATCAATTTAACTTACCGAAAACAGAGATCCGACATGAACTGTGACGTCAGCGTGCACTAGGGCCATTTAAACTCCACGTTAAATTCTATTTTGCTACATAAAAACAAATCTTCAATAACTTATATCTTGGTTATTTTCATAGTTATTCGAAAAATATTTTTTCTTTATTGTTTCTTACATTAATGTCTAGTTATTTTATTAAAGCAAACAGAAATTCATGCATATTGCCTATTGTTATATCGAATTATCGTTTGGTCTAAAATCTGTTCGCCTAAAGCGCGTCATACACGGAGCTATAATATATATTTTGGTATATTAATATATATTATAGCAAGGCATCTTACGATATATTTTCGTATAGTTTAGGTATATTTTCCATACCAGTTGAGAGTCCACACACGCAGCTATAATTTATATTAATATATATTATAGCTGCGTGTGTGGAGTCTGTCAACTAGTAAGAAAAATATATCGTAATATACCGACCTATAATATATGTATATTTTGGTATATTAATATATATTATAGCTCCGTGTGCGACGCGCCTTAGGCGAGGAACACACGAATTGAAAATTTGTATGACGATGTAGGCCCGCCGAAAGTGGATTTTACATGTCGAAAGTTTAACACGGTCACTAGAACTGAGTTCCTTCCGCAGATAAACGAGTCGTTCCAGCAGCCGGGGCGCTGGCACGACGTCGTGCTGCCCGCGCCCGCGCCGGCCGGCGCGCTCACGCACCGCGTTGCGCACGAGTTGCGCGCGCTGCAGCCCGCCGCCGTCTACGAGGCCATCGTGCAGGCCAAGAACAGATACGGCTGGAACGAGGTGAGGATACAGTGACATCACAGATTGTCATCTAAACCAAACACCAGTTCCACCTGAATGAGTCCACTAACAATGCCTGGCTTCTGCACCGACCGTAAACCCTGGACTCGCTTAAATCGGTTTCGGTCTAACCACGGGAAGACAAATCACCTGCACAAGTGGGGATTGAGGGAATCACCACAATGCGACTGCGGAGCACCTGATCAGACCCTCTACCACGACGTGGTAAATGATTGCCCACTTCGCTGTTTTCCTGGAGGCATGGAGGAGCTGCATAAATTTACTTCGCTTCGCTCGTCGTCGTACCTAACGGAGACTTTCCTTAGGATAGAATTTAAAATTTTATGAAATTCAACATTATGGTTAAAGAGCACTAGGTAATATAATATTATGGCTTATGACCATTAGGACAAGAATATTATGGCAAATGATTATTATGGCAAATTAATAATATGGCAAAAATGTTTAGAGCAAAAGTGTTATGGCATTTGACTTTAGGACACACGATATTATGGATTGCGAAGGAGACCCATTAATATGGCCAACTCCTATTAAATTAATACTTTCTTTGCAGGTCAGCGATATATTCCAATTCCACACCCTCGGAGGCCCGCACTCGGCTCATGCTGACGAACTGACTCCACTATTCTCTTCGGCATCCAAACACCGACTAACTTTTACTGCGCTCGCGCTCTTATTTACCCTCCACCTAGCCGCCTGATTGGCCAGCGTCCACCAATCACGGGCCGGTCGGTCGGGTTCCATTTTTGAATTTGTAACCGGTGTAAATTTCGACGTGTTAGTAATAGGTTTTTACGTTTTTTAGTAGATTAAGATAGGGTTGACGCGTTTTGTAATAGTTCTAGATCTTTGGACATGTTTCGTTTCTTTTAATTACGCTGTCGTCTTGCCAAACTGTGTGTCCAAATCAAATTCCTTTGTTAATAATAGTTATGGTTACCGAGTTAATATTTAACACTTGAGACATATATAAATATATAGATCCCTGCTAATAGAATCTAGGAACTGAAATACGACCTTAGACTTTTAAATAGGCTAAGGCAAATAAATAAAGGGTGTATTTTAGGTCCTAGATTCGATCTGCACGGTTCTGTGGATTATAAGACTGCTACCACGGAATTGAGCGAGTCACGGAATTCGATGAGTTTACTATAGGTACCTAACGAGATTAAAAAAATATGTCCTAGCTCCTATATTGGACCGAATTGAATAAACGGGATGTCATATTATTCGTCAAGAACTCATTCGTATCACAGGCTATTTAAAAATGCCTAATGTCGCCATTTTGTTTTGAATGCGACATCGCCTCACGCCATCTGTTATCGAAAACGTTGAACGGAACACTGTCTGTAATATAAACTACAAAATACCAACCCGGGTTAACTGGATAACTATTACAAAACGCAGTTTAAACTCTAGTAACAGAAACGTATCGTAAAACGATACCGATAACCTTAATGTAGTGAATTGCCGAGGGTTGTTTATTTGAAACTGAAGCACAAGTTTGCGCAACAGTCGCGTTATAAGACATAATATTTAGTATGACTAATTTGTTATAAGATTTTTTTAAACGGATTACGTCAGCTGAACCGAGGGAAGGAGGTTATCACGTTTCTTAAATACCCCTTACTAAGTAGTTAATTACATAAGTAGCATTTTTGTTGTGTGACATAATATTCGTCGTATCTAGATTTATTTCCTCTAAAATCTGAGAGGTATACATAATAATTCTAAAACCGGATGCACTTTTGTGAATTAATGGTAACAATGTCTGTAAAAACTCATTCATTCATTCATAATTTAGGTGATATTATCATTATGTCAAAAAATATTATATCAACTAAATGTTATGTCTTACAACTATTATACAAACGACCGTGAAAACCTTTATTTTAAGTAACAGACTGCTTGTATTTATTTGCGCTTAAAACGACTGATTTTATAATTAACTTACACTCATGTTAATCTGAAATGGGAATTGCTTAGTTAATTATTTTATAAATGTAAATATAATGTCCCCTACTCATAGGCTTAATCAGTTAAAAGGCAGATAGAAGTACCACTTATACTGGACATCCCTGAGGTACAACCTCCCTGAAAGAAATTCCACGTGCGATTTTATCACTTTTTAGGGTTCCGTACTAAATACTGAAAAACGGAACCCTTATTAGATGACTTTGTTATCCTCCTGTCCGTCTGTCCGTTGGTCTATCAAGACCCTTCTTCTCAGGAATGGCTGAATCAATCTGGATGAAATTTGGAACTGAAGTATTTATTGGTCCGCACAAGGCCTCGAGTTTTATAAGTTTTATAGTTATTGGAAATAGGGTCTAAAAGGGGGTTTACAAATTAAAGTGAAGCTATGGCACATTTCAAAACGATTTTTTTTTATTAATTAATATAATTTTTATAATTTAATACTTATATATTATTAAACATTCAAAATTGGATAATAGTTTTGTGCCATATTAAATACGGAACCCTCTGTGCGCGAGTCCGACTCGCACTTGGTTTTTTCTCTATTGCGCCATAACTGTAGAGCGAAAGGAAATGATTGTATTAGTACTTTGGAAGCACGTGAATGCATTGGGAATCCACCTTGAAAGATAATCTATCTCTCTCTAATAGTCACAAAACAAAACGCTCTTCGAAAGGCGGGAAATCGCGCCAAGCGCGGCGTGACTGTGTGACGGCCTGCATACGACTCCTTGTTAATTTCCACGCTAAGAACGCGCCACGCTACTGTCGCGCCGCGCCAAGCCGGCTGTTTGACGAAGCCTTAAGGTCGTGTATACATTAAGGTGTTTCATTTTCCAAACTTTGTTTTCTAATGACTTTGCTCTAACCCTTGGTTCTACTGGTGTTTAACACAAGTCAACGGAAAAGTTACTTATCAACATTGAAAATTTGCTATCTCCGACCTTACTGGTTGATTTGTGAAACCTCTATATATTGTCCCATTACCTTTAAATTTCACATTGAATTTTTTTACATTGTATAGACTCGGGGCGTAAGCAAAGTCTGCAAGAAAATGACTTTTATTTTTTCCCATACAAATATGAAACACTCTAGTATACATATGTGACGTTCTCAGTATATAGGGACCTTATGGAGGAAGGCAATTACGCTGTTCTTATTCTTGTAACTATACGAATACTATGGTAACAGTTCTAAAAACGGCGTAACCGCCTGCCTTCATAAGGTCCCTTTATATTGAGAACGTCACATATATTTGAAAGTGATGACTATATGCCTTTGACTGTACATCATAATCTCCAGACGAGTCTTCAATTTTTTAATTTTCGCTACATCCATATAAATGAATTTATTAATATGTAGTTGTAATTTTAAGCAATAACACGTGTTAGTGATAAACCTATCTAGTCATAGTGTATTTTAACATTTCTATTTTATATTTTTAGGTGCAATAAATATGTTTAATGTGAAATCATAAGCAATACTGGTACACATCATTAGAAGGTTAATTTAATTTATAAGAAATTAGCGGAATTTATTTGAGTAACGAGTTGATTCACCTTTTTTATGGCAACAATTTTACTTCTTCTTCTCTTTAAAAAAAAATGGCCTCTGTCCACTTATGTAGACAATTTTGCCAATGTCAATGTACGGTTAAAATATATTTATAAAATTGGTATTGTTCGGTAATTTGGAGAACTGTGGCGAAAGTGTTGATCGCCTCACGCACCAACCACTCCGCCGCGCACAACACCGCCACGCTTCACTTCTCCAAAGAGAAGCCCAAGATGACGACCGGCTCAGCAGAAGCGATCGACACGTGCAGCAGCCAACACTCCCACCACAGGACTCAACAATTTTACTAAAAAAACATTTATTAATTCCATGGACATTTGAGAAATTTTTGAGATTGAGAATGGTGTTGCCAATCTAACATTATTCAACAAACAAATAGAAATGAAAAAAAACGCTTGGTGGCATTAGCAATAACTGTCACAATATTTCCCTCTTATTTATATTACAATCATATTTTGCACAATAACTAAAGTATGCCTGAAGTATGGTTTGTCCTTATCTTACATAGTGACATTTGAATCTGACAGTAAGTGACAAAGCATATTTTTACTAAAATAGATTTGTTGTGCATTTATGAATAAGGGGGTTTTTATATACCTAAAAAATAAAGTTAAAATCGCGAATTTGACTATACCTACTCCTGAGAAATGGACGCATCAGTTTTTACACTAGATGGCGCCTGTGGGAGGTCTTTTTGACAGTTGATAAAAACTATAAATTTAAATGTCATCAGTCATCATCCACCTAGCGCTTTTTCCCGCTCTTCGTCGGGGTACGCTTGACCATGATCCAGATCCAGTCTGGTTATTACAGTGGAGCGACTGCCGTCTGACCTCCGTAACCCTTGTGACAGGGGAACCAAACCAATTGAATCATGGATACACATTTTGCCACCTAAATGTGCAGGTTTCCTCACATTGTTTCCCCTCACCGTAAGAGCATCGGTTACCGCGCAGGTAATGTACATTAATTAGATAATCTCATTGGTACATGGCGACCGCTTGGGGGTTCGAAGTCGGTACCTCACAAACACTAGTCTACACCGCTAGCCACTGAATATGTAAATATTTAAAATGTGTATGTATGAAGTTAAAAGGGAAATTGTCACTAGTTTTAGGCATTGATTTTAACATCAACTGTCAAAAAGACCTCACTTCCCAGAAGCGCCATCTAGTGAAAAAACGGATGCGTGGTATTGTATTGTGTGCGGATGTCACGTAATTCAAAGGTCATTATTTCTAGCTCTAATCCAATGTTTCTCCAAAGGGCATTATTTCTAGCTCCAATCCAACCTTTGCATTATAAGTTTCTTTGGGTACGTTCCACTAAACGCCCGCAACGCCTTCGACCACGACCGCTGAAATTGCCGGTCCACTAACGTAAAAACGCCGCGGGCGTTGTAGGCGAATGTTATAGGTGGAACGCACATGTTGAGCGCTGTGAGCCCACTCTGACCCACCAATATTTTTTTGCACAAGGTGGGCGCGATGTGGTCGCGCACAGTGACGTCATCTATGACGTCGAGCGATCGCTCGCGACGACAGGTGGAACGATACCTGACAGAGGGTGTTACGATCGTTGCGGGCGTTTAGTGGAACGTACCCTTAACTGTTTTTATTGTTTAGTGTTGCCAGCAGAATATTATTTTGCCGCCATTTCGTGGCACAATTCGTTCGCTCTACCAAAAATTCCATACACTGCCGCTATAATTTATTCAAATTTAGATTTAAATGTGGAATTACTAAATTCGGCCATTTATAACTAGTTGTAATTTTTTCTAGAAATCGAAAACAGTATAAATTGTAAATTGTTAGGCGCGGGCCTATTTTGTAATATTTTCTTTTTCTTTGAGACGAGGATTCTGTAAGTAGGTAATAAACGTGTAAGTTTATTATAAAAACGACTTTTATTTCACAACCTAGCGTCCCGCCCTCGCTTCGCTTCAGTTAATATAAGTAAAAATATAGCCTACGCGCATCTGAATTATCCTTTTCAATGCCATTGACGGATATATCCGCACCACTGCTTCAACGCCAACGGATATATCCGTCACGGTTGACAGCGAAAAAATAGACCCGAGTGTGACTTAAGGTTGAAATTAGCTCTGGTTTTCAGATGACTTTTGTATACGGATATTTCCGTCATGGTTGACAGTTAAAGATAGACCTGAGTGGCTATAAGATAAGGTTGACATCTGCTCTGATTTTTTGGCTGTCATTGGCGTTGAAAAAGTTAATGTACCATTCAATTAATGGTGCCAGATTCTTCAAATTAATAAATGTATTTGAGACAATCAACCATGAAGGATTAATCCGTCGTACACGGCGGTGCTGGATGCGGCAAGCTGAAGACAGGGCGCTATGGCGCTCATTGGGGGAGGCCTATGTCCAGCAGTGGACTATGTAGGCTGATGATGATGATGATTATGACGCGGAGAGCCTGTGCTTTGTATATAGCAGTCAATAACGTTGAAGTTTAACAATGTATCTTATGATTACATTGATGTGTAAAAATCTTATAAAACCTTTTTGTACATTTCTCTTTTCCACTCAAGATATTTTTTGTATTTAGGCTAACGCTGAGTAAAACAAGAATTGTTTTTTAAAAAGTATAATTTCATAATATTTCAGTTACAACTACTTGCTTTATTTACAAAAAAAACATGTTATTTGAAATCTCATAGACTAAACAATAGAAAAACAGCCTTTTTTATCAATATTATGACTAAAATTAACAGCTATTCAATCACACAAGCTTCCAATTAAAATTCTGCCAACCGTGACGGATTCATGCGTCAAATACCAATCAACCATGATAGATGTATCCATCAATTACATTTCAAGATACTCATTTATCCGGCAATTCACTGCCAACGTTGACGGATTAATCCGTCAAATAAATGCAATCGTGACGGATATATCCGTCAATTAGATCCCGTGACGGATTCATCCGTTAATTATATATTCCCGTGACGGATTAATCAGTCAACGTAGTTAAAATTTGTCCACTTCAGCCCCCTCGCCCCGCGGCAGGCCCTTGAGCGCGAGCTGCAGCGCGCGCGCCTCGCTCTTGGTGCGGCGGTTCTTGCTCTTGTAGGGCGCCGGCAGCTTCAGGTGCACGGTGCTCACGTGCAGCTTCATGGAGTTGGACTGGGTGAAGTACTTGCCGCACTCTGGACACGGGTAGGGTTTGACACCGGTGTGGACCTGGGGGCGGAGAAAAAAAAACATTGACGATTTGTTACATGATTTTTTTTTTTTATAAGGGAAACATACAGCAGATATATTACAACTAAAATTAACAAATATACTAAATGCATAAGCCAAAACAGTTTCCACTTAAAGTTATTACATTAATTTCGCTAAAAGAGTTAACATTTATACTAAATTTTGAATTTTAAGAGAAAAAAAATAAAATTAAGAGAAAAATGTTAAATGGGGCAAAACACAAAACAAAACACAACAAAACGAAACAATGAATGAAACATTTCAATGCGCACTATTGGCATTTAGACTTTTCATACATTACTCTATACCATTTTATTCCTCATTTAAATCAATAATCAATAATATGCCTTTACATTACTTTATTCCATTTACTTCTTAACCCTTAAATTGGCAATGTGCACATAACATAACATTCACTTTTTTTGTGACTAATTTTTTATGCTTTTTTTATTCTAAATTTTAGAGGTTTGAACACCCGATTTTTTTTTTTTTGCCAATTTAAGTAATCGTTATTTCTTAGTAACAACATTTCCATTTGAAATTTTTCCTGAATCAAGTTTTCACAATGAGGATCAGTCACGATTTTTGTTAAGTATGTAGATCGATGACAGTAAAAAAAACATGACTTATGGTGAAAAAAATATCCAAATCGGACAAGAAATGACGAAGGTACAGCAATTTAACTGTAGCAGTTCAAATAACGCCCGCCAGTACCAGCCGCGAGCGCGTGACGTCATCCCACACACACCCGGGGCGCGACCCCGCGCGCGCTCTTCAGTTCTGTAGGTGTACTCCGTTTCCCGCGCACTTTTTGAGCTGTGCTTGTCCCGGTCGCTTTGTTATAGATTTATTGTTGTGTATCAATATCCTTAAAAATGTCTTACAAATATTGTATCGTGCCAAAGTGCAAGAGTACAAGTAGTACGCCGGACAAACTATTTTTTCATGTTCCAACAGACAAAAAAGCTAGAAAAAAGTGGTGTAGTGTTATGAAGAGAGATCCTTTATCAAGCAAAAGTACTCATTACTGTTGCGAAGATCATTTCGACGTAAGTACCTTTCCTACGTAATACCTTATACTTGACGTATACCTATTTCCTCGTATTATTGAGTATATTTCACCTATTTTATCGATCAATAGAATCAAAAACCTTAAAACTTAATCCTTTTATGTCATATTGTCTCAACATTAACACAAACGTACGAAATAACAATAAACAATAATCAACGAAGTAGGTATGATATTTGTAGTCCGGGAGACTACCGCATTTTTATCTAGAATAATGAATACCTATCAAATAGGTAATGATTCGAATTTTAATTTCTTTGCTGTAGGACTTATCTTTTGGATCTGCTTTACTCAGTAAGTGACAGTATTATTTAACAATAAAATAAAGAATCTTTTTTACTTTTTACAGGTCGAAAATGACATGGAAAATTATATAAGGTACCGATTGATGGGTGGTCAACTAAGACTAAAAAAAGAAGTTCTGCCGCATAAATTTGACTGCCAAAGAAAGGATAACGCCGTTGTAGAACGGACTGGATATAAAAAAAGACAGCAGATTAAGTACTTTGAAAGAGTGCTTAATCCGGAAGTTGGTCATGAAAACCTAATAACACAAGAAGAGTTCGTGGCGTGTGAAACTCTTGATTTTAATTTAAATGATACAGAGGTTATCAACCCGCTTGAAGAAGATAATGCGGCAAATCTACACAATGATCCTAAATATAAATCACTCGCAGTGCAAGTTAATATAAAGCCAAAAGTTCGAAGCAAGGGCATTAATACTGACGCCGGTTTTGCCAAGGTTGAAGAGTTTGCTCTTAAAATAAAAACGGTGAAACCAAAAGAACATCGTCGGGATCATCATCGGGAACCAATGCATGATAGCTTCACATCTTACTCTAATACCTCATCAGTTTCTGCGAGCCTAAGTGGATTCAGTGTAAATACTGACACCTGTGAAATGAAACGACAAGTAGATACTGAGTTATTTAAGGAACACATGCAAAAAGGAACTTTAATGTCTATATCTAGAGAACCTAAGCTTTTTCTCGGATTACCATCGCAAGTGTATTTCTGTTTAGAATATTTGAGTAAAACTATTGAGAGACCTCTGATGGATGTATTATTGAGCTTGAAAAAACTGAGATGGCGTGAACCGAATTCCGTGCTTGCTGTTCAATTTGGAGTTTCGGAATCTACAGTCGCCAGACATTTCAAAGAAACAATACCTAAGGTTGCTCAATGCATGAAGAAACTGATTTTTATTCCTCCTCGCGACGATATTCGCTCAAATCTTCCGATACCTTTTAGGAGGCGTTATTCAACAGTCATCAGCATCATAGATTGTTTAGAAATTCAAATCGAGAAACCTAGCTCAGCAGTACATCAGGCGCTGACGTGGTCACAATATAAGAATGCGAATACCATAAAATATCTAATATCGATAACACCTGATGGACTTATAAGCTTCATATCCGAAGGTTATGGAGGAAGGACATCGGACGCCCTTATCTTTGAAGACTGCGGCTTTCTTCAGATGTTATCCCCCGGTGACGTAGTGATGGCTGATAGGGGATTTAAGAATATAGCTCATTTACTTGAACGTCAAGGTTGCAAACTTTTAAGGCCTCCTAGCGTTGAATCGGGATCAAAACTAAGTAAAGAAGAAGTTTTAGAAACTAAAAGAATAGCGGCCCTTCGAGTACACGTCGAGAGAAGTATAGGGCGTTTAAGGGAGTTTGAAATGATTGCACCTCATGCATGTGTTGACATTGATTATGTTAGAATATTAGACTATGTTGTGACATCTGCTTGTGGAGTAGTTAATCTTCAAGAATGCTTATTCAGAAACCAAGTTTAAAATAAAACAATATTTATATCTTAAGCCATCTGTTTATTTTTATACCTTAACCTAAGTTTTGACCAATTTAGGAAAGACTGAGTGTTTCCAAAAACTTGTTGACTTTTCCAAAAGATCTTTGCAGTAAATTTCATCAAAATCTTCTTCAAAGATTTCTACTTCTTTGTTAGCTTCAAAATTCTTATCAGCAACACAAAAAAGCCCTTTAGTTTTGTTGCAAAAAAACATTTGCAGCTGGATTTGACCTTTTGATTTGTTTGTGAGACGATTATTTTTAATAAAGCTTTCTTTGCCTTGTGTGGTCATGGGACATTTTATTTCTATGACATATTCTTGTGTTAAGCCATCAGGAGACGCACCTAAAATAGGCCAATCACTTTTCAAAAACAGCCCACCATTTTCGATTACTAATTTTCTCAATTTTGCTACTTTTGCCCTAACATCAGGTTCCAGTACTTTGCCTCTTCGCATTGCAGGAGTTTCTGGTATGGTTGCACCGAATATTTGCTCAACTAATGAACCGTCAGGGGTTTTGCAATGGGCGGCGTCGTGTATTTTTGACGCGGTTATTCTGCAATATCGCATCTCATGCCATAAAGGAGACTGAGCTTGAGATAGAGTTTCTTGTTCTATTTTTGAACACTTTTCTGGTGTTTGTTTTGTTGTACAATAATCGATGAAGCCTTGTGCACTGTTCGTGTCGTTACCTTCTTTTTTATAATCATTTATCAAGTTATGTAATGATATTTTTTTAAGTTCATTCTGTGTAACGTAACTTGCTAACTGAATCCTAATAGAATTTAACTGTATATTTTGCACCAGTTTGCTAAAAAATTGTTCACTTCTTACATTAGCGTTATCATCAATATCTCCAGCGCTGGAACCGATATCTTTGGCTTTTATAAATTTCAAGGTTGTGCCCACTGTGGCCAGTTTTGGCTTGGCCCAATAACATTTTTTTTCAGTTGGAGAAGGCTCTTCACTGCGTCTGTGTATCCACATAAGAAAAGCTACACTATGTTTGCAACCTCCTTTTTGTGCAGCACAATCATGACAAGTAACATCAATAATGGTTTTATCATTTTCTTCACATTTGAGAGTGCAGCTATAACCTTTAGTTTTTACTTTATGCTCCGGTGTTATTCTTGCCTTTACTGTGCACACATTTCCATTTCTTTGGACTTGGACATACCCTACGGCATCGTCGCCATATGACTCTCGTACAGACCTGTAATAATCATACAACATTAAATACCTACATCACATCACCTGATGCGGCTGCACCATTTAAGTGCATCGAAACAAAAAACATGGTAGGTATCCGCTTATGTTAGTTAATCTACGGCGCGCTCCCGGTCTATAATGTTTAGGTGAACTTGAAACCGGCACTTACTAAATCGCAATAAATCATGCCTGCAGTTGCCTGCTTACAAAAACATCAACTCGAACTCCGTAGGAAGAAATAATGTAGGTACTTGACTTGACTAACGTTTTTATGATGGAGTGTGTTATGCTGTTCATGTACCTTTTTACCTAGGTTATTTTATTATTTTCACATTACCTACTGCAACGGCCATGTAAAAAAGTACCTAGGCCTAAACTCACTAACTAACACATTAAATTTGGTATGGACTTACCGTTGAAGCTTCCAACCTCGGATTTCAGCGCTGGTATACTTCACATGATTGTTTAAGTATTCAAAAACCATGAAAGAATCCACTTTAGGTAGATTATCTGACTCTCCTTTTTCGAATCCATCTTCCAATTTGTTGCTCATTATTACAGAACACCGAAACAATAAACCGATAATGCATAAAACTTGAAAAAAAAACCGAGTGTTCGCTACTAATCACGAATGTGCGTACTGGACGACTGCGATCGCGCGGGGTCTGTGTGTGATGACGTCATCGGTATCCACGGGCGGGAGGCGCGCGTTTTAAAATCAAGCCCGATAAAATATTAAATAACTTTGCCATTTATGGACGGATTTCAAAAAATCAAAAAGTAGTGTACTCAGAAAATCATAACACATGCAATGTAATAGTCAAAATTGGATTCTCCCGTTATGTGACTGATCCTCATTGTGTTGTTTTTCTGCCGCATTTTACCCAATCCAATATTCAACGTCATAGTTTCGAGCTCTACTCACGAGTACGGGTCAAATGAAATAAATACTTTGAAAAAAATACTAAGTCGGGCAAATCACTCTTTGTGGTTGTGAACAGGAGGGGCACACTTAGAATGGTTCCCATTTTCATTGACGGCAGCGACCTCTGGAGTGTTGATGAAAATACAAAACGTCAACTATCAAACATGTGTCAGTCCAATGCACAGCATAAGTACCCTGCATAGAAACCGGACTATAAGAAACAGCAAAAGACATATATTTGACCTTTTTCTATTTATGGCATTCACGAGTTAGAAAGAGATGTCCTAATAGGTATTCATTAGTTTTCCTTCGTGTTGTCACAAGGATATGTCGACCCTAGTGTTGTTGCTGAGTCGACAATAATATCGATATCGATTCAATTGCGCAGTTGTAATTTGTTCTAATGATTTAAGGGCTGATTTCTAGTTGCCAAATAAAAGCATGTGGCAGTAAAAGTTATCACTTTCCTTTTTTTACAAGCTTTCATTTAACTTGCAATGTTCCAATGTTCATTTCAAGATTTGCAGACCATTTTTCATCTACTTCCCGGTGTTTAATTGAACTGAAGTTTGGAATACTTATGTAAACCCGATGACAATGTAATATTATTGTGTCAATTAACAGATCTGATGATATAACCGGAAGGTGGCATTAGGATCCTCAGCTGTACTTAACGTCGAGATGGGACTCTTTAGTTTGGTGTTGATAATTTGATAATGACAGTGAAAAAAAATAGTCGTCAATAAAAACTTATCCCAAAATGAAAATTTTGACAGCAGATTTTTGTCACATGAATGAAAAGAAGAGAGCTAAAATGTATCTTACAGAAACTGTTATCTGGAGATTTAAAAAATCGGCCCTTAAACATTATATTTACGTTATGCTAAACTTTAGCAGCTTAAAGTTATAGGTATTTGAAGTTTTTTGTTCAAAGCAGGTCAAGGATATTTCAAATGTTCAATCATTCAACAATGTTTTATTTAGAATATTGGGGCTGGAGATAGCAACCAACCAAAAAAAAGGTTACAGGATCACTCGCGTGACTGTTCCTTTATCATAGTTTGCTGTATCTCTTCGGTATCAAGTTTTCCCTGCCTACTCGCCGAATCAATTCTGCTATCAAGTTCTCATCTCTTAGAAATCTGAAAATATCGATATCGACTTTTTAATTTGTTAGTACTGGAGGTTCGCGTAGTGGTCCAATGGCGGGCAAATAGCGGTCCATTCAAATTTGACGTCTTAAACCTTTTGGCAACACGAAGGAAAACGAAAGAATACCTATAAGCACATCTCTTTCTAACTCGTTATGAATGCCACAAATAGAAAAAGGTCAAATATGTGTTTTACTGTTTCTTATAGTTCGGTTTCTATGCAGGGTAATTATTCTGTGGTCTAATGTCAGTCAGTCAAGCGTTGTCTGTGCGGAAATGCGTTTCTCTAAGTTCTCTCATTATTAAATGTATTGCTGAATACTTTGTTATTGTAACACCATAGAACCGCGTCATAATAAAGTGACATACTGAGAGGCACAAAATGGATATCACTTTATTATGAAACGGTTCTATGGAGAGTCGCAATATAATGTTTCTGTGGTAAACTGTACGACACATGCCTAGGTACGTATTATATAGTATAGCTTTAGTTCAACCACAGCTCTCTAGGTGGCAGCACTTGTCATACATGAAGTTTGACCATAGAGTTGCCACTCTTTTCCGCTATAGTTACTTTACTCTTTGGTTGTGAATTCAAAGTGTCAACCAGTTCAAAAAACGATAAGATGGCGCCTGTCAACTTGTCAGTGAGGTGTCACAGGCAATGCCCATATGCTATGTCTACACCAGTGCGCTTTCAACTTTCAATTATTCGTATTGCCTCAAGCGCATGCAATACGAGGGTGACACTGAATCTTCAGTAAAATCCAATGTTTTGACTTTATCCTCCGCCATTTTATTTGCAAAAGGTTGCACGTCAACCCAACGGTGACAGATCAGCGTGCGCTACGGGTATGCGCTGCTATATCAAACCAGTTTGAGTGCATGCGTTATTGTATGCGCTGTGGTTGCAGAGGCATGCGTCAGAGGAAAGCGCAACGTGAACTTGAAGCGCACAGGTGTAGACATAGCTAGCTATAAGCTATGTCTACACCAGTGCGCTGTCACGTTCATCTTGCGTTTTCCTCTGACGCTGGCCTCTACAACCATAGCGAATGCAATAACGCATGCGCTCAAACTGGCTTGACAGCAGCGAATGCCCGTAGCGCACGTTGATCCGTCACCGTTGGGTTTGACGTGCAACATTTTGTGCCTTTTAGCAAATAAAAAAAAATTAAAAAAAAAGGGGACAATTTCACAAAAATTGACCTAGTCCCAAACTAAGCTCTAGGCTTGTACTATGGGTACTAGACAACGATAAACATACTTATATAGAGAAATACATACTTAAATACATAGAAAACATCCATGACTCAGAAACAAATACTCGCGCTCATCACACAAATATTTGTCCATACCGGGATTCGAACCCGGGACCGCTAGCTTCGTAGGCAGGGTCACTACCAACTAGGCTAACCGCGTCAAAGAAGATATCGGAAGATAAAGTTAAAACATTGGATTTTATTGAATATTATCGAACATATAAAGTTTTGCGGGACCACAAGCCCAAAGATTACACAAATAAAATAAAACGAAACGACGCGTTGATTTCTCTGACCCAAAAACATAATTATGTTGTAAAAACGGTCCAGATTCTCCTTTTTTTCGTTTTTTCCTTACACTTAACACTAATATATGCCGCACTGATAGCTACTTGTTCCACGTCCATCTTGACGGCTAATCGAGGCTCGTGTGTTTGCTGCATGCGTCAAGCGCACAGGTGTAGACAATAGCAATGTCTACACCTGTGCGCTTTCATGTTCAACTTGCGCTTTGCTCTGACGCATGCCTCTGCAACCACAGCGCATGCAATAACGCATGCGCTCAAAGTGGTTTGATATCAGCGCATACCCGTAGCGCACGCTGATCCGTCACCGTTGGGTCGACGTGCAAAATTTTGCAAATAAAATGGCGGAAGATAAAGTCAAAACATTTGATTTTATTGAAGATTCAGTGTCACCCTCGTATTGCATGCGCTTGACGCAAGACGAAAGTTGAAAGCGCAAGGTGAACACGAAAGCGCCCAGGTGTGGACATAGCTATTGAATGAATGAATGAGTTTTAATTTACCAACACAAAACATTAGGTACTTAAATTAGGTAACACATTACAAAAAGTACGTTGTAAGAAATAGTTAGGTACATAGTAGTTATATTAGTAATTTTATAGTAGTAAAGTTATAGTAGTAATTTTAATTAACTTGAAATTGTCTATCACTTGTGGTATTTTTTTATGCTTGTCGAAACTTAAATTTCATTTTATTTTCCACAGGTTGTCATAGCTTTAAGGGCATAAGGGCCCATAATTTTTTTTTTTGCACGGCCTGTGGGTTTCGGTTTTGTTTTAAAATAAAACCATTATTAGAGCATCATTTAAAAAAAATGGGCGGTTTAAGTTGCTTAGGTAGGTAATTAAAAAGGTTTAAAGGTAAAATAACGGGAAATTTTCAAAAGAAGGAAAAAAAAAACTATCAACTTTAGCATACGGGTCACTATGGCAAATGTGTTCCAATTGGCCCCAAGTATTTCCCATTTTCGTTTGTCGAACCCGCTACCAAACACCCTGTAGAAGCATAACTGGATCCAGTTCAACCATTTCACACTTGTAGAATTTGACATAATATTTATTTATTTATTTATTATTTATTATTTATTATATTTAGGAAACCCAACAGTTATAACATCAACGTAAAAAAAGTATATGAAACATAAAACCAATTATAGGATTTCACGTATAACAACAAAGTAAGAATATCAAGTTAAATTAAACTCTTAAGTGCCACGCACTTGCACTACACACCTACGCAAAAAAGATATCAAAGAATAAACATAACAAAATAAAATTATACTAAAATAACAATAGCCTACTTGCAATAGACAAACAAACAATGCTGCTCAACTAAAATATTTTGACGTCAGACTTCGCCTCACAGAAGGGATTCTACAATTAAATATGTCTACATCCATATCATTATCATTGACATATTGACAGCAATAAAATTCAAATGTAACCCCTCGCAAGCCGTGTTCCTCATCAGTACCACGCCGGCAGTGTGCCGATGCGGCTCGCACATCTGCACCCATCGTACGAGGGCTGTTTGATAAGTCCTTTTAAAAACTATTTGTAAAACCTTTTTTTACTTTTTAAAGACTTATCAAACAGCCTTGATCCGTATCAGTACTTAAACCGGTGTTATGGCGATCCATCTGACACCTGTACCCCCTCGTCTGCCCGAGCTTTACGTCATTGGTAATGGCGATCGAAGAGGTTGTCTTAAAAAAAAATGAAGATAATTATTCTCAAGTACGCATTAACAATATGGGTTTTATCTAAAGTCAGTTAAATAACCAACGTTTTGCGGTATACATTATTGCCAATACCCGTTTTATACAGGGTGTTTTTATATTCGTCTTAAACATTTTGCGGGTTAAATCAGTAAGTCATACTGACCAACTTTCACTATGGGACCAACCCCGAAATCGCGAAAAAAAATTCACAAAACATCGTCAGCTGACTAGCCAAAATGTATGGGATGGTCAATTTTTTTTTCGCGATTTCGGGGTTGGTCCCATAGTGAAAGTTGATCAGTATGACTTACTGATTTAACCCCCAAAATGTTTAAGACGAATAAAAAAACATCCTGTATATTTTTGACAGGTTCTCGATCCCAAGATTTTATATGAAACCGCCCCCATTGTAAGTGATTGATGACTTTACAATAAAAATGTTTATGCGATCCCAGTTTTATTCCCAAATTTGAAAAGATGGCTTGGAGGATAAATGTTTTTGACAAATGAGGACTGCATCGCAGGTGTAAACGGCTATTTTGCAGATCTCGACAAATAATATTTTTTGGAGGGGATAAAAAAATTGGAAACTCGCTGGAATAAGTGAAAATTTATAACAACGTTAGGGATAATATAAAAATCTGAAAAATCCGATCAAAAATTTAATAAACGCCTTAAAGTATTTCTAGTAAATAAAGCCTATTACAACCTACAAGAATTATTTGATGACAAAGAAAATTAAACCTCGGTCTGCCTCAATTCCACATATTGCTATGCCCATCAGGGTTTATGTGTTACATCACACTGTTAATAGTATTTTTGACGACGCGGTTAGCCTAGTTGGTAGTGACCCTGCCTACGAAGCTAGCGGTCCCGGGTTCGAATCCCGGTATGGACAAATATTTGTGTGATGAGCGCGAGTATTTGTTCCTGAGTCATGGATGTTTTCTATGTATTTATGTATGTATTTCTCTATATAAGTATGTTTATCGTTGTCTAGTACCCATAGTACAAGCGTAGAGCTTAGTTTGGGACTAGGTCAATTTGTGTGAGATTGTCCCCTGATATTTATTTATTTAAGGTGTAGCTGTAACATTGTATTGCAATAAATAAATATGAATATGAGTATGAATATAAGTGTTTGGCCCTTAAAGGAGACTATGTTGAAAAATAAATGTAAATTGTATATAAAAAAAATATTTTTTACTTTTTAAAAGGGCTTATCAAACAGCCGTCGTATTTGTTTGTTGCACAGAAATAAAACAATATATAAAGATTCGTTTATTTAGATGCTTCTTGCATAAAAAATTTAAAACAAAAATAATATTGTGAACTACTTATTTTATTAATCTTATTTGTGTAAGTACTTATTTTTTAAATACATTAATAAATGGGTCATTCAAATATTTTTTGTCCCTCGTTGCCATGGTGACGTCTCTCGGACAACTGTTTAAAATTATAATTTTTAACACGCTCCCTGTGCATGCATCATATATGTAGCATTTTAGGGTGTAAGTGATACGTGCATGCACCACTGATGATGCACGACCCCTTGTGAACATAAAGCATTGCCATAATTTCCATGTGTGAGCTAGATGTTTGAAAATGCTACACATATGATGCATGCACAGGGAACGTGTTAAGTATATAAATCCACCAAACATCAGTTTTTGTGGCCATTACAGGCCCATTATTTTATGGGTTTTCATCTGAGCATCCATGTTTTTAAGAAACTCAATCAATGTTGTCCAGTAGACAAGGGGACGGAATAACAACAAGAAAAAGTTGATTCACCCAAATAAACAAACTTATTTTTTTTTATAATTAAATTTAATAATTAGTTCAGGTATTTGACAACAAAACGAATGCCGTATACGTTATAATCTAACCTACCTAATGGGCTACATTTGCGCGTACTTGGCACATATACGACTGCAAATGGCAAGATCCTTATGAATCCGCGAATGTCATTAAGAAGTACCTTATTTTTTATTTTTTTTTATTTATTTATTTGGGAAACAAACAGCAAAAAATAACACATTAAGACAATCATAACTTAAAACTACATTAGCCAAAACAGTTTCCACATATAAAGAAAAAACATTTCTGTTGCTCAGGCAAAGACTACAAAATTACTTTTTTTTTTCTTATAAACTAACGTTAACAATTACACAGGCAATTAACAAAGGTTGCAGAGTTAAGTATACTAACTGCCGCACTCAGAGACGTCAATTAAGTCGTTTGTTAAATTAATTAATTTTACTAAGATTAACTTTCTTTTTTTAAACTATTACACTTTTATTTTTGATAATTGATTCATTAATTTTATTGTGTTATTTATTGTTTATTGTTGATTATTGCTTATTGTTAATTATTGCAGAAACAAATTGATTTATTTTCATACAAAATATATCTGTGTCAGAAAACAATTCGTTATGCTTTTTGCATGCTCTAATAAGTAGTCTATTTTTTGCGTATGCAGTACATTAAAAGGGATAGCAAATAGGTTTGAGGAACGGGATCGTCGATCGGGGCACCGAAAGAATATGTTTGACAGTAAATTTGGCGAATCTATATATCCGTTAATTATCTTATATAGGAATGTTTGATCCTTGATATCACGGCGCCTTTGAACAGAGACGATATACTCTTTACGTCAAAGGATTTAAATTTGTATCTCATGCGTCTGATGAACTTTTTTTGGATATTTTCTATTGCATCAATATGCGCTTGAAAGTGTAGGCTCCAGACTGTAGATGCATATTCCAAGTTGGATCTAACAAATGCATTAAAAAGAAGTTGCATAGTTTTGGGGTTTTTAAATTCTCCACTCTGGCGAAATATAAATCCCAAAATTTTATAGGCCTTGGAGGCCGTTTTACTGATGTGAGAAATAAGTTGCAGTTCATTGTCGAGATATATTACGCCAAGATCTTTTACCTGTGTAACCCTCTGAAGACTTATATTGTTAAGCTAATAATTGTACATGAAGCATTTACGTTTACGAGAGAACGATATTATAGAGTGACATTTTTCAACATTTAAATAAATTTTGTTAATTTTGTGTACCTTGTGTTATTAATTCTGCATATTCAGATTTTTTAGAGCTAAAGTTGCAGTAGCCGTAAAAAAAATCTTAGTCAATATTTTTATAATAAATAACGGTTGAAACATTTGCAAAGTGCATTTATAATTTTATAATATTGAAGTTCTATGAAAAAAATAATGTTTAGACTGATTTTTTAACATCACGACAACGTGTTGTGATGTGGCGGGCCACGTAACGTAAATCTTGTTCATCATGTCAATGTAGTTAGTTCATAATTTGTAAATACCAATTTTATTCCCTAATGGTTGCGCATAAGGTTCATTCCTGCTTACATTCAATTTATGTTATGCTTTCTTTCCACGTGGTAATGGCTTGAGGGAGTAATGGATAGTATTATGCAGTGTTTTTGGGTAACCAATATTGTACAAATTTTAATATACGGTTTGGTAATAATAATAATACATTACAATGAAAAAAAAAACCTTGTGTTAAAATTTGTGCACTTGTTAAAAGAATACCCTGTATATTGCGCGATTACTAGGTTTGCGTTAATTTATGTTAGTAACTATTTACTAGCTTCTACAGAGTTTTAGTACTTTAGCGAAAGAATACTCTAGGTATCGCAGTGGAAAAGGTTTTAAATGTATTTGTTAATCTATTGTAAAAAAAAAAAAAACAGAAGGTGCGAACAACGGCTGCGGCAATTACAATTGTTGTTGGAAATGCGAATGGTTCACCAATGATTCGCAACCGCACTTTTCGCAAACTGTTTAATTTCGCAACCGTTTCATTTGGCCAAAACGCTTTTTTTTCTGAAACTGTAAATATTTCAGGATTTTTATTAAAACTAACCTAACCTAACCTATAGGATTCTACACGATGCTCCTGAAACAAATCCTGAAATTCGTCATCCTATAAATAAGTTACATGCCACACACTTCCACCGAAACGCAAAACATATACCAAGAACAGGGGTCCATATTGGGTTGCATACAGTTTTATGGCATATTGTTGATAGGCATAACTTGTTTGAGTCATAACGATCACTTCCAAAAACTGTCAAAAGGTATAAATCAGTTCGCATATTATTTATAATCATAATGTTTGAGAGCATAAATAACAATTGTCATACATTTATTGCGCATAAAAGTTTTAAGCGTAATTATCAATCGCCATAATAGTTTTGCGCATAACGTTTTTACGCCTAAGACAAACATTTTTAATCCTTCGTATGAATAAAGTATGAGTATTACAAACACGACTACACCGCAGAAACTCGAAGACTGTCTGTATTGCGATGGGCTTCAAACAACATATTTTTAACAATATCGACTGCAGTACAACCAATACTGTATTGTGTTACGACCAGATGATGTACGACAAAGTTGACACAAATCTGCCCTAACCTAACCTATCAAGTTGAAATTAACCTAATTTATCAAATTAGTTTACGTACGCTTCAGTGATTATTAGTTAAATTAGGTCAATTTCAACTATATGTCTATTGTCATAATTTATGCATTGCAATATATTATGACTAAACATTTTCTGACAATAAACAATGACTAAAATAAATATGACATAGTACAATTATGACAATGAAAGTATTATGCGCAGGATCATTTATGACAGAAGACTTTTACGAGCAACAACTATATGCGTAAAGTGTTATTCCGATCGAAATGATGCCAATAGTACGTATGCGACTAGAGGGAGACCCCCAGGAACAGGCTTGCCAACCACACACAATAAAGACGCCCCAAAAAGATGTAATAACTAATAACCCGAGGGTTTGACCTGCCGACTCTTAAGCAGAGGGTCGTGGGTTCGAACCCGGTCTCGCACCTCTGAGTTTTTCGGAATTTATGTGCGAAATATAATTAGTAAATTGACCATGAGCTTTACGGTGAAGGAAAACATCGTGGGGAAACCTGCACACACCTGCAAAGATTTGACGGTGTGTGCGAAGTTCCCAATCCGCACTGGGCCCGCGTGGGAACTATAGCCCGAACCCTCTCATTGTGAGTGGAGGCCTGTGCCCGGCAGTGGGACGTATATAGGCTGGATTATTATTATTATTAACCTGAGAACCACGAAAAAAAACTTTCGTGGCCCATGTTTAGTATAAATGCATAATGTATTGTTACGTTTCAGTTGAGGTACGAGTGCAATACGCGGTGTAAAAACCAGATGAACGTGAGTACAGTCGAGGACAGAAAGATGTTTACACTTTTGGACCTTATTACAATGGAATAAGGTGAAAAAGTGTAAACATCTCTCTGTCCTTTCTTCCTCTGTCCTCTGTTCTCTGGCTTTTTACACCGCGAATATGAAGCTTAACATAAATTAAAATAATATTGTTATTGTTAACGCCTAATTAATGAAGTGAACAGTGCGGTGCCATGACGGCGAGCGAGATACGGGCATCGACCGGAAAATGCCTTTAATAGTACATTATTGCCTAGGCGCGGAAAGTAAGGGATCGCCTGACGAGGTGGTTAGCAGGCCTCGCTATTGCTCGGCCTGCTAAAATACGAGTCAGGTAATCCCCCCGTTTCCGCCGAGGCATATATAATGCTTTTCTCAAACATGTGAGGAAATGATACTAATATATTTGTAAAAAGTAAAATTAATATTAAAAGTGATGTTAGTCATATTAGGACAATTTGTAAACGAAATTGTTATGGGTTTTCCAGGAACATTTATGTTTATCTATTGAATTTGAGATGTTGATATTTCAGGGCTTGTGGTCATTTGTGGTAGACAAATGGACGTAACTTAGGGAAAAGGATCTAATTCACACTTGTAGAATTTGACATAATATTGACAGCAATAGAATTCAAATTTAATTTAATACCGTGAAGTGCCGAGGACTTGATGTTTGTAGTTTTTACACAACAACAATAATTTCTACGTTTAAATTTCAATAAGTTTTTGTTTTTAATTTTTTTTTCTAGCCATAGACAATTTTAAAGAAAATTATAAAGAAGAAAACACACGCACTGTGCTACGAAAACGAGCAGTTGCCTTGATTTATTTCTTGGTCCTTTCTATTCTGTATGCAATGGACCGCACTTTAAATAAAATATCGCAGCGGACAAAAATGGGTTTTCATACGTTTATTTTACTCCTAGCTTCCTATATGAGGCCCTTCGCGTCTTCGTTTTTCAAAAGAAATGCCATCCTCTCTGAGCATGTTTGAGAAAATACATTTTGCTTTGTGGGTTGGATCCTTCTAGGTAATTTGGGTATTATTGTAATTTTTTTTTTTTTACAAATTGGCATTGACACTTCAGTATCGGGAGGGTGGGGCACAGTGGATCGGTGGGGAACAGTGGTTTATTGCCTATATTTTAGGGAAATAATAAACTTATATCACTGGCACCTAGATCAGTCGTAGGCATGCCTAATATGTTATAAGAGGGCGAAGACAGAAATTTAAAACTCCTTTTTATCATAGAAACAGACAATGATCTACTGTTCCCTGTAACGTATAGTCTAATTGGGTGGGTAGATTCATGATTTGGTATTAAGCGGGTATTTATCGAAATAAAACAGTCATGCCTTCAACCTTGCGTTTGCTTTGTCTATCGTATTAAAATATTACCTATATATTACTACCGATCCACTGTGTCCCACCCTCCCTTAGAAAGCCGCCAAACCTCATTTCTGAGCTCCGCATAACCTGAATTGTCCTGTTCACAGAATTGTCACTTGTCACCTGTCACTGTCAAATATTGGACTGTCTATATCTTTTTTTTTTTTTTTTTTTTGACTGTCTGTATCACTCACCCGGTCGTGTCTGATCAGCGCCGCCTTATTTGTGAATGCTTTCGGGCATTGCAGGCATTCGTACGGCTTCTCTCCAGTATGAGTTCTGAGGTGGATCTGGAATTATAAGTTATTGTTATAGTAGAATTTATTTAAAATGTCAGAATCCACTTGAGAGCTTATCTTCCAATGAATGGCATTGTTATCTATTGTGAAGCCCGACCGCTAATTAGCAGTGCAAAATGAAACGCACAAATAACAACAGATTTCATATGAATAGCAACTTTACCGCTTAAAGAAGAAGGTTCAAATTGCAATGGCAACGCATTCGAGATAGTACTGTTTGAAATTGAAAGCGGCAGCCAGGAAGTTTGTTTGTGTCAGGTACAGGGTGATTCAGGGATAGCTTTCTTATCTTAGTATAGTACGCAAGCACGTCTGCTTAGTTCTCAGTCGCTACCAAGTATCGATATCGTTTAAATATAATTCTCGTTTTTTTAAATACATGCATTAAAAGCTCCTAACTAAAAACAATCATAAAAAAATTATAAAAGTTCTAAATAGTTTCTAAATCCAATAAAACGTAGGCCAGGGGTCAAATTAAAGAAATATCCAGAATAAAACAGAGTGAAGCAAACGATGTCGTTACTTGGTGGCGACTGAGAACTATGCAGACGTGCTTGCGTACTATACTACGATAAGAAAGCTATCCCTGAATCATCCTGTAACTGACACAAACAAAATAGTACCTGGCTGCCGCTTTAAATTTTAAACAGTACTATCTCGAATGCGTTGCCATTGCAATTTGAACCTTCTTCTTTAAGCGGTAAAGTTGCTATTCATATGAAATCTGTTGTTATTTGTGCGTTTCATTTTGCACTGCTAATTAGCGGTCGGGCTTCACAATAGATAACAAAGCCATTCATTGGAAGATAAGCTCTCAAGTGGATTCCGACATTTTAAATAAATTCTACTATATTAGGTGTTAAAAAAAAGCCGTGGTAGCCTAACGGTTTGACCCGCCGACTCTTAAGCAGAGGGTCGTGGGTTCGAACCCGGGCTCGCACTAAGTTTTTCGGAATTTATGCGCGAAACACAAATTGTAAATTTACCACGAGCTTTTCGGTGAAGGAAAACATCGCGAGGAAACCTGCACACACCTGCTCAATTTGACGGTGTGTGCGAAGTTCCCAATCCGCAGTGGGCCCGCGTGGGAACTATAGCCCAAACCCTCTCGTTAGTGGAGGTCTGTGCCCAGCAGTGGGACGTGTATAGGCTGGATTATTATTATTATTAGGTGCGTACCTGTAGGAACATGGGCATGGTGAACCGCTTCGGGCACATGGTGCAGGGGTAGGGCTTCTCCCCGGTGTGGCGCCGCTGGTGGTAGCGCAGCGCCGCGTTCGACTGCGGGACAATTCAATCATCACTTAACCCATTCATGGCCAGTGACTCAGCCTATGAGTCACGTACGAACGGTTCCGCCAGGCCAGTGACTCGCATGTGGGTCATGAATAAATCCTTATTTAAAAATAAAGGAAACGTAATATAACGTAATAGTATTAGGATACCGTAACCTTATTTACAAGTTATGTTAGAATACAAAATTATGAACCCATTATTTTATATCAAAACAGGGTCTAGAATATTAAAATTTGGTTACTAGACGTCAGTAAAATAGTTCTTTGATGAATTCGCTTCTACAGGGTTTCCCAAAATCGGTAGGCGACATTGTTATGAACAGATGTAGTCCAAAATTATTTTCCTTCGGGAAAACTCGGATCTCAATCGGAATACGATGGCACCCGAACTGTCATACAATGATTGTATTAATTGAGTGACGTTTTCATATCCATTAATATGGAACTTTATTGTTTAGTGTCAAATGTCAAAATGAAAAATGACAGCGTATGGCAATGTATAATATAGAGATGTTACCACCTTAAGAAACTTAGAAATACACTCATAGGTAAGTAGTACTTTTATTGTCATTCGTAAACGAAACACTCTCCTTACGTTAAAATAAAATGCAGCAAAATAACCGGTTTCCGAGGTTTCGACATGGTAATACAACCTTTTTATAAGTAAACTGTAAATATAATAAAAACTATAGCGAATATTTGAATTGCGTGTTAGCCACTCTATATATATATATTGGTCTGCTGATGCGACTTACCCCTACGGCTGTGAGATGGGTACTGAAGCTAATTGAGAGAGCACGATAAATACGAACTTTTCCGATAAAGTACGAAGGAAAATAATTTTGCACTACACCTGTAACCTGCCCAAAGTGTAACCTGCTCTTGCCTAAACATTTATATGTAACCTGCCCAAAATGTAACCTGCTCTAGCTTCACTCGACGGCCCCAGTGGAAGACCAGCGCTGGCTTCTATGCCAGCATTATGCTGAACTGGAACCATTTCGTGACTTTACTATTTCTCGTTTCATATCTTCTTTTTTGTATTTTTATAGGTCACGAATAAATGTTTTTCTTCTTCTTCCACATTGACACCGGAGGTAGGTCAGCTCAAGAGGTACCGAACCAGTCTAACATGACCTCAGTAAAAGTCGCATGGTTTTCGAGATATGCCAGTTTAAAGTTTGTACTGGAGAAGAACATTAAACTGGCATATCTTGAAAACCATGCGATTTTTACTAAGGTCATGTTAGGCTGGTTCGGTGTGGGGACAATGCGTAACGCATTTCCACTCCGTTAAATAAATCAAAAATCAACAAAAAAAATTAAAGAAACAAAAACAAAAAAAAAAGTGTCCGATTCGGTTCGTCTTAGGCTGGTCTACATCCAGTGTCAATGTGGCCTACAATATTAGGACACCCTGTATATCACAATTGACAACATTTAATATTTTCTCACCCCTTGTATTTTACGTACTCTTTGGAAAGAGCATTAAAAATAACAGAACACGTATTTTTTTTCCAAAAATATATTGATATTTTTATTAGAAAATACATTTAAAGTAAAAGTCGAGTGTCAACCTTTGCCTGTTTTGCACTGGCGATTTAAAAAAAATATTTTCACAGAAACAATAAGAAAGCTATTGCCAAAGTACGGAAGTCCGTACTTCACTTGAAGTCCGTATTGTGCTTAATTCCCATAAACCAAGAGAATTGAACAACAATTTATGGGTTGAATAACAGCACGGGGCTTTACTTGTTTATTGTATGATATTTACTTTATTTTAATTATTTTATCCGGCATTTAACTGAGACATCTAAAAATATGTATCTGATTAAAAATATATCCGTACGTTAAATCAAAATTTACTATGCAATTCAGACTTCAAGTAATGTCTGTTTTGACAACCGGAAATTGGACAAACTTTCAAGGGTCAAGTCAGTAGCCTGAAAATAAATAAATAATCGCCAAATATCACCAAGGGGGGGTCAAAATTAGGCCAAATATGATCACATGATTTCTGGACGAGCCCTCATGGCTAACACAAATACCTAGTCCCAAACTAAGCTATCTATAGGTTTTGATTCCCTTGAGATTCCCTTCAATATGCCGCATAAACGGCCGTATCTTTTGATTGCGTTGACTTAGATGTTTGATTTTTTCACTGATCCAAGGGATTGCAGACCTAACTATTTGATATGAATTTCAACTTGATACTTTCACGCGTTCCTGAGAAAAAGGGTCTTGACAGACCGACAGACAGCCAGACAGGCAGATAGACAGGCAGGCAGACAGGCAGGCAGGCAGACAGACAGACAGGCTGATAGACAGACAGACAGACAGACAGGCAGGCAGACAGACAGACAGGCAGGCAGGCAGGCAGGCAGGCAGGCAGACAGACAGGCAGGCAGACAGGCAGACAGACAGACAGACAGACAGACAGACAGACAGGCAGACAGACAGGCAGGCAGACAGGCAGACAGACAGGCAGGCAGACAGGTAGACAGACAGACAGACAGACAGAGGGACAACAAAGTGATCCTATAAGGGTTCTTTTTTTTTAATTTGAGGCACGTAGCCCTAATAATAAGTTTGTACGGAACCCTGTGTGCGCGAGTCGCACTCGGCCGGTTTGAATGCTCACGTTGTAGGCGCGGCCACAAATGTCGCAGACCTTGCTCCGGTTGTTGGTCTTGCCGGGCTCGCCGTCGCTAGTGGGCAGCTTGTCGACGTGCACGCGCTTGCGGTGGACCTGCAGGGAGCGCTTCATGTTGAACGTCTTCGGGCACTGGAGGGGAGAAAAAAAAAAATGGTAATTCTTCGAGCGTTTCAACCGCTCTTTCCCCCGGTCGCATTAATGTTTATCGCATTATTCATTGACTTCATTTGATATACATTCAGTCAACAAAGTATCGGGAATGGATGATTTGTTTATGGTTCCAAATTCAAATTTTTGTTTTTTTTGTTGTTGTTAGATTGGCACAACTGTTTTCTATTTTGGCGCGGAGTTTGAGTTGCATCTGTTATTTATATTAAATACAGTGCTGTTTTTAGTTATATCATATCTAGTGTGTATTGCGAATTTCATAATGGACAAAAACATTGAACAAAGAGTTTGTCTTAAATTTTGCATCGCCAATGGAATTTCGTGTTCGGAGTCACTGAAAATGTTACAGAAGGCTTACGGTGATTCGACTTTATCAAAAACACGTGTTTATGAGTGGTACAAAGCGTTCAAAAGCGGTCGAGATGTGATGGAAGATTTGCCTCGCTCTGGTAGGCCATCAACGTCTGCAACTGAAGTTAACATCGCAAAAGTGAAGGAAATAGTGACTGAAAATCCTCATTCAACTTTGAGAGAGATAGCCGCCGAACTTTCTGTATCTCACGAGTCGATCCGTACTATTTTAACTAATCATTTGGGTATGAAACATGTTACCGCTCGGCTAGTCCCAAAAGACCTGAATTTTCTCCAAAAACTCAATCGCATGAGAGTCGCTGAGGACATGCTAGAACGAGTCAATTCCGACCCAACATTCATGAAACGCATTGTTACTGGTGACGAGACGTGGGTTTACGAGTTTGACATGCAAACTAGTCAACAAGCTTCGGAGTGGCGCCTTCCAACTGAACCGAAACCGAAGAAACCACGCCAAAGTCGATCAAAAGTCAAAGTCATGTTGACTGTTTTCTTTGACTATCGCGGTGTTGTGCACTCGGAATTCTTGCCGGAAGGTCAAACGGTAAATAAAGAATATTATTTGAGCGTTATGCGGCATTTAAGAGAGCAAATTCGACGAAAAAGGCCAGATTTGTGGAATGAAAATTCTTGGATTTTGCACCACGATAATGCGCCTTCGCACAAGGCCATCATTGTGAAAGAATTTTTGACCAAACACTCAACAAATACCATCGAGCAACCACCATATTCACCAGATATGGCTCCTGCCGACTTCTTTCTTTTTCCTAAACTCAAATTACCACTTCGTGGCACCCGTTTTCAATCGGTAGAAGACATAAAGGAGAATTCGCGCCGAGAACTGAATTCAATTCCGGAAACAGCGTTTAAAAAATGTTTTGATGATTGGATTATTCGTTGGCGTAAGTGTATCGTTTCTGAAGGAGCATACTTGGAAGGTGATAAAATAAATTTGGATGATTAACAAACAGTTTGTGTATTATTGATCTTTTCCCGGTACTTTCTTGACAGAGTAGTATATATTTATTTTCATGAAATAAACGAACTTTTTATTATTATTACCATGAAACGGATTCATTGCAGTTAAAATATTATCGAATTACGCTAGTTAAAATCATAAATAATGCGATGAACATCTTGCATCACGATGTCATTGAGTTGTCATTAGCATTTTACTCTTATACGTCCAACTGAGCCCTTAGCCAAGATGCCCATCGCTAACTAGCGTTTCTATTAAACTAATCGCGTCACTGGTAGATCACGCGACTCTCCGTATGACGTGATCTACCAATGACACGATTGGTTTAAAAACGAAACGAATAGAAACGCTAGTTAGCGATGGGCATCTTGGCTAAGGGCTCTGATAAGAAAACTCAAACATAATCGAAGAGTTTGAATACTACATTGAAAAACACCGATTGAATACACATCTTGGCCACACATTCTGCTTATTTTTGTAGGAAGTACCGCCTGGAAAATTTTGATATTTAGGCAAGTAATAGGCCAATGTATGGCCTATTGAGAAAAAAATCTAGAGGTGTCACTACTTCACAACCACATAAAAAAAATGTTTATTTTTAAATTGCTCTTTTTTTTCTTTTTTTTATACGATAACTGGTATTCGTTTTTTGGGTGGCGATGCAAATCTATCTAAAGAACATCATTTCAAAATTTGAAGCAAATCGCTTGAATACATCCAGAAAAAACAAACATTAAAAAAAAAAAATTAAAAAATCATAAGTCAAAAACTATTACAAGTAGGATGTTCATACTCGGCTAAAATATTTTTAATTACAAGAGGTACTCACAAAAAAATCCCCGAGCCCATTTGATGTAAGGGCCGACTTACTATGGAAACCCGGCTATAACCTTTAATATTTCTGCTAACCACTTAAATTTTACTGCTTACCAGTTGTGTAATCTTGCTGACCAATTAATAATTTTGCGGATCAAATAATTATTTTGTATCGCGATTATTTATTTAGCGGACACATAATATTTTAAACTTACCAAATATTGATTAATTTGCCAATAATACTTGATTTAGTTGCGGAACAAGTGTTGCGTCTGGTTATTTATTTATTTAACTGTTGATTTTTGATGCTGACCAAATGCAAAAACTGCAAACCAAAAAATTTACTCTCCTAACTAACAATGCAATCAAATCTTACAAGTCGATTTTAACCTACTTCTAATTATCGGATGGACTTGAAATTCTGCATACTTATGTAATTCCGGTGACAATATAATATGGTACCATCGAGCTGGTGTGATAGAGACCGGAAGGTCATAGGAACTCCTAACGGCTAACAGCAGACCCGTCGAGTTTGGACTCGTTTTACTTGAATTTTTATGACACGGGGTGTAAGTGTTTTTATGACACGGGGTGTAACAGTGTTTTTATGACACGGGGTGTTACAGTGTTTTTATGACACGGGGTGTAACAGTGTTTTCATGACACTAGGTGTAACAGTGTTTTTATGACACGGGGTGTAACAGTGTGTTTATGACACGGGGTGTACAAGTGTGTTTATGACACGGGGTGTAACAGTGTTTTATGACACGGGGTGTAACAGTGTTTTTATGACACGGGGTGTAACAGTGTTTTTATGACACGGGGTGTAACAGTTTTTATGACACGGGGTGTAACAGTGTTTTTATGACACGGTGTGTAACAGTGTGTTTATGACACGGGGTGTAACAGTGTTTTTATGACACGGGGTGTAACAGTGTTTTTATGACACGGGGTGTAACAGTGTTTTTATGTCACGGGGTGTAACTGTTTTTATGACACGGGGTGTAACAGTGTTTTTATGACACGGGGTGTAACAGTGTTTTTATGACACGGGGTGTAACAGTGGTGTCACTCACGAACTCGCAGCAGAACACGTCGCCGGCGGCGGGGCGCGGCGCGGGCGGGGACTCCGCGAGGTCCTGCTCGATGAACTGGAACCCCGCGGAGCCGGGGTGGCAGGACTGCCCGCTGTGCTTCTTGTCGAAATGGGTGTTGTACGCTTTCTCGCTCGGGTAAAGAATTTTACACTGTTGGTAAAATACATAAAATAATAATAATAACAATAATCAAAATCAAAATATTTATTCAGTAAATTGGCCACATACGGGCTCTTTTACACGTCGGTAATAAAGAGCGAATCTACCAGCGCTTCGGACAAGATCATCTTTGCGGAGAAGAAACGCCGCAAGAAACTCCAGCAGAAGGTCATTTTTTCAAATATAAAATACAATAATACTTAAAAGTAAGTTACATGACAAGGTAATAAAGTAACAAATATTAATTATTAGAACTAGCACAAATAAAAACATTACAAATGTAAGGTGAAATACGTTAAACTAAATATAATGACTAGGAGAACAACACGACGAGGTCTCTTCGTCAAAAGCCATAACTGGAATAATTAATTCAACAAGTCCTTGCAGACGTGAACAGACCGGACCCCACAAACAGCACCCGTTCACGAGTATGACGCGTATCTCAGCCATCGCCTCCCTCAGCCATATGTTCGGGAAGGTGGCGACCCGATCAACGACGCCGCCGTAAGCAAAGACCTTTGAGCGAGCGTGACGTGCTCAAGCTGCCGGACAATAATCCAGCCTATATACGTCCCACTGCTGGGCACAGGCCTCCACTCACAATGAGAGGGTTCGGGCTATAGTTCCCACGCGGGCCCAGTGCGGATCGAGAACTTCGCACACACCGTCAAATTGCTTTAATTGCTTTGCAAGTGTGTGCAGGTTTCCTCACGATGTTTTCCTACACCGAAAAGCTCATGGTAAATTTACAAATTATATTTCGCACATAAATTCCGAAAAACTTAGAGGTGCGAGACCGGGTTCGAACCCACGGCCCTCTGCCTTAGAGTCGGCAAGTTAAACCATTAGGCTACCACGGCTTTTAAACGGTAAAATACATATTGTGGCAAAATTGAACAGAGGAGTATTTGCGGTCCACTGTAGAACTCTGTACGTTTTTAAGTATGTATTTCTCTATATAAATATGTTTGGGTGAATCAACTTTTAAGGTACTCATTTTCTTTTGCAGCACTAAAACTTTCTTGGTGACTCATGATTAATAATAATTTATGAATATTAAAATCAGACCATCAAATTTACACATGCCACATGTTAGACACCTCAAATATTTCTTAATTTTCGAAAAACCCTGGTAACTCAAGAGGAAAATGCACATTTTTCATACAAAATTTGGGGACAACATCATCCCCTGCGTTACCAACTATATTATTATATTATTCAAAATTGTACTATTTTAGAAAAACATTTTTTTAATGTTAGCCTATTTGTTTGATTTGTGGTGTAAGCCACGACGTTAGCAAATAAATAGTTTTAATGGACGCCCCCTGATATTTATACATTTATTTAAACTCAATTGCACTGTAACAATAAAGTACAAAATGGCGGATTTATTTATTTATAATGGGTGCCCTTCGCATCTAATATTGTTGTGTCGAATGATTGTTTCGTCTAAAATCTTTTTGCCTAAAACCATTTTAGGATGAAATTACAGGATTTAATAAAAAATCTGTTGTGTTGGTTTAGTTTTATAATAATTGTGAAAAAAAACACGTTTTCCACTGAACAATGCGCTAGGTCAAACAATGATATAGACCTATTTATAATATCACTCACCAGATCGCATTTGTAGTATATAACTTGCTCCGGAGCTTTGAGCGGTGCGGGACCCTTGAACGGCTCTATGGTGTAGTCCTCCGCTGCCTGTTCTTCAGTGATACCCTCGAAATTCTATTTAGTCCGTCATTTAGATTATCAAAAAATATTGGACACGTATATTTCATTTGTCAATCAAACAAAAAAATTACAAAGATAAAGCGCGTCAAAGTTTGGGAGTGGGGGCTCGTGACGTCAGTTCTGTATAAAATTTGTAATGAGACGTGACGTCATGCGATATTTCAACTCAATAATATATCTACGTAATTTTGTGACTAACTGCGGGTTCGAACCGCAGCTATGGATAGATATTTTTTTTTTTCGTTTCATTCTTTCATCCTTTTTTTAGGTAAAAATTTTGCTATTGTTTTTTTGTTTGTATGGAAAACGATGAAAATACGGTTTCGACCAGAACGACTCTTGGTCTCCCTGATATTTTATTATCACGCATATACTCGACCGATTTTGATGAATTTTTGTGTTTTAATGGATCCCTGGATGGTTTAGATTCACAATTGGACCCGCTAGGTGGCGCTGCGAAGCCACCGTCAGGGCACATCTGTCGGGACGACCAGTATTAAAAAAATATTCCAACTAACCTCTGTAACCATAATCCCTTGTTCAGTTTCTTCGGCAAGGGCCAGCAAACCTCCATGCACTGTGTTATAATGGATATTGAAATACTCTTCGCTTGCAAAAATCTTGTGGCACTGTGAACAAGAGGAATGCTGTAAAATCTCTTATAATCAGATACCGTACAGTCAAGGTCATAAATATGTGTACAGTCAAGGTCATAAATATGTGTACAGTCAAGGTCATAAATATATGTACAGTCAAGGTCATAAATATGTGTACAGTCAAGGTCATAAATATGTGTACAGTCAAGTTCATAAATATGTATACACTTTATTGCCTTGTCACTTTAATCGCTGTGACATTCATATATGGCGGTTTAAACATGACATTAAATAGACAAGGTACTAAAGTGTATACATATTTATGACTTTGACTGTACACGTTTAGTACCTTATCACTTTAATCACATTCATATATGGCGGTTTAAACATGACATTAAATAGACAAGGTACTAAAGTGTATACATATTTATGACTGACTGTACACGTTTAGTATCTTGTCACTTAATCGCTGTGACATTCATATATGGCGGTTTAAACATGACATTAAATAGACAAGGTACTAAAGTGTATACATATTTATGACTTTGACTGTACACGTTTAGTACCTTGTCACTTAATCGCTGTGACATTAATATGTCAGTTTAAACTTGACATTAACACAACGCGTTCAGGATGCTAGTATTGCATATGGATGCTGATATTGCAGCGCGTCAGGGATGTTTGCGGACGCGCGGGTAGACTGCTTTTGTGCCACCATGCGCAAGCGCAGCGCCTCCCTGATGCGCAGGATGCGGACCAGCGCCAACGGCATCCTGAGCGTGTTCGCGGACAGGCTCGACCGTCCGTACGTGAAGCACTGTTGGAGGTTTCACGTGCGGTAATTAAAATAAAATATTCCTGTGTTCACTAACATTATTCTGTAAGTAAATCTATTTGTAATACTAACACAATGACCCTCGTTGGTCTGAATAAATTATTTAATAATAATAATTAAATAGATAAGGTACTAAAATGCACACATATTTATGACCTTGACTGAACATTTGGTGCCGCTGACGTCAAAGTGACGTCACGCTGCATATAGGCTGATTCAAATTAGTTTTTTTCGTAATCATTTATTATTTACATATCAACATCTTTAGTTAACCGTTATCGTCATTTGAAAAAAGCGAAGATAACATACAAAACATCTTTGATTGACTTCGACCAATTGTCATTCACCTACACAGCATATTAAGTTAATATATAAACTGAAATAGTTATTTTCGGAATTGTGATTTACGTTTGGTACTGTTGAAATAAGGTAAAAACACACTTAACCCACGTACGCAACGTATGCGATGCATTATGATATCTGGACTCTTGAATTTGTATGATTAGAAACACACTTGTCATACGCAACGCCACGTATGATAAGTGTGTTTCTAATCATACAAATTCAATAGTCCAGAATATCATAATGCATTGCATACGTTGCGTACGTGGGATAAGTGTGTCCCTACCTATAATCATAATCATCACAATGTCATCTTTAGAGGAATCACAAACTATTTCAGTTTATATAATTACTTAATAATGCTGTGTAGGTTAATGACAATCAGTCAAAGTCAAACAAAGACGTTTTGTATCTTATTTTCGATTATTTTAAATAACTATAACGGTTAACTAAAGAGGTTGTATATGTAAATAATAAATGATTACAAAAAAAAAAAACTAATTTGAATCACACCACAAATGGCACCAATTGCACCGAGGTCTTGTTATAACCCATCATCACCATCCACCATGTACGCGACGCAAAACCTTTTCATTTCGATTTCGTTCGCATAAACCGGTTTTCCGGTTTTTTTTCTAAAGTTATTTTCTAATTAACCGGTTTCGAGATAAAAAAAATACCGGTTAATCCTGACGCACGATAAACAAGCGCCTTCATATCACAAGTCAAAAACAAGTTGCAACGCGTTTGTTTACCGACTGACCCCGCGCGCCGCCGCTCGAGGATTAAACCGGTCAATTAGGTTCAAATAAAGCTCTCAAAGCGTTCGCGTTCCCTAGAAAAGTTCGGAGCAAAACCGGAATAAACCGGTATTAACCGGTATTTTTTAAAACGGTACCACCATCACCAGCACTCACCATCTCGCACTCGTAGTAGTAGGCCGCGTCGGCCGCTTCAGCCTCGGCCTGCACCCCGGCGTCGTCGATGTGGTCCGTCACCAGGTGCTCCTCCAGGATCTGTTCCGCGGACGGCTCCACCTTCATCGCGTGCGTCGACTGATAGTGGACGTCGAAGTCCGCCTCCGTGTAGAATATTGTGTTACACTGTAACAATGTATAAATAAGTTGCAAACTAAAACCCCTAGCAGATGATATGCCGCATTATCAAAATCAAAAATCAAAATATTTATTCAGCAAATTGGCCACATACGGGCTCTTTTACACGTCGGTAATATACAGTGAATCTACCAGCGCTTAGGACAACACCATCATTGCGGAGAAGAAGCGCCGCAGGAAACTCCAGCAGAAGGTCATTTTTTCAATCATAAAATACAATAATACTTAAAAGTAAGTTACATTACAAGGTAATAAAGTAACAAATATTAATTATTAGAACTAGCACAAATAAAAACATTACAAATGTAAGGTCAAATACATTAAACTAAATATAATGACCAGGAGAACAACACGACGAGGTCTCTTCGTCAAAAGCCATAACTAGAATAATTACAATTTTATATAGCCAATGATACTTGCATCGTGCACATGCATATGCATCATATGAAACCCCATTTGTGACGTTCTCAATATAAAGGGACCTCATGGAGGAAGGCAGTTACTCTCTTCTTATACTTGTAACTATACAAATATTATGGTAACAGTTCTAAAATAGGCATAACCTTCTGCCTCCATAAGGTCCCTTTGTATTGAGAACGTCACATTTATTAAAATCTGTCCAATAGTTTAGGAGCTAGATACATCCGATTTTCAGTCACATACCTAATATAATATATACCGTTAACCACATTACCCTTTTTTTTTGCTTCGCGCAGTCAGGTATAACATAATGCATCTGAGTATTTCAACCACTTGTGCATTTCTAATTACCATTTCACCTAATTATTGGCAATATAGACAACTAACGACAAATTGATCGCTTATAGCTAGCACAGGCCTGTATTCTCTATGGTTAGCATTAGTGGTATGGTGGTGTGGTTTAGCATTTCGTTCCATATCAATATTTTAAAATTTATTTAACAATTACGTGCCACGGTACTCCCTACCTTCATTCCCAAGCCTACTAACTTAAAAACCCTTATATTCCTTGCATCCTCTAACTATGATTTTTTTTAAACAAACAGAATATATTCATTCCCAAAATATAAAACTGTAATCAACCACCGCTTGCTTATGCTTATGTTTTTCCCCACTTTATTAATGTTTATGTTGTCTATATATGATGTGCATGTCTTCCACAGGTGTCACAATGAACACCTTAAATCCATAACTATTTTGGACCCATTTTTATAACTGGTCAATCAACCTAAAGACAGTGCTGTTGTCAAAACTAGTCATTGGCAGTAATGGTTGCACTTTGATGAAGTTTAGATTCTATAAACTGAATGTAAATGTATGAAAATTTCTATAATAAATATCCAAACATTCATGTTTGTTTCTAACAGAATCTTAAAGTAACCTATGGTTATTTTTTTACAAACTACAAAATGTACCTCTTTTTAGATTTTGTACTGGCCTATACTGGTATATTGTGCTCTTCGGCAGTCCGGCAGAAAAAATATAATTAAAACACTTACCACATCACACTGATAGTAGATCTCTTCATTAACATCCTCCAACTCACTCTTCACAAACACATGGCCTTCTTGCTCTCTCATTTCAATAGGTTCCGGTTCGCAAGATGGTTCCAGTTCGCAAGCTGGTTCCAGTTCGCAAGCTGGTTCCGGTTCGCAAGCTGGTTCCGGTTCGCAAGCTGGTTCCGGTTCGCAAGCTGGTTCCGGTTCGCAAGACTCTGGTTCTAGTTTAGCTACTGTCTCCTGAATCTCAACACCCGGTTCCAGTTTAATGAAACCGGTAAAGTTCCGCAAATTTTGCAATAAACTTATAGAATCAATCCGTCTTAAGTTTTGCAACTTGATTACGGGTGGTTTCTTTTTCTTTTCTTCTTGTTTTGGCTCCAGCTTCACTTGTTTCGGTTCCAGTTTCTCTTGTTTCCTTGAGTATGTTTTCAGGGGGGTTTTTCGTCGGTTTTCAGGTTTTTCATATTTGAGATGGAAAATATTTTGTATTTGTATTTTTGTTTCCGGTTTTGGTGGTTCAGGACTCTGGACAGAGAAAAAAAAAAATGTATTGTAAAGTAACATTATAAGAAAAAGGTAGCTATAGTTCGTTCAAGGTTGTAAAAGCTGTACAAGCTCATATAAACATGAATTTGACTACTTTCTTTGACTTTAAGTAATTTAAATGATTGATTACCTCTTTTTTTTATGCCATTCATACATTACATCACACAAATTTCGTGATTTTTTTTATCCCCACAGTCCTTGTCACATGTGGTCCCATTTGTGAGAGCCCCCTCTGGTGTGACGTCACATATTTTGCAATTTTACATCTAGGAATTAAATCAGCAGTTCCAACATTTTAGATTTTGACACTAAGCTGTCACTCTTTGTTGACCCCCTCCCCCGTGACGTTGGACGTAATTTATGGCCGTTTTCGAAGTGTTTGAAATTATAAAATAAGGTTAACAGGATCATCCTTGTGGCAGGCCAGTTTGATTCCCTGAATGACTAAGATGGTGACGACATACATAATCGTCGCGTTAATCTACTGCGGAAGTCAAAGGAACCCATTGCCAGCCAGGGCTTGAAATCCCGGTATTGACCCGGTATTTTTGGTATTGGTTCCAAGCCCTGATGGCAGCAGTCGAGCGCGCAGTGAGTTAGGAGCACAACCAATGCCCACGGAAGAATGCCGACAGCGCACTGCTGCTAGCAGTGGTGGCATGTAAATGAGATATAAACGCAATAAGAAACGGGTGACAGACATTTTAATGTATCGTACTAAACTAAAGAATCATAGAAATCCTATACGTTTCTATCTATTAATGATTTTTATAGAAAGGAAAAAAGGTGGATAATTTGGGTAGAAAATATCATGTCAAAACAAACTAACCAAACCTAAGACATGTCATTTTCATTAAACGATACAAAAGGCTGCGTTAACAAACAATAACAAGCTTATGTTTACTTTTACCGGCGTAAGATTATAAGTGATATGATATAATTAGCGATGTCCTTAACAATGGCATATGAAACCAATACTTACTGGCTCGCGTTGAAAATCCATATCCACGTCTCCATGACCATTTGCTAAATGTAAATTTAATAATTCTTCATTCGGAAAATTATCACCGCACTCACAGATAATGTACTGTGTTCCCACGTTAGAGTTCCTAGCCATTACGATACAGATAAATAATTTAAAGATTTCATTTATATAATCTGTCCAAGAGCTCACTTTTCGTGGTGGATCTGTCGCGTCGCGTTGTTACAAAATGGCGGTGCGCTTTATTTACGTTGGTCGAAAATTGTATAAATAAACTTCAAACAAATATAGTCCTTACGCTTTTACCATAAGGAACGCTCTATTAAGAAATACGATTTGACAAGCGCAAATAAATATGGTATTTCTAGAAAAGGAAATGACGCCATTGACATGCTGTCTCATCCAGGTTGTGTTGCCAGGTAAAGAATACAATTTCTACTAAAAGCTCGCTGGTGAATAGGCATCTTTACTTTTTTTACGAGGAGGGCCGCATATAAAAGAAACAAATTATGGAATAAAATAAACTTCTCTCCGTGAAAACGTCTTTAATTTTGAGATAAAATTGCTTGAGTTGAAAGGAATCTCACCACCACGCATGAAATACTTACCGAAATGTTATACTTTTTTTTCAGATGCCAGTTCAAGAGGTGATTTTAAACTGGCCAATTATAACATGGCAAAAAAAGTCGAGCGTGTGGTGACAGCTACAATATTTTCAAATGGCAAAAACCTAAATAAACCTTGGATCATGTTACCAATTTCATTCCGAACAGCGACCTCATTTTATTGCTTCGACTTTCTTTGCCAGGCTATACGTATGTAACCCGATGATAATTCTATGTTTATTGGATAGGTAATATCAATACAAACATGGAACCCAAAGAAACGAGCCAGTGTACATGAAAAGTTCTTAAATCTATGAATTAAAACTAGAGTTAAAAATAAAACATGAAATTTTATTGATACAAAATGTATGTACAATGTGTACAATATCATAATTTATATTTTTATTATGGTTCAAAAGAAGTTTAAAAGACTTGGCGAAAAATTAGGAATAAAAACCGGCCAAGTGCGAGTCGGACTCGCGTACCGGGTTCTGTACCCGACTCACACTTGGCCAGTTTTTATTATTTTATTATTTGTAAATTTTCTTTAGGATTTATTTATTTATTATGTACATAAAACAGACAACAATCAAAATTAACAAATAAAGAAGCACAGATTAACTTCATCAAATTTGTCGCTTGTATATTATTACTGTTTTGACGATAGAACAAATTATACAAAAAAAACGCTGAAAAAAAGTTTCATGTATTAGAACCTCCCTTATTATTTTACTTTCTGTTTTCTAGTAAGTGTTAAAAAAATCTCCAATATAACTCAATTCTGTAAGAAAAACGACCGTCTAACGGTCAAAAGATACACATCTTTAGAGTTAGGACAGACGGACGAACAGCGTCCGCTTAGTAATATTTAGTAATATTAACTAATTAACAAATTAACTATAGTACGTTCGCATTAAGAATGCAGTGAATCATCGTTGTCCGCCGGCTTAGCCACGCCTCCTAACCAATCAGGTCGGTCAAATTTAAAAAGTCAAGTGCACAGTGAGTAGTGACTAGTTGAAGGCAGACTTTTGAACGAAACGGTTGTCCTTTACACGCTACTTACATATTTTTTTTACTAAAAATGACTAATAATAATAATAAATATAAAGTGACAATCTCACACAAATTGACCTAGTCCCAAACTAAGCTCTAGGCTTGTACTATGGGTATCAGACAACGATATACATACTTATATAGAGAAATACATACTTAAATATATAGAAAACTTCCATGACTCAGGGACAAATACTCGCGCTCATCATTACCTCACCTATACGTTAGAATAAAAGAGGCTCGATAATTCATAGCGGAGAAAGAAAATTAATTTATAATATTTTCGAGTACTTTAAACTAGAGCTGGGCCGAATACGGACTTTGCCGAATACGAATATTCGGCCGAACATTCGGTTCAGCTCTTACCGAACCGAATATTCGGTTGCGCCGAATCGCTAGAAACACGTTTTGACTCGTCCGCGCTCAGCGCTCCGCGCGTGTTTCGGACCTTCGCGCTCGCGCCATTTGACTTGTCGACCTTTAGTGGAAAACTGAGAGAGGTGATTACTGATTAATAAAACTTACTTAATTAAAACAACTCTGGTTTTTCTTATTTAAGCTACGGTTTTTTTGCAAAATAATTGTATTTATATTTAGACGCATATTTATCTCTTTTTGGTAGTTGCTTAGAATGCTGAAATAGGATTTCAATCCGACGAATTACGAAACAACCTACGCTCGTTGTTTACTTTGTTTATTCGGTAAATATTCGGCAATGTAACCGAACTATTCGGCCGAATACGAACATTGAAATACTTGCCGAATATGCCGAATACCGAATATTTACCGAATATTCGGCCCATCTCTACTTTAAACAGTGTGAATTCGGATGACGTCATGGAACTCGCAGAAGAAAATTCTTTTAGGTATAATAAATACGAACGAAAATTCTACTTTTGACATATATTATTAATGACTTTGTTTTAAGACAATTAAGTTTATATTTATCCATTAAACTTTTTTTTTTTAAATATAACTCCACTGTGAATACGCCTTTATAATTACCCTATAGTTGCGCTGATGACTCACTGCATTCTTAACGCGAACGTACATAATAAAGCTTACCGTCTTTTCCTTATATTTAATATTATTTTTACAGTTTTATATAATGCTAGAATAAGTAGTATCATTGTCATAAGTTTTATTTAAAAAAATGACTAACTGTCGAGTTTCTTGCGGCGCTTCTTCTCAGCAGTGGTCTCCTCTTGGGAAGCGCTGGTAGATTTTGACGTGTAAAAGTGCCCGTGCGGCCTACTTACTGAATAAATATCTTTTTATCTTTTTTAATTAGTACCCCTAAAAATGAGGACGTATAAGTCGGTTTAAAATAAATATGATATTATGAATTATTCATTCTTCCTTCTGTGCCGGTACGGAGCCGGCATTTTGAGATGTACGGTCTTGACATGCATTTTCATGGAGTTCGATTGAGAGAATGACTTGCCACAATGCGGGCAGGAGTACGGCTTCGCGCCTGTGTGTACCTAAACGAGAACAATATATATTAAACATATAAACGACACGGTTAGCCTAGTTGGTAGTGAACCTGCCTACGAAGCTAGCGGTCCCGGGTTCGAATCCCGGTATGGACAAATATTTGTGTGATGAGCGCGAGTATTTGTTCCTGAGTCATGGATGTTTTCTATGTATTTAAGTATGTATTTCTCTATATAAGTATGTTTATCGTTGTCTAGTACCCATAGTACAAGCCTAGAGCTTAGTTTGGGACTAGGTCAATTTGTGTGAGATTGTCCGCTAATATTTATTATTATTATTTATTATTAAAATAAATAAATATCAAGAAGAATCTAACACAAATTATTCCAGGCAACGATATACATACATACATACATAGAGAAACACATACTTAAATATATACAGAAAATATCCATGACTCAGGAACAAATACTCGCGCTCATCACACAAATATTTGTCCATACCAGGATTCGAACCCGGGACCGCTAGCTTCGTAGGCAGGGCTACCAACTAGGCTATTATCAAACCGCGATTAGAAAGGGATTCGAGAGTACCGTTAGCACAACAGTACTTATAAATGATTAAATATAATCACAAGTCAATCTTTGATATCTTCATAAGTGCAGACGCTTATTGATAATAGAATTAATAGATTTACAGAGTACGCTTTGCATATTTGAACTCTATTCTCGGTAAATGTTGTCATTTGTTTTATAAAAAAATATTAATATCATATCTGTCAAATCTGTCACTAATTCACATCATTTTCGCGTTATAAAATTGCCGTAGCTGTTAAAAGATAGTCAAAACGGTCGGTATAATTAATTTGTATGATCTTTCTAAAAGTAATTACTTATTTACAACATTTGTATTTTATTTAAGTAATATAAATATTTGAAGTTTTTTCCATACTTTATAACTTCATTGTACTATAATTACAATTTCATTTATCTGCACACTCTACCACTGACAATGTCATATCGTGCATTAGTTCAAAAATGACATATGAGCTCAATCCCTTTCTAAACGCGGTTGGATAATACTAGCGCCGCGCCCTCGCTTCGCTCCAGGTACTATTATATGTATACATAAACGGTTTATGATAAACCTTCCGTGAAATATTGTCTAACTTATAGTGAAAACTGCATTAAAATCCGTTGCGTAGTTTGAAAGATCTAAGCGTACATACAGAGGGACAGACGGCGGGAAGCGACTCTGTTTTATACTATGTAGTGGTGATACAAAACAATACAATACAACAAATTACAACAAGGAAAGTAAGTACAGAAGAAATGTAACAAAGAGATACAACAGGCGGTCTTATCGCTAAATAGCGATATCTTCCAGACAACCTTAGAAAGAAGAGAAAATAAATTGATTAAATGATCGAATTGATTGATATTGTTTATTGTCTGTTTGTTACGCATTCAATGGAAACAGTCAAGCGGAGACGAGATGTGGATTACAACCAATGTGATTGGTCGAATCCTACATCTCCGCACCGCTCGTCTCCGCTTCTATGGAAAGGCAGCTTAAATATGAAAATACTTATAGGCTAAGAGCGTGTTCACACTAGCGTTTCTGCCGGCGGTTTCTCGGAGGAGCGGGAACACGGCGTGCACGCGGCGAGCACGCTGCGATATCTTCGCGATTATTTGCCGCCAGCGTGCCGCCCGTAGATTTAATAAAATTACATAATGGTAGATAGGAAAAAACTAAAGAAACAACACTGCTGTTCGCGTTCATTATAATTATTAAGTGCATGTGCGAAACGAGTGACGTGTACAATGCCATTACAATTTAATATTGAATTGTTTATTGAGGAAATTCGTAAACGCCCAGTCATTTGGGAGATGTCCAGTGCAGAATATAGGAATATAGTAATAGGAATCCGTTTTAATCGCCTTGTCAGTAAAACACCTAGAAGTATGTCCTCGTCGGAGTCCATTTTGCAATTAACATCAACGTACTTACTTGCAGCTTGATCGCCGCGTCCACGCGGCGGCACGCTGGCGGCATATAATCGCGAAGATATCGCAGCGTGCACGCCGCGTGCCCGCTGCAAAAACGCTAGTGTGAACACGCCCTAACGTCGTCAATAACCGCCGTCGAGTTATAAAAGCATAATGAACTCACGCGGTCGTGCCGGTTCAGCGCCGCTTTGTGTTTGAACGCCTTGGGGCACCGCGTGCATTTGAACGGGCGCTCGCCAGTGTGCGTGCGCAGGTGGATCTGGTGCGAGCACAAATATAAAATAAAACTAACCTAACCGAGTTAAAAACCCCCGATATCAGCGCATAAAAACTTTCTGAGCAATGAGCAAAACCTTCAACGGGCTCCAAGCACGTACATTTTCACTGGAGGGACTTCGTCACTAGAAGATTTCAAGAATTAAAAAATCAGATCCCCTCATCAACTAGAAAAGAGCTGATGATCTTCAAACGGCTGAACAGATTTTCATGAAACATGGCTAAGAACACTCGGGATAAAATTATCTATGACACGAAAAAAATTAAACGAAAATCGGTTCATCCGTTTGGGAGCTACGATACCACAGACAGATACACAGATACACAGACAGACACGTTAAACTTATAACACCCCTCTCTTTTTGCGTCGGGGGTTAATAAAAAAAGCCGGTCAAGTGCGAGTCGGACTCGCGCACCGAGGGTTCCGCACAAACTTGTATTCAAATATTTCGTATCGCGGGAATCGAGTCTCGAAGATTCTTCCCTCTTTCTCCGAGTTTACCCTTGGAGCTGTGAAAAAGTCAAAAACTTCTAAGCTAACGCAATTTAAAGATACGGCCGTTTATGACGCATATTCAAGGGAATCTCAAGGGAATTGCGTTGACTTAGATGTTTGATTGTTTTACTGATCCAAGGGATTGCAGACTTAAGTATTTGATATTAATTTCAAGTTGATACCTTCACGCGTTCCTGAAAAAAAATGTCTTGACAGACACACAGACAGACAGACAGACAACAAAGTGATCCTATAAGGGTTCCTTTTTCCTTTTGAGGTACGGAACCCTAAAAGTACCTAAATATCACGGGACAATCTCACACAAATTGACCTAGTCCCAAACTAAGCTCTAGACTTGTACTATGGGTACCAGGCAACGATATACATACTTATATAAAGAAATACATACTTAATTATATAGAAAACATCCATGACTCAGGAACAAATATTTGCCCATACCGGGACTCGAACCCGGGACCGCTAGCTTCGTAGGCAGGGTCACTACCAACTAGGCTAACCGTGTTGTCATGTCATTACATTAACACTAGCTTGAAACGAGTCAAAAACATTTATGAGGTATTCCACTTATTGCAGCAATCATTATTATATTTTACTTTTATTATAACACGGAAATACACTCACACACACACACTCACACGCGCTAACACACACACACACACACACACACACACACACACACACATTCACTCACATACACACACTTACACGCTCACACGCACACACACACTCACTAACACACTCACACGCGCACACACACACACGCACACCCACATACGGTCTATTCGAACCCGGGACCGCTAGCTTCGTGGGCACGGTCACCACCAACTAGGCCAACCTCGTCGTCGACGTACACGCATCCATACCTGCAGCAGCTGGTAGACGCTGAACCGCTTGGGGCACTGGCTGCATTGGTGCGGCTTCTCCCCCGTGTGGGTCCTCTGGTGGTACACCAGGGTCGCGTTGGACTACAAATTGTGGCACATTCAATCATGAGTACTACTTTTTTTTTTTACTAATCTTTCACTAAATATTCGGTAAATATTCGGTAAAGTATTCGGTAAAGGACTACAAATTATGGCACATTCAATCATGAGAACTACTTTTTTTTTTACTAATCTTTCACTAAATATTCGGTAAATATTCGGTAAAGTATTCGGTAATGGACTACAAATTATGGCACATTCAATCATGAGAACTACTTTTTTTTTTATGACTAATTTTTCATTTAATATTCGGTATTCGGCATATTCGGCAAGTTTTTCAATGTTCGTATTCGGCCGAATAGTTCGGTTACATTGCCGGATATTTACCGAATAAACAAAGTAAACAACGACCGTAGGTTATTTCGTAATTCGTCGGATTGACATCCTATTTCAGCATTCTAAGCAACTACCAAAAAGAGATATATATACGTCTAAATATAAATACAATTATTATGCAAAAAACCGTATCTTAAATAAGTTGTTTTAATTAAGTAAGTTTTATTAATCAGTAGTCACCTTTCTCAGTTATCCACTAACAATAGTCGACAAGTCAAATGGCGCGAGCGCGAAGGTCCGAAACACGCGCAGAGCGCTGCGCGCGGACGTGTCAAAACGTGTTTCTAGCGATTCGGCGCAACCGAATATTCGGTTCGGTAAGAGCTGAACCGAATGTTCGGCCGAATATTCGTTTTCGGCAAAGTCTGTATTCGGCCCACCTCTATTTTTTTTTTATTTTTTTTTTTTGACGGACCTACGTAGTTAGCCCCTGACGTTTTGACTGCTTCAACGGCGAGGGCGAGCTCCTGAGGGGAGCTCAGCGCAGTAATTAGGTTTTCACTAGCATGCCTAAGGGCACTCCTAGGCCTTCCCCACGGATCACCACGACGATGAAAAAAAAAGGGAAAAAAATTTACGAATAAATTATGATAATAATAATAATAATCCAGCCTATATACGTCCCACTGCTGGGCACAGGCCTCCACTAACAAGAGGGTTGGGCTATATTTCCCACGCGGGCCCACTGCGGATTGGTAACTTCGCACACACCGTCAAATTGAGCAGGTGTGTGCAGGTTTCCTCACGATGTTTTCCATCACCGAAAAGCTCATGGTGAATTTATAAATTATATTTCGCAAATAAATTCCGAAAAACTTACGAGATGCGAGCCTGGGTTCGAACCCACGACCCTCTGCTTAAGAGTCGGCAGGCCAAACCATTAGGCTACCACGGTTTTTTTTTTTTAATTATGATTAGGATAGAGTTAAATAACAATACTCACGATGCATTTCTTTCCGCATATCTCACAGACTACCCGGTCTGCGCGCACGTCCCTCCGGTTGTTGGACTTCACTCTCAAATGGACCCTCTGATAATGTATCGCGTAGGATTTCTCATGGGCGAACGTCCTGTTGCACTGAAAAAAATATCATTAATAATTAAAACGGCACCCAAAGGGGCCGGTATTTATTGTTTTTAGGGTTCCGTAAGTCAACAGAAAAAAAAAACGGAACCCTTATAGGATCACTTTGAAGTCCGTCTGTCTGTCCGTCAAGACCCTTTTTCTCAGGAACGCGTGGGAGGTATCAAGTTGAAATTCATATCAAATACTTAATTCTGCAATCCCTTTATTGTTTTTAGGGTTCCGTAACTCAACTGAAAAAAAAAAAAACGGAACCCTTATAGGATCACTTTGTTGTCCGTCTATCTGTGTGTCTGTCAAGACCCTTTTTCTAAGGAACGCGTGGAGGTATCAAGTTGAAATTCATATCAAATACTTAATTCTGCAGTCCCTTGGCTCAGTGAAAATTCAACAGTCAACGCAATCAAAAAATACGGCCGTTTATGCCGCATATTCAAGGGAATCTCAAGGGAATCAAAACTTATAGAGTACTTCCCGTTGACTTAGAATCATGAAATTTGGCAAGAAGCAATGTCACAAGTAAAGGGAAAAATCCGAAAACCGTTAATTTGTAGTTACATCTACGATTTACGAACTATTTAAATGCCTACAAGGTTGTGTGGAACCCTCGGTGCGCGAGTCCGACTCGCACTTGACCGGATTTTTTCTATAATTATACCAAATTTGACGCGTCAGCATTACTGTCCACGCGAGCGGTTAAAGTGGACTTTTGCGCGCAGATTTTGACCGACAAAGAAAGCCTCTCCGAGCTGGTGAGGCTAAAGTTACTTTACCTCTTCGCATCGAACGTTGTCATCTTTGGAATGAACCTTCATGTGCTCTTCGAACGATTCTCCAGTCGCAAATCCTTCTCCGCAAATAAGGCACGGTCTAAAAAAAATCAATGATAAATATAATTATTGAGACAAGTTTTTCTTAACGTATCTGTTTGTCTGTGACATCGTAGCTCTCAAACGGATGTGCCCACCAAATAGGCAATTCCTAGGAAACCGGTCATTATCTCATTATTTAGTATTGTTTAATGGGTTTTTGAAGGCGGTTTTTTTTAGTCTCTCGTTGAATAATCTACTATTTATTTTAATTTAAACGTTACCTTAACTTAGTATTGCACGTGTTATCTTCAGCTGCGCTTATATGCCTGTTCAAAGCGTCTAAACTTCTGAATTGTACTCCACACAGCACGCAGAGAGACGCAGGCTTCAATTTAGTGTCCTAAAATAAGAACAAAATAAACTTTGTATTCTTAAATAAGAACAAGGTGAACTTAAGAGTTCTAAAATAAGAACAAGGTAAACTTGGATTCTTAAATTATAATTATAAATAATAATAATAAATAATAATTAAACAGATTAACTAATTTCGATTTGAACGCCATGTCCTCCTGAGGCCTAACGTCCTATACAGGATGTTTTTTTATTCGTCTTGAACATTTTGGGGGTTAAATCAGTAAGTCATACTGATCAACTTTCACTATGGGACCAACCACGAAATCGCGAAAAAAAATTGACCATCCCATACATTTTGGCTAGTCAGCTGATGATGTTTTGTATGGGAGGGTCAAATTTTTATTCGCGATTTCGGGGTTGGTCCCATAGTGAAAGTTGGTCAGTATGACTTACTGATTTAACCCGCAAAATGTTTAAGACGAATAAAAAAACACCCTGTATATAGGACAATTGGACGTAACTTAGGGAAAAGGATCCAACCCACAAAGTAAATGTATTTAAATTTGAATTCTATTGTGGTCAATATTATGTCAAATTCTACAAGTGTTGAATTGGATGTACAAATGGTTGAATTGGATCCTTTTTCCTAAGCTACGTCCAATTGTCTGACATAAGATTATGTTTCGAACTAGCGAAATTTAGACGTGGGCCTTAGTAGGATAATATCACACGTGTGAAACTCAATTATTATTTGTCTTAAAATATTACCTCATCTCTGTGCGCCTTCTTCCTGTGCATGGCGAGCCCGTACTCGCCGATGAAGGAGTCCCCGCACACGTCGCAGCTGTTGTCCGACGGGTGCTGCAGCCGGAGGTGGGTCAGGTGGCTCGTGGACTTGCTGGACAACACAACATTCAATTACCAAGGCCCACGTCAAAATTTCGCTAGTTCGTAACAGAATCTTATGTCAGTCAATAATATATATTATATTTCAGCCTATATAACGACCCACTGCGGGGCACAGGCCTCCACTTACAATGAGAGGGTTTGGGCTATAGTTCCCAAGCGGGCCCAGTGCGGATTGGGAGCTTCGCACACACCGTCAAATTGCTTTGCAGGTGTGTGCCGGTTTCCTCACGATGTTCTTCCTTCACCGAAAAGCTCATGGTAAATTTACAAACTATATTTCGCACATAAATTCCGAAAAACTTACGAGGTGCGAGCCGGGTTCGAACCCACGACCCTCTGCTTAAGAGTCGGCAGGTCAAACCATTAGGCTACCACGGCTTTTTTTAGGCTACCACGGCTTTTTTTTAGTCAGTCAATAAGTTAAAGTGATTTTGACAATTGTCCTATATATAGGACGTTGGGCCGCAGGCGGTTAAATTACAAGTAAAGAATATGTGTGATTTTTTTTTAGAGAAAAAATATTTTTCGAATAACTATAAAATAACCAAGATATAAGCCATCAAAGATTTGTTTCTATCACTTTCTAACAAAACAGAATACATATCGGATCTCTCTGTATTATTAGTAGTGTTTAAATGCTTATATTATCCGTATTTTTCGGCCGGTTTTAATTTTAAAATTTCACTGTTTGCCATCTCTTTTACGGTATTTTCATATTTTGTTAAGAAATGTGATAAAAAATTTCATGCATGTTCCCAATACAAATAATTTATAATTGGTTTACCCATGAATCACCCACACTCGTTTCATATAAGGTTATACTTAGCCAAATTTTTATTTCATCGACAGCCATTTCCACGTGCAGAAGTTATAATTTTTCTGTCTAACCTAACCTACGTAACCCATGCTTAAGATAACCTGAAAACAAGGATTCAGCAGAAATTAGCTTACGATGAAATGAAAGTCGCGGAAACGACACATTCGATGAAATGAGTGTCTGCAAAACAAGGGGACACGGTCAAAACTTAAGGGCGGCCGCACATTAGGCCACTAGTGGCCGCCACTAAAACGCGACCACTAGTAGTTCGGCTCCGGTGGCTGAGTAGCGGCCACCAGTGGCTGCCACTATTGGGTATTGTTCATTGGAGAAGCCGGCGACTGTGGCCGAGTGTGCGCGCGAGGCGAGCGACAAAACGCGGCCACTAGTAGCGAGCGCGGGCGACTACCGCAGCTTGTGGCTCAGACGCGGCCACTCGAACGCTCGGTGTGCGCCGATGCTATACAAAATGTATAAAAAAACTCGTCCGCAGCTTGTGGCGGCCACAAGTGGCTGCGCTGTGGCCGCTACTAGTGGCCCAATGTGCGGCAGCTCTAACATCCCTCTGAAAACTAGTAAATACTCACGTAAAGGAAGCGCCACATATTTTGCAGACATACGTGAATCCTAGATGCCACTTGCTGTGTTCCTTTGCTCTGTGACTGAAAGAAAACAAAAATTTGGTTCAGTGCGAGTCGGACTCGCGCACCGAGGGTTCCGTAATGCAATTTACCCTAATAAAATGTTTCTTTAAGTACTATGTACTTAAAAATACTTTAAAAGTAAAAAAATAAAAAAACAAACTACTCACCTAGACTTGGACACGTGGTTGCACTTCCGGCAGACGTACTTCCTCTCGTGCGACGTCACGACGTGCGCGCGCAGCGACCGCGCGTTCGGCCAGCGCGTGTGGCACACGTCGCATGCGTGCGCGCCGCTTAACTGGCGACGTGAGCACATTTTGTTTCGTAAACTATATAGTGCATATAGATATATATAGAGTAGGTACAAAACATAAAAACTGTACTATAAAAGTTGAAATGAAATGAACATGAAAAAATGTTTATTGGATAAATGTAACACTTCAGTGGATATAGCACGACCCTGCATCCTGAGCTAGGAAACCCTGTGTTCCGGACGCAGTTTCGTTCGGAATCACATTTTAAAAACACTTAAACCTATTTAAACACGCAACATTTGTGTGCGTGGTGTGTGTCTGTGTCTGTGTGTGCGTGTGTGTGTGTGTGTACAAGTGCGTATGCATGTAGGGATTTATTAGATAAGATAATATACGCTACATAAATGAATAGATACGATTCTACAGTAGTTGCCTATTTTGTCAATTAATTTTTTCATTTATGGCTTTCATAATTAGTTACAAAGAGATTTCCATATAGTTATTCTTTCGTTATCTTGTATGTTGTTACGTCATCACAACAAAACAAATCCTACCAAACCTAACCATACTAAATGAAGACGTCACCCTGGCATAAAATTAAATGGTTGCTTGATTTTGTCACACTATAATGTTCAAGGAACACATCAAGCAGCTCTGCCCTGACTGCAGTCACAAGGAAGGAGCTCATATTGGGGTACTCCGGCCAAAATATGGGAGCAGTATTATGTCTAAAGATCAGCATATTCCGCTGGCATTATTTCAAAATCATTCCGAGGTTTGATGTACTCATCTATTCCATCCAAAACCAGTAAGTTTTTAGCTGCAATGTTTTGCAGCACACTCACACACGTCACAATTTATACGCACATTATTTTTCGTCACTATATATAGTTGTCATGTTTTCACGAATAAAGATGCACAATTTATCTATTTTTCACTGTAAAATAACTGATAAATTTGGGAGTAACCCATAACCTATTAAAACACGTTGAATGTTCCCAGCAGACTGACTTTATTAAAAAAAACAGTAGGTATAGTAACTAACTATGAGGATAGATGGAGTGAGTAGTCATTGACTTAGGGCCGTATTAATAAACTCATCTCAACTGTGATCCCCGTTTCAACATACATCAAAGTCAACGTCAATCCATCCATAGAGAACTGTCATTTTTGACGCATCTTGTGACGGGGATCAGAATTGAGATGAGTTTATTAGTACTGCCCTTTGACTTCCATACATTTTGATATACCATCCTAACAGTTATTGATATTATGCTTTTTAATACTTACCACAGCATGTCTAGCCATATGATTTTTAAATGTAGAATCCGTAATAAATCCTTTAAAACATTTATCACATTTATAAAATGAATTCAAATAATTAAAGGAGTTCTTTCTCAACGCCACTTCATCAATTTGCTGTTCCTTACTTAATATAACTACTTGTATATCATCTAGATCTTCAACATCATTTAACTCATCAACAACTTGTTCATTTTCAAATTTAACATCATTTTCATTTTCAAATTTTAATTTTTTTTTGCGTTTCTTCCTCACTTTTTTTGATAAAGGTTCTTCGTCTGATTCATATTTCACTTCTATGTTGTCTATGAGCTCTGAGTCAACTATATTGTCTATTGTGTCTAGGAAATCAGCATTATCTACAGTTTCCTCTTTAACGTCATGAGATAACTCTATAGCTTGTGACGATGTTGTGATTGTAAGAGGATGACTCAGATTATGTAGATTTCTGTCTATGGTACTGATATAAGAGGCTGTGAGCTGAAAAAAATGAAAAAAAAAACAATAACAGCTAGTGATAGATTCAGTACAATTTTTTAGATATCTTTCTGTTATTTTTATTCCTTTAAATCATAATCTAAAGAGACTAGAACTTGGTGTTTCTTTGTCTGGCATATGAAAGGTGGTTAGTGCTCTGTGAGTCCAATTCAATAACGGATTCAGGATACTGTTGGGGTTGCCCCGCTTCTGCAGCGCATCTGGCATGTTTGCGGAGGCACGCATGGATGACTTCCATGCCATAAGGAGGAAGAGAATTGCCTCCCAGTTGGGCACCTGCGAGCCAGCACCAACACCATATTAGCCGAAATAGAGGGAAGATGGGTCATCCCTTTTTACAGGAACTGGGTGTCATTACATCTCCTAATATATCAAGACCCTAAGTAGTTATGTAAGACCTAGGTTGAGATTGTATACACTAACATTAGCCATGTAAGTATTTTTTGTAACTAACAATTTATGGGCCCAGTTGCCTGACAATAAAGAATAATCATAATAAGGTTACTTTTGCGTGGAAAATGTGACAAGTGTGAACCCAAATTTTAATTTTGCAAATAATATTAAGTCCCAAAACTTGCGAATTTACAAGTAAATAAATTTATAATATGTGCCCACCATCGGGATTATAGTTTACTTAGAAACTATTAATAAACTTACCATGAGTTGTTGTGTCAAAGCATATTTTAGAATTTGTTGAGAATTATCACATTTTTGCTTGAATAACACACTTTTCTGAAGTATCGCTGCGCACATACTACAAATATGAGCAGGCAGGCCGTCGACTGATATCTACGGACAAAAAAATACAAATAAATAGAAACATTGATGAAAAAAAAAAACAAAAGATGTTGGCAATAATATGTAAATGTCATATTTAGAGGCAAATTTAGCGGTAATTTAGAGCAAAACATCTATATTAGACTTTTTAATTTGCTTATTTTTATACGTACACTAAAAGAACAATTATGATAGGTAATAACAACATAATTTAAACCTGGTATCCAGTGAGAATTTGATACGATTCCATTAACTTATATTTGTACATATTGAATAATTTAGCATCCGTGATCAAGCACACTCGACAAGCGAGTAATTCTGCCATATTTTTTGCATAGGTTTCATACAATAATCCTTGTTTTAATAATATTTTCTTCACGAAATATAAGCAATCGCTAAGTTACGCCGATTACAAGCGCAGCGATATTTGCGTTGACAGCTAAATTACATTGCCAGTTTAAAATTAAAATTTCTACCATACTTTGCAATGCCATCTCGTACTTTTTTAGGTTCCTTACCAAAATGGTAAAAAAGGAACCCTTAGGGTGAGACCTCGTTGTCTGTCTGTCTGTCTGTCTGTATGTTACAGCAGTTTTTCTCGTCGACTACACTAGCTATCAACTTGACATTTGGCATAGTTGTATAACTTGCTTGCCCGCATCTGTATTCAGTAAAGAAAAAATTAAATTAATTTAATAAATAATTGAAAAGGGTCTAGAATGGAGGGTTGAAAAATGAAAGTGATTTGATTATAGCAAATGGGGTGTCATATGATAGGGCTCAATTTGCACATTTTAGAACCTTTTTTTATAATTTTCCGTAACGTACTTTTTTATCAATAACCAAAAATTTTCAATAAATGACCGTTATCTCCGAAGTTTATGAACCGAAAAATCTGAAGTTTTTCTAACTTATAGATAATTACTTATATTTTACGGGAAATATAAAACGAATGGTTCAAAATGTATAGTTTTCGAGAAATTAACAAAAATCTTTGAAAATTTGTGTTGAATTTAGACAACTCAAAATAGACCTTATTACATACAAATTAAAGTATACATATAAAAAAGGTATATTTTTGAAGTACGGACTTAAATATGGAACCCTTGGTGCGCGAGTCCGACTCGCACTTGACCGGTCTTTTTTACCTGACTCCGCGAAGCAAGAAGAAGGGTAAAGTGGTTAACAGTCTATGTATGTATGTATGTACCCGAAAATCGGATTGGATTTGACCAATTTTAATAAATGAGGTGTCATATGATTCTTCAAACACGTACGAGTGTCATAGACTAACTACATTAAAATTATAAGGGCGCGTTATACTAGTCGCCAATCAGCTTTTAGTTTTTTTTTTTAGTTTTTTAGGTTAGGTTTTTTTTTTTTTTTTTTTATTTATTTATCTTAAAAACAATCACATTTTACATTTAATAGCATCTTTAAACCACAGAGAGGTTTGTCTCGATGCCGCTGGAGCCAATTATGTTTAAGAAAGAATAACACATACTACCTACTTAGATCTGGCTAAACTTAGTTACCTACTAGTTAAAAATTACTTGCATAAAAACACGCAATGCAAACAAATTGAGTAGTTGATAATTAATAATTATTACATGTGCATCAGAGCCCGCGTTATCTTCCCTCACCGAGCGCTGGACCGGGGAAACCAGTTTACCGTCCACGAGTACAGGATGCTCCAAACCATGATCATTTAAAAACCTAAATTATTTTTATGTAGTTGATTTAACATTTCCACCTTGAGTACTGTACGTATATTATTTACCGTAATTTTATCTTTACACGTTTTAGGAAGATTATTAGCTAAAGCCGCAATTATGTACTCTGAAGTTCTTTTCCCGTAAAAGTTTTTAAATTGTGGTTTCCTTAGTTTATTGTTCGCTACCTGTCTTGTTAATTTAGAGTGTGATACTAGCTGCTGGATCTCAGTTCTAAAGAACTGCTCAGTTAACATTTGGTATTTGAACTCAATATGAACTGGTAGGATTTTGCAAAAGTTTGATTATTTTAAAGCCGCAACAACATTAATGTTACAATATCATTATTATGTTGTAGCATTGTTAACCGTAACTTGGAATGTTATCTTGTGATTCTACCTTTGACGTTGCGGTTAGCCTACTTTGTGGTAAGCCTACCCTACCTACAAAACTAGCGGTCGCGGATTCGATTTCCAGTAAGGTCTTATAAAGGATGATCCAATTCAAGGTACCTAACTTTTATTTAAAATATAATACACAAAATGTAACAATATCTTAACTTAATGATTTTTTCTTTAATCGAATATTTGGTGTTTTTCACTATAATAATCCAGCCTATATACGTCCCACTGCTGGGCACAGGCCTCCACTCACAATGAGAAGGTTTGGGCTATAGTTCCCACGCGGGCCCAGAACGGATTGGGAACTTCGCACACACCGTCAAATTGCTATGCAGGTGTGTGCAGGTTTCCTCGCGATGTTTTCCTTCGCCGAAAAGCTCGTGGTAAATTTACAAATTATATTTCGCACATAAAATCCGAAAAACTTAGAGGTGCGAGCCCAGGTTCGAACCCACGACTCTCTGCTTAAGAGTCGGCAGGTCAAACCATTAGGCTACCACGGCTTTTCACTAATTATGGAAAATGATGACAGGCAAATAGCCGTCTCTGGACCTTCTACAGCAGTTGATTGTTTCGAGATAATTGTCGATGACTTTCGCAAGTTTCGGGGGTTCTCTCGACAATAACTTGGCGGATGTTAGTTTTTAGGTGCTCCAACGTTGCCGGTGTGTTGGCACAGACGTGACTCTTAACAAAACCCCATAAAAAGAAATCCAACGGCGTTAGATCGCACGATCTTGGCGGCCAGTCGACGTCACCGTAAAACGCGGTTCACACGGCATTGCACTGCGCGTTTTCCTCTTACAAATCTTAACGTATTCGGTTGCTGCTCGATAATTTTACTATGGAAAAAACGTGCAGGACAATGCCATGTGAACCCAGCCTAACGTTGCACGCACTTTGTGGCAAGCTTAGAGTGAACCCTTTAACGCGTTGAGAAGTGGTACAGCGATTCATTTATTAAATGTATTATTACAAACTAACATTTGACGATTTAAACACACGCCATTACTAACAGCATAGGAACCTCGAATTGGATCATCCTTTATTTGTATAATAAATGACAACATCGCGACACTGACAGCTTTGACTTCAACCTTCAACTTTAACTATAATCATATTATGTGACGTTCTCAATACAAAGGGACCTTATGGAGGCTGGCGGTTACGCCTTTTTTATAACTGTTACTGTATTCGTATAGTTGCAAGAATAAGAAGAGCGTAACTGCCTTCCTCCATAAGGTCCCTTTATATTGAGAATGTCACATATGATAGCTATTTATAAATAAATAAATATCACCGGACAATCTTACACAAATCTACCCAGTACAAACTAAGCTCTAGGTAGGCTTGTATTATGGGTACTAGGTGACGATAAATATTCTTATAATAGAGAAATACATAGAAAACATCAATGCTTCAGGATAAAAAATTAACAAAAATATACAACCGTCTTCAAAAACCCAAGTTTTTAATGTGATGTTTATGTGTTTTATCACATAATAACACTAGGTGCATCACTAAAAAGCGAAAAAAAAGTTTTTACCAAAAAAAACCGTCTTTAAAAACTATATCCAAGCCGGTGTCAAGCAGGTATACACAATAGCAATGTCACATTGATTCTTGCCACCGACTTGGATATATTTCATGTACCTATTAGGCACTAAATATGCAATTCCGAGGACTGCTAGGAGACCGGTCTTTATTTAACAACGGGTTTTTCAAGACGGTTTTATTTTTGGTAAAAACTTATTTTGCTTTTTAGTGTTTTTAGTGATTATTATGTGATAAAGCACATAAACATCACATTAAGAAACAATAGCCTAATACCAATTTCTCATCACCCTTAACAAAATGTCGCTGTCCAAGATGCAGGGCCGTTAATCCATTGAGGAGTTCTCCCGGTACTTGACCATCAGTTGCACTTTACCACATGCAATAAAATGAGTATTAAAATAGCTTCATGTTCTTAATAAAGAAATCTCATAGCTGGCGTCAATCATTTACGACTAAGGAGTTCCGGTGGTCATCTCTGGTTTTCATCATCAGTTCCTCTTCACCAAGTGCAATGCAATTCCTTAAGATCTTGCCAAATCGCTGTAAGTATGTGTGCGAATAACTTTTGAGGAATTCCCTCGATTCCTCATGGATCCCATCATCAGATTCTGACTTGGTGACAATGGGTGGTCCCTCGAAAGTATACCATTTTAAACAAAAGAGGAATTTTCAAAATCGGTCCACAATGGACAGTAAGCAACGCTACGCTTTAATTCCAATAACGGCTGTAAAGTCAACTAGTATTATAATTATTTCCTTTCGAAATTACACTTCTTAATAAATGTGCAAGTGGGATTACTGTGGGTCGAACGTATCTTAATTGTAAGGCTCAAACACAAGAGTAATTAAGATACGTACATAACAATGATTTATCAAGCAAACATTTTTCAAGGTTCGAATTAGTTAAGCATTTTGTTTATTACAGTCTTTTGCCTGCGACTCTGTATGTCCGTTTAGAACTCATGAAACCATTTTAACTAGAATAATTATAAATCTCATCCTAATAATATTGTGCATTTGAAAGTTTAAAGCATTAAACGGCTAAACGGATTTAGATGGCACACAGATACTTCTTATCTTGGATTGACACAAAGGATAATTTTATACGAGAAAATTGGACAGCTCCCGAGGGAATAGAGATAAAAGACTTCTACGTGGACGGACTTGCGAGCAAAAGCTGCCGAAACCGGTATTCACTATCAACTAACCACGCCCTCAAGCAGAAATAGAGGGTGTCCACTTGTCCAGGGATAAAATAAAGTGCACAAACGAATAAGGGTGAAACAAGTGATTTTATAACGGGAAAAAAATCTTGTACAGGTTTTACAATAATTAGAAAATAAAATAAAAAGAAACGCAAAAATAGTGGAAGTTTTTTTTCACTTTTTTCCGTGATAAAATCACATGTAGTTTCATCTTTATTAGTTTGTGCGCTTTATCCATGGACACCCTGTATAATCTTAGGTATATTTATATTGTGGAATAGTCGTAGAGCTTATCTATGAAGGATTACGTAAGCGAACACAGCTGAGTGTTTTGGCAGGTGTATTACATCAATGGATCGGTGAAAGGTAAGTTAAAGGCAATCGTAACCTACTTTATTATCGTAGGTCAGACCGCGCGGCCGTGAGTAAAGGATAACTGGTTTGATTGTAGAGATGCGATTTTTATCGATATTTGATGTTGTTCAAAAATTCAAAACTTAAAATTCAAAATATTTATTCAATAAATTGGCCACATGCGGGCTCTTTTACGCGTCGATAATTTGGAGTAAATGTACTAGCACTTCGGACAAGAATATTATTAGAGAAAAGAATAATATATCAAAAGCAATAACATATATAATTGACAAACAAGATGTTGTAAGTTCCAATCTTGTCGAAGGCAAATATCATTCATGATTTTTATATGTTAGTGTTTTTATTGTGGTATTTACGTATTGTGTCTCTCTTATCTAAATATTCTTTACTAACATGAAAAAAGAGAAAAGATTTATTGATTTGCTAATCGATAAACTCTGAAACTGATGAACTTAAAATATACTTAAATTTCAATGTTTTCCCCATTAGAAAACTACATTATCCAGAAATAATACGGAGCACCTATATTTTATTTCATAGGCTATATTTTAACTTAATTTACCGAAGCGAATCTAGTGTGTAAATATTTCGGTTTCATTGTCTAGCACCTAGTAGATACCCAAATAATATGAAACACTAATTTATGGCTAGATCAATAATTCAACATCAGGAACTCTTAAAGGGCAATGATATTGTAGATTTTAGCCAAATGCCATTTATTATTTCTTGTAATATATGTATCTTATACTGTTATTATCATTAAAAACACGTTTGGATTTAATTTCAAGTTATTCTGAAACGGGACTTAATCTCGTAAAACTAGTTTATTCTCCAGCATCATAACAATAGTACGAGAGAACATTGAAAATGTTAAAAAACTGTGTATGTCTTCTATCGGAAGGTAAAAAAAAGGCAAAAAAACAAATATCGATACATGAGCCTTTAGAACAGCTCTACAATGCCAAGACAAACTTTTTGCCACAGACAGTTTGATCGTGTTCGTGAATCTCAAAGCTTGTTCAATATGTGCTTAATGTAGTTACGCAATTTAGGCATAGTTTGTTTTTTTTGAAAGAAAATAGTGTTATTTAAAAAGGTGTGATTTTGGTTTTATTTTGTAGTTTAAAAAAATACATAGAATGTTATTTTTGTACCATAATATCGCACACATTTTTTCAGTAATTTTCATAAATTATGCATGTTACCGTATAATTGTAAACACTGTTAGTTTATAAAAAACTAAAAGGGTGTAAACTGCGACAAAGATACGAGTACATTATAAAATAACAGTGTTGTGCAGTAACGGTGACATAAACATTTCAAAAATGTATTGAGTAGTTACATTAAAAAAAAATTGGTACTGACTAACATAAAAACTGCGCTAAATGTCACTATCCCTTTTTATTCCTAAGTAATTATCGAAATAAAAGTTAACTTGTATATTTATTTATTTATGTTATCAAATGCTTAATACCAATTAAAATATTAATTAATTACAATTATGTAATTGTAATTAATTAATTAGTAATTTTGAGGGCTCCCTAACCGAAGGGTCCAAACGGAGCCCTATTGCTGACACTCAAGTGTCCGTCTATCCGTCTGTCCTTCGAGTGTCACACAGGTTTTACAGCCAAACAGTTTGAGCTAAAGTCTTCAAATTTTCACAGTATAAGAATTTTGTTGATTCAACGCCATACAAATTATCAAAAAATATTTTTTAAATGTTTTTAAGGGGAGCTACAGCTAAAGGGGGGTGCGAAAAAAATATTACATACCTCATCGAGTGGGATATCGTTACTTAGAACTCGTTGAGTAGACAAATATTTTATTTTTGTTTTAAAAATTATTGGAAAACAACGGGATGAGAAGCTACCAAATTCAGCTTTTTTTACAAAATTTTGTTCCGGAGAATCATTTAACTTCCAATTTAACTTTGAACTTGAAATTTGGTGATAATGTTTATGATTACGTATATATCAAATAGCAATATATAGATAATTTGGTATGGAACTCTAAATGTGCGAACTCCGAGACGCACTTGGCCGGTTTTATGTTAATAAGCAAATTAACAAGTTTCAAACACTATTATTTATTTATACTTCTTTTAATATGAACTTATTATTATCATATTATTTATTTATATTCCCAGAAACATTAAGAAAACACTCTTAAGGTATCAACTTATCCATGGAAATTACGTTTTTAATCAAGTTTTTAATCTAAAAATCTTATGTCAAAGTTAAACGACGATATATTTACTACGATTTGTGACTAAAAATTAAAACTTTATCCATTTCTTTAGCTACTGTTTCCTTTACATACGGATATAAAGATGGCAGACTTCCCAACCGGAAGCGGAAGCGAGGACAACGAAGGCGTCAGACTGGTTGTTGTGAGTATTTATTTATAATTTGCCGTCACATGCGGAAACTTATCTAATACATCTTAACCCGGGTAATAATTTATGGTGAGTGAGATCATCAAATGTGATTGTTATAATATGGAGTCACGCTCTGAAATAAAGGTTTTTTTTCTAAGAGCCTTATTTTTACTATTTAGCGTTGTAAATTCTGCCATTAGCACGTGCGATTACGGTACCTTTTTAAAACTAATTCATGAACGAAATTATCAATAATAACAAATTAAAACTATAATAATGTATACTTTAGCAAATTTTGAAGTTTTCGAAATACGGTTTCTAGCCCGGAAATTAGACAGGTTCCGAGGAAATAGGTAGCTATCCCTCTGAATCTGAATCAAATGAACATCTACGCGGACGGAATAGCGGGCAACACCTAGTACACATTTTAAATCCGTCTATCAGATTTTATATCTTCTAGTTCTTCCAATCTAATAAACAGGTTTTGATTCTGGTTTTACCATCATTTAAAATAATTTATGTTTAGGGGTGACTAATAGTACAAATATGTATAAATAAAATCCTACTAATATTATAAACGCGAAAGTTTGTGTGTGTGTATGTTAGTTTGTTACTCTTTCACGCATTTCCAAGGAAAAACTGATAAACGACTTCTACGCGGACTGAGTCACGGGCTCACGGGCGAAAGCTAGTTATGAATAAGTCTTCTTTAATATTTATGGCGACATTTAATTCCCAGCTCAATTTACCTGAAGATGAAGGCGAAGGCTTGGGGTTTCGCCTTACGAGGACGTTGTGGGACCCATATCCTTGGGTAAGTATCACCTGAAATTACACCTTTTTCCCTGACTGAGCGAGGCCAAAAGAAGGGTAATGATTTTAACAGTCCATGTATGTATGTTGTGACCGAAAATCGGATGTTTCTAGCTCTTAAACTATTGGACCGATTTTAATAAATGGGGTGTCATATGATCCGTCAAAATCGTGCTAGTGTCATAGGCTTTATAGAAAAGTAAGAGTGCGTCATACTAGACGCCAGTCGAGCTTTAGTTTGCAGCTTTTGTATGTGGCAGGGTAATAAATCACTCACAGATTCCGACCGTAATCATATTATGTTGAAAATCTTACTTCATTGAAAGCTTAAAAAAAAGTCAGTGGTTGACTAAAAACATAATTTATCATGAGATTTGCCAATATGTTAATCAAATTAACTTTGTAAAGTTACAATTCTCATTTTGTTCTTGAAATAACAAATTAGGGTTTAATACATATTAATAGCTTTAAACTGTGTGTTTAGGTTCGTGAAATAACACCCGGAGCAAGGGCAGATGTTGCGGGACTAAAAACAGGAGACTGCCTTTTGCAGGCTGATGGCAAGGATTTACTTGGTCTACCAGTAAGTTAAACGCTTTATTTAATCATACATTTATTAAAGTTATTTTAGCTAAGAATTATCAAATTAAAATTGTACATGTTTTTTTAGCTAATAAGTCCATATTTCATTATGACCTATGTTTCAAGGTTGCGATACAAATCAACTATGTGAATTAAAAATATACTATTTACTAACGCCCCACCCGGCTTCGCACGGATTACTGTTCATAAAATTATAGCCTTATAACCTTTCTAGATACTCTTTCTTTCTATTGGTGAAAAACGTATGAAAATCTGTATAGAACTTTCTGAGAGTGGTCGGACAAGCATTTGGGGGACTTTAATTTAGTATGTGGTGAAAATGTATCGTTAACTGTCTGATATATTTAATTTATAGGTAGGCCAAGTAGCTGGCTTGATAAGAGGAGATGGGGCCGGTCATGGAGTGACACTGTTAGTGTGGAATTGCGGAGTGGACCCGAAAGATGACCCTGAGGTAATATTATACGAAGACACAAGTTAAAATTAAAAACTTGTTATATATTTTTAGTTGCACAAGTTATTTTGAATAAAATTAATTTGTTTGGCACTCTGGGTCACTTTATTCATACTAGCAATTTTAAGGAGGAAATATTGATGTAGGTACCAAATTTTTTAGTCATTTGCCATCACCCACATGTTTGCATTTTATAGATAAAATTAGAATTATATAAATAAAATAAAAAGAAAAGGCCTGACTGAGTGACTCATCAACGCCCTGCCTAAATCTTTGGACCTAGAAAGCTGAAATTTTGCACAGAGATGAATGTAGACAAGGAATAAACGGGATAATTTGAAATTACCATGGTATCTTATTTTCCATGTGGGTGAAACCGCGGGCGAAAGCTAGTTTAGATTATATGTATAGGTCGGATATTAATTATTGGAAGATAAAAAAAGATAAACCATACCTCATTTCCTCTATTATGCTATAGTTATTCAGATGGTGATTTTCAGTTACTTTGGAGTTGTGGTGGTGGCTCCCGCGGTGAGAAGTCCCGACGCGCGCTCGCAGGCGTCGTCAAGGCGCTGTCGTGCTGTGTGTGCGCAGCGACTGCGACGAAGGCGCTCAACTGTGCTCGGTCTCATTTGTATTGCGAAGGTATACATATAATAAATCAAATTTACCTTATACTTTGTCGTCATCATCTACATATAAAAGCGAAGGAGGTTTGACTGGTCCCAAGAAAACTTAAAAGCTCAATGTTTTATTTTGTCAACGCCAAAAGTGTATTTCATAGCTTGCCTATGATTTAAGGTCATTTTATTAATGATATGAAAGTTCAAGAGTAGTTGTGTTTGATGCTGACTATTCAATTTTGGTTTGTTGACCAGATGCCACTAGAATCATACAAATAAGTTAATTCCATCGCGATGTATTTTAAAATAATTGTTTTTATTTATCACACATTTCACAAATGACAAATATCGACAAATTATTAGCAAGAATATGTGTTGTCTTTGCTTAAAGCGTATTTTTTGTTGCAGCGTGTTGGAAGCGGTTAGAACGTTGCGCGTTATGTCGAGAAACCTTGCCAGCTAAAGACTCTCCGTATGCCCGGAACTTGGTAGCAGAACAGGTAAAAAAAAATATGCAAAAATTACAGACTGCGATTTCGTAGTGTTTTGGGAGCGTATTTATTCGTTCGTGCATTGTGACCCTCTCTTAACGTAAAAGGGTAGGTTGGAGTCATTTTTTTGCTTTATTTTCTAGGTTTTTGAAGCTATAGCAATGGAGTATGAAATTAAAGATGCGAAGAAACCAATCGAAACAGCATCAGCCTGCGCTTCTCCCAACCGTTCGCCAAATATGTCTTCAGCTGCTTTCCGCAGAGGCCAATATCAACTATCAGCAATGAACAAGAACAGAAAAACAGTTCAATTTTTAGATAAATACAAGCAGAATTATGCTTCAGATCCAAACATACATAGATCCCTAAATCAAGATGCGAATAAACCGCCCGCTAACAATTCAAATATGGCCGCCAATGAAAGTAGCGGGAAAAGTTGTAGCTGTCAAAATATTCCACACGCTGAAACTCAAACGCCTGAAATAAGAATAAATGATGAGGGGCAGAAATGTTGTCAAAATATGTTGCAGCACAGTTTATTAAGTCGAGCGAGACAAGCCTGCTCTTTGGCTGATTTGCAAAATGCTGCTGTGCAGTCATGCGTTTTGTCGAGGTCTTTAAATAATATAAGTTTAGCTGAGCATTGGTGAGTAAATTAGTAAATACATTATTGTTCAAAAAGGATACAAAATAAACACAAATACAAAACAAATAACACTAAAATAAGGACGTACAAAATTTATAATTTGTACCTAATCATTTTGGGGTTGTTAAACTTGTTAACTTTATCTTTATCCTGAAAACTATATGTGACATTTTGAAATATCGATGATAAAATGTTTTTTTTTGTTTCGTTTCAGCAATGAGCACGCAAAAAATAGCGGTTCTCTTGATAACTTGAAGCTTAATTGCAAAACTGCATCAGGTCTGTTTAAGGTGTTTTATTCAATCTCAAAAATGTTATTTGCTTAAAATTCTTGAACCTTACGTTCCATATTATATTTTTATGGAGCATATTTCCTGATTAAGATTAAATGCTCTATTGGTTTGATTAAAGTTTTTATTTTTTTCAGAAATACCAGTTTACGTGTTGTCTACACCTCCGATATACTTAGTAACTTGTGATCACAGTCAAAAATAATAACAGTTTACATAATTATACTTGTGATTTTAGATTTAAACAATAAAATGTGAGATTGCTAACTTTTGTTATTATTATTTTTTTGAGACACTATGTGCCATTAATAGTACAATATTGTATATTCTTAAACGTGTATATTTTCAATAAATTATTGAAATGGTCGTGGTTGTTTACTTTTTATACCATTTAGTATAATTTGTTTCGTCTTTCAACCCCGTTCAGTGCGTTTTGATATTGCATTGGTTACTAACTGAATTTTAGACGTGAAGTGCTTCCACAATAATACTATACTGAGATACTTTTATTAAAACTAAACGCTACATCACGTTATGCTTGACACCAATTTCGTTATTTCTAAAAATACCTTTCTTTGCACAATATATATATTTTTTAATTTAGATCCAGAGAGAGATCCAAAACTTATAACAATATTTGCAGAGTTTCTAATTTAAAGACTACATAAGCAAAATAAATTTGTTAAATTACTAGCAAGGTATTATAGACTTTCACTGGTTACAATAAAGTATGTTTCACTTTAACAAAAGATGACATATTCTAATTTAATTAGTGTAAGCATCTCAAACACAACGTAAAAGTCAACGACGCCATGTTGTTTACAAATTACAATAGGCACCTAGCTGAAAGCAGTTGACCAGAGATATTAAAATAAGTAATGATTTAAGTAATTAGTCATGGAGAATCCTGAACTGAAGGTTGACGATGAGTATAAACCTGATTTAGAGTCCGTAAAAACCATCTGCAGGTGTTGTTTGAGCACAGAAAAGCGAGTTTTGGGCATCTCACTTTTCGTTACACATTTTTTGGATTTAGCCGGCTTAAATGTAAGTAAATTGTATTTATTTCTAATATATAGTATTTATTTATAGTTTATGTGTCTTTATTAATAATTTATCTGAAGTTATTACTTGAATATTACGTACTTTTTATGCTATACCGAGATTAGCGAGGTTACATTAAAATTATAAATAAGCCTTTTTTTTCTGTATTTATATTGCTAGAACCTTTCAATTTGTAGTAAAATCCTCGTATTAATACAAACAGTTCAGGAATATGTATAATATCTAAAAATATTTATTATTTAGCTATTAGGTTACAGCAGGTTACTAAACATTGAATTTTTTTGTTAAAAGGTGTCAGATTCCGATGGCCTTCCCCCCTGGCTATGTTATGAATGCTCCGGCCTTCTGGAAAAATCTCTCCGCTTTAAGCACAAGCTGCTCAAGGCCAATAAAATGCTTTGCGATTACTTGATGAGATGTGCACCGGTAAGTTTGTTTTTACATAACTTATATGTTTGACAACATGATCCTGGTCCAGGGTTCAACATGGTCCCGGGTTCGAATCCCGGTATGGACAAATATTTGTGTGATGAGCGCGAGTATTTGTTCCTGAGTCATGGATGTTTTCTATATATTTAAGTATGTATTTCTCTATATAAGTATGTTTATCGTTGTCTAGTACCCATAGTACAAGCCTAGAGCTTAGTTTGGGACTAGGTCAATTGGTGTGAGATTGTCCCCTGATATTTATTTATTTATTTATTTATTTATGATCAGCCTACTTGGTAGTGACTCTGCCTACAAAATTAATGGTTCTGGGAGCCTAGTAAGGGCAAAATATTTGTGTGATCAGTGGGAGTATTTGTTCCTGAGGCTGGTATTATTATCAGTAGTTAGAATAGGTAGAGCTAATTTACCTAAACTTGACGTGTGTTCATTCATGCGCGAGTGAGATGTAGACACATTATTGAATGAACATGCATCAAGTTTAGGTAAATTATCTCTACCTATTATGACCACTGATTATTATTCTAATGATTTTGATGAAATTTGCAATATAGGGGTTTTCAGGGTGAAAAAATCGATCTAGCTAGATCTCATCGGGGAAACTTAGTTTTCTCTGTATTTTCGCCACCGCCGCAGCTGTCTGAATAGCGTAATAGTGAAAGCAAAGACTGCAGGTTTGAACCCTAGCTATGGACAGATTTTTTGTTTTTGTTTTGTTCTCTTTTTGGGTAAATCTTTTGTTATTGTTTTTGTATAGAATTCGGTTTTGACCCGAGCAATGCTCGGTCTCCCACATAAAATCAGGTACAATCTCACACAAATTAACCAAGTCCCAAACTAAGCTCTAGGCTTACACCACATATGTATATTAATGGCTGGATTTTAATCTATTTCCAGTTTCCAATAGACGCCCAAGATCCGGAGCTCGGCAAGTACGCTACGCCAAATCTGAAAGAAACAAAAATGCTTGTGTTTGACAACGCTGGGAGAAGCAAAGGATTCCAGAAAATATTGGAGGTGATGATGATATTAATAACTACTAAACATTGGGGTTATCATCATTTCATAAACAACAAACTATTCATTCCACAAACCTATCATTCCTCAAAATGTTCATACTATAAATATTTAATTAAAATAATAATAATAATACAGCCTATATACGTCCCACTGCTGGGCACAGGCCTCCACTCACAATGAGAGGGTTTGGGCAATAGTTCCCACACGGGCCCAGTGCAGATTGGGAACTTCGCACACACCGTCAAATTGCTTTGCAGTTGTGTGCAGGTCTCCTCACGATGTTTTCCTTCACCGAAAAGCTCATGGTACAGTCACCACACGGGATTGTTGAGCCACCATAGAACCCTGTCATAATGACAACGTCAAGTCACTCAAAAGAAATTACGTCAAAATTTTCCGTCGACTTTCTGTGAGAGGGTTCTATAGTGGCTCAACAATCCCGTGTGGTGACTACATATACAAATTATATTTTGCACATAAATTCTGAAAAACTTAGAGGTGCGAGCCCGGATTCGAACCCACAACCCTCTGCTTAAGAGTCGGTAGGTCAAACCATTACGCCACCATGGCTTTTTTTTTTATTTGACTATAAATATTTATTTGACAAATATTAGTTTATTAAACTTCGTTTATTAAATTTTACAAAACGTCGGTTGCTAAATGATTGTTTCATAATTGACTGCAGTAAAAATAATACTGCTCTGTGTAACAGCCTCAGTCGAAGTCGACGGAGCTCCTATTCCGCGTAGTTAAGGCGCTTTGCGCCTTGACACAACTCTAATAACCTAACCTATCAAGTTTAAATTGGCCTAATTTAGCAAATTAGTTTCAGAATTTATTAAAATGAAACGGGTGTCTTGCTTAATTGGCTTCCTCCCAGCCGAACACTGTTAAAAATTATGTTCATATTTGTACTCGTAGATAGATAACTACAAGTATGAATGGCGTACACCACGATGATTTATTAAACGTTCTTTTACCGTACGTTACTTTGCCAATTGGCTATTTGACTCCAGTAAAATAGGCGCTAGACCTCGAGTTGCGGAAACCAGTCCGCTTTTAAAAAAAATATGGCTATTAGACTAATGTCAAAATAATTTATTTTCACACTACCACTAAATCGAGCTTTCGAAAATAACACGGAAAAACCTAGCTATCGTTTATTTTTGGAATTTAAACGATTTTTAATTCAACAAAAACTTTATAAAGGAACACTGAACGTGACGTCACAGGTTCCTATTTTCATACTAACTTCATACTACCGGATCGATTTGCCGTTTCAATAAAAGTTGTTGATTTGACCAGTCAGTCAAATAACCAATTGTTATGAAATAATAAATGAGTAATATGTCAAATAATTATTTATAATATGATGTTTTTTAAAGTAAATAATTTGTCTAATGAAGTATTTTTAAAAACAATATTCTATGAAACAACTAATTTGTTAATCGTTAATTTCCTAAAATTGTTTTTAAAATGAATATTTATGAAACGTTTTTATAAAATATGGATGATATAAGCATTTTAAACTACTAATTAGACAGAGAGATACGACATGAACTGTGACGTCAGCGTGCACTACGGCCATATAAACTCCATGTTAAATTCTGTTTTACTAGAATATGATAGAAACAATTGTTTGGTTATTTTAATAGTTATTCGAAAAATTATTTTGCTCTACTGTTTTTTACTAGAATGAATGTTTATTAAAGCAAAAAAATCATGCATTATAGCTTGAAAGCTAAAATTGGCTTCAATTTGTGTGTGATGTGAATTTCATGAAGAGGTACCCTGCTTGGGTCTTTAAATCTTAATTGATCTACATTGTAATATTATACAGTAATGTTTTTCTATTTATATATTTAATCTATAAAATAAAGTCAAATATATAAAATAAAATAAACCACGCCACGGATTCTGATGCAGTTTTCACCATCAGATAATTCACGGAAGGTATATTAGTACCCGGAGCGAAGCGAGGACGGGTCGCTAGTTTAAAATATTAAATGAACTGATCACTTTTAGCATGAAAAGCAGCCAATAGACTCTGCTTTAGACAAGATAGAGATACCACTACCAGATCACAAGGCGGAGAGCGACGCGGACTCTGTCAAGATGGAATTTGAAACATTTTCGGATTTCGAGGACAATATTACTCTGGAAGAAATTAGGTATGGCCTCAACACCTATCCTGCAGAACGGTGCAGATATTTTATACTATTTTATTTTATTATTATATATTATTTTTTGATATTTTATTTTATTTGACGACGCGTTTAGCCTAGTTGGTAGTGACCCTGACTACGAAGCTAGCGGTCCCGGGTTCGAAACCCGGTATAGGCAAATATTTTTGTGATGAGCGCGAGTGTTCCTGAGTCATGGATATTTTATATATATTTAATTATGCATATCGTTGCCTGGTACCCATAGTACAAGCCTCGAGCTTAGTTTGGGTCTAGGTCAATTTGTGTGAGGTTGTCCCTGATATTTATTTATTTATTGCCATGAGAGTTAATTGCTAAAATACTTTTCGTTGCAAATTGTGTTGTACAGTCAGCATCAAATAAATAGGAGCAGCGGAAGTGGCCAAATATATCGCAACACATCCTTATTGCTATAGTAAAGTAATAAAGATGTGTTGTATATTTGGCCACTTTCGCTGCTCCTATCTATTTGATGCCGACTGTACAGTCAAGGGTAAAAATATTACACTTTTGGACCTTGTCCCACTGTAATAAGGATCAAAATTGTATACATATTTCTGCCCTCGACTAGATGATGTTATTTTCAGGTCGAATGCACCAAAAGTGTCAGAAAATGGAATTAGAGAAATATTAGAGGATACCAATCTCAAAGTCGAAGTGGAGGAAGAAGTGATAGATAAGAAAAAGAAAACCAAAAAGAAAGAGTACAAAGTGAAGGAGAGAAAGAGAAAAAGGTATTTTTATTTAAACTCAAACCTAGCCCGACTATTGAATTACTAATATAATTATAAATGCGAAAGTACATACCCAAAAAAAGAATAAAACGAAAACAAAATGAAACCTGTCCATAGCTGGGGTTCGAACTCGCAGTCTTCGGCGTCGTAGGCCAACGCTTTAACCATTAGGCCATTCAGGCGGCGGCGGCGGCGGCGAAATTACGTACCATGTCGCGTGGGAGATTTGCATTAAAATACGGAGAAAACGAATTTTCCCAGATATGAGACCTAGCTAGATCGATTTTTCGCCCCCGTAAACCGCCATGTTGCAAATTTTATCGAAATCGTTAGAGCCGTTTTCGAGAACGTGATTACATAATATACAAACACTAGCTTTTGCCCGCGACTCCTTCCGCGTAGAAGTCGTTTATCGTGTATACCACGGGAACGATCAATTTTTCCGGGATAACTATCCCATGTCCTTTTCCCGGGACTCAAACTATCTCCATACCAAATTTAATCTTAATCAGCGGTTTAAGCGTGTAGAGGTAAACAGACAGACAAGAGTTACTTTCGCATTTACAGGGTGTCCCAATATTGGTAGGCCACATTGACGGAGGTAGACCAGCCTAAGACGGATCGAACCAGACGCTTTTTTTTTTTTAAATGATTTTTGATATTTTTTTTAACGGAGTGGAAATGCGTTACGAATTGTCCCCACACCGAACCAGCCTAACATGACCTTAGTAAAAATCGCATGGTTTTCAAGATTTGCCAGTTTATAGTTCTTTTCCAGTACAAACTTTAAACTGGCATATCTCGAAAACCATACGACATTTACTGAGGTCATGTTAGGCTGGTTCGGTACCTCTTAAGCTGACCTACCTCCGGTGTCAACGTGCCCTGTAGTTTGGTAGGGATAATTTGATTTAATTGTTATGTTTTACAGTAAAGAACCTAATGAACAAAATGTACAGTCTCCAAAAACGTCTATTAGAAAAACAATAGAACTAGACCCCACAAAGATTAGGATAGTGATGTTGAATCCAGAGGAACAATTTAAGCAGAGCGAGGTGAGTTCTACTTTTTTTAAATATACTCCCAAAGGATTGAAGTTAGATTCCTGGTTAGGGCAATATTAAGGCTACCCTAGATGGTAGAAATTGCTTTGGCGCAACGTCAGGCATATTTATCATTATCAAGTATCAGCATTGATTGATTGATTTGACGACATAGTTAGCTTAGTTGGTAGTGACCCTGCCTACGAAGCTAGCGGTCCCGGGTTCGAATCCCGGTATGTCAAATATTTGTGTGATGGGCGCGAGTATTTGTTCCTGAGTCATGGATGTTTTCTATGTTTAAGTATGTATTTCTCTATTTAAGTATGTGTATATCGTTGCCTGGTACCCATAGTACAAGCCTAGAGCTTAGTTTGGGACTAGGTCAATTTGTGTGAGATTTTCCCTGATATTTATTTATTTATTTAAATGTGTTTAGAAAATTCCTATGAATAATTATGAAAACATACCTTTATTTTTTAACAAACGTGACATTTTTTTGACGACGCGGTTGGCTTTGTTGGTAGTGACCCTGCCTACGAATCTAACGGTCCCAAGTTCGAATCCCGAATTCCGCAGGGAATGGGCAGATATTTGTGTGATGAGCGCGAGTATTTGTTCCTGAGTCATGGATGTTTTCTATATATTTAAGTATGTATTTATTTTTTACAGGCAGAGAGTAAAGAGAAGTTTCCTTTTCAATGCAGTTTGTGCTACAAGGGATTTAACTTCGACACCAAATTGGATAATCACATGCGGAAGCACAGCCCGGTGGGTTTATTGAAATTGAAATTGTTTATTTCGGAAATCATCCATATTAGAAATAATTAATAAGACAATAAAAATAAAATAAAATAGAACAAAACAGATTACATTAAACTAAAATTACTATTTGGCTGTACATGCATGGATATCCAGTGTGTGATTATGGGACTTTTATTATTGATTGCCTTGTTTTATTTAGGAAGGTACTGCATGTGTAATTTCATAAATTTAATTATAATATTAACCATTTCGCATAAATATATTTTTGGAATTGTTTTTTAAGCCCTGTGTGATTGTTACTTTCAGCCATTAAAATCCGCCCCTTTTATATATTTGAAGTAACACGTATGACCTTTTTTTTTAAAAGTATTCAACAAATTTTCTAGGTTTTTGGGATGGCGATTTCGAAAACGAGGCGATTTTGTTTGTTTTTTTTTGAGCGATAAAAAATTAACTGTTCAAGAGTTGATTTATTTTACTTATACATATTGTTTTTTGATATCTTGGCAATAAGTAAAAAAAAAAATTAAAAATAATTATCGAAAAGTCTTTATTACCATTTAGCAAGTAATTAATTTAATAAGTAATTTATAATTATCGCACTCGGTGCAATAATGGATTACTTTCCGCTCGGTGCAACAATTTAAAATATTCCTAGTCCCGCGGCTCGTTCTGCTGCAAGCTGTGCTCGATGTACTTCCCGAGCGCGTACAGCCACAGCGTGCACGCACACATCCACACGCGGCGCTACGAGTGCTGCGCCTGCGGCCGCCGCATGACCGACCGCTCCTCCATACTGGACCACTACAGGTGACCGCCGGCGGGGAGGAGCGCAAGGGAACGGGGAGTAGGGTAGGGGAGCGGGGAGTAGGGCAGGGGGTGGGGCGTAGGGCAGGAGAGCGGGGAATAGGTCAGGGGAACGGGGAATAGGGTAGGGGAGTAGGGCAAGGGAACGGGGAGTAGGGTAGGGGAGCGGGGAGTAGGGCAGGGGTGGGGCGTAGGGCAGGAGAGCGGGGAATAGGTCAGGGGAACGGGGAATAGGGTAGGGGAGCGGGGAGTAGGGCAGGGGAACGGGGAATAGGGTAGGGGAATATATATATATATATATATATATATATATATATATATATATATATATATATATATATATATATATATATATATATATATATATATATATTAAAAAATCAGTCAATAATCCTATTACATTAGTAGTTATTATTGTATGCTATTTTTGTATATCACTGTATAACATATTCTTAGAATTTGGGAAGGTTTTTTTAAGTGTTTGTATATGTTTAATCCTTCTAATGGCTTACATTTATTTGTGTATCTTTACAGGACGCAGCACGAAGGACAGGTGTCGCATTTCACCTGCCAAATATGTGGAAAAGTGTCCACGTGAGTTATATTGTTCTTCCACTTTAAATTCGCTGTTCTTCCACTTTAAATTCGCATTTTGATTTCCCGATAGACTCAGTCCCCGAGCGTGCAAGGAGACTGTTTGTGTATCTGTCTGTGCCATCATAGCTCCGAAACGTATAAACCGATTTTGATGTTGTTTTTTTGCTTGAAAGGTGACTCGATCGAGAGTATTCTTAGCTAAGTTCGGTGAAAATCCGTTAATCCATTGAAGAGTTATGATCTGAAAGTAGGAGTCCTGATTTTGTCGCGGGTTTTTATTTATTTAACGACTTATACAATTGTACATTGAAGCGACACATTGATAAAACATTTTATTTTTAATTATGGTGTGATTGTGCTGGTCTGATGATGGAGATGAAGGTGGTCATAGGAACTTCTAAACTACACGTGATGAACCCGTCGTGTTTGGGCTCGTTGGATTCGTCTTCATAAGCAGATGGTGGCTGTGCAAAAGTACAGTCGGCAACAAAAGCTTGTCACACAAATGAAATTTTTAGATTAGGTTATTTTTCAGTAATACCAAAACGCACCGCGGCCATATGAGGAATCACCACAGCGGCCAAAGGCCAGAGTGCGAGCAGTGCGGCAAGACGTTTGTGAATAAGGACTCTTTAGAGGAACATAGGCAGTAAGTACATTGATAAATCTAGGCTAGGCCTTTTTCACGAGAACGCGTGGAGGTATCAAGTTGAAATTAATATCATATACTCGGGGTAATTTCATATATCATATGAAATTATAGCAAAAGAAGGGATCCCCAAATACTCAAGTCTGCAATCTCTTAAAGCTGTAAAAAAAATCAAACTTCTAAGTCAACGCAATCAAAAGATACGGTCGTTTGTGTCGCATATTTTGACACTCTCAAGGGAATAAAAACCTATAGGGCATTCCATATCCCATTGACCTAGAATCATGATGACATTTGGCAAGAAGCAATGTCTTATAGATTATAGCATAAATTAAGGGGAAAATTCGAAAACCCTAAATTTGTAGTTACTTCAAAAAAATTATGGTGACGGAACCGATGTCCGCTTGATTTGCAGACACTCATTTCATCGTGTGTGTCGTTTCACCAAATCTCGTTTCATCGAAAGTTAATTTCTGCTGAATCCTTATTGTTTTCAGGTTATCTTAAGCATGGATTACGTAGGTTAGGTTAGGCCTGTGACCACCAAAAAAATACAAATCCTGGACGTGAAATGAAAATTCGGTGAAGTAAAACATTATATGAAACGAGTCTGTGATTCAAGGGTAAATCGACGGAACCCTATACTGAGCATCATCATCATTTTTTTTAATAATAAAAATAATAATCCAGCCTATATACCGTCCCACTGCTGGGCACAGGCCTCCACTCACAATGAGAGGGTTCGGGCTATAGTTCCCACGCGGGCCCAGTGCGGATTGGGAACTTCGCACACCGTCAAATTGCTTTGCAGGTGTGTGCAGGTTTCCTCACGATGTTTTCCTTCACCGAAAAGCTCATGGTAAATTTACAAATTATATATCGCACATAAATTCTGAAAGGTGCGAGCCCGGGTTCGAACCCACGACCCTCTGCTTAAGAGTCGGCAGGTCAAACCATCAGGCTACCACGGCTTTTTTTAATTCACGCAGAATTCATCAAGGCATCAAGAACTACTCGTGCTCCGAGTGCGGCAAGAGATTCAGAACGCGGACTCAGATAAAGCATCATCAGTTGAAGCACACAGATGTCAAAGAGTACTATTGCGTCGAGTGCGATGTCAGGTGGGTCCAGCGGGGTGCGGTCAGGGCACAGTATAAATATAGCTGAAGCATTATAGTAGTTTATGTGACTGGTGCCTAATTATGTACAGTTACATACACTATTTTATCTACATACATGTTATAAGCTCTCTATGATGTGTTCAGGAACCGCGTGTTACGATCGGCATAGCCGGCATTGATCAATTATTAGAACGTCAAAGTGGCGGTAACCGTAGTTTTTTTTTTAATTCAGAGACAATCTAGTGTCGGCCTCTACTATCATATCGTTCGATATCAAGTAACATGCGAGATTTGTCAAAATTGTATGCAATTGACATTTCATTTCGAATTAAATGTCATCTTGAGTGATATTAGAATCGAGGTCAAATAAAATTGTTTTGTTTTTCAAAGATGTTCCAAATTTGAAACTCATAACTTTATCAAATTTTATATCGTAGTTAGAACATTATGTTGCTGCTACAGATAAGAAAATTATCATAGTAAAATTGATTGTTGTAAAGCTGGTCATTGCCAACGGATTCTGAACGCATTATAGAGGACTTATGATATGTGTGTAGATAAAAGAAACTACGAACAAACGTTCAAAACGTCGCACTCACACAGACACACGCCTCAACGAGACCCCTAAGCGGACATGGCAGTGCTGTCAGTGGCGGGTGACGCGTGGAGACGAATGGTTTCGCTTTGTCCGCTCTTATTGAACCCCCCCCCTTCTAAATGTCACGTGACATAGCTATGTTAATTCTAAAAATGAAACTGATCTGTATTTAAAAATAAACTAATTGCCTCTGAAAGGATTTTGTAATTCAGTGTAAATAGCTAATGAAATGATTAGTTAAAAAATGTAATCATATTAATATTTGCCACTTTTTTTAAAAAGGGGAGTGAATTTGTTGCATCTCTGCGTCGTCGAAGTTTTTGATACTATTTTCTGTCGTATGTAAAATGTTACGTGATTTTTTTTGAGAATTTTTTAAAAGACGTATAGTGCAGTTGCGAACGTCAGGTGTGTTAGAAATTGCACAATGCGTCTCTTCTATGCTTGTTATATTCCGATTTTTTTTTAATAAATAAAGTTATATTTATTAGAGTATTGTTCCTTTTTCAGGTTTAAATCGGCTCATAGTTTGCGACAGCATTTAGTTAAAAGTTTGAAGCATAAAGATAAGCAGAGTTTCAAGTAAGTATTCACATTATTTCATAAACGTGCGTATTTTTGCAGGTTTTTTTTCAGATATTTTTTCAATATTTAATTTGATTTTAGGCTTCTGTAACATATGACCACGTGTTTAAAAATCTATGAAATTACCCTTACGACTTTTTTAAAAAGTCATGTTTACATTGTTCACCATCTTGAAGTCCAAAGTCGACCTCATTTTCGAAATCGGTGTCACCAAAAACCAAAAAAATACGCCCCGTGATGATTTTTTTAAAAAGTCATGTCGGTCATCTTGGAGTCCAAAATCGATATTTTCGATAGCAGTAACCCCAAATACCTAGAAAATGAATCCGATGACGACTTTTTTTCAAAAAGTCACGTCCGCCATCTCGAATTCCAAAATCAAATGTGTCTTGCAGGTTCGTGTGCAGCCGCTGCGACAAGCGCTTCGAGACGGCGGCGGCGCTGACGCAGCACACGCTCGTGCAGCACGAGCGCCTGCGCCCGCACGCCTGCCCCGCCTGCCCCGCCGCGCTGGCGTCGCGCACCTCGCTGCACAAGCACGCCGCGCGCGTGCACGGGGGCGCCGCCGCGCCGCCCAAGCACGTCTGCCACGCCTGCGGCCGCGCCTTCCGGGTAATGTTACAGGACGCGCACTTACACGCACGCACACACAAACATTCAATCCAAAAAAAAAACCAAATTTGACCTCATTTTAAAAATCGGCACCCCAAACAACATGGAACTTATGACGACTTAAAAAAAAAGTCTCATCCACAATCCTTAAATTCAAAATTGACTTTATTTTCGAAATATGCATCCCCGAAGATATTGCTTTATTGTACTGTCGTGTTGTAGTGTTTTTTTCAGTCACATAAATTTTATGAATTTGAGTTTGAAAACCCATAAAATAAGTCCTATGACGACTTTTTCAACAAGTCACGCCGATCGTTTGGGGGAGTTTCAAAAAAATAGCACGCCTTTTAACTTTTACTTCAGATTTGGGAAAAAAATTGCATGTTGGTTGGTGGCACGTACCTAAATTCAATACATTTCTTGGTAACAAAACGGACAATTCCATACATCTTTTTGGGGACATATCAGGAATTTCTATTTTTCTTGTTCAGAATGGTGGTCCCAACCAACGTGCAATTTTTTTCCCAAATCTGAAGAAAGATTGAAAGGTGTGCTATTTTTTTGAAATTCCCCGTTTTCTAATTTCCACATGCAATATTATAATGGTCCTCAACATCGTTTTAGGGCAAGTCGGTGTTAATCAACCACGTGAGGACCCACACGGGCGAGAAGCCGTTCTCGTGCCCGACTTGCGGGCGCAACTTCTCGCAGCGCACGGCCATGCGGACGCACGTCGACCTCGTGCACCTGAAGAAACGCCGCGGGAAGGTTAGTCTCATTTATTTATTAAATAAGGTACACCAACAACAAACATATTAACACAATTACAATAGCTAAGATAATAAAAGAAGAGTCTGATGTGCATGTCAATAACTGACGTCCGCTATTCTGCCCTCATAAGAAGAAAAGGCACATGTGCAAACGAATTGGTATTGCACATGCGACCTTTATTAACCTACACAGGGTTTAATATGCTTCTGTGAATAATTCGCAGATGTGCCCTTTTTTCTTACGAGGGCAGTGTTATACTTAGGCTTGACACATTCGCTACCATCCCACGATTAATTCCCAACCACACGCCAGCGTAGCGGCAGATATCACTATAAGACCCTATAGTCGGGTACATCACGTAACTTATCGAACAAACGCTACACGCCGAGATCCCAATAGTATAGAACTTGTGAACGATGTAAACAAAGCGCCATATTGATATTGTCTATAGTTTGATGAGTTTACTAGTGATGGGAAAAGTAGATTAAGATTAAAAATCCTTTGAAAAATTATTTTTTAATCATAATCACTAGAATCGATTGAGGATGACGTGTGACCAATATGTATTATACAACGTAACGTACTGTACTGTAATGTTTAATCGTAACCTGGTACAATCAAGCGTGATTTTAAAAACCACCGAAATTAAAATCGTTTTAACACAATACCGCTCGTTATAGTCTAAATTTGGACAACACTAGTCAGCCATCATAGACAATTGCAGACTTGAAACGAAACAAATATGTCACTGCAATATCCCGGAATAACCTCAACGGCAAAATAATTTCAAACTTTTACTGAAATATCGAATTTTAACTGATATTATATTGTTCAGTGAGGGTTAAAATAACAAGTGGTGAAATAGCATATGGATTTAGTAGTGATGGAGAGCTAGTGTGAAAGTTTACGAAGAAATGTTGTCTAAAAGGTTTGTTTACATGGTTCACAAGTTCCATTGATGGCGACTTTACATAGACTTGACACATTCGCTACCATCCCACGATTAATTCCCAACCACACGCCAGCGTAGCGGCAAATATCACTATAAGACCCTATAGTCGGGTACATCACGTAACTTATCGAACAAACGCTACACGCCGAGATCCCAACAGTCGGGTACACACATTCTCTGTGCAGGGATGTGCTAAAAAAAAGAATGTTTTGTTTTTATTTTACACTATCCACTACGTTATTTGTTACAGCGAGATAGAAATACATGACTCCCGTTTAGGTTATCTACCTATAACGACTTGTGCAGTTGTATTATTTTAAATCTTAAAACATAAAGTTAATAACGTGGTATTAAATAATTATTCAGATATATTTTTCAAGTGAAATTAAAACAGCTCTTTGAAATGTTGACGCATTCAACTCTCCTATCAATGAATATTATTTTTTATTAAATATTTGAGCGACAACCCTGGTTTGTCGAAACACACCCCGATATCGGGTCCTTCATCTATATCTATAGTATTGCGTACCTGAAGAAAGGGGTCCCAAAAATCACACACACATTTGCATTTTATACGTATATTGTATAAACACTACGAAGAGCTAGATAAAAAGGTTACATTGATAAAGTTGCCGAGCCCTATGTACATATGTGGGAAAATCTCGCCTGCGCGATGTAGGAATCGGGCTTATGGTGACAGCGACATCTGTAGTGACATTTGTTTACAGATTTTACTGAAGCAGAATGACCAACTAACACCATCTATTAGCGTTGTGATGACAATACATTTGTAGTACTAACATATAAAAGAAAGTTTGAACTATTTTCCTGGATATCGAAGCTATACAATACTAAAAACTAACTAACTAAATAACTAAGGCACGGTCAGACAGTACCCGACAATATTATAGAGTAACCGACAGTCGGGTATCAAATAAATATCAGGGGACAATCTCACACCAATTGACCTAGTCCGAAACTAAGCTCTAGGCTTGTAGATACTACGAATAGTACGAATATTAGCCTAGTTGGTAGTGACCCTGCCTACGAAGCTAGCGGTCCCGGCTTCGAGTCTCGGTATGGGCAAATATTTGTGTGATGAGCGCGAGTATTTGTTCCTGAGTCATAGATGATTTCTATAATATTTATATATAAGTATGTTTATCATTGTCTAGTACCCATAGTACTAGCCTAGCTTAGTTTGGGACTAGGACAATTTGTGTGAGATACTCTGTTATTAAAAAAAAGCCGTGGTAGCCTAATGGTTTGACCTGCCGACTCTTAAGCAGATGGCCGTGGGTTCGAACCCGGGCTCGCACCTCTAAGTTTTTCGGAATTTATGTGCGAAATATAATTTGTAAATTTACCACGAGCTTTTCGGCGAAGGAAAACAACGTGAGGAAACCTGCACACACCTGCAAAGCAATTTGACGGTGTGTGCGAAGCTCCCAATCCGCACTGGGCCCGCGTGGGAACTATAGCCCAAACCCTCTCATTGTGAGTGGAGGCCTGTGCCCAGCAGTGGGACGTATATAATAATAATAAATAAATAATTCTTTATTTAGGTATTGACCCATTTCTTACATAACAAATTAACAAATTTAATACTCTAATCTAAATCTAATTGATTGCACAATAATTATATTTTGAAGGCTGACACTTCGCTCCTAAGATAGGAAGTATGGGCTGGATTATTATTATATTATTATTATTACTCTTTTATTTATTATTTTTGTATTTTTTTTCTTTCCAGGCCAAGCAAGAGCCGCCCGCGCCGCCTGCCGATGTCTCCAAGATAGACATCTTCACCAAAGAGGAGCCTCAGATAGTATTTGACACCTGGAACAGACAGACCATGCAGAACTGTGAGGTCTATTTCACAGTCACAGCTGGACCTTAGAAAAATAATTATTAAAATATGAATAAAAAAATAAATGAGTCTGTATTCATTGCCATAATTTTTTTCGTCATAATGTGTTTTGTCATAATTATCGCAAGACAAAAACATTATGATCAAAAAAAAGGGGAACAGATTGATCCGTCAACTGACAAAGATACGTGTGAAGTTTTTATTTATTTATTTATTGAGAAGTTCAAGTTATATAAAGCTTGTAAAAAAAATTGTTGGCCATGTTCCGATCGGCCATCTTTTTTTCCAATGAGAAATTTAGAAATATTTTTTATTTTATTTTAGGCGTTACCCTCGTATGCTTAGCACGGATCCGAGCAAATATTTTTTTTATATTTTATTTTGACTTTATTGGGTATTTTTTTTCACCTCGCATACGAGGGGTTAATATAGATATAGAAAATACTTTGTTATTTTAATTCCGATCTCTATAACATTAAAGTTTTCAAACGACACTGCCATTAATTAATATTGTTCCTAACATTGTTTTATAATAATTTAGTAATAATGTTTAATACATAATAAGACGATGATGATTTATATGTTGTCCAATTATAAAATGGCAAATTAAATAAATCTAAATACTGAAAACTACAGAAATGCCTATGTTATTTTTGCCATAACGTTTCTAATCCTAATTTCACTTGCTACAACGCTTGTGATAATAATAATCGTTTGTCCTAATGATTAATTAACATAATATTTATCGACCTATTTTTCTCTAGACATAATGTTTTTTTTTTGTTCCCAATAACCGTTTGTCATAATGATTAACTTGATAAATGTTCACAAAATAGCATCCGAAGTTATGACTAAAATGTTTTAGGACAATTGATATATTATGGGTATTAAACATTATGAGAAAGAGTTGTAGCACGATTCATCGTGAGATATTTGTTGACACTAGTGCCTAAGGAATTTAAAAAGCAATATTGAAGACACATCATGTAAATACAGATGTATAAGGTTAATAGAATATATTTGAGAATTTCACATAATTTTACTTACGTCATCTTTGGTTGATTTTTGGTATTTGGTAGATTTTTTTAGGGTTCCTTACCCGAAGGGCGTCCAACGGGACCCTATTAATATGCCTACGCTCTCCATCCGTCTGTCTGTCAGTCTGTCTAGCTATAAAGAGCTGTATCTTTTGAACCGTAATAGATAGCGGGTTGATTTTTTTTTCAGAATATGTGTTAATACGGTGGATTTACTAACAAATAAAAAATAATAATAAAGTAAAATAATAGAGGGGGCCCCATACGAGAAACGTTTTTTTTCAACGTATTTTTATTTTTGTTGTATCGTAAAAACGGTAAAACACACAAGCGTCAAATTTAGTATGATTATAGAACAAACCCTATAGAACAACAACAAATACTAAAAACTAGCCAAATGTGTACGGAACCCTCAGTGCGCGAGTCCGACTCGCGCTTGCCTGGCTTTTTATGATTAGACAACACGTGTTTTTCTTGTGCATATAAAATTTACTTAGCACTTGTCACAATCGGCAAGTAAATTTATAGGGAAAGGGCTTAATTTATGTGACAGATATGCTTTACTTGACGGTTGTGAAACAGGCGTTTAATGCGACTTTTGGTGTTATTTTTATTCCGTTTAGTTAAGATGTGTGAATGTAATTTTGTAAAATGAACAAGGATTTCTAAAACATAATTTTGTTTTATTGTAAATCAAACCTTGGTCACTTTATAGACCACTGTCCAGTCGTCGCTGTGGCTGCCTAGTTCCATATGTAAAAAAAACACATATGGAACTTACTTGTTTTGGAGACACTCGAAATGAGTGTCTGTCATCAAATGTGTCCTTTCATCGAAAGCTAACTTCTGCTGAAACCTTATTGTTTTCAGGTTATCTTAAGCATGGGTTACGTAGGTTAGACCTGTGACCACAAAAAAATTATAACTCCTGCACGTTGGCTGTCGATGAAATGAAAATTCGGCGAAGTAAAACATTCTATGAAATGAGTGTCGGTGATTCAAAGGTAAACTTAGCGACGCAGTGTTTTGGAATTGTAATGGTGCTCCCACACTGACGTAAAATTTTGTTATAAAACATTTTGTAAGAAAAAAAAATAAAAACATTGAGAACATGAGAACATTTTGTTTTTATTTTATTTTATTTATTATCATGTTACAAATTGTTATATAAATATCAAAATATAACGTATGTATGGGGACCATAATGATTCCAGCTCTATTCGACTGTTTTAGCTCACTTTGCTTTTATATCGCAATCGTATTTCGACGACGCGGTTAGCCTAGTTCAGGGTCTGCAAACCGCGGCTCTTTAAAGAGCCAGTTGCGGCTCTTCAAGTTCCCTTCAAAAATGTATACAGTGAAATACCTGAAACTGAAAACATTGCTCTTTGAGCTTCCGAAAAATCGATATTTTTCCGGCATCTGGCTCTGTCTAAGTTTGCGACCCCTGGCCTAGTTGGTAGTCCTGCCTACGAAGCTAGCGGCTCGGGTTCAAATCCCGGTGTAGGTAAATATTTGTTCCTGAGCCATGAATGTTTTCTATTTATTCAAGTATGTATTCCTCTATATATATATTTCTCTATGTGGTTGTCCAAGATCGTCCAAAAGGAACCTTATCGCGGCAGGCGGTCACGCCTTTTCTCACACGGCTGTTATACTAATGACAAGGCAATGAAAGTTATAACAGCGTAAGCGCCCGCCGCCATAAGGGCACTTTCGATTTGGACGACCACATGTTTATTGTTGTCCACACATTGTTAGCTACCCATAGTACAAGCTTTGGTACAAGCCTAGGGCTTAGTTTGGGACTAGGTCAATTTGTGTGAGATTGTCCTACAATATTTATGGGTGTTTCCACGAGCGTTTCAACCGCCGTCAGTCCCTTGATGGCATTAAAGTCGTAATTTCTGTAGAAGTTAGGGCACTCTATAAAATAACCGAAAATGGCATCCAAAGCTACAGAAATTTCGACTTTAATGCGATCAAGGGACTGACGGCGGTTGAAACGCTCGTGGAATCACCCTTATTTATTAAAATAATATTGTTCAGGCATTAATATCTGCGACTCCGGTCAAATATTTCCATGATTCTCGCTCTAGACATTCAAACACTAAATCAATGACATTAACATGTTTAATTTGAGAAAATCGAACAACATTAAAATAATATTAATTTAACACAATAGATAACTAACGGAATGTAAACAAAATCTATACACTATCATCTTGCATCTCTTCCAGTTCGACTTTAACATAAGATATAAGTGTTTCTCCACAGTTTAAAATGTGGTCATGCAATTCTAATTCACTGTTAAAATTACTTGCACATTTGACACAATTCAGCTCATTAGATTTAACCTTTTTCATATGAACGCGTTTAGCATGTTTTTTAACGTCATTAACACATTTAAACAACTTATTACATACATCGCATGGGTAAGATTTAACATCCACATGGGTCTTCTTATGCTTCAACATGTATTTCTTTGAAGAAAACTCCTTGTTACACATGTCGCAAGTAAAAATACCTTCTTTCGAGTGTACCGTGTTTATATGTATCCTTAAATGCATTGAACATTTAAAAGTTTTATGGCAAATATCACAATTCTGGGCAGCTTCAGGCGGGGCGTGGGTAACTCTAATATGCCTTTGTAAATTCATATGGCTTTTAAAAGTTTTTGAGCATACATGGCATTGCGCTGTTTCTAAAGAATGCACCATTTCCAAATGTCGTTTCAAACTACCGTGGTCTGACAACTCCTTCCCACATATCTGACAAACATTACTCCTTTTATTTTCTGAGTGGTACCGCTCAAAATGCCAAAACAAGGCAGTGTTTGTAGTAAATTTCCTATCACATTGAGAGCATTTTAAATCACCTATTTTAGGTGGCTTCGTTTCTAATTTCTCCTCTCCGTGTATATGTTTTTCGTGCCGTTTCAGAGTTTTCAATGTTTTGAATTCCTTATAACATATAGTACAGACCGCATCTTGTGAAGAATGGACGTTCTGCATGTGCTTTCTTAAGCAAGCAAGCGAAGGCAGCGTTCTGCCGCATTCAGGACAGCGATACATCATCCCGTCATCTGGGTGACTCCATTTAATATGCCGTTGAAGCAACATATCAACTTTAAACTTCTTGTCACAGTGCGGACATTGAACAGACCTGTCCTCAGATGGATGAACTAACCGCATATGTATTTTAAGATTATATCTTCTTTTAAAAGCCTTAGAACACACCTCACAATTGACACTTTCTTCGGGCTCTGGGTGAGAATAAAAAATATGATTGTTCAATCTTTTCTTGTTTAGAAAAACTTTCCCGCATTGCTCACACTTGACTTCCTTTTCTTCTGCATGTACGGAATGAATATGAGACCTTAAATGACCAACCGACTTGAAGGTCCTATAGCATTTCTCACATTCCACTATATCATCTTCAGAAGAGTGTACAAATTTCAAATGCTGCTTCAAATTTGCTCTGTTTTTGAACGTATTATCACATTGGGGACACTGTAGCCTATTTACTTTGCCATTTTCATATACTTTTCCAACTATTTCAATAACACCATTAGTTTTTGTGTTTACTTCATTTTCGTTATCATTTTCTGGAGCTATTTCATTAGCATTTTGTACTTGTTGCAACCCAAATACGGTTTCCGGGGTTTGGTAAGGATCCGGTTGGTGGTTAACCTCGACTTTTAGGTGGCCTATATCTGGCTTTATGTAGATCTGCTCGATTTCATTCTCCATAATTGATCTGAAAGTAAAATAGCAGAAAATAAAGTATCAAAAAAGGTGGTGGTGGGGGGGTGGTGGCTGGAGAAGCTTTTTCTTTATGCGTAATGGATGAACAGAACTATAGCACCTGCAAGTTGTAAAGTTCTGCATCAATAATATTTTTATCTATATTTTTTTTAATCAGAATTGGGTTTGTGTTTGACCTGTCTCACCTGATGTTAAGTGACGACGAGGTTGAAGATGGTATATATAGACCTTAGACAGACATCAATTATAACCTATCCCCTTATCAGTGGAGTGGATTAATTGAAACTAAGTCATAGGGTTGTCGTACTATAGTTCTGTACATGTACAATTACATTAATCATAAATTAAATGACTATCATCACTTGCAAATAAATGGTCACCTACCTATTATGGATTTTAAAAACTGATTAAAAAGGTTTTTCGGCTTGAAAACGAAGAAGGAGTTACCTTCTTTGTTAAGTTTACATATTAAAATATTTTAGTAATTTGTTTTAGGTACTTATGTTATGAAAGTGACTAATCTTGAACCAATTTTTGGACAGTAATATGTTTTTTTTTCAATACACTTTTAAAAAGTTTAAATACAAGCTATCTGCCCTTCTTTTAATTAATTAACTACCCTATTAAAGTCATAAAGACTATTTTGTAAGTTTTTTTAATACTTTCACATTGCATTTAGGGAACAGCTTTTGATGGTGGTGAGCCAACACGGTATTTCAATATTTTTTTGCGTATCAAATTACTTTGAACAGAATCATAAGTAATACGATAATAGTAAATATGGTACTCAATTCAATAACATTTTTTGCAATAACTTCTGTCATTTTGTACCATGTCAGTGTAGAGACTACAGATGACCAGTTCTTGGAAATGCTGTTTGAACAAGAGGGAGAGGGAGAGCAGCAGATGTATACTGTAGTCTCAAACCACAGTATACACCATGGGAGAACTGTGGCAAGAGTGTCAGCCGTCACACGCGCTGACCTCTCCGCTACGCTTCCAAAAACCACTCAGCACCAAAAAAAACGCAAAGAAACAATCGGCACGTGCAGCAACCAACACTCCCATACCACAGAATACCATGGTATACCTACTCTCACAAAACAAATAACAAATGACTTTAAAACGATCGACTACACTTTGGTTTTAACCTAAAGGCCGAAAAGTGTAAAAAAAGTCGAACTTACGTCAGCAATCTACTTCATCCATCTTAAGCGCCTTGAAACACTCGTAAAAACAACAAGTTTCTGGGTACACAAATAATACAAATACTAACGTAAGTATCCTTTCATTAATTCGCAATTTTAATTTATCGATAGATTTAATAGAAATTCCTTAAAATTCAACTGATAAGCAATCACCATTTCACAACAATGGAATGAAAAAAATAAACGTCAAAAACAGACCAGTTCGAGGAGACCTCAATTATAAAGATCGCTATGCAATAGCAAGCCTTTCGCAGATTACGATAATACTGTTAATCCTGGCCGTCCAATTTTTTTTGTCTGTGACGTCATTTCCCGTGTACGCGGGAAGTTTGAAAAGTTTTAAAACATCTTGCCATGATTTCTTTAATATATTTCAGAGGAAGAATAACAGTTTTAGTAGAAATGGTAGATTCTTGGTCCAATATTTCTCAGGTTTCCTGAGCCTATATAAGAGTGCATTTTTATCGTCGAACGTCCATGTACTGGTACTGTCCCAATATGCAAAATAAATTTGATCATATTTGATTCATGAATGTATCAATCCAGGGACATAACTGCGTTCATAAATCATATGATATTCATAGGATGGGACAGTAAACCTCCCGTTTGTCTGTTTTGCTTAGTTCGGATGAAAAAACAACATCATTAAGTAACCATTTATTTGCACAATTATTACTCTCAACTATTTACAACAATAGGAAAATCCTTAAAAACTAAAAATCTAACAATAAAAGAAACATTCGTAGTAGTTTTGTCTTACTTAATTTTCTTATGGTTATTTTCCCGCCATTTTACAAAAACTTTATAAGCTTTTATTTACTTTCATGAGCCGTTACAGACTTCAATTTTATATTACGGCATAATCATGAAAAAAAATCATAGGCATATATAAGGGCAGGTGGTGGGATGGTCGTACCCTTTAGACATACCCTTATAATCTGTGGTCGGGCCGGTCGGCCGTGGGCCGCTGACATATAAACAGTGGCCCACAGATTTGTTATTAGTTTTGAAAAAACCGTAGCAACACAGACCTAAGCAACCTACAGTAGATTTATTATATCAGGTCTTTAGATCACCCCGATTTATAATATTCCAGATATTTTTGGCGGAATACAGAAAGTAGTTAAATACAAAACGTTTAATTCAAATATAGCACAATTTTACTTTGATAAATATTAGCCACTTGTGCATTACGGCCGCACTCGGAGACGCCAATTAACAAGTTTCATTAAAGTTGCTGCTGTCACTTTCCTTGATATAGCAATAGAATAAGACGCAGCAACTTTAATAAAACTTGAAAATTTATTGACGTCTCCGAGTACGGTAGTTACTTTTTTAAAAGTCTCACTCTATAACCATAGTTTTTACGATTTACGTGACACGACATGTCACAGTTAATAATTACAGTTCTTATGAATCGTGATGTAATGCCTTATCACGGGTCATAAGGTCATTTGTAATAAGCGTGGCAAATAAAAAAATAATGAACCACTTTTAAAATTAAAAAGCGTTTTACCACTTTATACAACTGATGGCCAAATTTATTGACTTTAATAAACTTTGCAAGTTTAGGTAAAGTTATTTTTATATTAGTATTACTACTTATTAATACAAATATATTTTACACGTGGCTCATTATGTTATGATAAGTTAAAAAAACAACCTGTAGTTTAGTACCTACGTAAGTGCATAAAAGACACAAAAATGGCGCCACCATCTACGTGAAGCTGTAAAATTTGTATTGGAAATTATTTCCGTAATAAACCACCGCGTCTTTTGCTTGTGTACTGCATACAAATTATCTTCAGTTATTTTGTCTTTAAGACCATTTCATCTCACAAAGTTGTATGAGAGAATAATCATGATTACACAGATTTTTCATTACACCATTTATACCGGACAAGATGCTGTACGCTGCTCGTTATTCACCGAGTGCCAACGCGAACTACGGTTCAAAGTTCACGTGGTATACATGGGGTACCCCTCAGAGGGCATAGCATCATGCACGATGAATAAAGCTTTCGGCACACCAAACGCGTGTCAGGCGCGACGCGCGACACATCAAAAAGTAACAGTCGCCGCAGACAACTCGGGCAGCGCGGCACGTGGCATGCGCGAAGCAGGTGCGTCTCTCGCGCTAGTCCGCGAAGTTGTATTAAATACGGCCGCCGTTTTACCGGCACACCGTCTGCGCGGCGTCGACACGGCTACTAGTCGTTGTATTTTTTTTACAAACGCGTGATGGATGTACGCACGCGCCGCCCAACACGTCACACCGAACGCGGCCGCAAGGTGTGAGCAACGCGATCACGCGTTCGAAACGCGTTGAAGCTGCCGGCCGCCTACGGTGTGCCGGGTGCCGCGTCGCTCACGCCACGCCACGCGACGCGACGCTCACGACACGCGTTTGGTGTGCCGAAAGCTTAACTTGGTAAAAAAGAGTTTGACATGGAACTGCAAGGTGGTTGCCAGTGTACTAAGTAGTACTATCTAGAATACACCATGCAACACTTCTCTTTCTTGTTGTATTTCTTGTCCTTGCTGTATGTGGTGTTCAATAAATAGTTATTGTATTGTATTGTATACACTTTTTGCTAAGCTATAAATACGAAGTTCGCGTTTGATGCCCGTTAATTCACCATCGTCTCAAGCTTCAGCCGTCCACTGTTGGGCTTATGGCTTATCCCCCGAATGACCTGTGCCGTCAGCAAATCCTCGGCCCACTTTGTGAAAATCGTAACCCCGACCAAAACTCACCTGTCTTCTTCATTACAACGTGCTAGCAGGACGTTTCGGAAACAGCAGCCATTCTCTCAGCCCACTGAACATTTATTACTAGTATACAGATTATTTTATTTATAACATTTAAGCTAACACGAGAAGTTATTGTTGTACATAATTGACTTTAGAGGTGCTAGTTCGAGAACTTATATAGATTTAACATTTATAGGAGCGTCCCCACTGAGAGCATTCGCGTGTAATGAGCATTTGGCGTCGAATATTCGAGTGGACGTTGAGCCAAGCGTACAAAGCTTACAAATTATTTAAATTATTGCTCGTTTACATATGCTCGGGTAAGAATGCTCTCAGCGAGGACGCTCCTTAAGACGCCGTGTCAAATACAAAAGACATTTATATCGGAAATATCGACTACACGGGCACATATTAAGGTTTATGATCTTCATGGATTCATCCGTTATTGGTAGTGCATCTGTGGGGCGGATTACATCCTTCAATGGCATTCAATGGCAATGTTAGCGGCAGAATCGCAGCACGCGCTGTGAAAAGTCGCGGTCTTCAAAAGTCCCCGTTTAGCAGCAAGCTCAAGTTCACCATAGATTATCGTAGAAAAAGTAACCTACTTAAATAAAGCACGCTAGCACCTCTACTGCCTTCTTAAAAATTACATTAAAATTTACAAATCTCCACTACCAACAAAATATAGATATGAAAATTCTAATACTAGAACAACGTAACATCGAATTTATTATTACAATATGACTCATACCCGCCAGCAGTACTTGTTTTATTATGAAACGTTATTAAACTTGCATTGTGAATCGTTCGATTCGTTAGACGTTAATTAAGTTTGTAATGTTACTTACAAAACCGGAGTTGACTATTCTCCTATTCATTCCCATAACCTAAAGAAAATAGAAGACTCTAGAAGCAGGACTGTTACTTCACTATATTTTGGCTTTACAGGCAAGATCACTCCGATTCCGTTTCACTATCATCTGACGACTCAGAATCAGAACTCGATACGGGCTCACATTTTATAAACTCTATCTCTTTTGGAGGCTGCTTCGCCTTTCTAGTTCTCTTCTTCGGAACAACATTCCCTTCATCATCCATTACAGTCTTCACCATCATAGAGATCCTCTTTAAATGCTGCTGTTCATGTCTTTGCATATGATTGTTCAAATATCTCTTAATCTTGAACTTCTTCCCGCATTGTTCACATTCATGTTCATAATCCTTTTCTTTCACTTCAACATGAACAGAGTTGTTGTGACGCCTCAAATAATGAGCATGGGCGAACTCTTTATCACATTTTTCACAGCGTATTTTCGGTTTATCCGGATGAACTATCTTTTTGTGCTTCTTCAAGCGTATAGCGGAATGAAAGAATTTATCACAAAGATCGCATTTCACTTTAGTATCCAAAGAAGAATGAACTTGCATGTGTTCTTTCAAATACTGATCGTTTTTGAACTCTTTCGAGCACTCCGGGCATTGTACTTTGGACTCTAAGGGAGGATGAATGTTTAGGATGTGGCGTTTCATATGATGACGTGATTTAAAAGTCATGTCACAGAACACGCACGGATGTCTTTCTACTTGCGAATGTTGAAAATGCAAATGTCTGTTTAGATTTAAATGACTTTTATAATTCTTTTCGCATATCGGACATTTGTATTTTTCTTTATCGGGGCGATGGCACCGTTCTATATGGTATTTCAGTTTGTAAGGAACATTAAACTCCTTTCCGCATTCCTGACATTTAATCTCAGGTAGCGTTGACGGGTGAATTCTTTTGACATGCATATGTAGAGCTCGTCTCGTGCGGAATTCTTGAAGGCAATATTGACAGTAACATTTCTCGTTTTCAGAGTAATGCTTGTTCATTCTATGCATGTATAAATAGTGTTTATTTTTGAAAGTTTTGTCGCATATGTCGCAGAGCACAGCAGAGTCTTCAGAAGAGTGCACTCTTGTGGTGTGTAGGTAAAGATTTTGGTAATTCTTGAACTCCTTCGTACATTTTTGGCAGATGTATCGTTTCGCCCTTTTCGGGAACATAACTGGCTTCCATGTGGTCAACACAGACTCGTACATCTCTCGCTGCTCATCAGTTAGGATCGAACTTGTAACACTGATGAATTTCATGTCTTTGGGCGGAGGTTCTGGGTCCTGCTTTGGCTCCATATTCTAGAAAGAGATGGTCATTATTAGTATGCAGCTCGAGTCAGGTCAGTGTGATCTTTCCTCATGTTCTAAATCAATGTTTATATGGATGGTTAGATTTCTTAAGCTTGTCTTGCTTTACGTAACATAAGTACAGCAACGTCGTAAATGATTAATGGCCTATTTCAGGTTTTTAATGTGTTTGAAATCCTTTCAGAGAATCAGAGAATGATTGTTATATGTGGTCGTTTCTATTTATTTCTTAACTACTTGTCCAATTTTTGCAGTGATTTAATATTTGTTTAATTGTTTATAATGCAGTTTAAAATAAATTCATATTTTAAGCCTCAGGCTTAAAAATAGATGGCTATCATGAGTTTGCAGCATGCCAGTTTGACTATCGTCCCCTAGGGTGACAAGAGTGAACCGGTTTTATTAAGTTCTGATTCTTAGGTAAGTTTCAGGTCTTTTGAGCAAATAAAGACTCAGCCCTCGCAATTTTATTAATTTGTCTAGTTTACTGCCCTTAACATTATATTTATTCTGACAGTTTCAATCTTTATGGGTCTTTTGATGAAGAAATAGAGGTTTTCAATGTTTTGCTTTACATTTATTTATGTGAAGAAAATTCTAAATATATATTTAAGTTACAAAGTTTTCAAAACTTAATAGATATGTTAACTAGATTGACTGGAAAATAAGGCCCAGCCTTTATTTTATGCCTCTTACGTATTGGCCAGTAATATATAAAAGTTGTAGGAGATTTTATAATACTGTATGCTTAAAATAAAAAAAGACGTGAAAATGAATACATATTTCAATATTAAATAAAGTGACTGGTTTGAAAGAAAATATTCTTGGCCGTAAGTTTTAAAATTTTAAGCCTAAATATTCTAGTGTTTTGTATATTTTTACTTGCAAAAAGGTCGGACCCCGATCAAACTTAAAATATTAAATACGATATCTTCTTTTGTTTTCATTATTCATAATCTGGCCTACGACAATACAAAGCCTCTCATTTAGTAAAGGGTAATCACTGTCTTTTTTTTTGTTTATTTATTTAGAAGCTTTGTTCGACCTTGAACATGTCAGCTCCAGCTGGCCTAAATCTTGTGGTGTTTTGACGCACACACATAACGGCACTTGAATATCATTTGCGATTGTCACCTCTATTTCTAATTGTACATGATCGACAAACGAATTTCAACGCAAGACCGAAATTGGATGAAACTACCAGAGTCCAACCTTTTTCGAAACTACTACAACATTCAAATTTAAAAATAATTCTACACATATTAACGTTTAGAGCGAAACATTTTTCTACTAATCAGGTATTTTTAACGTATATTTATTTGTCTTAAGCTAATAATACTTAGGATAATAGTTGAATCTTGAAAAACGTATTAAATATTTTTCTTTAATATTTTTCTAATAATTTATTTAAGTAGCCAATTAAGCTATACATAAAATAAATGTGAAAGGTAGAACAATACAGTGTTATTTAGTTAAAATAAAAAATGATTATTTATGGTCAGGCCTTTGCCCAACACTGGGACACTTAACAACCCATAAAAATAATAATTATAATGAATGCATCATACCATTTTTTCATTGAGTGTCTCACTGCTAACGATATTCAAGAATTAAAAAAACCCAAATTCAGAATATCTATGGTTTTAACATTAGTCAAATAAAGTCGATAAATCACAACATGTTAGGCATTAATATTTTACAAGAAAAGAACATTACCCTCTTTTTTAGACAGTAGGGTAAAAAGGATGATGAAATTGATGACTACTAATGACTCGGCAAACGCGTGCTATTATAAATTTATATGTATAAAAAATAAAATAAACAATCTAGGAAAACCAACCTATCAATACATTTGAAAACAATTTACAACACATGTAAATTTATTTATGTACATTATTAATAATGGTGATATTATGATCACTAATTATTATATGTAACAAAATCTCACACATAATAATTTAAAGTTTCAACATGACAGTACAATAATAAATACTAGATTCACTAACACTTATTTTTCACACAAACAGCACTTTACCACCAAATGAGGTAGCATCTGTCAAGAACATTCACTGCACTATTCAAATTATGTTTAAAACTTGGCTTCACATTTCTACTTCTTTTGTACTCCGTGACAGACAAATAACCTTCTTGGCATTTGGGTTTAAAAAAAAGGAACTGCGTGTTTATATTACTCTCCCACACATGCTGTATAACTTTTATAGAAAACCCGCGAAAAGATAGTTCAGTAGTAAGTCTGGTCAGAAATTCACGTATTCTTTTGTCTATCTGCAATAAAACTTTTTATTTCGTTCTCTTTTATTACCTTCACTCGATCGAAAACTACTTCTGGATAGAATAATGAAATCAATCGTCTTACGCCAAAGGCGCATCATGAAATCTTGTTTACAAAGATGTTGAAACTCAATCGGACTCTGAACCAGATTCTTCCGACCCAGAAGAGCTAGACTCCGGTTCGCACTTGATAAACTCAATGTCTTTGGGTGGCTGCTTCCGTGGCCTGCCTCGTTTCTTTGGCTGCACAGGCACCTCAATCTCCTTCCCATCTTCACCCATAACAGTTTTCACCATAAGCGAGATCCTCTTCAAATGTTGCTGCTCATGACGCAACAAATGGTTGTTTAAATACTTTCTGATCTTAAATTTCTTCCCACACTGCTCGCATTCGTGTTGGTATTCAGTTTCGTCCATCTCAATGTGAACAGAGTTGTTGTGCCGTCGCAGATAATGTGCGTGAACGAATTCTTTATCGCATTTGTCGCACCTTATCTTGGGTAGATTAGGCTCAGGATGAACGATCTTCTTGTGTTTCTTTAAACGGATCGCAGAGTGAAAGAATTTATCACAAATATCGCATTTAACTTTAGTATCAGCAGAAGAATGAATCTGCATATGATCTTTCAAATACTTTTCGTTTTTGAACTCTCGTGAGCAAACTGGACATGGCGCTTTGGATTCTAGCGGAGGATGTATATTCAAAATGTGTCGCTTCATATGATGCCTTGATTTAAAAGTCATCGGACAAAAAACGCACGGATGTCGTTCCACTTCAGAATGCTGCGTGTGTAGATGCCTTGCTAAATTCAAATGGTTCTTGTAAAGTTTCTGACACATATGACACTTGTACTTTTCTTTATCTTCTCGATGACAAGACTCCATGTGATATTTAAGCTTGCACGGCACCGCAAATGTTTTGCCACATATCTCGCATTTGATTTCCGGCAATGCAGCCGGATGGAACCTTCTCACATGCATGTGTAAAGCGCGTCTCGTACGAAACTCTTGCATACAAAATTGGCAACAACACTTCTCGTCTTCCGAGTAATGCTTATTCATCCTATGCATGTATAAATAATGTTTGTTTTTGAATGTTTTGTCACAAACATCGCAGACAACAGCGCATTCCCGCGTAGAATGTACTCTTGTCGTGTGTAAGTACAAGTTTTGGTAGTTTTTGAACTCCTTGTGGCACTCTGGGCATATGAACCGCTTGGTGGGTTGTTTGAACATGACCGGCTTCCAAGTGGAGAGGACCGACTCGTACATTTCACGCTGCTCGTCGGTGAGAATCGAGCTGGTAACGCTGATAAACTTCATCTCTCGTGGAGCGGGCTCCGCTTGAGGCTCCATTTTTGGCTAGAAAGCAATTATGCTGTTAAACCCTGAGTTTTTATTTAATGGGGGTGGCATAGCTAAATTTTAAAGGTTTCAGTCACTATTTGCTAATGGCATAAGATTTTAAATACCTAGCTTCGTGTAACACTTGCAGTAGCAAATGCTACTCTTTATAATTGAGCACCACATCAACATTTAAGAGTATAGTTCAAAAAGGGCGACAAGTTTGTGCGAGGCGACTGCTAGTCCCTTCTCCGCCACACAGCCCGCCCCCTCTAACACCCAGATGCCTCGTCCCCACCAACATCGTGAGCTTGGTAGATTATTTTACGTAAATATTTTTAAAATATTAATTCGGGAAAAAAAACGTGTGGAATTTCTGCTACAAAGAAATACAAATTTTGGAATTTGATGTAACAAATCAAGGGGCTGACTTCTAAAAGATGCCTGATTAAAATGCGACTTGAAGCCCTTTTTTTCATTTAGCTATACCACCATGTAAAAAATGCATGCACATAGCTGTAGTCTTCTTATATTTGTTGATTAAAACTATGTAAATAGAAACATTTGTATTGTATTGTATGATATCATCAACATATAGAAAACTATACTAATTACTAAATACTGTATTTACAGCTTATATTATAGGTACTGTACATAGCTATGTGCACATTTTTTCTAGATAAAAAGCCAGGGTTAAAAAAGTGACTTCTTTACACACAGGTAATTTAAATAGAATATATTTATGTCCTAACAAGAAAGCTAGAGGTCCTTGACACCGTCATTATAAATAAAACAAGATTTGGCAGAAAACTAACAGGACATCGTAATAAACAGTTGGATTGGTAATATGTAAAAAAATGTTTTTCAAAACATCAAGTTCAAAATGGATGCAAATTTTGGCACATCACCATTTTATATTGGAGACATTTAATCATTTATCATTATTTATCATTAGTGTGTTCTTACATTTTATATTGAGTGACCAAACTTTTAACTTATGATTGTAAATAATGCATAAGTTGTTTTTTTATTATTATTGGTTGTTGAGATTCCTACCTGTTTGTTTTACAAATATTATATTATATAAATATTATGTGTAATATAAATTTTATGTTATATTTTTTGTTGTTATTTTTTCATGCAGTTTTAAAATTTAAAGAGGTTTGAACACTCAACTTTTTTAATTTTGCGATTAAAGGGTAATAATTTATCTATTTATTTATTGACAGAAATAATTGACACTTATTCCGATAATAATGAGCCTAAATATTTTATTTTAACTTCCCAATGTTCCAAATCATATAGTAATTCTTTAATTCAGTTATATTTTAAAATTCTGTCCATAGAACCTACTATGTTGATGTTGATTGTTTATGCTGAGATGGAATTGGAAGCTGTTGTGGATTATAATTATCACTTTTTATGTATCCTGACGAGGTGTGTGTGTGGATGTAATTTGTATTTTCCTTGCTTCTTTTTTACAGTTTTAATTTTTATAGTATATTTAAAGTGTCCTTAAACATATATATTTTTAGGTAATTTAGATAGCTAAACATCTTCCAATAAAATGATAAAACAAATTGACAATTAATAAATAATTTTTATTCAATAGATATTGGCTTATTGTGGTTTTTAAGGCCTGAATCACCACTATCAGCACCTATTCACATTTTGTCTATAAAAAATAGCTAATTTGTATGAAGATGTGTATGCATCAATTCTACTTTCACATGCATATTTCACACAAAACAGCCATTTTATATAGACGAAATGTGAATTGGTGCTGATAGGTGTCTTTCAGGCCTAATACAATATTTATAACTAGAACTTTATAGATGTTAGGGTAGTTCTACTAGCGTTTCAACCGCTTTCAGTTTCTTAGTCTTACCACTACCCTATAGGTTCGGATTACCATTTTTGGTTGTTTTGAAGAATGCCTGGACTCCTAGAAAATAACTGAAAATTGTAAACCAAACCTACATGGATATAGTTTATAATGGGACCAGGAAACTGAAAGTGTTAGAAACACTTGTAGAACTACCTGTTAAGTGAACAAAAGAAAGGCAATTTTTAAAACTAAGATTTCGCCCGGTACCTTCCTTCACCACAGGATATCCAAGTTACAGAGAATGCAAAAAATACATGGGATAACTGGCAGGTGCTAAGTGGTGTTAGTGAGCCTAGAGAGACATGGACATTTGTTATTATCTGCAAACAATAAACCAACTGAGCAACTAATGGGATCGAAGTATTTTTTATTATTATGCCTTAACCTCGTGCCGCCCAATGTACATCACATTGTACAAAGTGAGACTTAGCATAACCGCCCAGATTTAAACCATACAATTTTGAACTAAACGCTTTGAAGAAAAAGATTAATACTCATGGGCAGTTTGGACATAAACATGTTTTGGCTTATACATTGCACACTGGGCATTTAGCTAATCTTGCGTTTTTTTTCTTGGGCAGCACGAGGATAAAGCAGAAGAGTGATGCAATAGAAGACGATAATTTAGGTTTTTAATTACTGTTGGTATCAGCAAGTGAAGCTAATATTATTAGATTTGGCATAATCTAAAAAAAAAACAATTCTAAATTAATGCTTTAAGGTACAAATTAGTCCAATTACGTTTCTGATCGCTTTTGTTTTTTTTTACAACAAACCATAATACTGTCTGGCCAAGGTTTTCACGAAACAGGGAGGGACCGCGCATTGCCGTATTATCAGCGAGTACAAAAAAACACCCAAAAAAAGTAAAAGATAACTTTTTTACTTACCGCTTCTGACGTAAGCGCGGTGTGATAATGCCACTGCACCCTACGTTTTGCTTAACAAGCACTACTGTATAAGCAAATTAATGCGCCTGACGATTTTGTCGATAAGATGGCATATCCCCTTGGGCATAATATTTTTAACCAACATGGCGATCCATGTCTGTCCGTTATATACACATGAACTCAACACTAGCCACGAGAAACGACAATCTGTAGTTAATTAGGGTTGTATTTAAAACGCAGAATTAGTATTTAAAGACTTTTGTGATGGTAAAATGTGAGATTATACATACGTTTGACATTTTAAAATGACGAACTTGACAAAGTGTCATTGGTAAGGCGTTTTTGCGTGTGCGAAAACGCATTCATCAAAATGTAAAGATCGTATATGTATAACAAGAAAAATTGAGATTATAATACAAACAAAGTGAGAAACGTACATATTTTTTTTACTATTGCACATATTTTTTTGAAATTCTCGTCGAAAGGACATGGCTAAACTACTGCCCTAAGCATGTATAGAAATTTCTTACTAGCTCGTAACATTCGAAAATTAATTAATGAATTATTACATGTTTATTATTCTCCTAGAACTTTCGTGAAATAATCAACTAATTAAAAGGTGTTCACTTGGTTTTTCATGTTTTTTGTTTGTCATCGAGACCTGACAGATAGCATAAGGGGCATTACTCTGAACTTCGAAATTCGAACTTCGGATCGCCCCGTCACTTTCTTGCGAATTAGCTACGCGTCAAGAGCAAAAAGGATAGCCATAGACGAAGTTCGAATTTCGAAGTTCAGAGTAACGCCCAAGATTATGAGACGATCCGTTTTACGTAAAATGTGGACAATGAACTTGCATAGATGAAATAAATAGTATTAATTATTATATTATTTATTTTTTATCACAATATGTCTCAAAATGTGGATGTTTTTGGTTACTTTCATCGGATTTCTAGGAATTATTGGCAAAAATCTGAATTGCTAGAAATGATTGACAAAATAAGTGGGTAACTTAGAGCCATTATTGCTTTAAGGCGGGTAGATTGTAGCCAAACCCTACGGAACAAATACTCGTATGCTTGATAGTTCGTTTCGTTTGTTTGTTGAGTTGTCCGTTCACATTATTTTTACCCGACTGCCCTAAGGAGGGTTGTTTTTCGAGCGTATGTAGGTATGTATGTCTATCTATTTCTTTGTCGCCCTCTGCGTTGAGGTCGATCTTTCAACACGAGATATTATGAGATATGAGGCTTATTGGCGACAATAGTCCTGTCCGTGATGACAGATCGATCCCAATAATGTATCCCAGTAGCATAACCATTTTAAAGAACTAGTATCAGTGCATGCTTATACCTAGTACCTATGGCTCCAGAATCACCAAGACCGTATCGCAGAGCAACTTGCTGATCAACGAGGTTATATTGTCTCTGCCAGTAGTCACCGTAAGCCTAATGCAAACAATTAGTAATAATGTCTGAGGAACTTGCCGGGCCAACGGCAAGCTCGACAAATATGTCAACCGTACCGTCCATCGCAACGTATTTCCGATAGTTGTTAGCATGTTGTTAGTCGTTATGAATACATTAGCAATGTACAGATAAAACTTTTAGTTTCTCCAGAGTTCACGAGTCGCAGTCACTTCACGGACACTAAAAAGGCTACTTGCAGCTCCTTGCTCCTCCATACGTCCTTGCGGTTCTCAGTGCTCAACACCATTAGTATACGCCAGTTCTCAGGAAAGTGGCATCCTTACGCTGTCGAGTGCAACTACATCACGAATCACGATACAATCCACACTCATTGTAAAATATATAATTCCTGCCTGAGTCTGCACATTTTGTGGTTTATGGAGGTTTTTAGCTTAAAATGTTACGACGTCCACATTTTCGTAAGTAGCTTAATCTTACTGACCTCTCGCTACTCTATACGGACTTAACCTGCCTATCGATTCATCATGAGATGTATAAACTGTGGTGTAGCCACGCAAAGACTGCGGAGGCATATCATATCTTTATTGCCTGGTCTTTTACTCACCATCCTAGCACGGTGGTTAACAATCGAGGTAAGTAATCTACAGTTAGCTAAAATCATTCTACAACCAATAAATATGAGAAACAACGAAGAGCAGGATTTGAAGGTTGTTCACCGCGGTTCTCAGAATATAATAATTATGAACTCAATGACAATGGATCAGAAATACTTACTAATCTTGTAAGTCACGACGACAGACTAGTTGCCTTAGACATCGTACATTTTTTAAATGTGAAAGTGTTTGTTACATATTGCTATAATGTAATTAAGTTTGTTCTAGGTTCCAATGGATGCCAACATTTGTCTTCCATGTTTTGAACTTCTGAGTTCGGAAATAGCTGGTGAATACAAGTGCCGACAGCCGCTAGTATACATCATAGCAGAGCCAAGCCAAAAGTTCATAGCAAAATCTTTTTCTGTTACCTTGTTGCAGTTTGTATACGAAGGAGTTTCTATGATTTATTTTCAGGATTGTAACGATATGAAAAGTTCCTGAAACTTATTTTATGCGGCACACGAATATTCAGCTATTCCACATTAGATATTACTAATTACAATGTTTATACATTGCTAGGGCAGTCGCCCATACTTCAGTTTAGCCATGTCCTTTGCAAAAAATGTTTAAATCACCTAATGTGCTTTCTACTTCAAAACACCTCTTAAAATGTTTTTATTACTCAGTAATTTGGTACAACTACATTATAATACGAATAGACTTCACGCAAAATATAATTTAAAAGCTCAATTATGTATTGAAAATCAATCAAAAATGTATTAATTCGCTAACGATAATTCTAAAGTGAACAACAGATGGCGCGCTAAGCGATAACCATTCACCTGTTTCCCACTTTCTCATTTATCGCTACAAAACCAAAGTTAACTCGCGTAAAACATGTAAAAAATTGTTCAAACTTATGTGCCTGACTTCTAAAGAGTACACCGTCTTAAATAATAATAAAGTATTTAAATTCATCATCACGTGCCATTCGCGCCAAAAATAGTACAATTTCTAATTCGGTCAAAGAACGTCGTTTGGGTATTTTATAGTAGAATATAAATAAAAATGCGTGAAATAGTGCATTTACAGGCGGGGCAGTGCGGAAACCAAATAGGTTCAAAGGTGGGTTATATAAAATACTTGTTCGTGTAATTGGTTGAGTACCTATTTGTTCTTGATGTGAAATCTATTTTTATTTGTGATACTTACTCTGAGTTACGCGTACAGACATTACGAGTCGTGTGAAAATTATACATTTTAATTAGCTGAAACAATGTGTTGTATAAATAAGTAGTTTGTAGTGGCGGCGCGAAGGTCGGCGAATAATTCCAGAGGCCGCGTTAATTTTTTATAAAAAAAAAATATAGGCGTGCGTATTTTTTAAATGAAACTAGATTAATATTGTCATAAAAATAAAAATGAATCGGATTAGTAGATTTTTTGTGTAAATAAACTTATTTATGTTTAATTTGATCAGTTTATTTTATATATGTATGTTTTTTTTAAATATGTTACGTTCTACCGGGCGGGATGACCTAGACGGAGCGTGTTCTAGACAGGGACGATAGTGGAGAAAAGGAGGGGAGGCCTTTGCCCAGCAGTGGGATACAAAAACAGGCTAACAAAACAAAAAGTTCTGTAAACTAACAGAATTTATATATATTTTTTTTTAAATTAAAACGCGCGTTCGACCGGTAGCTTCGAAATGTCGCACTACGATTAGGGAGTAGAACACCGTTTTCTGCTTATATGCATAGCTGGACATTAATTCGATAATCCGTTAATCGTTAATTAACGAAGTTAACTTTTAACTTGAAAAAATATTAATGCTCTTGTTAACTTTCGTTACCTTACCATAAGTCCGTTAATCGTTAATTAAGAACCTACTATGCCAAAAGGACACCGCGTGTAGGTACCGCGCCGCGCCGCGAAAAATACGTTGTTCTGACAATTCCCATTGCCTCGCCCGAATGCAATAAAAAAAAATTACATACAAACCTTGTCCTGACAATTAAAAACACAAAAAAAAGAATTAGCCAAATCGGTCGAGCCGTTCTCAAGTTATGCGCGTACATAACTACACGGCAACTGATTTTTATTTATATGTATAGATAGACTAACTTATACATCCTTCTTTTGTTATTTTTTATTTCCTAGCAAAACTTCCACGGACCAATATTTTTTTACACGCATTTCACTAACGCACGACATATATATATAATGCAATTCAGGGGCGTTTTTCAAAAAAAGTATACATGGTTAAAGACAAAAATTAAGAAACGGTAACTTTTCCGGTTCGTCACGAAACTTTACGATACTAAATATGACTAATTTTCGTGACGCACTGGAAAAGTTAAAATTTCTTAATTGTTGTCCTTAACGATGTACACTTTTTTTTAAAAACGCCCTGCTACTATGAGTTAACAATTAACGATTAACTTTAACTGCCGTTAAATCTTCCAAAATGAAACGCTTTAACGTTTAACGAAGTTAACTGTGTAATTAACGGTGCCCAGCCATGTTTAGATGTAAAATGTTAAAATTGCACGTTGGTTGGGACCACCATTCTGAACAAGAAAAAATAGAATTCCTTATATGCCCCCAAAAAGATGTAGGTATGGAATTGTCCGTTTTGTTACCAAGAAAGTATTGGATTTAGGTAACAAATGCTATTTTTTTTTTAAATTCTCCAATTATGATTGCACTTGCTACAGGAGTGTTGTCTGAGATACGACATGTCTTGTTTTGTGTTTGTTAATTTTCGTGACGTAATGGAAGCAATTACCATTGTAGCCCTTGTAGTACTTTTTTTGAAAACGCCCAGGTAACGTAAAAGAGAAATCATTTCTCTTAATTGCTGGCGGCGCGTGAACCAAAACACACTCGTTCGCATGCAGTCCGGTCATTGTGCGAGCTGCCATTATGCTAGATCGAGCGTGTAGACCTCATCTACATTGTAGGCTGAGAGCCGGCCGCGCAAAACTGTAAAAGATAAGATAAAATATATTTATTCAGTAAGTAGGCCGCACGGGCATTTACTCGTCAAAATCTACCAGCGCTTCCCAAGAGGAGACCATGCTGAGAAGAAGCGCCGCAAAAAACTCAACAGTTAGTAATTTTTTTTAATATTAATTATGACAACGATTATTTATTCTAGTATTATAATAAAACTGTAAACATAATATAAAATATTTGCGTAGTTCTGCAGGAAAACATGTCAGAATTATCACGAGGTAAAAATATATACTACACACATAGGTATAAATATATATATATAACCTACACATATTATACGTGTAACCACATAAAAGAGTTTCGATATGTTTTCCTACATAAAATGTGTCCCCTAGACAAGATAAAACGTTTACATGATTTTTATGAGTTATTTATGAGGTAGTAAGCTATTAGTTAATTTTCTGGTTTAGGCCAAGCAGTTTTGTACTACATCATACCATTCATAGACACCTATGTAATGTGTCCTATACTACTACTAATATTATAAACTAGCTTTTGCTCGCGACATGCTCCGCGTACAAGTCGTTAATCGCTGCTCCCTCGGGAAACGTTAAATTTTCCGGGATAAATTATCCTAATGTCCTTCCCTAGAACTCAATCTATCAAATTTGTTTGGATTAGATGTTGGTTGTGTTTTAATTACGCCTTTACGCCTAATTTTCACAAAGATAATCCTTATTCTGGATTGACACGTAAGTACATTACCTCAATGGACACAAGATACTTTTTATCCCGCAAATTTTAAGTTTGCGAGGGAAAAGCAATAAACCGTCGGTGATACTGCAATATTGCGTAAGTAAAAAATTGAATAGGTTGTAAAATGCACCTCACTGACTTACTTTATAAGGTGCATTTAGCTCTTTCTTGAATATCACCGTCGAAACGACTTCTACACGAACGGAGTCGCTCGGAATGCAGTACCAGTAGAAAATGCACTAGTTTGGAAGGATTTACTTACATCAAATTTATTAGAAGTTTATTTTGTTTCGTCTCTGTCTTTTATCTGTTTTTGAAACATCAAGACGGCTAGCACAAGTGGTCCGCGACTTGTTTTGTCGCTCGGATCTCCCTCTCAAACTAGTGTATAACGACAGAGACGCACTGAGCGACAAGCAAGAAAATACAAGATGTGCTAAGCGCGCAAGCACGGAGAAAAAAATCTAGTTACATTTAACAGAATATTGTAAATTCTACTTGATTTTATTGTATTACTAGCTTTTGCCCGCGACTTCGTCCGCGTAGAATCACTGCTCCCTCGGGAACTTTCAATTTTCTGAGATAAAAAGTAGCCTATGTCCTTCCCCGGAACTCAGGCTTTCTCCATACCAAATTTCATTGAAATCAGTTCAGCGGATTAACCGTGAAAGCTTTACCGACCGACAGACGCAAAAGTATGTCTACTTTCGCGTTTATAATATTAAGTATAGCAACCCGCCCTCACTTCGCTTCGGTTTTAAGTATAAGTTAAAATATAACCTATGTCCACCCTGAAACTTCATTCTAAATATCGGTGAAAGAATTTTAGAAATCAGATGGGTAGTTTCGGAGATTACCCCCTCCATCCAAACGTATTAAGTACCTCTTCCTCCTCTTCTTAAGTAAGTCGTTTATCGTTTTTACCCTGGACACTATCAAATTGACTGGGATAAAAAAGGTGCCAATCCAGGATGACAACTACCTGTGTGAAAATTTCATCCGAATCCGTTCAACTATTTAGGCGTGACTGAAAAAAAACATCCCAACATCCACACAAACTTTATTTAGCGTCGTCGCTGGGGTCAAAACCGATTTTTTATCGAATTTCTATACAAAAACAAAAAATACTGTCTATAGCTGTAGTTGCGTAGTAGGCCAACGCTCTAACCATCAGCCTATTCAGACGGAAACAGCCGCCCCGTAATTACGAACCGTTTTGCGAGAATTTTGCGTAAAAATACGGGGAAAACGAATTTTCCCAGACATGAGACCTAGCTAGATCGAATTTTCACCCCCGTAAACCCCCATGTCGAAATCTTTATCAAAATCGTTGGAGCCGTTTTCGAGAACGTGAACTGAGTACAAATATAATATACGCAATCCTTCCACCCGCGATTTTGTCTGCCTCCGCAGACCTTTGTTAAAAAGTACGGATAAAGTTTTCATTATCGTACGTATCATGCATGATCGGATAGAAACAAATTTGAACCATATGATTTGTTAAACTCATTTTTTTTAATTAATTTTTAGGGGTAGATTTTCCAAAAACGCAGAAACTCATATTTTATATATGAAGTAGTCTAGAAACGTATTTGCAAAATAAGCAAACTCTTACAAATCTACACCTACAATTTCACCCCCTTAGGGTAGTATTTCCAACATCATCGAACGTAATAGGTACTTTTAGTTTGTAAGCAGTAGCCATAACCAATTTTCACGTTCCTAACTTCAAAATTGACCAAACTTCATCCCCTTAGGGGTAGTTATCCAAAATCACCGAAAATGTTATTACTTTGTTTGTTAACAGTAGCCTATATACCTATTTCCACGTTTCTAATTTCAAAACGAAAATAGTATTTTTTATTTATTAACAGTAAGTAGCCTATATACCTATTTCCACATTTCTAAATTCAAAAATGACCAAACGCTCATACAAACTTTCACCCCTCCCGTTTCACCCCCTTAGGTGTAGTTTTTCCAAAATCACCTAAAGTATTTTTTATTTGTTCATTTAGCCTATACACAAATTTCCATGTTTTTAACTCCAAAAAGGACCAACCTCCAATATAAACTTTAACCCCCATTTCATCTTCTTGGGGGTAGTTATTAAAAATCACCGAAAATAGTATTTTTTTTTATTTATTTATAGTAGCCTATATACCTATTTCCACGTTTCTAACTTCAAAAATGTCCAAACTCCCATGCAAACTACCACCCCCCCATTTCATTTCCTTAGGGGTAGTTAGTCAATATCACCAAAGTTGTTTTTATTTGTTAACGGTAGTCTTTATAACAATTGCCACGTTTCTAACTTCAAACTTGACCGAACTCCCATACAAACTTTCACCCCCGTTTCATCACCATAGGGGTAGTTTCTCCAAAATCATCGGAAGTTGTTTTTATTTGTTAACAGTAGTCTTAATAACAATTTCCACGTTTCTAACTTCAAAATTTGTCCAAACCCCTATACAAACTTTAACCCCCCATTTTAACCCTTTAGGGGTAGTTTATCCAAAATAGCTGAAGGTAGTATTTTTTATTTGTTAACAATAGCCTGTACACAAATTTCCATGTTTCTAACTTCAAAAATGACCAAACTCCCATGCAAACTACCACCCCCCATTTCATTCCCTTAGGGGTAGTTATCCAAAATTGCCTTAAGTCGTTTTTTATTTGTTAACAGTATTCTTTATAGCAATTTTCAAGTTTCGAACTTCAAAAAGGACCAGCCATTACCCCAAAGGAACTACCACCCCCCATTTCATTCCCTTAGGGGTAGTTTTTCCAAAATTGCCGACTTCACTTTTTTTTATTTTTAAACAGTAGCCTATATACCAATTTCCACGTTCCTAACTTAAAAAATGTCCAAACCCCTATACAAACTTTAACCCCCCATTTTAACCCCTTAAGGGTAGTTTATCCAAAATCGCTGAAGGTGGTATATTTCATTTGTAAATAGTAGCCTTTATACCAATTTCCACGTTTCTATCTTCAAAAATGGATGACTTTCATACAAACTTCAAACCCCCCTTTTACCCCCTTAGGGGATGAATTTTGAAAAATCCTTTCTTAGTGCACCCCTAGACCTCATAAGGAACTTACGTGCCAAATTTGGAATCTCTAGGCCCAGCGGTTTGGGCTGTGCGTTGATATGTCAGTCAGTCAGTCAGTCAGTCAGTTTCTTCTTTTATATATTTAGATATGTGACAACTGTACGTTTTTTACACATTAATAGAAAATTCTTCTTCTGTACAACATAATTTCTAGTACCTATTACCATTTACCTAGTATCGTAGGAAACAAATTTTGTGTAGAATACAAAACCTGTTGTATGCTAAATGCATATTTTACTCTGTAACTATTTGATGGTAACCAACACAATATCAAAGTTTTCGTGTACTAGAATATTTTAACTAGAATATTGTAGTATTAACAAAAATATGACTAGTTGTCATAAAAAAAAATTGTTAACCATAGCTGAAATCTGTTTTCCTACACCAGAATCATAACTACAATACAAGCTGGTAATATTGTAAAATATTTTTTTCTCCGTGAGATTAGGACAAAACAGTTTGTTCAAATAATTTGAGGTAGCCTTTGCAGCGGCCGGCTCTCGGTCTAATAAATAGATGGCTATGCGTTATCTAACTGCATCTTAAGCAACTGTATTATTAACTACATAGATGAATTAAATGCTACCGACTTTGTTCGCTGAACGTGTACCTAGAGTGATAATTATTCATATTCCCTCGGTAACTGTTTAATTTCTCAGCATAAACGAAACTAGTTTTTCCAAAAAATATTTTTAATAACACTGCTAGTTTATTTTCATCGAAGGCTAATTTCTGCTGAAACCTTATTGTTTTTTATCTTAAGCATGGGTTACGTAGGTTAGGTTAGACATGTGACCACCAAAAAAGTACAACGCCTACACATTATTATATATATATATTAGTGAGATAGTAGGATTACCTATGTTAGGTTATTACGAAATATATATTATATTGAGCAATAAATAAACTAAACTACACTAAACTAAACTAAACAATGAGTAAGCTGCTTAACAGATCGTAAAGCTGACCTTCACACACATATTCATAAAGAATCGTGACATTCTTTCAGCGGAGTGACGCAACACGTAATGTGTTACAACAGTCGGCTTGGCGCGGCGCGACAGTAGCGCGGCGCGTTCTTAGCGTGGAAATTAACAAGGAGTCGTATGCAGGCCGTCACACAGAATCACGCTGCGCCGGCGTGATTCTCACGTTGTATTTGTTTACAAATTTACAACAGTGTATTTGTGAACATGGATGTAGAATTTATAGACTGTGTTAGATAACGTCCAGTGAAGCTACAAAATGTGTTAAATTAGAATGAGCTTGCGAGAGAACACGTCGCGTGCGACGCGACGTTTTCCTGCGGCGTCGTACGCGCCGCGCTGGCTGTTTGACGAAGCCTTAATTATACAAATGGAAACAAGCAAGGGCATTGATATAGTGTTTATATACAGTCCACGAAGGACCGCCCCACTACGTTACTACTTAGTTTTACTTTTATGGCAGAATCGTTATCACTACATAGGTAGTCACATACTAGTATAAAACAAAGTCGCTTTCCGCCGTCTGTCCCTCTGTATGAACGCTTAGATCTTTCAAACTACGCAACGGATTTTAATGCAGTTTACACCATCAGTTAGATAATTTTTCACGGAAGGCTAATGTATATAATAGTGCTCGGAGCGAAGCGAGGACGGGTCGCTAATATATAAATAAACATCAGGGACAATCGCACACGTAAGACTTAACGGTTTCAAATTAAGTGTCTCGTCCTGCCTTAATTAATTAGCGACTATTGCGATTTTCACATTTTTATAGCGATTTTATCAAGACGGGACACTTTTATTTTAAACCTAAAACGTTAGAATATGGAATAGATGGATGTATTCATTTCCTAGCACCTGTCAAATTGTATCTGGTGCTTACATGCTGTTGGCCGATGGTGAAAACCGCATTAAAATCCGTTGCGTATTTAGTTTGAAAGATCTATAAGCGTACGTACAGAGGGACAGACAGCGGGAAGCGACTTTGTTTTTAGATGAACCGATTTTCGTTTCGTTTTTTTTTTGTGTCATAGATAATTTTATCCCGAGTGTTCTTAGCCATGTTTCATGAAAATCTGTTCAGCCGTTTGAAGATCATCAGCTCTTTTCTAGTTGATGAGGGGAGTTGATTTTTTAATTCTTGAAATCATCTAGTGACGAAGTCCCTCCAGTGAATGTACGTGCTTGGAGCCCGTTCAAGGTTTTGCTCATTGCTCAGAGGGTTTTGTAGGCGCTGATATCGGGGGTTTTTAACTCGGTTAGGTTATATACTATGTAGTGATATAGATAAGGAGGATGCTGAGTAAACTCCTATTTGTTCCAGTTCTGGGAGATCATCTCCGACGAGCATGGCATCGACCCCACGGGCCACTACCGCGGCGACAGCGACCTGCAGCTGGAGAGGATCCAGGTCTACTACAACGAGGCAGCTGATGGTACCGCCATCATTGTTTAACATTAACACGATTTCCAGATCCGGCTCGAAGGACCAAAATGTTTTAGGCGCAATTAAAACATGTAATTTATTAGAACTGTATTAAGTAAAAAAAACTACATTAAATGGTTCTTGATTCTTGATCTCTCACGTTGACAGGTAGTGAACAACTGCGAGTATTTCACATACCCGCACTTGGTCTTGTTTTTAGGGTTCCGTAGCCAAAATGGCAAAAACGGAACCCTTAAGTTTCGTCATGTCCGTCCGTCCCTGCGTCCGTCCGTGTGTTACAGGCATTTTACTCAAAACCTACAAGATGACATTTGGAGTATAGTGTCTTCTATAAGCTATTTAGTTTGGTACTTAAATAATAAAAATAAATATTTATGGGGGCACTCTGTATAAATTTTAGCACCTTGTCTTTTTACTGTCATGTTTAAACTGCCATGTATGAATGTCACAGCGATTAAAGTGACAAGGTACTAAAATGTATACATTAATGACCTTAACTGTAAAAGAAGCTGAATTTTTTTTCAGCAAATGGCACATACCTACTCCAACAGTTCTTTTAAAAAATACTTTAAGGTTTTCAAGCAATTTTTTTGATTAAGTAAGTTAATTTATTCGGAAATAATCGCTCCAAAAGTTGCAAAAATGTGGCGTTCTCAATATGTGACGTTCTCAATATAAAGGGACCTTATGGAGAAAGGCAGGTAAGCTCTTCTTATTCTTGTAACTATACGAATACTATGGTAACAGTCCTATAAACGGCGTAACCGCCTGCCTCCATAAGGTCCCTCTATATTGAGAACGTCACAAATTGTGTCCTCCCTTTTTATATTTCGCATTTGAATTTCATATACAAGTAATTGAAATGCGGCCCAACCCTGGCTGTACCTACTGTTCCTAAGGATCCGTTGTCCAGGCACCCGGTTCGTGCCGCGCGCCGTGCTCGTGGACCTGGAGCCAGGCACCATGGACGCCATCCGCTCCTCCGCCTACGGCCAGCTCTTCCGCCCCGACAACTTCGTCTTCGGGCAGAGCGGCGCTGGTGAGTGAACTGCATGAACATACAGGGGACTTTCATGTATGCTGGTGAAGTTATGTACGGGTCACATTCTTTTTAACCCCCGACGCAAAAGAGGGGTGTTATAAGTTTAACGTGTCTGTCTGTGTATCTGTCTGTGGCATCGTAGCTCCTAAACGGATGGATCGTTTTTTTTTTTTATAGGGATTCGACTTAATCTAGAGTTCTTAGCTTGGTTTGATGAAAATCCGTTAATCCGTTTAAAAGTTATGAGCTTGATCCCGATTTTGTCGGCTGCCGCCGCCGTCGAAAAGAATGATGGTTAGAGCGTTGGCCTACTACGCAAATACTGGGGGTTCGAACCCCAGCTATGGATCGGTTTTTTTTTGTTTTTTTTTTTGTTATTGTTTAGAAAACCCCATTTTTTTAAATATTTTAATCATTCTTCGCTTCGGTACCTGTCTTTTAAAGCGTGGATGTTTTATACGCACAAGACCGTTAATCGTTAATTAACAAAGTTAATATTTCGAGCAACGGATTATCTTTTAAGTTATCTTTAAAACATGTTAACGGACTCATTTACTTTATCTTTTTAAGCATTTCACTAATGCAACGTAAATGCAACTTCTATTACGAAGTGACGATTAACTATAACTTCCGTTAAATCTTCCGGAATGTAACGTTTAACGAAGTTAACATTTTTAGCGACGACGACGAGATGACGACGCGGTTAGTCTAGTTGGTAGTGACCCTGCCTACGAAGCTAGCGGTCCCGGGTTCGAATCCCGGTATGGGCAAATATTTGTGTGATGAGCGCGAGTATTTGTTCCTGAGTCTTGGATGTTTTCTATATATTTAAGTATGTATTTCTCTATATAAGTATGTATATCGTTGCCTGGTACCCATACTACAAGCCTAGCTTAGTTTGGGACTAGGTCAATTTGTGTTCGATTGTCCCTGATTTATTTATTTATTATTTATTTAGTAACGGATTAGCGATTAACGAAGTTAACTGTTTGATTAACTGCCCAGCTGTGCTTATACGGTACAGTCGAACTCATAAGTAGCTTTACATTTTAGTACCATATATGTCGCAGTTGGGCATATTTTAGAAAGATTGTCGCAGTTAAGGACCTGATTTAAGAAACGCTAACTTTTTCTATTACGTCACGGAATTTAGTAATACTTATATGGTTAATTTTCGTAACGTAATGGAAAAAGTTAGCGTTTCTTAAATCAGGTTCTTAACTGCGACAATCTTTCTGAATTACGTATTATACCTAAGTCATAAGTGTCAATAGTTTGAATTTAGTATGTCAATACTGCGACAAGGTACTAAAATGTACAGCTCCTTATAAGTTCGACTGCACTGTCAATTGTTTGTGTATTTATTTGTTGCTAGGCAACAACTGGGCGAAGGGGCACTACACGGAGGGCGCCGAGCTGGTGGACTCCGTGATGGACGTCGTGAGGAAGGAGTCCGAGGGCTGCGACTGCTTGCAAGGTATTTACTGGCTCTGTTAGCTGCAGACCTCGTGACAAACTTAACTTTGCCGTTGGAAAATAGTTATCCCCATACATCGACATAGGTCGCGGTCAGTTTACCAACACCGCAAATAAGTTTGTAATCGCGGAATCTCCAATATCTCCGCCTTTTTGAAAAATTTCGAAAAAATGTATCTACAAAAAAATTTGCTCACAAAATTTCAGGAGAGTCGGTTGAGGAATGCGACCAGAGCCCTTAGCCAAGATGCCCATCGGTAACTAGCGTTTCTATTCGTTTAGCTTTTAAACCAATCGCGTCAATGGTAGATCACGTGATACGGAGAGTCTACGTGATCTACCAGTGACGCGATTGGTTTAAAAACGAAACGAATAGAAACGCTAGTTAGCGATGGACATCTTGGCTAAGAGCTCTGTACGGGAGAACAGCCGGACACACGAAAGCATTTGTGACGTTCTCAATATAACGGGACCTTATGGAGACAGACGCCGTTTTTAGAATTGTTACTATACTATTCTTATAGTTATAAGAATAAGAAGAGCGTAACTGCCTTCCTCCATAAGCTCCCTTTATATTGAGAACGTTACTTTTGCCTAAGCCACCCCAAGCTGAAACGGAGACGCTTCGCGCTCGCTCGGTCAAAAATATAAAGTTAACATTACATTACATTACATAAAAGCGGATATAAATATGAATGACAGATGCTATAATCTTTTTCACATCTTATTGTGCTTGTGACAAATTGAAATTTTACATTTCACGCGAACGTTGTTCCAACCAATTGAGCAGTCAATTAACTTTAAAAAATACGGATCTGTATTAAATTAGTTACAAAAAATAGTAACAATTGTTTTACGCAGTTTTAAAAACAAATTCTGCAAAACTATGCACATATTTAGTGGAACTAAAAACAAGTTAATCAACTAGTCTTACATCCCATATAGGGTTTGCAATTCGAATATTCATATTATTCGAATATCCGCCAAAAATAAAATCCGAATTCGGCAATATTACTTATTCGAATAAATCGGATATTTTGTAATAGTACAAAAATAGGATTTAAATAGTTACCTACCTTTAGTAAAACGCTAATATAGTTTTTCTTCATACCGACTGACATGACATGAGGCTTAAAAACTAATTTCCTATTTATTATACCTACTCCCTGGCAAAAATAAACAAGTTTAGATCCCTTAAACTTATAATCGAGCAAGCCAGTAACAAAACGGGGTCGCTCGGTACCTGATGCCTGCTACATACCTAATTATTGTTAATTATAATAAATTGTGTTTTTTATATTATATTTAGGGTAATATCTGCATTTTTAAACATAATATCTTTGATTATACAACTTGAAATCATTATTTCATTTTATTTCATAAAATTCAAATTATCCGAAAAATCCGAATATTCGAATACAAGAAATCGAAATATTCATATTATTCGAATATAAAAAGTGAACGGATATTGCAAACCCTAATCCCATATGTGAAACGAACCGTACAGTACAGTATTGCGTGGGCTACATGGTTTCAAACAACGCTTTCAAACAGGTGGTTTGAAACCGTGTAGCCAGTGGTTTGAAACCAAATTTCGCATGACCTTAAACGCCCTTGGCAGATGTCAAACAAATGGGCTTGTTTGAAACCGTGTAGCAGCTCGCTTCTACCAAGGTCACTTGGTTTAAAACCATGGTTTCATACCGTGTAGCACAGGCATATAAAATATTGTATAGCTAAAGCAGTAAAGAAACTACGAACAAACGTGCGAAACGTCGCAGTCATACAGACGCACGTCTCAACGAGACCGGCTTGTGGCGGTGACTTGACACCGGCTTGGATATATTTCATGTACCTATTAGGTACTAAATAGGACTCCTAGGACGCCTAGGAGGCCGGTCTTTATTTAACCCTTTTTAGTGGGTTTTTGAAGTCGGTTTTTAGATAGAAGTTATCATCATCATCATGATCATCAGTCGCAAGACGTCCACTGCTGGACAAAGGCCTTCCCCAAGGTTTTCCACAACGATCGGTCCTCTGCTGCTGTCATCCAGCGGTTTCCCGCGATCTTTAAAAGAAGATCTTATAGAAGTTATAGTAACAAATATTTCTGGGGTCTGTTTAATGAAAACAGCAGTTATTTAACACATAAGGCTGTTGAGAAACGAGGCTAGCTTAGGACACGAGGCTCGAGTGTTGTCAGGTTGAATGCGTTGTGCAGGGTTCCAGCTGACGCACTCGCTGGGCGGCGGCACGGGCTCGGGGCTGGGCACGCTGCTGCTCAGCAAGCTGCGCGAGGAGTTCCCCGACCGCATCGTCAACACCTTCAGCGTCATGCCCTCGCCCAAGGTGCGCCCGACCCACGGCTGACCTGTGCGGCAAACACGTGCGAGTCGCACTCGCGCGTGCGTTCCGTTACACCCAAATCTTTTTATTTCGTTGTTTTTTAGAATTTGTACTATAATCACACCAAGACGCTTGTATGTACGTACAAAAAACGTAGAAAATTAAAATTAAAATCCTTTTACGTTTCTTGTACAGTCAAAGTCATAAATATGTATGTATACACTTTAGTATTTTGTCTATTTAATGTCATGTTTTAATTACCATATATGAATTTCACAGCGATTAAAGTGACAAGGTACTAAAGTGTATACAATTTATGACCTTGACTGTACCTATAGGAACCATCCTTTTCATCTTAATTTTGATTTTTAGGGTTCCGTACCAAAATGGTAAAAAAGGAACCCTTCCTTGTCTGTCTGTTTTTATTATATAACACGTAGTCTGTAAAAGACTGTTAACCACATTACCATTCTTTTTGGTTCGCGCAGTCGCGTAAAAAGCAACATATCGTTTACGGTTCAATATACAGCTCTTTAAAGTTAGGACAGACGGACGAATTTGTTCCTCTGTCACGCTGCAACGGCTGGACGGATTTGGTTGAAATTTGGAATGGAGATAGCTTATACCCTGGATTAACATATAGTATACTTTTTATCCTGGAAAATTTGGTAGTTCCCAAGGGAAAACCTATAAACGACTTCTTCTTCTACGGAAAGCTAGTATATACAAATATATTTTCTCCAGGTGTCAGACACAGTGGTGGAACCGTACAACGCGACGCTCTCCGTCCACCAGCTGGTGGAGAACACGGATGAGACGTTCTGCATCGACAACGAGGCGCTCTACGACATCTGCTTCAGGACGCTGCGGCTGTCCGAACCGACCTACGGTGACCTGAACCATCTCGTGTCGGTGAGTGAATGTTCTACGTCGGAACACGAACGAGACGTCCTGCATCGACAACGCGGCACTACGACATCTGCGTCAGGACGCTGCAGCTGTCCGAAGCTACCTACGGCGACCTGAACCATCTCGTGTCGGTGAGTGAATGTTCTACATCGGAACACGAACGAGACGTCCTGCATCGACAACGAGGCGCTCTACGACATCTGCTTCAGGACGCTGCGGCTGTCCGAACCTACCTACGGCGACCTGAACCATCTCGTGTCGGTGAGTGAATGTCCTACAGGTGACAAGTCGAAGACGACCATCTACAACAGGGCCTAGCATGCAAGCACGAGATATAATTTTACAGGTGCTAGGCGGAAATGAATACATTCTAACGTAGACTTGACGCTTAAGGTTTAAAATAAAAGTCTCCCGTCTTGATAAAATCGCTATAAAAATGTGAAAATCGCTTAGTAATAAATGGTAATAAAGGTGAGGACGAGACACTTTTATTTTAAACCTTAAGCGTTAAGTCTTACGTTAGAATATGGAATAGATGTATTAATTTCCCTAGCACCTGTCAAATTTTATCTCGCGCATGCATGTTAAGCCCGCAGCGCTTCCAACGTCACCATTGAAGTTTCCCAATGTCAGTTACTATGTAAACAACTTCTAACTTCACCGCAATGGATTTCAGTCCCCAGACATAACAACCGCCTATAGGAAGACCACTCGATTGGTATCTTCCTATTCCTACAAAGATAAATATACTCGAAATATTAAAAAAAACGCTACCTATTCCTTGAAGATGGTTTTTATTCCGCAAAAGAAGGATGATGTATAGATAGATTAGTCGGTGTCAGCCGTTGCCAAAGCCGGCGGAGATGAAGAGATTCCTCATAGGAAGTGTCAAGCAGTGGATGAATTATTTAGTCTTGGGTGGTAACACTTAAATCCTTTGCTACTCGCTCAGAATTCCTTTATAATACTTTGGAATCATCTGAAGATTTTTGAGAAGGCAAGTCCAGCAATTAACGTCTTTTGGCTGATATGATGCTACATGATTCTACACAAAGAATCCCTTTTCTCTACAATATCCAATAATTTTGCTACGTTGTGACACAATCTATTTCCAGCTGACGATGTCCGGGGTGACAACGTGCCTGCGCTTCCCCGGCCAACTGAACGCGGACCTGCGCAAGCTGGCCGTCAACATGGTGCCCTTCCCCCGGCTGCATTTCTTCATGCCCGGTGCGTTGTTTCACATAATCTTTGTTTCATATAATACTAGATTTTATAAATATTTATTGGCACGAGATTTAAAAACACGCACACACATAACGGAACAAAAATATACGTATAGTAGCTGTGTGTAATGATTCGTCATTTTTGGATCCAAAAATTACGATCCTTATCGACGATATACGTTAAGAGCGATAATATTCAAGAGTTTTGTCTGAATATTATTATTGAGTATAGTATATCACAGATGTTCTAAACTCTACTAAAAATATAAGTAATAATTATAAATTGCCGATGACTTATCGACTACATAGGTAATATAAGTTTTGGTACTTGGGCAGGAAGCACAGACGCGTGTCAAATCCTTATTTCGCCAAATGCTTATCCTGTCAAAAGCTTATTTCGTCAAACTCGAGTTTTGCATAATTTCTGTCTTATATAATATTTCTTTGATATAATTTGGATACGTTATTTCTTGATATCTTATAAATAAGTATTTTTTATTGTTTTTATATTTTTTATATTCTTTGCAGGATTTGCTCCGTTGACTGCCAGAAACAGCCAGGGGTACAGAGCCCTCACAGTTCCGGAACTGACCCAGCAGGTATGCTTGTAGTGTTCCGACGAGAATAGATAGGGGCCCTAAGCTTCGAGTTGAGTTATTTCTATCACTTTCTTTCAAATAAGTCTCAAATAACTGAAAGAGGCATCTCTTTGAGCGGATTTTTTTCTTAAACGCTTAAAGGTGAATTCGTTTTTGCCTCCCGACGCAAAACAGGGGGGTGATCTTAGACTAAAGCAAAAGAGGAAGACACGATATCGCCGTACAAGACACTGACATTTATTTATTTATTTATTATTTATTTATTTGAATCGTATACATTGTGTAGCATTACAGTAGGAACCAAAGCGATACACCGATTCATTATAAAACTAAGGACTAAAACTAACTTACATCTAAAAGGTGCCTATATTGGTCTCGCTCCAACACTCTCTTCCACTCAGTCATCAGTCGCTCTATTTTAGTAGCAAATAGATCACATTGTGGTGCTGCCGCGAGCAGGGAGTTTATATATACACATAATGGGTGCCGCGTGATATTTACACAGTTTTAAATATGCACTAAGGAGCAATAGAGATAAATGGATGGACTAACGTCGTGCGCGTAAGTGAGACAGCCATATGTCTCACAATAATGACGACGTCGCACGTGTTGACAGATCGGTGATGGCCGGACAACTGACTCAATATAGGCGCTCAGCGCCTCCTCTTTCCTCTTGTTGTTTTCATCTAAGGTTTCGTAGCTCCTAATTTCCAAGTTTGTCAGATGTTCAGCCCTGGGAACATGATGACCGCGTGCGACCCGCGCCGCGGCCGCTACCTGACCGTGGCCGCCATCTTCCGCGGCCGCATGTCCATGAAGGACGTCGACGAGCAGATGCTAGCCATTCAGGACAAGAACTCCAGGTACCTTCGTTATGATCATCGTTTTATTGCCATTTTGAGGGTTCCGTACCTCAAATGAAAAAAACGGAACCCTTATAGGATCACTTTGTTGTCCGTCTGTCTGTTTGTCTTTGTGTCTGTCAAGACCCCTTTTCTCAGGAATGCGTAAAGGTATCAAGTTGAAATTCATATCAAAAACTTAAGTCTGCAATCCCTTGGATCAGTGAAAAAATCAAACATCTAAGTCAACGCAATCAAAAGATACGGCCGTTTATGCCGCATATTGAAGGGAATCTCAAGGGAATCAAAACCTATAAGGTATTTCCCGTTGACTTAGAATCATGAAATTTGGCAAGAAGCAATGTCTTATAGCACAAGTAAAGGAAAAAATCCGAAAACCGTTAATTTGTAGTTACATCACATAAAAAAACAGTCCAGTATAAACTGACACTCACTAAGTACTAAAGTGCATACTTATTGCGTGTCAGTTTATACTGGTATTGTTTATATTGTATTCCCGTGATTTACGAACTATTTACTTGCCCGGTTTTCTTAGTGTCGTATCGTCGTCCCTCTCCTTCCCTAAAACCAACCCCCTATAGCCAAAACTACAAATACTAAAAATCTGAAAAATATCTTAAATGAAAGCGCATAAGTATAACGAATTTAAAAAGAAAACTATCACGTCTGAGTAGACTTTATTGGTTCTTATCTTGAAGTTAAAGACGATTAAAATGTTTATACCCACCGAAAATCAGCTAAGATAACTTTAATTAGAAAATTTGCTAATTTTTGTGTTATTTGGAGATTGTTGTTTGAGTTTGTAAGCATGGCGACGGAACCCGCTACATTCAACATGGTCCGAAATGCTGTTGTTCAGTTTTTGTTAGTATGTAGTTTCATCATTAATATCCACGACATCTTCATCAGTCATTACTTCCTACATCATCAATTATCAACCCCATCATTAATTTCGACATCATCTTAGTCATTACCAATGAATGAATGAATGAATGAATTTTATTGCAAGAACACAGAAAATAAGTTGTTACAGATTTGGTGGTGCTATGTTCTACCACATGGGCATGCATAATTTGATTAGGCGGTACAGAGTTTGGATAGTCAAATTGTATAAGGTATAATGTTAGTATCTATCACATAATCACACAAAACAAAACAATATCCATGTCAAGTTAAAAGTTTAAAAAAAAAAAAAAAAAATACATCAATAAATTATTATAAACAATTACTAGATTGCATAAAAAAAAAGAATAACAATAATCATTTGATAGCAACACACACGTAATTCTGGAATGTCGAATGAAAACCAATTAATTTACCATACGAACACAAGAAAAATAAATAACAGCACGATATTAGAGCTCAACAGTCTCGAAAAATTCTTTGACCGTGTAGAAACATTTGGACAGAAGCCACCCCGTGATTAAAGATTTGAATTGTCTCGGGCTACATTCCTTTATTCGTTTCGGTAAGTGATTAAATATCTGAATCGCCATACAGAAAGCGTTTCTCTTAAATGTACTGTTCTTTATAAGCGGTGTAGTTGTAGCGTGTTCCTATGTCGGGTAGATCTTGGAAAACGGTTAATGCGTTTTTCGAAATATCCAGGGTGTTCTCTCACAAATATAGAAATCTGCCTGATGTACATGCATGGTAGGGGGAGAACCAACATCATTATCATCAAATCTCCTACAGTTAAATGCAAACGCAGCTCATACTAGGGTGAATTTCAGGGCGTTTCAACCGCCGTCATTAGTGTCACCAAATATACTAACGAAATCTATGACACCACAGCAACTCCTGATGTAAACAGAAGCAGAACCGGGGGTGTAGTTTCTATCAGCATCAGAAGTTGCTGTAGTGTCAATACACTGTGACACTAATGACGGCGGTTGAAACGCCCTGAAATTCACCCCCTATTGCTTATGATATTCATCTATCAACAGTTACTTCGTGGAATGGATCCCGAATAACGTGAAGGTAGCCGTGTGCGACGTGGCCCCGCGCGGCGTCAAGATGGCCGCCACCTTCGTGGGCAACTCCACCGCCATCCAGGAGGTGTTCAAGAGGGTCTCCGAGCAGTTCACCGTCATGTTCCGCAGAAAGGTCAGGGGAGTTATCCTTATAATTATTACAGTTATGGCTTTTGACGATGAGACCTCGTCGTGTTGTTCTCCTACTCATTATATTTAGTTTAAAGTATTTCACCTTACATTTGTCATGTTTTTATTTATGCTAGTTCTAATAATTCATATTTGTTACTTTATTACCTTGTAATGTAACTTACTTTTAAGTATTGTTGTATTTTATGATTGAAAAAATGACCTTGCTGGAGTTTCTTGCGGCGCTTCTTCTGCGCAATGATGGTCTTGTCCGAAGCGCTGGTAGCTTCACTCTATATTACCGACGTGTAAAAGAGCCCGTATGTGGCCAATTTACTGAATAAATATTTTGATTTTTGAATCATCAACGGGCTTATCATGCATCACATGCATGAACGAGATTTTTGACAGGTGCTAGGGAAGTGAATACATCAAACTAAATAATCTTGAAGATATTTGAGAAAATAGGCGAAAATTAACCATTCCTCCCCCCTTATATCCGTAATAAAATACAGAAAATAGTTATTTTATTACAGGAATACCAATAAGAAGTCTGTGGTCGTTACTACAAGCAAATTTGGGTCAGATTATAAAAACTTATGGAATTTAGATAATCATGTACGGAACCCTCTACACATTAGTTTAACTCGCACTAGTCCGGTTCTTTTTTGACGGGTGAAATTGAGTTACAGAACCAGCCTAACATGACCTCAGTAAAAGTCGCATGGCTTTCAAGGTGCCTTAGGCTGGTCAACCTCCGGTGTTAATGTGAGGGTCACCATAATCTTTGCATGTGTTGGTGTCAGGCGTTCCTGCACTGGTACACTGGCGAGGGCATGGACGAAATGGAGTTCACGGAGGCGGAGAGCAACATGAACGACCTGGTCTCCGAGTACCAGCAGTACGAGGTAAAATAAACATTTGTATCAGAATTCATGCCGGTAGCACACCTCCGCCGCGAAATCGATGCAGCAAAACCGCTGACGCTCCGCCACCGTTTGTCCGTTATATGACGGGCGAAACAGCCTGTTCTACCGCGTTAAATTGACCATGCTTCTATCTCTTTCTTGCCGAATATCGGCGACGCCGCTAGCCGCTCACATCTCCGAGACGTGAATGGCTGTTTGGACGCGGAGATGTGAGCAGAAGAAAGAGATAGAGAGATGAAATGAAGAATAAACTTGACTAATGTCAAAATAAATCATTTTACACTACCACTAAATCGAGCTTTCGAAAATAACATGGAAAAAACAAGCTATTTATTTTAGACGATTTTTAACCTTTTCAACGCCTTGTCAAATACAAAAGTCGTCACTCACACGCCAATGACAGCTGAAAACCAGAGCTAATTTCAACCTTACGTCATAAATACTCAGGTCTATTTTTCGCTGTCAACTGTGACGGATATATCCGTCGTTGGCGTTGAACCAGTGGTGCGGATATATCCGTCAATGGCGTTGAAAAGGTTAATTCAACAAAAACTAAATAAAGGAAGCAGTTTGAAACTGAAAATTGTGACGTCACATGCCCGTATTTTCATACTAATTTGACGTTTCAATAAAAGTTAGCATATTATTTGTTCGAAAGATTTGTTAAGAACGCACATTACATCACATTTTATTTACTCCCGACGAAAAAAGAGGGGTGTTGTAAGTTTGACGTGTGGCATCGTAGCTCCTAAACGGATGGACCGATTTTGATTTAGGTTTTTTTATTAGAAAGGTGACTTAATCGAGTGTTCTTAGCTTGCTTTGATAATAATCCGTTAATCCGTTTAAAAGTTATGAGCTATCACGATTTTGTCGGGAGTTTCTTAACGCTGGAAATCTTCTAGCGACGAAGTCCCTCCAGTGAAAATGTGCGTGCTCGGAGCCCGTTGAAGTTTTTGCTCATTGCTCAGAGGGTTTTTTTGGCGCTGATGTCGGGGGTTTTTAACTCGGTTAGGTTAGGTTATAACGATTACCACCAATGTAAAAAAACGAGATAAAGCCACGTATCACTAAGAAATGTGGGTGTTTCTGAAAAACTATTTTTTACAGGAGGTGGGGGTAGAAGACGGGGAGTTCGACGAGCAAGAAGAGATGCCTGATGAATACGCAGAAGAAGAGGCGCAGTAATAATGTTTTGAAAGAAGATTCAAAGATTTGTAATAAGGTGCTACAAACAGGGACCGGAAAACCCCTTCATTTGATTAACCCTATCGATAGGGTAACCTATCATTTGGTTACCCAATCGATGTGGTTACCCTATGATTGTGTTACCTTAACGTTAGGGGAACCCCGTTGAACTAGTTAACAGCTTAGCATTAGCTGGGTATTACCCTATTGATGGCATCTCTCTTTTATCTCTGTCTAGCCGCTACCCATTCAATTGTTAGGTGGTGCACTAATAAGTCGAAACACTTGCGCATAGAGATTAAAACCGTGCGATTCAGTTTAAAAAGTCTAACAGATGATAGGGTATTGGGACTGGGTTAGCGCTTAGTTGAATTAACTGTATCGTTTGTTGCACTTTCATTGGACTAAATCGACGATAGGCTTAGCGCATCCTTGGGGTTTATAAAAACAAATCTATCAAATACCCTATCGAAAACCCTTTTTATGGTAAGCGGTTCCGGTCCCTGGCTACAAATATGTTATTAAAGTGTCGCTATGTTTTGTCGCTAGGCATACAAATATGAGGTCATGATAGCGCATGCACAACGATATAGTTATGTAAATACCGTTAAAGTGTCTGTCTGATAGATCTGTTAAAGTGTCAGTTGGTAGCAGACTGCACGCAGCAGCAGACGTGTCGCCGCGACACTACTGGTTTCTGTTTTTCTATGAAAGCGACGTGTCGCTAGCTACGGAGGGAATTTCATAGAAACACATAGAAACCAGTAGTTTCGCGACACGTCTGCTGCTGCGTGCAGTCGGCTACCAACTGACACCTTTAGTGAATAATATGCCTTTTCTTCTAAGAAGTTACAAGTCGTCTAGATTCGATGTATTTCTCGGCAATTTGTTGTAAAGCTTCAGTGCCATTTCGAAAACACTTCGCACGCAGAGCTGTCTTGACTCTTGCTTGAGTGGTCCTATGAATTTTTTTTTTGTCGAGCAGAACTTTGTACAAATTTGCCTTTGACCCAGCAGTTTTTTATAATAGTTATAATTGCTACATTACATAATGACTATTAACTCTGGCAAATAGTTTACGAATTGTCATATCATAATTCTAGTTATTATGTATCAAAAAACATAATGTCGCTATTTAGATTACTCTATAAAAATAGATAATGATGTATGGAATTGATGAAAACGGTTGAACATAAAATAAATTATTATATTATTTATAATTTTTACAGATTTTATATACCTTTTTAGATTTAGATATAAATTAAATTTGATTTGATGTTATTATACAAATGTTGATACTTGATAATGATATAAGATATAAGTACAGTTTGTTTGATACACTTTGTTGAGTTGGTGTTGTCTATATACTGTAATTTAGATTTCAAGTGAAGTCATAGAATCAAAAGTATTTATAAATACAATACCATCGTTTAAAACCTTTATAATCATGTTTTCTATTGTTCAAATAAAACCATTGCTAAAAATCTAAGTTTTTTTATTTAAATTAAATTTTATTTTATTTACAGGCTTCTGTGGCACTTTATAAATCTTAATATTATCAAATTTATTTATATTTAAATGCTCATTAATATTAGTAATTGTTTCTGTATCTGTGGAAGTACAATCTACTATTTCTATGTTTGGATTTTCTACCATATTAATATTGCCATGGCAATTTTCTACCAATTTGGTAGTTTTTCCAGTACATCCAATTTCTTCATTTGAATTAGAAACATGACAAGTTTCTAATCGTTTCTCAACTTTTGGTCTTAATTTACGTTTTTTAGCTCCTTTATAAGTAATGACATTCCTTTCGCCCATATTTAACTTAGGAGTAGCAGTAGGAGCTTCTTCTATATGTATTTCTTTACTTCTTCTTCTTTCTTCTTCTTCTATATGTATTTCAGTTTTTTCAATAACTGGTTCACTCTCTTTTTGCAAATTCCTTAACCTAGCTAAAACATCATATTTTCTTTGCGCTAATTTAACTCTAGTTTCTTCTAAATCTTCTAATTCCGGAGCATATGTAACATGTAAGGATCCACCATAAAAATTCTTTGTATCCAACATTTTTTTAGCAATCCTCGCCGATTGAATTTTTTCAAATGCAGCATGGTAAGTTTCTGTGAATTGTTCCGTTTTATATTCCGTTGTTAAAGTGAATGATTTTAATTTTCCAAATTTGTGAAATAATGCTTTGGCCTCTTGTCGGAGATTGATTGATGGGACGCCAAATATTAGAAGATGGTTTGACTCACTGTTGATGGTATATACCTGTTGAAAATGGTTTGGTTAAAGGTTATAATATCTAGCCCCAAACATTTAATGCATGAAACACACAGAGTGCAGGCGCGGGCGTACGACGTTCCATTGGTAGTGATACACGCATTTTCCGATATGCTTTCTAACATAGCGCGCAATGTGATACGCCCGCACCCGCGATCTGTGTTTTTTACGCTTGATGGGGAACAGGGTGGTGTAGCAAGGAACAAGCCGAATAAGACGTGTACACCATATTTCAGCATCACTTTAGATTTAAGTTCGAGGCAACTCTGCACTGCTCAAGTGTTTCAATTGCACTTAAAATTTTTCATTTGTGTCCCCAATTATTAACAAATCTTAATTACAGATAATACAATACCAAATTGACGAGACTGACTTTTAAATGGCATTATAGCATTCAAATTGTCGGTAGTAAAAAGCGAGGCACTGTTGAAACGGGTTCTCATAATAATTTAACGCTTTATGTTGTACGTTTATTCAAGAGTCCAGCACAATTTTCAATCATTAAGATCAATATTGCTTCGAAAGCCTGCGCAATATATAAATACGACTAGTTACGCATAAAATCTTTGAAATTACGTACTAAAACTAACCTTCACTGCAGTAAGTTTTCGCCCTTGTCTGTACGGTAGACGCGTCGTACACAGCGGCTGTTGCTCATGGTGAGGTAAAAGTATCTTCTCATCGTCAGTTTTCTCCGACATTTCCAGTAAAATGAAATTATTACAGAAAATACCACAGGAAAATACACAGACGACTAAGAGGTACTACGTACAGACGAACAACTGCCATACATCCAATACTAGCCTCTTTAGATGCGGATCCGCTCTGAACGTTTAATATGTGTTTTGACAGCTTTTTTTTTTTTAATTTAATTCCTTTGAAGGCCAAGGTAATCAAAGAGTATAGTGTAATACCAAAAGGAAAAAAGTGGTAATGACGAGGCGATATGGTCGTTGACCTAAGCCTGTCCAAATGGACAAAATGGGAGAAAAAAAAAAGGAAAAGAGTGGCTTCTCTGTGGTTAAACATGCACCTAAGAACGTAGCACCATCTATAGTTCGTAAGGTGAAACTTCACACGCGTGGTACACACACACACACACACACACACACACACATAGATTTATGTATTGCTAGTTAGGCAACGAACGCCAGTGTCAAATACAGCTGCGCACGAAGGATCCTCTTATTTACTTAGATAATTTTAATCTCATGAATTAAAAATTATCTAGGCAAGCGAGAGAATCATTCTGACTTCTTGAGCTCGGCGCCGCTGTTCTTGACGCTGGCAGTGCTGGAATGGAGTAATGTCAAATGATTATTAAGTACAAAAAATAACACATTTCTTGATTATATTATTTATTTGTATGTAAGCGCATTTTAACATAATTTAAACTAAACATCTACAAAGGTTTAATACTTACAAATGTATAGGTGTAACCAGGGTTTGTTTTCACTTAGTATGGAAAAAGCAACTTTATGTGATTACTAAGCTTATTTGATAAAAAAAAACGGGCAAATGAGTTTAAAACCTTCGCTGATTCCTAATGAATCAAATAATGCAAGACACCACTGAAAAACTTCTGAAGTAAAACATGAAATTAAGGATTATTCGTGACATGGACATTCGGGAAAATTGCAAAAATTCAGATTAAAATGATCAATACGAGTATTTCCGAAACTAGTAAAACTCGCTGAACGTACATAAAGGTTAAATCGATAGCTTTTTAGCTGCTCTATCTGCCCTTAATGGCTTGAAGTTGGTTTAAGGGACATCCTATATATAAAACAAACTTATAAAATAAAAACTAAACCCGTTACACCATTTATAACTCAGGAACGGCTCAACCGATTTTTGAAATGAAATGAAATGAAATTTATTGCATATGGAATTTGGGTTAAAAATCATGCAGATAAATTTGCCAGTTACATAGTCTCACCAAACCCTACCTTTACAAGCGTATACGCATATTACAATGGCAAATTATACATAATTATTAACACATTTAATAATATAGTATAAATAGGTAGGTACTATAACATATCATAATAAAACTAAAAATGTCAAGTATTAATAAAACAGTAAAAAAAAATCAAAACGTCCCATAATATAAAATAAAAATATTATATAATTTTGACATGTCCAAAGAATATTAATTTTCTAAATACTCCTTAATACTATAATAACATTTTTGTGCAAGCAATGACTTCAAGCTATTTTTAAACTTTGTGATCTTGCAGTCTTTGTTTTTGACGACAATGCTAATTTAGCCAGAGGATGGTGTATTTTATGTGTGTAATGTTGTCTAACCATTCTCGAGCGCGTAGACTGAATATTTTGGAACAGATAATTATATTTATGCACGAATGTACAAATATAAAAAGATAGGGTACAGTCAAAATGCAATATTCTCTAAAGTATGGACGGCACGAGTCTAATCTATGGATACCAAATATTGCTCTTATGCAACGCTTTTGAATTAAAAGTGCCTTGTCTTTCGCTGTGGAATTTCCCCAGATAACAATTCCATAGCGTAATGTCGAGTCTACATAACCATTATAGGAAGACACTGCAGCTTCAACCGACACTGTCTGACGAACTCTTCTTAAGGCAAACACAAATCTATTTAACCTAGAACACAGGTTGTCGACATGTTCTATCCAATTACAGTGACAATCAATATCTATCCCTTGAAATTTTATATGCTCAACTTCTTCGACGGCATCGCCTTGAAAAGCAACATTCAGTTTTTGTGCCTTACCTCGTGACGAGCGAAACTGAATATATTTAGTTTTAACTATATATGCCCTTTAGTTATTTCGTGTTAACCAATTTACAGTAGCTTCTAAAGTTTTATTCATTTCAATAATATATGTCAACAGGTCTTTTCCCTCTATAATTATTGTTGTATCATCGGCAAATTTTAGGAACAACAACCCAAATTGCCACTGTTTTAAAAGTACTTTTATCCAGTTTTTTAAAGATGGTACAGACGTTTCTCTACCTCTATTATCTATAAATTTTACATCATTTAGATTTGTGATTGCCTGCTTCCAGAACTCGTGGTTCGGCGAGTTTACTGTCACTGCGTGTCTCGGTGCTTTGCCTTTATTTTTCTTTAGCGAAAGACTCGATCCATTTACAGAGTCAAATAAATCGACAAAAAATTTAACTATTTCCAAGGGTATTCTTTTTTGGTATTTCAATTGTTTTTTGGACTTAACATATTCTTCATACAGTTCAGCACAGCACGGTAACAATTTCTTCTTCTTTGAAATTACTTGTTTCCTTTTGATGAATAATTTCGGAGTATCAGCACGTTCATCTTCTGTAACGTTAAAAAAATTGGATAGGGCTAGCTAGTTATAGCAGACCTCTTGGTCACTGAAAATTTACGCTTCTAGCTTTATCGATATTTAGCATCTTGGGCTCTCCTACTATAATAAATAAAGACAAAATTGCTATAAGAACATTTCTTAGTAGGCCAATGCATTCAACAAACAAGCGACCCGCCCCGGCATCGCACGGGTAGCAGAGCATAATACGCACCTAAACCTTAATGAATTATACACTCAAACCTTCCTCGTAAATCACTGCGTCCATTGGTATGAAAATCCGTTCAGTAGTTTTTGAGTTTATCGCGAACAGACAGACAGACGCGACGGGGGGTTTGTTTTATAATATGTATGTAGTGATTACCTGACCTAGTTTTAGTTACCCTTTTCAGCACTTAAAAATTACTTGAAAAAGTCGGTGATGTTCGAAAGCGTACTATCGTCGAGGACTATCTAACAGATAAATAAGTTTCAGTCAAAAACTTAATTTTTGGGACAATCTCTCAATATCTTTTCTTGCCGACTGTACTTTTTTTGCACAGTCATCATCTGCTAATCAAGACAAATCCATCATCAGACCAGAACAGATGGCCGTTGGGGCCGAAGAGTTCTCGAGTGGCGTGGGCAGACCTCCAACAAGGTGGACCGTTGACGTGGTTAAGATTGCGGGAAGCCGATGGATGCAAGCGGCGCAGGACCGGTCCTTGGGGAGGCCTATGTCCAGCAGTGGACGTCTTCGGCTATGATGATGATGATGAAGCTAGCGGTCCTGGGTTCGAATCCCGGTATGGTTAAATATTTGTGTGATGAGCGCGAGTATTTGTTCCCGAGTCATGGATGGTTTCTATGCATAAGTATGTATTTCTCTATATAAGTATGTTTATCGTAGTCTGTACCCATAGTACAAGCTTAGAGCTTAGTTTGAGACTAGGTTAATTTGTGTGAGATTGTCCTCTGATATTTATTTATTTATTTATTTTATTTTATTTATTTAATGCTAGAAGTAATATCATTGACATAAATAATGTCTAACTGTTGAGTTTCTTGCGGCGCTTCTTCTCAGTCGTGGTCTCCTCTTGGGAAGCGCTGGTTGATTTTGACACGTAAAAGTGCCCGTACGGCCTACTTACTGAATACGAGTAAATATATTTTTATCTTTTTTTTATGCCAATTGGTATTTGTACACTTCCTGGTTATTTTAGGGCAGCATTCAAACATGTTGCACACAGTTACTTTATTTAAATAGATTATTTATTACCTCTAGCAATGGGTGTTTCCATAGGTTTATTCATTGAATCAGATGCCAACGGCAACGGTATATTGTATGCCACTAAGTTTCCTTCATCATGCTGAGGTTGACTAGAGGAAGCTGGCATAGCCCCGTGTTCTGAAAATTAAGAATTAAACTAATTAACACGGTCGTTATACGAATAAATAAAAATAAAATGATTTATTTCTGATAACATAGATCCATTGATGTTAGTGGGTTAGTTACAAAGTTCCTTAATAATTATGTCATCTTACAACTATGTTAGTATATACGTTATTTTGTGTTAGTCCAGGTAATAAACTATCAATTGGTGTGCCAAATTTCATTCAAATCCGTTCAGCGGTTTAGGAGTGATTGAGTAACAAACATTCAAACATCCAAACATAAAAACTTTTTCATGTATAATATTTGTAGGATAAGCGTGTAGAGACACCATCTTGGCATACTTATGTTATGTACATAACTACATACTTGAATTTTTTTGTCAAGATTGCAAAAAATATTCTTAATAGGTTTTGCCTGCAACTGCGTCCAAGTAGAAGTCTTTTGTCGCTGCTTCCTCGGGAACACAAACCAAATTTCAACGAAATCGGTTCAGCTGTCTAGCGATGAAAGCGACAAACAAACAAACAAACAAACTCACTTTATTATAATTATATTATGTACTAGGATGGCGGCCGCCCGCGACTTCGTCCGTTAACTTCGTTCCTGTGGGAATCAGATATTTTACTGCCGTAAAAAGTAACCTATTGACGCTTCCGGTTATTTCCTATAACCGTGTACCAAATTTCAGCCAAATCACTTCAGTGGTTTCAGCGTGGTTTCAAACAAACATCCAAACTTTCGCATTTATAATATTATGTATAGTATGAAGTAAGATAAAAAGATAAACATTTATTTAGCAGCCACCCGCAACTTCGTCCGCGTAGAAGTCGTTTATCGCTGCTCCCTCGGGAACCGTCCATTTTTTTCGGGATACAAGGTAGCCTATGTGCTATTCCAGACTATACCTAATCTATCTCTGTGCCGAATTTGCCCGCGACTCCGTCCACGTAGAAGCCGTTTCGCTACTCCCCAATAACAGCTAGTACTTAGATCCACACCTGCAACTTTTAGTGCCTGGCCCTGGGCTTTATTAATTTTCATTGTGTAACATAAGCTAACTGGAAACTGGACTATAACACTATCACCTGCTCTGCACCCTGTTAAAATTTCTGCTCTCTCTCTCTGCTTTTATAATGTTTCCTTGTAAATTAGTCACACATTCCGCTTAAACTTAACCATTGGTTAAAAAAATCACTAACATTACTTTGGTTAACTATGTATCAAAAACTCCACTCTTATTTGATTAGAAACTTACCAGTATCCATCCTTTAGTTGCCATTTGCAATATGCATGATCTTCATGCTTCCTCTTTTTTGCATTATTGTGGTCTTTATTTATACCATTTTCTGAAATTAAAAAATGCATGCACTAATAGTAATTTTATCTATATTCATTATGTTACTTCTGTTCACTATTTGTTAATAGGATTAAGAAGCGCTTCGAATCAACAGTGTATGGATAAACTTGTACCATTAGTTTTTGTATACTGTTTTTGTAAGATATTTATTGTAAATTGTTAACAAATAAATTATTTCAATTTCAATTTCAATAAAACCTAAGGAACTAAGGGCCGTATTAATAAACTCAATTCAATTCAATTTTTAAAAAAAAATAGCTCCATCGATACTCTCGATGATTCCGCCAACGTCGAGGTTAAAGAAGACACGCGTTTCAAGATGACAATTGATCGGTAGGTAACTTGCGACTGAAAAATTGCCTCTGATGAGAATCTATAAAGGAAAAAACATCACATACAATTATTGTTATACTAACTACTTACAAGTACAAATTATTAATTTTGATGAATTTACACAGAACATACACAAAGGGGGTATTAACTAGTGTCAGGAGGAATTTAATGTTAACGGGACGGGGGATTTTAGGAGGGAGGATGTCGTACAAGGGAGTGACAATACGGTTACAATAAAAAAATAAGTGCTCAAGAGTACCCTCCTCCAGACCGCACTCACAAAGAGAGTGATCTCTAACACGGATTTTAGCCAAAAAAACTGGTGAACAAATATGACCCAGGCGTAAACGTATGATGGCGGTTGTAATTTTTCTAGTAATATTTCTGCGGGTAAAAAACCAAGGTCTTGTTGGTATTTCTGACTGTAGGTTGCCGAAATATTTTCCCACAGAGAGACGGGAAGATTGCCACCGAGAATTCCAAGCATCACGCATTTGTGGTAAAGCAAGAGACTTGATGTCGCGGGGGAAACATGTATCATGTAAATTAGTGCCCCGAACAGTGGCATCTTTCGCACATAAATCCGCAGTTTCGTTACCTTTTATACCACTGTGTCCCGGAATCCAAGCCAGAACCACATCTATATTTTCTGTATGGCAATTGTGTAGAATCTCTTTTATTCGTAGCGTGACAGGGAAATTTTCTTTAGCATGAAACGGGCGCTTTACAAGGTCTTGCAGGCAACTCAAGGAGTCTGATAGAATAAGAGATTTATTCAGACGGTGAGAGTGTACAAATGTGACTGCTTCCAGTAGTGCAACTGCTTCACCAGAAAAAACGGAGTTACCAGGAGGGAGTTTATAGCTTAGAATAATGTTGTACTTAGGTATCCATACTGCCGACCCCACTGGACCTTCCATCTTCAGTCTTGAGGCGTCAGTAAAGATCAAGAGGTAATCAGACCAATTCTCAGAGATTTTTTGATTGAAAACACTATCCGCGCAAAACTGATTTTTGGAGATACCTAAGGAGAATAAGACCGTTGGAGAAAATACCAGGCTGTCATAATTAGTTTCGAACAGAGGGTTCATATAGTTTTGATACATGTTATAATTTCGATCTATGCAATTTTGGTAACTATTCACTAAGGGAGGAGTAACTCTGTGGGACCAATACGAGGAAGTAGATACATGATGATGCAGGGATTCAAGAATAGGAAGAAGAGGATGTGAGGACAGTTGAACACATTTATAGAAGAAGCGATTAGCCAAATATTGACGCCTAAGGGCAAGGGGGGGGTCCGAACATTCCACTTGTAGCGCATTGGTTGGGGAAGACTTCATAGCTCCTGATACAATTCTAAGGCATTTTGCTTGGATCCTGTCCAGTCTAGTTAGTGCTATTTTGTTGCACGGTTCCAAAACAAAGCAAGCGTAATCGAAATGACTTCTAATAATAGCATTATACAGCAGCTTCTGACTGTAAGGATGCGATCCCCACCTGACTCCTGACAGGGCACGGATGATATTAACATTTTTTTCTGCTTTTTGGCAAATATAATTCAAATGCTGAACTCCCGATAGTTTTGAATCTAAAATGACTCCCAGAAATTTTACAGAGTCCCGGATTATAATAGGTTGATCATCAATATGGATATATATGTCAGGGACATACCTTTTGCGAGAAAAGATGACGACATTGCTCTTCTCAGCGGAAAGTGATAAGCCATGATCAAGCAGCCACGTGTTTAAGTAAAATAGCGCGGAGTTTAAGCTTTGAGAAGCTTCAGCGGGCGTAATATGGCCGTGTTTATCGCGTGACAAAGCGTGGATAAAGCATCCGTCACTCTCGCGCTTATATACGTGTCAGAAAGTGACGGATGCTTTATCCACGTTTTGTCACGCGATAAACGCGACCATATTAGGCCCGCTGATAGAGCCTTAGATGAAGTATAAAGAGCAATATCGTCAGCATATTGTAAAATTTTGCAGAAACAGTTTACAGATGTATCAAGATCAGAAGTATATAAGTTGTAGAGAAGGGGGCTCAGGACCGACCCCTGGGGCAGGCCCTTCCAGACAAGACTGGGGGGCGTTAAGCTTCCATTACAACGGACAAGTATAGAACGACCCATGAACATGTTGCAGACGACATTTGTAATCCTCACAGGGATACTCAGATTGAACATTTTCTGCCTGAGTAAAGGAAGATTTACATTATCGTAGGCTGCCGTGATATCCAAAAATACACCTACCACATGTTCCCCACGAGAAAGTGCCAGTCGAATGTCTGAAGTAAGTACACTCAGGCTGTCGACTGATCCCATACCCTTTCTGAAGCCAAACTGAGTTTTTGAGATAATATTTTTACTTTCCAAAAACCATTCCAGACGAATTTTAACAAGATGTTCCATAATTTTAGCAAGAGTTGATGACAAAGCGACGGGCCTCCATGAATTAGGGTTAGCGGGATCTTTACCAGGTTTCAATATCGGAACAATGATTTGAGATTTCCAGCTATCTGGAACTATACCGGTTAGAAAAAACTTGTTTAGAATTTCTAAGAAAAAAAGTTTAGAGGATTTTGAGATTTGCGTCAAGAAAGAGTATGGGATGCCGTCTATGCCAGGAGCAGAATCACGCAAGTGGTCAAGTGCGCAACTAAGCTCATCATAGCTGAAAGGATCGTTCATTCTATCAGGTGTCGCCGTGAGGGAACAATACCCACCCATCCCTTCATGAGAGGGGGCAAACGGGGGAGCTAATTTAGACACGAATGAAGCAAGCCAAGCAGTATCATTACTGTTGATGTTATTGTCTATACGGGAAAATCTAAAGGCTTTAATTTTCCTCCATACTACTGTTGACGGGGTTCTGGGAGATATGGACTCACAAAAAGTACGCCATCCTTGATATTTTTTTTTGTTTAACAGCCTTTTGGAACGGGCAGACACCTGTTGAAAGTTAAGATAACTAGATAAGGAGAGTTCTTCTGAAAATAAGGATTCAGCGTGGTTGCGCTCCTTGATAATAGCGGAACATTCAGCATCCCACCACGCTGGAGAAGGTATTTTATCCCTCCCAGAATTTTTAATAGGAATTGAGGAGTCAGCTGCAGAAAGTAGGGCAGATGTGAATAAAGAATATAGTTCTAAAAAATTTTCTTGCGTTACATTAGGAAGTTCTTCAACCGACTTCGTCATAGCAGAATTAAACTTACTCCAGTCGGCGCTGCACATTCTATATTTTAAAAGAGGGGGGGGAGGAGAGGATGAAGAGATTGGAGAGTTCAAGAGGGTGGTAATAATCGGGAGATGATCGCTCCCAAAACAATTTGAGGCGACTAACCATTGCAAAGATCGGGCTAAAGATGGTGAAGCCATGGTTAAGTCGGGTACACTAGAATTCTGGGTGGGAGGAACTCGTCGGGTAGGGGTTCCATCATTTAGAATACATAGGTTGACATCATCCATAATTTCCAAGAGTACCGCCGAGTTTGAATCGCAACAGTGTGATCCCCATAATGTATGACGGCAATTGAAATCACCTTGGATAATAATAGGAACTGGGAGAGTTAATAGAATGGCCTTAAGTTCCTGAATTAAAGAGGGGTTGGGATGTGGCAAATATACTGACACTAAGGTAATGTTGAGACAGCGAACCGCGACAACATTCAATTCTGCAGAGTGAGATGCAATAGGGAGACGGGAAAAGGTAAAATTCCTCTTAACTAAGATTGCACATCCCGCCCAGCCATCATCCCTGTCATCCCGGAGACAAGAGTAACCTGTCACCCTAAAAAGGGAGCCAGGTCTTAACCAAGTCTCAGAGATGGCAAGGATAACGGGGCAATATGTATTAATAAGTTGAGTCAGCTCTTGTTTTTTATTCTTAATGTTTCTAGAATTCCACTGAACCAGATTGTAATTGGCCATCTTGAATAACTTTATTAATAGCATTGCATATTTGGCCCTGAAGGGCTTCTAAGACAGTGTACGGTATTATGTCTGCAAATTTAGATAATAAATTGATTAGCATTTGGGAAATAAGCTCACCTAAATTGTCATTAGGAGTGCAAGATGTTGTTTCTTCTAATGCACACCCATTAGGTAAGGATGATTGTGGGGTAGAAGTGATGTTTCTATGAGAAACTATGTCATAAGACTTCCCGGAAACTGGCCTTGGGCGTCGTTGAGTGAATATAGTTTTGCGGTAAGATGAAGGGGACGCGTTTTGTGGGGGAGATTGAGAAGGGGGAGGGGGAGGGGACTGGGAGAGCGAGGGGTTATGTACTGTAGAAGGGTAAACTTTAGTTTTGTCAGCATATGTGGTGCGAACTGGGCGAAAACGTCTTGCAGCTTCTACATACCCGATATTCTCTTCAGACATTACCATTTTAATAGACCGCTGGCGTGAAAATTCGGGACACCTCTGGTCTGTTGCGGCATGGGGGCCAGAACAGAATAAGCATGATACCTCTGAGTCAGGAACAGAGCATTCAGACAAAGCATGGCTTTGAGCACATCGGGCACATCTGGGGTTTGAACGGCATTGGTCTTTAACATGACCAAACCGGCAGCAATTATGGCATTGAATTGTAGGTAATTTGTAAGTGTCAACTGGGATTGCCATATTGTAAGTATATATTTTTTCCGGGAGTTTTTGTCCCATAAATGTCAAAACTACGGTCGATGAAGGCTCCCATACATTCTTACCATCAACTTGCTTTTTAATATTAAGTCGCCTTGCCTTAATAACTGGTCCTGACCCAGGTGGGCACTCAATTACGTCAAGAAGTTCTTCAAGAGTCCATTCTATGGGGATTTGACGAACCACACCCATACGTGATACTTGAAATCTAGGGATGGCTGCTATCAGGTTTTTTGTTGCCAGAATTGGATTGGTAATAAACGAATTAGCATCAGAGGCCGTCAAGAAATAAACGCTCATTTTGTTTCTACCAATGTTTTTGATTTCCTTAATTCCTCCAACTTTGGCATTGTATATTATTTGGGCAATTTTAAGAGCACGTATGCGATTGGATGAGTTTGGTGGGCCAGTTTCATTCGGCGTTACATGAACGACAAATGGACCTGAATCAGTTACGCCATAATTTACACTGGACGGGTTTTCGAACCCAGGACGAATATACGTGTGTTGGGCAGATGCGTTCGGCGGGCTAGATTTCTTATTACTTATTGGTACATCAGAGCCGTCAGCTGTTCTTTTTTGACCAGGTTTTGGGGCTTCTGGTGGAAGCGGATTACCGCCTCCATCAGGAGGTTCCGATTCTTCTAAATCCATCGACACAAAACAAATACAAACACAAACACTTACCTAGTAGTGTACAATTATACCACCACCAACAAAAATAATAGAATCTCAAAGAGAATTTAGCCTAAAAGGCACGATAAATCCTACTTCTAACCACGACACGTGTGTTGACTAACACAGAGACAGGCAGAATCCTAAATAAGAGAATTCAATTCATTTTCATCTCATCATCTGAGAAATTGTCTTAATAAACTCATCTCAACTCTGATCCCCGTCACAAGATGCGTCAAAAATGACAGTTTTCTATGGTTTGACGTTTACTTTGACGTATCTCGAGACGAGGATCAGAGTTGAGATGAGTTTATTAATACGGCCCTAAGAAACTAAGGTTTACTTAATTATGGACTTACCGCGATTTTCGTTTTCGTGTGTTATGCTCGGTAGGCCACATCGAATTTCTTCCTCCGTATCCGAGATTTCTCAGTTTTGAACCTACGTTCAAAGTGTTTGTGGCACACAAACATTTTTCGTAGATCCTGAATTGTTAAAATACGCAGCCGTTCACTATTTATGTACTGCAACCATTTGTGGAGTTCTGTATCCGATGCGGGAAATTGGTGCAATTTAACGTCCTGTCGTTTACTTGCAGTTATCAACACAACACTGGTTATACATTTTAGTTGCAAAAAATAACTATAGTACTGTATTACTATTTTAAACTGAGAGGATAAGCACGGATAGAAATCAACGACACTTCTCTCGATCAGGATTTAAAACATGGCGGGTGCAAAATTGCAAACTGTCAAAGTAGAAGCAACATGGCGGCGGTCAACTGACAGTTAGTTACCTTACCTGTCAGCTGTCAGCTTCGATTCCCTAGCGAGTCTTCTAAGGACGATTTTACTTTGTATGAAGTTTATAGGCCGTGGGAAAATACAATATTGACAATCAATCAACACTTGTTGTTGTTTTTCATTTTATCCCGAATGGAAAGGCAAAGGACTGTAATCCATGCAGCCTAGTCTGATATTTCCTTTCTTTTCAGATTCCATTTATAGGTAAGGCCGGAGCCAAGTCTTAGTAAATAATAATTTATTAAAATCTTGAATTGTTATAAGGCCGAAGCAGTCTTTAAAATCCGATGCTTTTCGTTGATAAACAAATCACAAAGCAAATAAAATCTTTTTTTTTTATTCGCTTTCACTCCTTGCTGGGTTGGCAAGGTGTATTTATGCCAATATCGAGTTGTAGACATAACGCACGTGAAAAGAATGTTCAGTGTAAATTTGGGTTCTTGTGAGAGGATCAGACGGGAATCCACAGAATAAGTACCTTACGTTTTGTCGCTCGCCTCGCGCGCACACTCTGCCACAGTCGCCGGCTTCTCCAATGAACAATAGCCATTATAGTGGTAGCCACTGGTGGCCGCCATTCAGCCACCGGTAGCCGCGATTGGTGGCTGCGTCTAGTGACTTAGCCGAACCACTAGTGGTCGCATTTTAGTGGCGGCCACTAGTGGCTCAATGTGCGGCCGCCCTAATAAACCTATTTGAAGGTAATGGTTCAAACTTATTTGAAGCGAAACACCATTACCCTGCCGAGTATCCGTTTTAACCACACTTAACAGCAAAAATCGTTAACGTCATCCATGCAAAGTTTGCCGCAAACGCACAGTCACTTATGCCCCTGTTACACGATCGGGCGGTTGGGCCAACCGAGAGGGACGCAGCTATCTGTAAGAGGGTCGATCAACTTTTTCTTGTTTGTTATTCTGTCCCGTTGTCCAAGAGACAACAGTGACCGAGTTTCTCAAAGAAAACTGTTATAATATATGCTACTAATGTGCTTAGGAAATAGTCCATAAAATAATGGGCTTACAACTACGACAAAAATGTAGGTTTGATGAACTATAACCATAGAAAACGTATAGAGAATCATAGTGTTGTTAGTGTGTTAAAGAGTTGTCCAGTGGATGTAACCATGACAACGAGGTACAAGAAAAAGTTGATCAACCCAAGAACGAGATGTATATATTACTATCTCATTCTGACAGATAGCTGCATCCCTCTCGGTTGCCCCAACCGCCCGATCGTGTGGAAGTGGTATTACTGCGTGGGGTGCAACAAAGCAGTTTGTGCATTCAAATGCTTCTCTGCACTACACACGTAATGCTAAACTAACAAATTAAATAGGTTGTAAAATGCACCTTACTTCCTTATTTTGTAAGGTACATTTTGTTCTTTCTTGAATTTGTTAGTTACGCAGTATTGTAGTATCACCGTCTGATTGTAGAGCAAGGACTTTGGATTATGTCACGGATATTAATCTTTCCATAAAGGAAGAAATGAAAAAAAAACATCTTGCATCTCTTTTCTTCATTTCTTAGGAAAGAGATGCAGATCCGTGACGCAATTCAAGATTGGCTCTTGTCAGTAAGTTTATTATTACAAAAGTACACAAAGAAAACAACCATTAGTAAAATAATTAATTTATTACTTTTTAAAACAATACTTCTAAGTCTACTGTAAACAAATGCATACACCACAGGTAAGTCTAGCAGAATGCTAGATTTTTTGTCAAACATCAATCTCGATTTGTTACATGTGCAGGCGCAGTGCAACAGGTTTCTTTCTCTTTCGGGTAGTCGCTTACTCGCATAAGAGCGAGAGAGCGAGTGAATGAGAAATACAACCCCAAAAACCATTGTAAGAGCTATCACACTGTACAGTTGAGGACGGAAATGTTTATACATTTTTACACCTTGTTCCTTTGTAATACAGAATAAGTACTTGCATAGAAACTGGACTATAAGATTCAACAAAAGACGTATGATTGACCTTTTTCTATTTATGGATTTCACAAAGAGTCAGAAAGATCTTTATAGGTATTCTTTCATTATGCTTCATGTTATCACTAGGTTTTAAGACGTCAAATGGCCCGCGATAAGCTATGTCTACACCTGTGCGCTTTCACGTTCATCTTGCGCTTTCCTCTGACGAATGCCTCTGCAACCACAGCGCACGCAATAACGCATGCGCTCAAACTGGTTTGATAGCAGCGCATACCCGTAGCGCACGCTGATCCGTCACCGTTGGGTTGACGTGCAACATTTTGCAAATAAAATGGCGGAAGATAAAGTCAAAACATTGGATTTTATTGAAGATTCAGTGTCACCCTCGTATTGAATGCGCTTGACGCATGACGAATTGAAAATTGAAAGCGCAAGATGAACATGAAATCGCACTGGTGTGGACATAGCTATATGTCAATGTCACACGTCACACGAACTTCCAGTACAGAAAAATCAAAATATTAATAAGGTCCAAATATGTATAGATCTTTCTGTCTTCGACTGTAGGTACATGTTATTAAGAATTAAATTCGCGGTGCTTTTTATCGCATGGAGCTTAGTTCGGAACAAGTTAAGACAAGAATTCAGGAGTAAAGAAAATATTTTCTTTATTCTTAAAGAGAGATACAAGACGTACGTGACGTAACCGTGAGTGCCCCCAAGATTAGATTTTTTATTTTATACCTGGCAACACTTTATCAGTCTAATTAGTCCGTCGAAATTTGGATTCTATAATACATATTTATCTTTTACGCATTGTTTCATACATATTTTGTTACAAACAGTTCTGCTCAGGGGCTGTTCATTTATTACGTAAGACGATTTGGGGAAGGGGGTCTGAACAAGTCTAATTTTTTCTTACATGGGGGCAGGAGGGGGTCTAGATTGTTCTTACTAACGTACACGCACGATCGCAAAAGCAAGCAAAAATTAAAGCGTTTTTATATTTTTGCTACTTTTTCTTTGCAATTCTGGTAGATACTTATCTTACGCAAAATTAAAAGGGCGGATGGGGGTTCATCCAAGTCTTGTTTTTTCTTACTTAGGGGAAGGGGGACTCAGAAATTGGTTAAAATCGCCTTACGTAATAAATGAACAGCCCCAGGACTTATTAATTACGTTTCGATGTCAACAGCCATTTTCGTATCCCTCCGTCTTCATGTCGTTGAGTCCCAGTTCATCGTTCTGTTCGAACGAGCGCTCGTAGCGGGTTATCTTTAAACCTGGAAAGAAAGATATGTACATTAAAACGGATAATGTCAAACAAAATAAGGTAAGATTTGTATTTTTTTTCTTCTTTCTCACTTTGACTCAAAGTAAATATCGTTCGCGCTTTTAAATTCTTATCATCTCCGCTTCGGTACACGACCGCTAATACATCGAGTTTTAACGCATCGTCATCATTTCAGCCGAAAGACGTCCACTGCTGGACATAGGCCTCCCCCAAAGTTTTGCCACAAGGACCGGTCCTGCGCCGCTTGCATCCATCGGTTTCCCGCAATCTTAACTACGTCATTGGACAGCAAAGCTGCTCCGATTTCCATTTCCGGATATACCCTAGTACAGGTAAATTACTTTCGAGACGTTTTTGCATTTGTAGTAGTATTTGTATATTTACAGGGATTCTAAAATTTAAATTTAAATTTCATTCTACAGTCAGAAAAAAAAGGTTCGTCACATTTTGAAGAAGAAAATATATTGACAGTCAAAAGTCAGTGAATGTCAAATAAATAATAGTCATATTTATTGTTATGGTTTGTAATATTTCTTGTTCAGTGTTAATATTGTAACGTTGTTAATTAAAAATGGTTCCGATGTTGAAACACGGTCGAGGTAAGCCTTTGACTTCCCAAACTAAAGAAGTTTTGTATAATTTGTACAAATATTTCATAAATGAATGCAATAGCAATCCGAGCAGTATTTTGACTCCCGCTGAATTAGTTGCTATATCAAGCGGAATATCATTGACTTAGAAGAATATTAGAATTAAATGTTTTGTTTAATATTAATATTATGAATTTTTTTAATATTGTTTAATATTATTAATTCCATTGATGTACCTGATTATAAAAATTATAAAAAATATATAAAAGTATTGGTTTATTTCTTTATGTGCTGACCGTACACAACTACAAATGCAAAAACGTCTCGAAAGTAATTTACCTGTACCCTACGCATCTTTTTGCTGCAACACATCCCAACCTCCCAAGACAACTTGTTACAAACATTTCATCTGTAAGGTTCCTCACCGTCGTCCGGTTCGTTCCCATCAATCAGACTCTGCACGTACGAGTTGCCCGCCGGGTCGTCCAGCACGATCGTCACGGGGCGCTTGCAGTCCAGCACATCGTCCATCGCGGTCAGGAAACTAGACAAAAAAAGGTCAAGTGCGAGTCGGACACAGGCACTGAGGGATCCGTACATATTTGGTCAGTTTTTAGTATTTGTTGTTATACCATAGGGTTTAAGGTAAAAAAAGCCGTGGTAGCCTAATGGTTTGACCTGCCGACTCTTAAGCAGAGGGTCGTGGGTTCGAACCCGGGCTCGCACCTCTAAGTTTTTCGGAATTTATGTGCGAAATATAATTTGTAAATTTACCATGAGCTTTTCGGTGAAGGAAAACATCGTGAGGAAACCTGCACACACCTGCAAAGCAATTTGACGGTGTGTGCGAAGTTCCCAATCCGCACTGGGCCCGCGTGGGAACTATAGCCCAAACCTTCTCGTTGTGAGTGGAGGCCTGTGCCCAGCAGTGGGACGTATATAGGCTGGATTATTATTATATTCTATAGGGTTTGTTCTATAATCATACCAAATTTGACACCCTCGGCGTCGTGAGGCGCCCGGTATTACCTGTCGAGCCCGGCCCCGAGCGCGGGCGCGTCGCCCGTGGCGCCGGGCGCGTCGCGCAGCTGGTCGCGCGTGGCGCGCAGCAGTCCCTCGGCCGTGGTGAAGCGCCCGCCCAGCGCGCGCCCGCCCACCTCCAGCTCCAGCTCCGGGATGGACATGCTGCATGTCTCTGACTGAGGACACATTTAACAATTCAATTGACAACATTTAATTTTTCTCACGCTTGTATTTTACGTCTTCTTTGGAAAGAGCATTAAAAATAGTAGAACACGTATTTTTTTTGTTTTCAAAACAATATTTATTTCTTATAAAAAAATGCATTTGAAGTAAACGTAATTCTAAAAGAGCGCATGTGACATGATATGCCTGAATCGAGTGTCAACCTTTGCCTTTAGTTTGAACCGGCAATATAAAAAAAAAATGACAACTGCGAAATTGAATCGATATCGATATTATTATCGACTCGGCAACAATACTGGCGCTGACAGATCCTTGTGACAACACGAAGGAAAACGAAAGAATACCTATAAGGACATCTCTTTCTAACTCGTTATGAATGCCATAAATAGAAAATTTAAAAAAAAAATAGAACCGTCTTCAAAAAAAACCCACTAAACCAGACTAAATAATGACCGGCTTCCTAGGAATTGCCTATTTGATGGGTGCCTAATAGGTACATGGAATATATCTAAGCCTATTTTATTTATTATTATAATGTCACATGATTCTTGCCACCGACTTCGATATATTCCATGTACCTATTAGGCACCCATCAAATAGGCAATTCCTAGGAAGCCGGTCATTATTTAGTCTGGTTTAGTGGGTTTTTTTTGAAGACGGTTCTATTTTTTATTAAAATTTTTTTTTCGTCTTGTTTTATTACATTTTTTTTTCGCTTTTTAGTGATACTTTATAACTATCACTAAAAAAATCGCGTCAACACAAAATCGGTCGAGATGAACTAATATATCGCTTAATAACGGATCCATGCGGATGACGTCACGTGGTATCCATTATTCTTGTATACCAAAACCTTCTCCAGAATGTAACAAATACTTTGCTGAAAACCGCATCTAAATCGGTTCAGCCAAACGCGAGATAATCGTGGACAAACATACATACATACATACAAACATACAGGTCAAACTGAGAACCTCCTTTTTTTTTTGAAGTCGGTTAAAAAAGGTCAAATACGTCTTCTGCTGTTTCTTATAGTCCGGTTTATATGCAGGTACTTATTCTGTGAGGTATGTAAATAGTTCGTAAATCACAGGAATGTAATATAAAATGGTCCAGTATAAACTGACACGCAATAAGTATGCACTTTCGTACTTAGTGAGTGTCAGTTTATACTGGACAATGTTTTTATGTGATTTAACTACAAATTATCGGTTTTCGGATTTTTTCCTTTACTTGTGCTTATTGCTTCTTGCCAAATTTCATGATTCTAAGTCAACGGGAAGTACCCTACAGGTTTTGATTCCCTTGAGATTCCCTTCAATATGCGACATAAACGGCTGTATCTTTCGATTGCGTTGACTTAGATATTTGATTTTTTCAGTGATCCAAGGGATTGCAGACTTTAGTATTTGATATAAATTTTAACTTGATACCTCTACGCGTTCCTGAGAAAAAGGGTCTTGACAGTCACACAGACAGACAGACAGACGGACAACAAAGTGATCCTATAAGGGTTCCGTTTTTTTCATTTGAGGTACGGAACCCTAAAAACATTTTGATAGAACCAATAAGATGGCCAAATTACGGATATTTTCACTTGAAGTCCGTATTGTGCTTAATTCCCATAAACCAAGAGAATTGAACAACAATTGACGACGCGGTTAGCCTAGTTGGTAGTGAACCTGCCTACGAAGCTAGCGGTCCCGGGTTCGAATCCCGGTATGGACAAATATTTGTGTGAAGAGCGCGAGTATTTGTTCCTAAGTCATGGATGTTTTCTATGTATTTAAGTATGCATTTCTCTATATAAGTATGTTTATCGTTGTCTAGTACCCATAGTACAAGCCTAGAGCTTAGTTTGGGACTAGGTCAATTTGTGTGAGATTGTCCCGTGATATTTATTATTTAATTTATGGGTTGAATAAAGAAAGACATAGAGACCTTACTTATTTATTGTATGATATTTACTTTATTTTAATCTTTTGTCCGGCGTTTAACTTGGACATTTAAGAAAGTCTATTTGATTAAAGTTATATCCGTATGGTATAATAAATTAAAATCATGCAATTCGGACTTAAAGGTAATGTCTGTTTTTGACAACTGGAAATTGGACTATTTCTACGACCTTTTTCTTTACGTCCGTGCAGGCTATGATTTGCGTGCGTGCGTGCGTGTGTGCGTGTGTTGGTGTTGGTAGTCTAACCTTGAGTATGTCCCGGGAGAAGTCCTCCCTGCCCGCGACTCTGACTTCAAACCTCACTCCCTTATCCTCTATACCGCCGCCAGACTTCACCTGCATGACACAATTAACATTATTAAAAAAAAAACCGGTCAACTGCGAGTCAGACTCGCGGCGTCCGTATTTAAGTCCGTACTTCAAAAATATACCTTTTTTTTGTACTTTAATTGTATGCAATAAGGTATTTTTTGACTTGCCTAAATTTTAGTACGGATCTTTAAAGTTTTTGGGAAATTTCTCGAAACCTATAAAATTTGAACACTTCGTTTTATTTTTCCCGTAAATTATAATCTATAAGTTAGGAATATTTCAGATTTTTCTGTTCATAAACTACGGATATAAGGGGGGAACGGTCAATTTTTGAACATTTTTGGTTATAAATCAAAAAGTACGCCACGGAAAATTATAAAAAAAAATAGTTTTGAAATGTGCAGATTGAGCCCTTTCATACGACATCCCACTTGCTATAATCAAATCACTTTCATTTCTCAACCCCCCATTCTAGACCCCTTTTTAATTTTCATAAATTTAATTTCATATATTTTTTACTAAAAACAGATGCGGGCAAGCAAGTTATACAACTATGCCAAATTTCAAGTTGATAGCTCGTGTAGGTGCTGAGAAAAACTGCTGTGACAGACAGACAGACAGACAACGAAGTCTCACCATAAGGGTTCCTTTTTTACCATTTTTGTACGGAACCCTAAATAGCATTTTGTATGTGTCCCTATCTAACACGCTGCACTTGAATAAGAAAGAACGGGACGCACCTCGTTGGTGCGGTGGCCGCAGGCGTCGCACACTGTCGCCATTATGACCACCTCTTTGAAATACGGAATATCTGCGAATAAACAAGTTTAATGTAAAAAAAAAGTGGTAGCCCAATGGTTTGACTTGCCGACTCTTAAGCAGAGGGCCGTGGGTTCGAACCCGTGCTCGCACCTCTAAGTTTTTCGGAATTTATGTGCGAAATACAATTTGTAAATTTACCATGAGCTTTTCGGTGAAGGAAAACATCGTGAGGAAACCTGCACACACCTGCAAAGCAATTTGACGGTGTGTGCGAAGTTCCCAATTCCGCACTGGGCCCGCGTGGGAACTATAGCCTTAACCCTCTCATTGTGAGTGGAGGCCTGTGCCCAGCAGTGGGACGTATATAGGCTGGATTATTATCATTTATTATTATGTAACAATTCAGTATACATTGCGAATTCGACGAGTTTCTACATGGATGGTTTTCATAATTAATCTCAATGTACCCCGAATTGTCACATGTCACCTATCAATGTGATGATAATGATATTGGTGAAGGCTTACTTGCGATCCATACATGCGTTGCAGTCAGGGACTTTAAGGTTCAGTGTCTGATAGGGGACATCGATGATGACAATGGTGTTGATCAGGATTAGAGACGGGCCGAATACGGACTATGCCGAATACGAATATTCGGCCGAACATTCGGTTCAGCTCATACCGAACCGAATATTCGGTTTTGCCGAATCGCTAGAAACCGGTTTTGACACGTCCGCGCTCAGCGCTCCGCGCGTGTTCGGACCTTCGCGCTCGCGCCATTTGACTTGTCGACCTTTAGTGGATAACTGAAATGTGATTACTGATTAATAAAACTTGCTTAATTAAAACAACTCTGCTTTTTCTTATTTAAGCTACGGTTTCTTTGCAAAATTAATTGAATTTATATTTAGACGCGTATTTCGTATCTCTTTTTGGTAGTTGCTTAGAATGCTGAAATAGGATGTCAATCCGACGAATTACGAAACAACCTACGCTCGTTATTTACTTTGTTTATTCGGTAAATATCCGGTAATGTAACCGAACTATTCGGCCGAATACGAACATTGAAAAACTTGCCGAATATGCCGAATACCGAATATTTACCGAATATTCGGCCCATCTCTAATCAGGATAGTAATGATGGAGTTACTCGTGATCTTCATGTTGGTGGCGGCGGGCGCGTTGCAGTCGGGACAGTTGGTCCCGAACTGGAGCACCTCGTCGGCCGCCAGCTGCTCGTACGACGACGCCGCCGGGTCGCACGGCACGAGGAGTGACGGATTCACAGTGTCTGATACCTGGATCAGAAAACCAAAATAGATTTTTTTGACATACCGTCGCCATTTCTACATCAACGACCTTTATCTTCATTTTAAATACTTAACATACAATAATCTCCAAATATTATGCGTAGTTCTTGAGGAAAATGTGTCAAAACTATGACAGTATAAAACAAATGTGAACTTTCATTAACAGCAGTAAACTATGAGAATAGAAGTCCGAAGCTTTCGATAGCTTTCGATAGCTTATTCCATAAAAAACTGTTGAAGTAAACACTTAAACTAAGACACAGGAAGTAGATAACTTAAGTAAATAAATAAAAACTCAGAATTTAGCATTTTATGTGGCATAAGCAAAACTTCAGTTAAGTAGAGTTTAAAACCGGGTAACATTTAAACTGGGAGTGCCACAAGGTAGCATATTGGGTCCTTTATTGTTCCTCGTATACATAAATGATGCTATTTAGTAATCTAGACATTTCAAATGCGTTGCTAACTCTAAAGAATAATTTGTCATCGTATTTGATAGATAGAAATGTACAAAACGCCTGAAAGTTCTAATTATTGAGATTTTGCCCGTGACCCTTTCCGCGCAGATTTCGCATATTAAATACTATTCCTTCGGGAACTGATCGATTTTCCGATATAATCCAATCTCACATTGGTCGATTTAAGCGTTCCGTGAAAACGAAACACGAACAAACAAGAATAATATTGGCATTTATAACATTAGTAATAATTAATTATATGAGTTATTCAAATTAAAAATATAATTAACTATCGCGCCCTCGAAATATGTAAGAACTCTACAGCGATGTAAAAACGCTACCTCTTCGTGTGTGAACACGCCGAGCATGTGGTCCTGCTCTTTCGTCCGCTTGAAGTCTGTGCGCACGCAGCGGGGATCCTTGCGCGGCGCCTCCGGGTTTTCGATGAAACAATTACCTGGGGACAAAAACTGCACAATTAGTCTATTAAATATTAAAATTGATAAGGTAAACGAGCAGCAACGATGCAGCGGACCTAGCGTGTAGAAGCAAGTGGCGGTGGGCTGGACATGTAGCACGCACTGCAGACGGTCGCTGGAGCGAGAGAGTATTACACTGGTGGCCCCGCGAAGACAAGCGGCGCCATCGTACAGGTTGCTGGAGGAACTTGGACGAGGTTGGCCAGAGACAGACAAACTTGGAAAGATATAGAGGAGGCCTTTGCCCAAAAATGGGCTATCCAAGATTAACAAATAAATATTCCGGTATCTGATGCATTAAATCGTAATTATAATTTAATTGAATTAATTTATACAATTTATAATTTAATTTATACAATGTAATTAAATGAATATTAATGTAATGTAAATGATACGTTTTTGGAAATAAAAAGGCTAAAATAAAATAAAATAAAATAAGGTAAATGAGGGCTAAAACATAAGAATCTATGGCAATGCAATAGCAACAAGTATAATAAAAAACAAGTATCTATAAATAGTTACAAAATGCATCATCTGTGTCTGACTGCATGTATCTGTTTATCATCTGTATCCAACTATCACACCACAGATGTTTCTGTCTACTTGTGTCAGTCTACCTGTGTCTGTGTCTGTATATCTGGGGTGTCATTCATTTTATCGAAATTTCTTTCATCTAATTTCATATCACCGAAAACTATTCCACAAATGTCATTTCATTTTTTTTTCTACTCACATAAACATCAATTCATTGTTTTTTAAATAATCGAACAACTATTCATCTTGAATCGTTTCGAATTTGTCTCAAATCGTAGCTTAACTATTCATCGATTTTACCTTTCACATAATAATTAGTTAGTTGTAGTATTAATTTATCGAAACATGATTCACAGATGGTACGTCCCATATATTATTATTGCCACGAACAATGTTTCATCGCAGTAACGTTTCATCGAACGATGCATTTTGTACCTAACTGTTAGTCTTGCATTCTAAGGGCTGCATGACGGGAACCTTAACCTAACCAACCCAATTTTGATGGGTATAGCATAATACCACACCACCTAGGGTGCCTATTTCCGCTCTAAAGGTCACAAGATAACCCTAACCTAACCCACCAATAGTACAATTGTTACTATTATTTATTTTTTTGCCTGCGGGGGGCTTCGCCCCCCGAGCCCCCCTCATGCGGCGCTGCGCCCACCACCCCCCCCCTTTCCAGCTGCCCTAACCTAATAACCTAATCTGACCTACTTTCTTGACACACTTTTTAGTACGTAATTTATATTAGTACGTAACACACTTTGTAGCACCTTTTAACAAGTAAATATTATGATAATTCAGTATTAGACAGTAAAATATAAGTAATAACGTTATTCGGCTATGGCGGTGATGATTCGGTAAAATGAGAATCGAGAAAACATGACTTATGAAAATGCTCTGTCGTTGAAACAAATTATCAAGTATAGTAACACCAGTGAAATGATTTTCAATGGAAAAAGAATTTTGGGAACTGAAACTTTCGTTAGTCTAAAATTATAGTATAGGTGATTCGATAAACGACTATGTCGATAGACAAATAAAATAATAAAGTAAAATTCGATGAGTTGATTCTTGTGTAAACGGAGCAAATGTATGAGCGATCTATCGACGTTCGATGAATGATTCCTAAGTGATAATAAAATCCTACGAATAGTGTTATAGGAAACAATAATCGATGAAACGATCTTCGGTAAAATGATGGATTACCGTATATCTGTGTTTAATTTTCTGTGTCTGACTATCAGTATCTGATTATCTGTCTCTGTCCATCTGCGTCTCATTATCTGCGTATGATTATTTGAATCTGATTATCTGTCTCCGTCCATCTGTGTCTCATTATGTGTCTCATCTGTGTATGATTATCTGTGTCTCTCACCGGAGGCGTCCTCGAGCGCCAGCGTCCAGCTGTGCCGCAGCGCCCTGGCCGCCTGCATTCGACCCACGAACGCGTCGATCTGCTCGGCCTCCTCGGGGTGATCCACGCGCCTGGCGACCTGGTCCTGTTTCAGGCCAGATATGGCACGCATCAGGATACCTTCAACTGTTGTTACCTCTGTAAAGAATAAATATAAAAATATATATATGGGGACAACTGTTACACGCTCAGTATTTCATCAGTTCAGTCCATCAGTTTGGTCCTCGATGTGTACCTCCTTTCTGGCTCTGCGCTGGGATCTCAAAGTCCAGCTCTGGAATGGTGACACGCGTGTAGTCGCTTTTTACCACCTGACGGTTCAAGTCTATCGGGTCCTCCACGCGCAGCTTCCATCTGGAACAAACAGATCACAAGACTTATTAGGGTACCCGTTCTGTTTTTATTGTATGTTATCACAGTCTATTATAAATATAAATAAATAAATAAATATCAGGGACAATCTCACACAAATTGACCTAGTCCCAAACTAAGCTCTAGGCTTGTACTATGGGTACCAGGCAACGATATACTTACTTATATAAAGAAATACATACTTAAAATATATAGAAAATATCCATGACTCAGGAACAAATACTCGCGCTCATCACGCAAGTATTTGCCCATACCGGGATTCGAACCCGGGACCGCTAGCTTCGTAGGCAGGGTCACTACCAACTAGGCTAACCGCGTCGTCAAATTATAAATGCGAATGGTTGTGAGTGTGTGCATGTGTGAGAGATGTTTTTAATAGTTTAATGGTTAATGGTGCCCACGATACAGGCTACACCTAGTGTGGGTGTCATGGTTATGATGTTTATTGTACACTTATATTGCAATAAATATTTTTATTATTATTATTATTATTATTATTAATCCTTCATGCTGAAACATCTAGATAGATTCAGATTAAATTTAGAATGGAAGTAGCACTTTTCCTGGATTTTTCTTGACTATGCATACCTAACGCCCAGCTCAGCGAAGGCCCCTCCGGGCTGTATCTCGTTGTTATGGTACCCACACTCCTCGCAGGAGAACGACATGATCACCACATTCTTGTAGTGCGGGATCCGAGTCAGCAACAGCCGGGTCATACCCTGGAAAATATGTTTTTCTTATGTGAAAGAAGAAACTTTCTGATAAAATCCATAGTCTCGTAATCTCTTGTGTTACCAAATAAATAGTCATATTTCAGTGGGCTTATGCTTATAAGCCCTCTCATTGTGAGTGGAGACCTGTGCCCAGCAGTGGGCCGTATATGTATAGGCTGGATTATTATTCATTTATTATATATTTCAGTGGGCAACAAAGTAAATGCTGCAGAAGAATGAAGAATATATACTTAATAATAATGTTTTTATGCACTAGTAACTTCGAAGTACTCATGGGAAAATTATTAACCGTCGTATAGGTACAGCACAAGAAACAAAATGAATGATGAAGAGGTTATGCGATTTTGCGTGGTCATTTATATTGATTAATCAAAAAGAATTAATTAGTAAGCGAACTAGAAGAATAATGTTTAATGCGAATTAAAACTAAAATCCAGAAAATGTAGAAAAATAAATGTTTATTACACAAAAACAAACAAAATATAAGCATGTTCGAGAAGGTTCTCATTTTCTTACATTAGAGTGGCAATTCATGCACAGAGATTCGATTTCCGTGACCTCAGGGTCTGGATCATCAGCACTGAGGTCCCTGAATATCGGATTTTGTTCTACAGAACACATATTTCAAGAAAATTAAGCGAAACTTTAGCAAAACAACACGCTGCACGAGGTTCGGTATGTTATGACGTTTGTTGTCATTTGACAAATTTGAGACGTTTTTATATGCGCTACTCTTTTTTATTGACCAATAAAATACAAGTGATCTGGCTGGTCATTGGTTTAATCAAATCTGTCAAAAATTGTGATTTGAATACTTGGTTGTTGGGCAGAATCAAACAGAATATAAAAAGTATTTTAGTATTACAACCAGTCTTTTTCACTAATTCCTACTTGCGTAACAATTTTATCCAAGTATTCATATTCATATTCATTTATTGTAGACCAGTACTTGCTAAATTCAAGGTCAACGTGGTGAGTTACGGCGCTGTGCCTCCATAACATGATGTCATCAGAGGGAAATAAACATACATGACCTTGGAAATAGAGGCTAGATGACGTCACTTCATTATTTTTGTCGATTATTTGTCCGCGACCGCGTTCTAAGCAATCCGACCAAATTACAAGTACCTTAAGGCTGAGCTAATCGACGTTATTAAGTGACTATTAATATTGGTTAGGTTATAATAAATTTATGCCTTTGGCGCGGCGGCGTGTTTGAACTCAAATACACTCAAATACTCGTGAATTTAGAAGGAGGACGTTGTTTCTTTAGCTCGTGTCTTGTATAAACGAAATTTTGAAAAGTTTAGCTTTATAAGAAATATTCCATCATTGTACTTGCTATAAGCAGTTTAGTTAATACGGTTTGCTCAAATTAAATTATAAACTGTAAGTATACTTCAATTATATTAAACTACCATTCATATGTAAATAGATGTAAAATTTGTTGAAAATTATGTTGTTGCCGGCCGGCGCGGATCTCGTATAGGTACTATATTTACTAACTAAGAAAGAAAGTACTTATCTGATTTCGGTCTTACCTAGTGTAAACAGTTTTTCGAAGAGATGTACGTCACACTTACTAACGTAATTTGAACCCGCGGGAGCGCAGGTGCTACGTAAAGATTAGGAGCTCTGGACCTACTAGCTAGGTACCTAAGAATAAGAATAAGAAGAAAAAAATAAAATTATAGGTACCTAGTCACGGCATTCACGGCACGCAACTTTTAGGGCGTAGAGAGATAAGAGTCGCTATACATTCTTAGTGCGTCCAGTGGTCAAGGTAGGCTGGTTCGATTAATGACTTCACCGCTCAAGAGGTCAAGTTCGCTGGTTCAGTAACAGACTTAATTTTTGTCTTGAAGTCAATTTCCAATAAGGGTTTATTGGATGCATTATTATGGAGTCTCAAAATTGATTTGATGATGGAGCATTAAGGTGACCTGACAATAGGGTGCTACCACACCAATCGCTTGTTCGTCGATCAATAATACGGATCGACGTCGATCAATCGTCGATCCACGTTGACGAATTTAATTAGTTACCTTCGGCTGATCGATCGTCTATCGGATGACATCCGATCGATGACTGATCGACCAACGATCGACTGGTGTGGTTGCACCCATAGGGTCTTCTTTGAAGTAAAGGTGTTCCCATCGAGTCAAAAAAACAAAAAAAAAATATAGCTAATCTCGGAATTCTAAATATTTTAATAATAATACCTTAACCTCAGTACTCTTTTCTGTCAGTAGACGGCCAGTATTAATTCAAATATATTATTTAAACTTTAAAAAATTACACGCTTACATCATCGTTAAATATAACGTAAACGAAGTAGGTATTCACATACCTACGCATCGACAATCGGTATATCTAAATGCTTGCGACGCTATGCCGTATAAATATACATACTTAATTACGTGAGAACGTATAAAAAAAGGTCTCAGATATATAAAGGGTTCCGCGTAACAATTACATACACCTATGACTAGCTACGTACTTACGATCTTTTGGCGCCAATCTATTTTAGGATTCGGGACTTAAAGGGTGTCCTCATTTATGGTGTCATTCATGGTGTCCTATAGGGTTTACCCTTGAATCGTCGACACTCATTTCATAGAATGTTTTACTTCGCCGAATTTTCGTTTCATCAACAGATATTTCCACGTGCAGGAGTTAAAATTTTTTGATGGTCACAGCTCTAACCTAACCAATATTAATAGGTTTCAGTAGAAATTAGCTTTCGATGAAATGAAATTTGAAATGAAACGAGTGTTTGCAAAACAAGGGGACACGGTCCTATAGTAATAGGTAAGCCTACTTCGTCCATGTTTATCCGTCTGTCGTAGACAGACGTTTTAACTGGAAAGGGACCGTTGAAAATTTCACAGAATGCTTGTTAATGGAGGCCATAGACCCATAATAAGCGATGTAGGAATAACAACAAATCAAAACCCAAGAGTCCCAAGATCAATACAAAGCCATACGAAATGTAATATTTTATTCAGGTTAAATTTCCTAAATAACTGTTTAGTACAAATTAGATTAAAAAAATATAATTACTAAAAAAAATAAGTCGAATAAAAAAAATAAAAAAAAACAAATGTCGGTCAGTAAACTTTCCTCGAAATATTTGGATCACAATGTAATGCTGGGGCCACACTAACGGGAAACGCCGATAAAAATCAACGTCAATCGCCTTATGCTGCTACTTATAAGGACAAGGACTATCGTCGTGATAATTAACGGCGTTTCCCCGTTAGTGTGGCCCCAGGGTAAAAGTATTATGGTGTGTAATAGTGTGGCAATCTATTGATGATGTAATCACGAGACCCAATTCAGAGCCGTTAAGATAAAATGTAAACACGCGTGTCATTGCAAATAGTCGGAAACAGCGGATTATCGGTTAGTAACGGACGTGAGGGACATCGGTAAAGTAGTTTGCAGAAACCGAGGGTTCTGTATGTAAGATAGAGCGTTTCGGGCTGTTTACATAAAGCCTAGTATTTGTTACTCAATGGTATTAGTTTATTAGATCATGCCACAATGGTAGGGAGTTATGACTAGTCAAGTGACCCTGCCTACAAAGCATACACTACGGCTATATAAACTCCATTTTAAATTCGGTTTTGCTAGAAAAAGATGGAAAAAAATCATGAATGGCTTGGTTATTTTTATAGTTATTCGAAAAATTTTTTTTTCTACTGTTTGTTACATGAATGACTTTTTATTAGAGCAAAAAAAATCATGCATATTTATTTATTTATTTATTTATTAAGGATCACCAACAGATAATACATCTTACAAAATTCTTAAGTAGCTAATTAACATTCCAGGTAGATGCTTATCTTATTACAGGTAACCACATCTTATTTAAGTGTCTTCGAACATACGTTAAAATATTCTAAAATAAAGAAAAAAGAAAATTGTAAGCACTGACTTGAATTGTACTCGCTAGCATTTCATTTAGTTAACAAACTTTCTAGTTATTAAAATTAATTTATTAAATCTATTAACAACGCAATGGAAACGCTGGTAAAATGTTTGTAGGAGAAGCTACCCGGCAACACATGGATGGACATCACAATTTCGCCACATCCTGAGAGCCGAAATGCCTGAGCACCTTTCTTTTTATTCCCTATTGTATATTCCCTATTGTATTGTTTATGACTAGGCCGCTGTCAAGTTAATAAGAGATCTTAACATTAACAATACGATAGCAATAGGGGTAAAGGCGATGTACAAGGTGGGCCAAAAGAAATCACCCTATTGGAAGATGCTCTCATTTTTGCAAATGGTCGCCAATGTCAAATCTGTTTTGACATTTGTGGACTTGACAGATGCAAAATACAAGTGAACAAGCCATGGAGGAGTCTTCTAAGGGACTGAGGGACGGTGTCTGGTTGTTACAAGTGTAAAATTTTCTCTTGCCCTTTTTTATTGTTATTTCAGTTGGTTCTCTAAGAATTTAGTGTAGTAATTGTGGTTTTCGTTGTTTATATTAGTGTGGTTGTGTTTTTGTGTTGTAGTTTTAGCGGTGAGTTTGTAAATATTTAGTTGTCGCGTTGATGTCCGACGAGGAGCCCCCTGATGGGGGCGGTGGGGCTTTTGTCCCTGCAGAAAATTGGGGGGATGCTGTTACATCTTCTAATGTACTGATTTCTCCAGATATAGCGTCATCTCCCCTACTGGAACGGGATCTGTCCCGTAAACGTAGTCCAGAAGACTCTGGTTTATTGGACATTAATAATAAAAGGGATGCTAGGATGCCGGCGTCAGCCTCCATCCAGCACACTTTTACAGTCCCCGAGTTTGCTCCGGGATCCAAATTGAAATACGGTTCTGCTGATACTGGGCCTTTCATTGTTCATGTTACAAAGGCAGTACAAGATTCCTCCCTTGGTTTTCCTATTCGTACTCTGAAATTCGCTCAACTTGTTCACAAACACAAGATCAAGGGTATTTCCAAGGGTGGAATTAAAGCTGGAGGTCGTAGTCGAGTTGTGGTTGAGTTCGTTAGTGCAGAATCTGCAAATGAGTTCTTGGAGTCTTCCTTGTTCAAAGAGAATTCTCAATTCACTTCCATTATTCCGATGTTCAGTGTTACTCGGATGGGCCTTGTACGTGGCATTCCTGTCGACTGGACCCTAGAGGAGCTGGTCAATGCTATTGACTGTTCTTCGAAGGTGATTAAGGCTCGTAGACTAAACCGCAAAACCTCCCTGGATGGGAAAGTGTCCTGGGTTCCTACCCAGACCGTTGCATTGACTTTTCTGGGGCAGACTTTGCCGGAAAAGGTTTATTGTTTCCACACTTCACTTCCTGTGGATGTTTATCAGCTTCCTTCAATCCAGTGCAACAAATGCTGCCGGTTTGGCCATATTAAGGCGAATTGTCGTTCTAAGCCTCGATGTTTTAAGTGCGCTCAACCCCATGAAGGTGAGGAATGCAGTGTTAGTGTAGAATTGGCAACTTGTCTATTTTGTTCTGGCTTGCACTTCGCTACGAACTCTTCCTGTCCTGAGCATTCTAGACAGAAAAGTATTAAGTTGGTGATGTCAGAGGAGAATATTTCCTATTCCGACGCTTCTCGTCGTTTTCGTCCTGTTCGGCGCTCGTTTGCTGATACAGCTCGTTCTTCAGTTTCTCCTTCCTTATTTCCCCTGACTCAAGAATCTTCTGCTCCCTTATCCCCCTCTTCTCCTGTCTCTCCCTTACGTTCTGTTCCTCAGACTGTTTCGCATAAGAAAACAGTCTTTTTACCTAGGCGCCCTGCTCCAGTGTTGGACAAGGGCTATGACAAAGCTGCCCATAACATGATCACTCATACTCCTAAATCCTCTCAAGTAAATGGCTGTGCTCTCAATGACTCTGAACCTGATTTTTCTCCGAATGATAATCTTATAAAGCTGCTTATCAGCACATTAGTGAATCTTCTTTCGAAGTTCTCTGATGCTGTACCGAACAACGTCTCAGATCTGCTGAACCAATTGACGACGGTCCTTATGACTAATAATGGCTTATACAGCCATTCAATGGAATTGTAGGAGCATTCGACACAAAAAACACGAAATCATCCATCTCATTAATAAATTTAACCCTTCAATTCTTGCCATCTCGGAGACATGGTTAAAGCCTGGCTCCCTTTTTAGGGTTTCGGGTTTCTCATGTCTGCGGGATGACAGTGTTGATGGTTGGAACGGTTGTGCCGTTCTAATTAAACGTTCTCTTCCTTTTTCCTTAATCCCTATCCCCCATCATTCTTCAGGCTTAAATATTGTTGCTGTTAAACTTTTTAATTCTACTTTTATTTCCCTTTATATTCCTCACCCTAATCTTGCTATTATTACTGAACTAGACTCAATTCTTTCTTCTCTCTCCGGCCCTTTTGTTGTGATGGGTGACTTTAATTGCCATCACACTTTGTGGGGTTCTCACTCGTGTGATTATAATTCGTCTCATCTTTTAAATGTTTTTGACAACATTAATTTGTGCCTATTGAATGATGGCTCTCCTACTAGGAGATCTTCCCCATTGCAAAACCCTAGTTCTGTGGACTTAACTCTGGCATCTCCTAATTTGGCTTCTGGACTTTCTTGGAGGGTTCTCTCTCATTCCCATGGTAGTGATCATCTACCTATTCTTATTTCTTTTTCCTCTGATGTGTCTGTCCCTATTTCATCTACCCCTCCTCTTCTTAAATATAGAATTGGAAAGGCTGACTGGCCTGAATTTTCTTCTCTAGTCTCTAATGAAGTAGTGCTTCTTCCTCCCGTTTCTGTTGATAATTTTCTTGAATTATATTTAAAATTTGTCTCAATTTTAATAATGTCAGCTAACTCTAGTATTCTTACTAAAAACTCTTCACTTCGCAGGGCTTCCTCTCCTCCATGGTGGGATGCTGATTGTACTTTAGCTATTAAAAAAAGGAATGAGGCTGAAGAGGCTTTTGCTGGGGACTTGTCTAATTTGGAAAAATATTTGGAGTTCCAGGTAACTAATGCTCGTTGTAAGCGTTTGTTATCTTCGAAAAAACGCCTTGGTTGGTCCCGTTTTTGCGAGAGCTTGTCTCCCTCTTCCTCGTCTTCCTTAGTATGGAAGAATATTAAAAGATTTCGTGGATCCTTATCTGATTCTAACCCTCTGTCTAATGATCCATCCAGCTGGTTGGAGGGTTTTCTAGATAAATTAGCGCCTGCTTTTGTCCCTCCGGAAGATTGCTATCCTCCATCTTCATCTCCTCTTTCTACTGACAGTATGGATGATCCATTTTCTTTCCGTGAATTATCTTCTGTGTTGGATCACCTTCATGATTCTTCTCCGGGAATAGATGGAATTCCTTATTCTTTCATCAGACGGTGTTCTGACTCTTCGAAGCTTTTTTTCCTTTCTCTGTTAAATCATATTTATAATTCTGGTTGTCTCCCAGATTCATGGAAGAACCAAATAATTATTCCCATTGTAAAACCTGGTAAAGATCCCAGTGATCCCTCAAGTTACAGACCTATTGCTCTTTCATCTGTTCTTTCAAAGATCCTAGAGCATTTAATTAAAAATAGACTCGAGTGGATTTTGGAAAGTCGAGGAATCTTATCTAAATCCCAATTTGGTTTTCGTAGAGGCGTGGGAACTATGGATAGTTTAGGTATTCTGACATCTGATATTCGGTTGGCTTTCTCCAGGGGCCATCACCTTGTTGGTGTCTTTTTAGATATAACTTCTGCTTATGACAATGTGCAACTTCCGCTTCTCAGGCAGAAAATGTTGCAGTTGAACTTGCCGGGGAAGATGGTCCATGTCATATGCAATCTTTTTATGGCTCGTTCTATCTCAGTTCGTTTTCAAGGTTCACTGTTACCCCCTAGAACTATTTGGAAGGGTCTTCCTCAGGGTTCTGTTTTAAGTCCAATTTTATACAGTCTTTATACCGCTGACCTTAGCAAATCAGTAGATTGTTTTTGCAATATCTTACAATATGCAGATGATATTGCCCTTTATTTTGCCTCTGGCTCCATTTCTGAGTGTTCTCAGTCACTTAATTCTGCTCTTGGTTACTTAAACGCTTGGCTCTTTGATCATGGCATAAGCCATGCGTTGCGTTAGATAACTTTGTCTGCCTCTAAGAGTTCTGTTGTGGTTTTTACTAGGAAAAGGCGGGTTCCTGATATTCACATTGTTCTTGAGGGGGTATTGGTACCTGTGTCCAATTCGGTAAAATTTTTAGGTTTAATTTTAGATCATCATTTAACTGGGATTCCTCACTTGAATCACATTAAGGTTAAATGTGAGAAAAGCATTAATGTTATGAGGGCTTTATCCGGTGCTTGGTGGGGTGCTCATCCCTATTCTCAAAAACTTTTGTATAACGCTATTATCAGGAGCCACTTTGATTATGGGTCATTTTTGTTGGAGCCCTGTAGCAAACTGGCTCTTGCTTGCTTAGACAGGGTTCAGTCAAGGTGTTTGCGCATAATTTCTGGAGCAATGAAATCTTCTCCCATTAATGCTCTTCAGGTGGAATGCTTGGAGCCTCCCTTAAAGCTGCGTAGGCAATTTCTTTCTGATCGTTTTTTCTTCAGAGCCGTTCAGTCGTCTGATCATCCGTTATTGCGTCGCCTTAAACGTCTTTCTGATGTCATGCCCTCCTCCAAGTATTGGTCTCACAAAGTAACTCCTTGTCTGGTTAAAAGCTTTCGTAGGTTCTGTAATGGTCCCCCTATTGTCCAATCTGTTGGTAATCCTTTATTTAGTTTTAGTTTTGATTCGCTCATGTTTCATCCCAATATTGTTTTTTCATTTGGCATTAAAAAGAATGATATTGAATCTAATAGGGCTTTCAATAAGATATTATCCGAAAAATGGGATGGGTGGATTCCTGTTTTCACTGATGCTTCCAAGCTTTCTTCTGATGGCTGTGTGGGTTCAGCTGTCTGGATTCCTCGTTTTAATATTGTCTTAAATTTTAAATCTCCACCTCAATCTTCAGTTTTCACTGGTGAAGCAATTGCGATTTATGAAGCTGTCTCCTACATAGAATCTCATAAAATTTCCAAATCAATTGTTTTTTCTGATTCTTTGAGTTGTCTCCAGGACTTAGATAAGGTTCCCCTTCGTTCTAGAGATAATCTTTTAATTAACCTCAAGTCTAGAGAGGTTCTCCATCGCTGTCATTCTCTTGGCATTGATGTGGCTTTGGCTTGGATCCCGGGTCATGCGGGCATTGCTGGCAATGAACAGGTTGATTTTTTCGCAAAGCAAGCCATTGAGATTGGTTGTTCCTCCTACTCGGAGTGCTACAGTCAAGACTTGCGTTCTACTGCAAGGACCTGTCTGATTGATCACTGGACTGATTTATGGAGTTGTTCTCGTCTCTCCAAGGGTAGGCATTATGGAAACATCCAACCCAATCTTCCTGTAAAACCTTGGTTTTTTAAATTTAATAAATTAAATAAGTCTGCCACTTCTACCATAATTCGATTGCGACTTGGCCACATTTGTTCTCCCTCTTTTCTGGCGAAGATTCATGTTCGGGATCACTCTCTGTGTGAGTGCGGTCTCGAGGAGGGAACTCCGGATCACTTATTTTTTAACTGTCCAAAAATTCCAGTTTCTTTGTACAACTTTCTTCCTGACTTTATCTCTCGCCCAGCTAGCCTTAGTTATGTCCTCACTTTTGTAAATTCTTCCTTTGTATATATTTTAGCTAAGTATATTAATGACTTTAATATTAAGTTGTAAATTATAATTGTAGTTTTAGTATCTGTAGCCATAGGTGTGTAAATAGGTTTTTTTTTTTTTTTTTTAGATTTTCTACTGAAGTGTCAGTTTCTGCTTTTGGATAAACATTTTACTGATCACTTGTAACTTCCAACAGTTCCAACCTTGACACTGGCGGAATTGTCCCACTGGACAGTAGCCATATTTATCAAAGAATAGAATAGAACAAGCCATGGAGCGATACACTCCCCAAGAACGCGGAATAATCGTGTCTATTTTTTTGCGTAACAATTCGTCTGTGGTGTTGGCGCAGCGCGAATTCCGTCGCCGATTCCCCGGCCGTCAGACACCGACTGCGCAAACACTGCGCCGTTTGGCCACCAACCTTGAAGAGTATGGGACCACACGAGACGTTGCCAAGAGTGGCCGGCCCCGGAGCGCCCGTTCTGCCGAGAATATCGCCGCTGTTGCCGAGGATGTAAATAAGAGCCCTGGTATTTATTTCGGCTTTATTGTAACTTTTAATATAACTGAGAATAGCACCATTATTTTCAGACCATGGGCAAAGACGACAAAGAAGACTCCGGCTTCGGCTTCAAAGACAAGGCGAAGGCTGAGGAAACCCTGCGGCTGCTGGAGCAGCACGAGCCCAACTACCGGCGGCTCACCGTGCGCGGGCTCCTGGGCCGCGCCAAGAGGGTGCTGGGCAGTAAGTAGGGGAGCTGGTGGGACAGGAGGCACTCAAACATAATGCTGGGGGAAGAGTAGGGGGGGGATAGTTTGAGCAAGTCACTACAAAGGCTTAAAGAGGCTGCTGGGAAGTAAGTGGGGGAGCTGGTGGGACAGAAGGCACTTGACTCAAACATAATGCTGGGGGAAGATTAGGGGAGGAGGTAGGAGATTGAACAAGTCACTATAAATTAACGATATTAATGATATATTAACGATATCAGCAGAGTCATCCTGTCCAACGCGGTGCTTTTTTGTTACGCTGATGACACCGCTATAATCTTTCATGAATCCTCCTGGGGTAAAGTGCTGAATGTTGTAGAACAGGGAATGTCATTAATAGCAAAGTGGTTGAATGCAAACCTGCTCACACTTAACACGGATAAAACCAAATACGTGTGCTTCCACAAAACAGCTGCCACGGCCCCATCAGCTCGACCGTCTATATTGGTTCACTCTTGTGATGCTCTATCCCGGGAGGGTCCCGTGGCTGCTGGTCCGTGCCACTGCAACTCAATTGCCAACTCCAACTGCATCAAGTACCTTGGGGTCTTACTGGACGAAAGGCTTACTTTTTGAGTTCATGTTGGCAAACTCTCAGCCAGAGTCAGGAAACTGATTTACGTATTTAAGCGGCTTCGCGATGTGGCGGATCTGGCCCTGGCACGGCAAATATATGTGGCCCTCTGCCAATCACTGATAACGTACTGCATCTATGTCTGGGGTGCTGCGGGAACATCCTCTCTTATTCCGCTGGAGCGGATCAATCCTTAAGGTTATGATGAGGAAGCCATTTCAATACCCTACTAGCAAACTCTTCGCGGAAGCGAAAGTTTTAACCGTCCGAAAATTGTACATTCACAATGTTGGATTAAAAATGCACAAATACATATTAAATGACCGGACATATCTCCAGTTGTTAACCCGTAGGACCTTTGCTGTACCGATTCCCAAAATTCACACTGCCTTTGCACGTCGTTTTGGTAAGTTTGCCCATCCTAGACTGTTTAATTTAATTACCAAAGCAACTCAATTACACACGTATACAACCCACGAGGCTAAATCTATAATAAAAGACTGGCTGAGCACCTTGGACTACCGAGCCACTGAAAATATTTTCAAAAAAATCACTTAGGGTCGAAAGTTGTAAAACAGCTCTCCCGGGGTTACGAACGCACCCGCATTCACTCGCACGTGCTTAATTTATACACACACACAAACAAAATTTTATTATATGGTAATTTAATTTAATTCTTGTTCATAGTCTACAGTTAATACATAGGTAATCAAATTAAATTCTGTTTGTGGATTGATTTGTGGATTTTGTTTTTGTTTTAAAATTGCCCTGTGACAAGCCATCATGTTACAACGGTTTCATTCTGATTTTTTCTTTTTTTGTTATAATTAAGTTACGCCTGTTCTTAACCTTTTATCATAAATATTTGTTAACTATAGATATAGATATAGAAATAGATTAATATAACATATCCTAATAATATTGTGATCTGTCAACATGCGCCCTGGATTCCACAGGACAGGCCTCGCCTAGTGTGGAATCACAAGCAATATGTAATTGTTAACTAATATTTTTAAGAATAAATTTTCATTTTCGTTTTTCATTTTCATAAAGGCCATAAGAGGCTGCTGGGAAGTAAGTGGGGGAGGAGCTAGGGAGAGTAAGTAGGAGGACCTAGCTCCTTCTAGAGCCCAGTGGCTCCTGTCTGACATTGGGCTGAACGATAATGCTGGATAATAGGTAGGGGAGGTGCTAGGGAGGGAGTTGAGCAGGAGTCACTAGGCTGGGTTTAGAGTATGTGGGGAAATGAGTCTGGAGACTGGATTTAGAGGGAGTTTATCATCATTAGCTTATGTTAGTCCATTTTATTTATCTTATCCAGATAAACTTCAATTTTTTGTGTGCAATTACCCTTTATTCTTACACCTTTCATTAGCGCTACTTTATTTTACGTTTCGTCTTTGTAATGGTTAATTTATCTATTTAAGTCCGTGAAGATTTTAATAGGTACTTTTTCTAAATCTTAGATGTGTTGTATTTTTTAGTTTTTATTGATTGTATACTTCGGTGTAAAACCCATAGTTAGTTGGGGTTGAGATCAATTTGTGTGAGATTGCTCCCTCATATTTATTTATTCTCCTGCAGTGACAAAAGCAGAAGATAAGATTAAGAACATAAAAGAAGCGATGGAGGTGTTCGAGAACTGGCTGGCGGAACTCAACGCCAACAAGGAGAAGACGGACAAGAAGGAAGAGAAGAAAGAAGTAAAGAAGAAGGAGGAGAAAAAGGAGAAAGAAGATGAGGATGAGGTAAAATGATAAAAAATAAAAATGGTTATGGGTACATGTAAATATACATTGAATTAAACAAAGTAGTTTGATTACAATGGTATTTCTTTAGTTAATGGAGTTATCATTACTGAAAATAAGGTCGCGATAACATCCCGATTGCATCGACGAGTGTTGATCTATTTGATATCATAATAATTTATGACTTGATGAAAACGAATATAATAAGTTTTTTAAAATGCATACAAATTATATACACGATTTTTTACAGTCCGATTCTGATGTGCAAATGGAAGACAAAGAAGAAAAGAAGCTGCCGGCTGACACGGTGCCAGGGCTGGGCTTCAAGGACAGGGAGACGGCCGAGGGAACCCTCAAGGAGCTGGAGGGGAGAGATCCCGACTACCAGAAGTTGGCGGTCAAGGGGCTCATTGGGAGGGCAAAGAGGGTGCTTACTTGTAAGTTGAAGTTATCTCCATATCATATCAATTCTGTACTTTCGTAAGTTAAAATATAGCCTATGTTCACCAAGTCCATTCTAAATGTTGGTGAATACATTTTTGAAATCGGATGTGTAGTTCCGGAGATTACCCTTTACATACAAACAAAAAAACAAAACGTGGAAATTTTAACTCTTTATAATATTAGTATAGATGTAAATATTATAGCGTCAAAAAGCTGATCTGATGATGGAGCTGGAAGGTGGCAGTTGGAGGAACAGGATTTTTGCTGATTTAACTAAGGTCCACTGAGTTGGGACTCGTAAGTTTGTTCTTGTTAAGAAGACGATGACTGTGCAAAAAAACAATCGGCAGCTTATTCCAAAAATGAATCGTTTTCAGAAACGTATTACTTTCCAGGCACTCGCGACGAGACCAAGCTGGCCAACATCAAGGAAGCGATGGCGATATTCGACAAGTTCCTGGACGATTTCGACACGCAGCACCTGAGCAAGCAGAACAACGCGTACCTAGCTCTCGGGCTCGTTAGGACTGCGGAGAAGCAGGCCGAAGACACCGTCAGTGAACAACAGGTGATTTACCTATCTATCCTCTCGAAGCCCACTTTGAATGTATAAGTCTAGTCTACCCTAGGGGAGACTTAACTAATGTCTTAAACTAAATAGAGGGTTCTCCAAAGAAAAGTAAAATTATTAAAAACTATCTATTTATTTTTGACTTTTTTTCACGTCCATCGTTCATCCGATGCGCCCAGCATTACATACATGTAAATATATAACTGTACTAAAAACAAAACAAAATACAATTTACACTACTCACTACACTAACAAGTACATATAAAGTCTAAATTATTCCTTTAAGGAATATGTTCTAGCTAACAGAGACCTCAGTATCGCAAGGGTTCATAACGTAATATTAGTTTTAACCCTTCCAAAATAAAATAGTGTAAATAAAAGTGAAAATTACATCAAAATATTTCTAGTAGTTTCTGAGATTAGCGGTCACCATGCGGACACCATACATAAAGCGAAAGACGCGGCGGGGGACTTTTATTTATAAATAGCTGACACAAAAAGCGTCGTCCTGCCCTTTTTTTTCAGGCTAACTTTTCAAATGTTTTTCCTCCAAAAACCTTTCTTAAACATTTAAATAAAAAATGCCAAATCTGTATCGCTCTCAATGTGCTAACCAACGAGCATCATTTCATTTTATTTGTATAGATATTGTTGTTTTTAATTATTAGAAAGCATTCATCGCCGCGTACGCCGCTGTGAACGGGGAGTACAAGCGCCTGCGCACCGTGGCTGAGAATGAGGGCGGGAAGACCTGGGACATCGTGAGGAACGTTGCGTTGAAGGAGCTGAAAGATAAGGTACCAAGATCTGTTGTTTACTTGTTTTGTGAATTTTTTTATAAAAAAAATCCTGTGACAGTTCCTCGAGTTTAAACTTTAGGTGGACTCGTTAAGAAATTGATGCCTGGATGGCTACCACGTAACACTCATTTCGAACGTTCGGATGCTCCATCCCTTTCACTCGTCAATTGTATTTAAATCGTGAGAAAGGGAAGGAGCTTACGTAACTTCGATATTCAAAGTAGCCCCCGAAAAAAAATTGTATTTGGCAAAACTCACTTTTTCATCAAATAAAAATGTGACGTTCTCAATATAAAGGGACCTTATGGAGGAAGGCAGTTAAGCTCTTCTTATTCTTGTAACTATAGGAATACTATGGTAACAGTTCTAAAAACGGCGTAACCGCCTGCCTCAATAAGGTCCCTTTATATTGAGAACGTCACAAATAACTGTTTATTTCTATAAGAAAGACGAAAATCACATTAACCAATCCTAATTTTTTACATTTTTCTAGCACGCGGACGCAAAACTATTCAACGACAAAGACGAACCTACTCCAGAACATTTGGAAATGTTACTCTGGGCATATTCGCCCGACGCGGCCAAAGTCAAAAAACTGGTGTCGGAAACGGCGGAAACTAAAGATGGCGGCCGGAAGCGGAGGAGCAGTGGTGGAGACGAAACGCCGAGCAAGAAGAAAAAGGAATAGTCTCGATAAATAAAATTTAAAAACTACTTATCTATATGGTACCTATATGGTGTAATATTAAAATACAAGCACATGTAAAAAAAAACAACTTTTGAACCCGGAAGTGGAACGGTTGCTGTTTCAAATTGTGTTTGTTAATTGTAAATATCTTGATATTTTTTTAAAGATAACTTATCAATCATGTATATATTAAATGTAACATGATATCGTGACCAGATTCGAATTTACCTTACTTAACAAAAGAGGATTATTTTGTTTCTTTTTTGTAATAATTTACGCATTTACTTGTAATATTACGATTATGTTGTATTAAACAATTAAAATTTATTGGAAACTTATTCCGTTCTTTTATTAGCGGTTATTGCATGCAGTGGGTACTAATTTTATAAATGTGAAAGTGAATGTTTGTTACGGCATCACAGTTATACCGCTAAAACCATTTTGACAAAATTTGGTATATATTTTGTTAGCTAAATAATCCCGTAAAGCCCCGGCAAGAACCATTTTTTTTTATTTTAAATCATAATTTGCCGCTATATTGTTTGTATGCCATTGAGGAGTTTTTTCAAAACGAATAACTAAATCGGCAAGATACTGTTCAAAAAAAATTCAAGATATAAGTATTAATAAATAGATATAAATATTAGTTTATAAATATTGAATTTTCAAATACAGTTAACTAGAAAAAATAAAAACCATTTCAAAACCGTTCATTCCACCGCATGGATATAAGAACTAGTATCCAGGCCAAATAAAATTTAAAAAAGTTCAGTTCATCGATTTGACGTAACTTTGTAAACACGGAGTACAATGAACTTATTCAAAAACGCGATAAAAATGACTGAAGCGATACAAATTGTGAATTAAATGTGTCTTAAACAGTGCCCTTTTGTTGCTTAGTGGTTATTCCAGTGGCAAACGCGCCTTATTTAGTGTTATTTATTAAGCGTTAACATGGGCGTGGGTTGTCCAACTTGGGAGCTATTTTTACACATTTCCGTAAGTAAATAAAACAAAAAAGAGCTTCTAGTTACTTAGATACTACTCATACACCAGTACTGAGATATTTTGAGTCATTGCAGCAGTTTTAAGCTGTGGTTTTGAGTAATAATTTGTAAACTAATTATCCGCGAATTTATAGAGTAAGTAACAAAACTTCACATCAAATCTCGCTGCTAAAGTACAGAATACATGTTATTTAAGCTTAATTTATAATTTTAAATCTGCTTTAATTTAACTTAATGTCTTTTCTGCTTTTCAAATATATGTACCTAATCTAACTGCTGACTGTTGTTTTTAATTGTAATAAAATATTATTTTGTTACAGAATTTGTCATTATAATAGTGAGTGACGATGCAGATGCAAAGAAGGAGCATGGAAGCCAGCAGCGATGCCAGTTACTGTAAGTTACATCCTTACATTACAATGAATTAAACAAAGCATAAAGGTTCCTTTATATAAAGTTAACCGTTCGAATTAACCGGTTTCGAGCTAAAAAATCCGGTTAATCCTGACGCACGATAAACAAGCGCCTTCACACCACAAATCAAAAACAAGTTGCAACGCGTTTGTTTACCGACTGACCCCGCGCGCCGCCGCTCGTGGATTAAACCTTTAGGCAAAATAAGGTTTGCAAAACGTTCGCGTTCCCTAGAAAAGTTTGGAGCAAAACCGAAAAAAACCGGTACTAACCGGTATATTTAAACCGGTTCCGAGCCCTGAAAAAAAGCCAGCTAAAAAACTGGACTGCATATAGTTACATAATTTTTGATTTTTAGAAATCCACCATTTTTTTTTTTTATAATTAAGTACCCAGTGATGTTTGCAATGCTAAAACAAATCTAATGACACCTCATTTGTGGAAATCAGGCCATCCGTTCAGCCTATATAAGCGACCCATACATGCAAATATTCAAAGGTTTATTAAATAGACAGGTAATACAAATATCTTGTATCACATTATGTTAATGTATTGGTGAAGTTTAGAAAGTGTTTTTTTTTTATTTATTTAAATTAAATAATTACACAGTATTACAGTTAGATACCAAGGCACTGACATTCATACAATACAACAAAAACACAAACACAAAGTATAACACGGATCACAGCAGAAACAACATTTGCATTTACAAACAATTACAGTTAACACACAAACAGAAACTCATACATTCATCACATACAATCAGTTACTTGCAAAAATGTCGCAGTCGCAGTGAAGTGATGCCAATGCAATAATTGTGTTTAAGAATTAATTTGATGATAGAGTTAAAACAGCACCAGGGATCTTCACTATATGCAACCCCACCGTCACAGATTAAATATAGCTAAAGCAGTAAAGAAACTACGAACAAACGTTCGAAACGTCGCACCCACACAGACGCACTTCTCAACCATTCGTCTCGACGCGACACCCGCCACCTGACAGCACTACCATGTTCGCTTAGGGGTTTCGTTAAGACGTGCGTCTTTAGCTATATTTATACTGACTGCCACTGTGTTTGGGCTCGTTAGTTTGGTCTGGATAAGCCACTGATAAGCAGACGACGACTGCAAAAAGTGTACAGTCTGCAGAGCATCAATCTTCTTCTTGTGTCTCTTTATGCGTGTCCTACACGGTTTGAAACCATGGTTTTAAACCAAGTGACCTTGGTAAAAGCGAGCTGCTACCATTACGCTTTATCGTGCGTCAGGATTAACCGGTTTATTTTGCTCAAAACCGGTTAATTGGAAAAGAACTTTATATAAAGGTTCCTTCAAAAACCGTTTTAAAAAACTTTACTTAGCCAATTTGGCTAAGTAAAGTTTTTGGAAGAGATGTAAATTATATTTAAAAAAAAACACCGGGACAAGTGCGAGTTAAACTCGCGTGGAGAGGGTTCCATAAGTTTTTTTTTAACTCTGACCCAAATTTGTTTGTGGTATAGTTACCACAAACACACAAGTTAGTTAGTTATTTAGTAATACCATAGAGTTATTGGTTTTCCTGTAATCTATAGGTAAAGAATTATTTTCTGTATTTTTTTTTTATTGTAGGCCTAGTAGTTTCGGAGATGAGGGGGAATGGTTAATTTTCGCCTGTTTTCATCATAAATAATAGTATAAAAAAATATATACTTCTTTGAGATTCTCACAACAAGCCCTTTTTGACCGACTTAAAAAAAAAAGAGGTTCTCAGTTTGACCCGTATGTTTGTATGTATGTATGTATGTTTGTCCACGATTATCTCGCGTGTGGCTGAACCGATTTAGATGCGGTTTTCAGAAAAGTATTTGTTACATTCTGGAGAAGGTTTTGATATACAACAAATGGATACCCCGTGACGTCATCGGCATAGATCCGTTATTAAGCGATATATTTGTTCAGCTCGACCGATTTTGTGTTGATGCGATTTTTTTACTGCGAAACAGGCGAAAAACATTTTCTTTAATAAAAAATAAAACCGTCTTCAAAAACCCACTAAACAAGACTAAATAATGACCGGTTTCCTAGGAATTGCGTATTTGATGGGTGTCTTCAAAAAACCCACTAAACAAGACTAAATAATGACCGGTTTCCTAGGAATTGCGTATTTGATGGGTGTCTTCAAAAAACCCACTAAACAAGACTAAATAATGACCGGTTTCCTAGGAATTGCGTATTTGATGGGTGTCTTCAAAAACCCACTAAACAAGACTAAATAATGACCGGTTTCCTAGGAATTGCGTTTTTGATGGGTGTCTTCAAAAAACCCACTAAACAAGACTAAATAATGACCGGTTTCCTAGGAATTGCGTATTTGATGGGTGCCTAATAGGTACATGGAATATATCGAAGTCGGTGGCAAGAATCATGCGACATTGCTATTGTGTAAACCTACTTGACACCGGCTTAGATATATTCCATGTACCTATTAGGCATCCATCAAATAGGCAAATCCTAGGAAACCGGTCATTATTTAGTCTTGTTTAGTGGGTTTTTTGAAGACGGTATTATTTTTTACTAAAAAAAATTTTTGCTTCATATGTTACACGATATAGTTCGCAAAACTTTTTTTTTAATTTTCTAATTTAACCCCCAAAAGTGGCCCCCATGTTTAAAATTAATTTAATTTAATTAATAATTAATTTACGTCCGTGTTTGGGTCACCGACTTACATATGTGTACCAAATTTCAACTCAATCGGTCCAGTAGTTAAGGAGCAAATTGAACCCTAAAAATTAGGTAACTTAAGTCTTATTTTTTTTAAAAGCTTATCTCAAAAATGTATTTGACTATACAAACCTTTTTAAAAGAGTATTTTTTGCAGATGACAGGGAACCCTATGATGAGTGTGACAGCAGATCTTCACTCAGTCAGCAAGAGGAGGTAAGTGATAATCAAATAAGTATTCATTTATTTATTAAGTAGCGACCCGCGCTCGCTTCGCTCTGGTTTATATTATATACATAAACCTTACGTGAAAAATTATGTAACTTATGATGAAAACCGCATTAAAATCCGTTTCGTAGTTTGAAAGGTCTGCGTGCATACAAATTAAGGGACAGACGGCGGGAAGCGACTTTGTTTTATACTATAAATAAATATCAGAGACAATCTCACACAAATTGACCCAGTCTCAAACTAAGCTCTAGGCTTGTACTATGGGTACTAGACAACGATATTCATACTTATATAGAGAAATACATACTTAAATATATAGTAAAACATCCATTACTCAGGAATAAATACTCGCGCTCATCACACAAATATTTGCCCATACCGGGATTCGAACCCGGGAACGCTAACTTCGTAGGCAGGGTCACTACCAACTAGGCTAACCGCGTAGTCTTTTTTTTTTAAAATAAATATCAGGAACAATCTCGCACAAATTGGCTATTTGGCTGACTGGTCAAATCAGCAACTTTTATTGAAACGTCACAACGATCCGGTAGTAGAAGTTAGTATGAATATAGTAAAATGTGACGTCACAATTTTCTGTGTTCATTTATAAAGTTTTTGTTGAATTAAAAATCGTTTAAATTCCAAAAATAAACGACAGCTAGGTTTATCCGTGTTATTTTCGAAATTTATTTTAATGAATATGTATTATTTTATTATCTATTATATCAACATAATTCCCGCCAAACGCCACGCAACTTAAAAAATAACCACAGACAATAAAAATAACGGTATCATAGACTAGATAAAATGAAATCTATAATGGTCTAGGAAGTGACTTTATATCACTTGGAATGCTGCTCTTGATAAAATACGTCTTATCTTACATAGTTGATCAACTAAATTTCAACCTTTTACAGTTAGTTAAAAGTATACAGTTGTAGAAACATTTCTAAAATAGATCCATCTCTTTTTTACGTTCGGAATGCTTCGGCGCGACTTCGGCTATTTTCGGCCGGCGCTTCCTTTGCCTATTTCGAAGTGCCAGGGTTGTGCAATTGACATTTTATTTTCGAATTATAAAATAAGTGTTTTTTTTTTTTGGGCAAATGCGGGCATAATAAAAAGTTACCGTAGCGGAGACCCTGTGACCGTCTTCAGAGTCCATCATCACCAAGAAGAATAATCGGGCTAGGTCTCATGTCTGGGGGGGGACATTCGTATACCCCGTATTTTCACGCAAACAGATTTGCCCGCGCAACCTGGGGCACATATTCACGAGTTACCTGAGGGATGACTTGGATGTAGAAAGGGAGCGTAGGGCGTTGGCGGTTCGGAGTAACATGATTACCCGCAGGTTTGCTCGTTGCTCTTATGACGTGAAAATCACGCTGTTTATATCATTCTGCCAATCTTTTTACACGAGCAGCCTGTGGGTCCGGTACACGAAACGAGCCTACAACGCCTTGCGCGTACAATACAACAATGCTTTTAGAATGTTGTTGGGACTGCCGGGCAGATGCTCTGCATCGGGCATGTTTGTGGCAGCTCGCACGGATGGTTTTCATGCCATAATAAGAAAAAATATAGTCTTTTTATTAACTCGTGTGAGACGGAGTCCCAACATCATTCTAAAAGAAATTGCTGAAAGGTATGATTGTCCAATATTCAAACATTGGACCGATCTTATTAAGGGTGTATCGCAATTTGTAGTGTAGATGCTAGGCTGTGGAAAGCGTGTACATTGCAAATTGCCTTCTGAATTATTATTATAATTATTCTAAGTAATTACTAACACTAGTTTAAGTCATCTTAAATTGCATACTAACACTCTATGGATCTTGTGTACAGTCCGAAATAAAGAATTTGAATTTGGTTCGTAATTTCGATGCGGCGTCGTATTCGACTAATGTTTAGAGCGTTGGCCTACTACGCCAAGACTGCGGGTTCGAACCCCAGTTATGGGCCGCTATTTTTTTGTTTTCTTTTTGATCTTTTTTTGGTCTTTTGTTATTGTTTTTTTTTATTTTTGTAGACTTAGGTACTTACTATCAGCGGGCCGGGATTATCATGGTTCGGTATGGATAAAACATCTGTCTTTCTCTATCTAACCGGTACATAAGTACTAAAATCATATGACCCATAGATGGTTGAAATAAATGAATATATTATTAATAATCTCCACATTTTATCCACAGCGATAAAGGCGTTCACAACACGACACGGGGGCAGTACGCAGTGTTACGTAAACAATGCGTCCTACCTATGTCTAGTTTGTTTGCTAAAATATAAAACGCATGCATTTTGTACTTGAAAAGCGAAAATGGCCGGCTATATCTTTACAAAAAAAAACCACCACATATAAAACATATTCGTCATTACAAATAAAACTCTCATTATATTAAAATAAAGTCGAATATAAATTTAACTCAAATACAACCTTGGTGCTTCTTGCTAATGACAGTCCTACTTTAAGACAAAGTCATATTTGCAATTAATAAGTCAAAACATTTTGAACTCTATGAGCTCTTGAATAAGGTTGTCAAAGTAATAGAGGTTATATAAAAATGGCCGCTTGTTACGTATTTACCGCGCACTCAATAATTCAGTTGTGCGTAGGCAACCCTGCGCTGATGCGGTACTACGAGTTCTCACTTTTATAAACAACGAACCAGGAATTCTTGACTCAATTCGCTTTTTTTTTATTAGTCAAAGAACTAATGTTTGTTAGGGTGCTAGTTTTCCAGGGAAAATAAATAGTGTTTCATTTAAACAAAAAAAAAATATAATACTTGTATAGACACTGTTTTATTATAATATGAGTCCCTATTCTTTCAGTGATATATTACTTAAAGTACCGTTTTGGAGAGAAATGCCTCTAATTAAATATAACTCAACTTTACTATGTAATGAGTTAATGACATGGCATAATTAAGGCTTCGTCAAACAGCCGGCTTGGCGCGGCGCGACAGTAGCGAGGCGCCTTCTTAGCGTGGGAATGAACAAGGACTTGTATGCAGGCCGTCACACATAGGCGCGGCGTGATCGCGATCGCGCCAAGCCGAGCGCGGCGCGGCGTGATTTTCACGTTGTATTTGTTTACACATTTACAGTTTACAGTGTATTTGTGACCATGGATGTAGAAAAAAATATAGATTGCCATAAAAGCTACAAAAATGTGTGCGACGGGACGTTTTCCTGCAGTGTGACTGCCGCACCGCGCCGGGAGCACGCTGCGCTGCTTTCGTGCCGCGCCGCGCTGGCTGTTTGACGAAGCCTTTATTGTACAAATTGGCAGTGATACGATTTTTACATTATTTTTTTCTATGTTTGCTACAGGTCCTAGAGTACGGAACTCGGGAATATGTACTATGTAATTAACATAGCAGTTGAAAACGAAACTGAAACGAAAAAACTCGAGCGACTTTCAACCGAGTTCGGAAATCTTAGTACCGTTGCAGGCGCCATCTGACATTTGCCAGCCAGTGTTACCAGATACAGTGACTTTGCAAAATGCAGGTTTTTTTTATTATTCTTGCTTTTGGTTTCCGAGTGTTAGAATTTATTCTATTTCAGTGTTTGTTGGTTGAACAAGCTCCTGTTCATACCAATTAAGCTTGAGATTGAAGACAGATTCATGTGCTTCTTTTTTCATGTTTGAAAAAAACAGTGTGAGTGAATACAATTAATTATATATACAAAAAAAATCGTGATATGTCTGGTCAATCACGTATTAATTATTTGTTTTGTAAAATAATTAATTAAATTGACCGGGTGTAAAATGAAATACTTGTTAAAAACAGTTTAGTATGTGACAACTGAAATTTAAAAACAAGCCTATTTTTTTTTTTAATTCAACAACTTTTATGTAAGTAATATTTGACAATTTATAAATATAGATATTGATCCAGACAAGCGTTTTAAGGCTAGTGTGCAGTAACAGTCCAAAAAAGACCGAGACCTGTGGTAGGGCTAATTGCATTTTTCGTGACCCGAATTTCAGAGAGCGATCGTTTGTAAGGAAAAAAAAAGTTAAATATTAGTAAGTTTCGGTATTATAATACTACGTTGTCTATACCTACATTACATGTAGAAAGTTTAAATTTCGCTGTAACTCTATTTAACACGTTAAAGTGCAGTACCGTGATTAATGATCAATTAGCCATACTGCTTGACGTCTACAGTAGACGTCACCGCCGTAGATGTGTTAAGGGAAATTTATACCTCGCCGTTGGCAACCCCACAAAACCGGAATGCGCCATACCCGCGCCGCGCCGCCCGCCGCGCAGTCGTATTCTACGTCATCAAAACAAATAAAACAGTTACACTGAAAAAACGCCTCTAAAGCGCTCCCGATCAAAATACCACGCAAAAACACTCGCCATGTGAAAATTAAAAAGTGACCGTTTTCGTTTTCAAACGGCGGTTTTCGCTTTACGCGTGTTCGTGATTTTTATTTTAGTGTTCCGTAAATAGTGCAACGGTATTATTGGTGACCTACTTTAATGTGCAATGTGACGTCATTCGATAATTTTTACAAGCTTTTCGTAAACTTACGGACTAACATTAATCAAAACTCATTTGGTATATTTAGACTGCATTTTGTTATTTAAATTGTTAATTAACCTTTTAAAACTTCTGTCTGGATTGCTCTATTGACTTTTGTTTTTTGTTTATTTTTTTTTTAAGTGACACGGAAGCTTGTGAAAATGTATCGATATATTTTTGGATGCAGTGAAGTGTTGATGTGATGTTTTGGATGAAATTAGGTGTATTTTCTGGATTAATACCCGCTTTTGAGTGGGTCAGGTATAAAATGTTAAGTTAAGTGGGGTCTGGTACTTGAAAAAGATTTCGGCGTTAGGATAAATACTGTTTTTTGTTGACCTTCATCTCAAGTAGGCGTACCCACCCCGAGAAACGGAAAAAACGGAAAAAAAGTTGACGATCTTTTATAGCACTATACAATATAATACAATATTTATATTTTCAAGTGGCAGTGATTGTATAAAAATTGTATCATGTTGCCAATACACTCCGGGCAGTGTACTCTTCTTACCAAAATACCTACATTCACAAGGATATTCGCTTCATTCTTACCAATTACCTATCCTATACTATCCTACTTCATAGTAATATTATAAACAGGAAAGTTGCGAGGATGGATGTACAGAAGTATGTTACTCTTTCATGCTTTTATACAGAGACTTAATAACCAAGAGATGGGCATGGAGTTTTATTTATTAATGATACATAACACTACCATTACAACAAACACAATGCGATAGTGTATTAACTTAATTATGTACAAATAAGTACCTAGATACTTAAAAACTAACTTACCTACATTATAACATAAAAAGTCACTTTAGTGAATTCACACAGAGAACATGAGAACAAATCGGTCTTCTCAGCCACTTCTCGGCTCTGGTGAGAGGGGCCTTATTTAGGAGATTTGTCCGGCAGCATACATTGAACAACTTAGGTCGCTGCCTCATTGTATAATTTATCAGGTACAGATAGACTTACCATTTCAAGGATTATGAGCCTTACCTCTAATCAATTTGAACATTATTTGAGCCAATTCAAAGTTCCTTCTTACCAAAAAAAAAAATCTAAATCAAAATATTTATTCAGTAAATTGGCCACATACGGGCGCTTCGGACAAGACCATCATTGCGGAGAAGAAGCGCCTCAAGAAACTCCAGCCGAAGGTCATTTTTTCAAACATAAAATATAATAATACTTAAAAGTAAGTTACATTACAAGGTAATGAAGTAACATATATTAATTATTAGAACTAGCACAAATAAAAACATTACAAATGTAAGGTCAAAAACATTTGTGGTGACATCTTCCAACCCCACCCCTGGCTCCGCGTTATAAAGCGCCGCCGCCCTTTTACAGTCCATGACACATGACGTTTTGGCTCGCTATTTTGTTAACTAAACCGTATTACAATTTTATATCGGGATTATTATATAATTTCATAACCGAGAAGATAAAATCCCATACATTAAACTAAATAGGTATAATGACTAGGAGAACAACACGACGAGGTCTCTTCGTCAAAAGCCATAACTGGAATAATCAACTGAACAAGTCCTTGCAGACGTGAACAGACCGGACCCCACAAACAGCACCCGTTCACGAGTATGACGCGTATCTCAGCCATCGCCTCCCTCAACCATGTGTTCGGGAAGGTGGCGACCCGATCAACGACGCCGCCGTAAGCAAAGACCTTAGAGCGAGCATGACGTGCTCAAGCTGCCGGACAACAAAAAAGTTATATGCGAGAAACATCACAGTGTGCTCTCATTTAAAAGAACTAATAAAGTACAAAAGTAAACATAAAATTTCGTGTTTGAATACACAGCTTAAAGAAAGTTGGTGTTTTTGCCAAAAAGCGGTATTATATTGTTTTAGTTGCATTTCTGTAAACAGTCCAGTTATTTGAGAAAGAGCCAACGTAAACATCGCAATTGATGCGGTTATTTTTAATTACAACAACAAATCCTTTGCGAAACTTAAAGCGATACCCTTCCTTGCTTTCCACCATACCTATGGGGGCATTAACTCGTTAATCCGTCAATCGTTAATTAGCGAAGTTAATATAATGTTTGACGGATTAACTTTTAACTTATAAATATGAAGGAGGAGGAGGTGTTTCTTCATTGATAGTATTGATATTAATTTTATATTACAACCATTTAATGTCTTGCACACTTTAATTACTACACTATGAACTACTTTAATTAGATGATTGTCTTTAATTATCACTATTTTCTATCAGCTATATACTGAATTATGAATTGATGGACACTACGAAACGTGAGACAGTTCCTCGGTACACGCCACGCGACTGACTTGGGCTCGATCCAGTCTTCCACTGCTGCCCCAGTGGCCGTCCGAGACTGCCGAAGCAACACATAGCTAGATGTATGTGATGCTTGGCGTTTGTAGTAGTCACACCACGTGATTGTTGAGCCACCATAGAACCCTGTCCATAATGACAGCGTCAAGTCACGCAAAATAAATTACGTCAAAATTTACCGTCGACTTTCTGTGAGAGGGTTCTACAGTGGCTCAACAATCCCGTGTTGTTGTGACTGTACCATGACTTCTCCGACAAATATGTTAAAGTTCTTGTTAACTTCCCATAAGTAAGTTAATCGCCAATGAAGTACCTACCTACCTATTTGCCAAAAGGACCCGCGCGGACCGCGCCGCGCCGCCAAAATCCATCAAAATTTCTAATTATTATTACAAACTGAATGATACATCCTTCTATTATTATTTTTTATGTCCTAGCTAAACTTCCATAGACCAAAATATTTCTACTACTAATGCAAAGACATTATGCAATTCTATTACGAGTTAACGATTAATGATTAACTTTCGTTAAATCTTGCAAAATGTAGCGATTAAAGAAGTTAACTGTTTGATTAACTGTGGCCAGCTATACTTTCCACCTACCGTTTATAAGATTTTGGTAATTCAATTAGCTTCCCTCGCCTCATGCTGTCATGCCTATTTTCAGAACATTGTCTGCTTTGATGACTTTGTGTTTTTCACAAACTCTAATAGACATATATGTGACGTTCTCAATATAAAGGGACCTTATGGAGGCAGCCGGTTACGCCGTTTTTAGAACTGTTACCATAGTATTCGTATAGTTATAAGAACAAGAAGTGCGTAACTGCCTTCCTCCATAAGGTCCCTTTATATTGAGAACGTCACATATAGGGAACTGGAAAAATCGGCCCCTAATCATCTACGCGGAAGAAATCGCGGCCATAAGCCTAGCTTACAATGTGCGGCATCCCTTTGTTCCGCTGCGATGTTATCAACTATTGTGATACTTATATGTATATACCTATACGGGATCAATCGGTCGACGTCTGTAAACTTTTATGTTGTGTGACGCATCCACTCCATTACGTTACTCTTGCCAAACAAGATAGATTTATTTGCGTAACTAGATATTGATTCGTGACTTCGGGTGGAATTTTACGACTAGCTTTTAAGAGGACTGTGAACCAACTGCAAAATCTAGCCTTTTCATACAAACGGCGATAACGTTTTCCATCCCCTAAACATTAACCGAATTCGACCAATTTTTGATATGCGGTCAGTCGGAACAAAAACTATGTCCGTACGTTTCGTTTTTTAAAATATTGATTAGTTTGAAAACAATAAAACGGGAGTAAATCGGAATTTATATAATATAGAAAAAAACCAAACGTACGTACAGTTCGCCATCAAATATATCTGTACATATCAGAGTGGTCAAAAATATCTCAACATGCACTCTAACACCTTGACAATAGAGTCGTGTTCAGATATTTGTGAGCACCTTGTTTGCTGCAATATATATGATGGCGACTGTACATAGTTTTTGTTCCGACTGACACCGTATCTAAAATTGGTCGAAATCGGTTAACATTTAGGGGGTGGAAAACGTTATCGCCGTTTGTATGGAAACCCGTCTCACAATCCTCTTAACCCGGTTTTTAGGGTTCCGTACCCGTAACCCGTCCATGAGTCCATTATGTCGGTCCTAACTTTAAAGAGCTGTATCTTTTGAACCGTAAAAGATAGCCCGCTTTTTGCAGAATATGTGATATACATAAATATAACCGCGGCTTTCCTAACAAATAATAAAAAAGTCAAATAGTAAAATCGACACATCCTAAGTTTTAACTTTTTAGTGTCTATCTGCCCGATACAGAGTTATACTACAATGGCATCAAATATTTCTTAATTTAACCTGGTAACTCGGGGGAACATGCACATTTTACATACAAAACCTGGGGACAACATCATCCCCTTCGTTACCAACTATATTATTATTTAAAATTGTACCTACATTTTAGTTTTTTTTTAATGTTAGTCTATTTGTCTGATTTTATAAACGTGTAAGCCACGACGTTACCAAATAGATAGTTTTTCTAAAAAAGTATAATTTGTGAAATATTTCGAAAAATGGGGAGTACCTTAAAATTGATTCACCCTAAAGACAAAAATTAAGAAACTTTAACTTTTCCAGTGCGTCACGAAAATCAGCCATTTAGTATCGTTAATTTTCGTGACGCAACGGAAAAGTTAACGTTTAATTTTTGTCTTTAACTATGTAGACTTTTTTTGAAAAACGCCCAGTTTACTCTATAAATTTCTAAACCTCTTCCGTGGCCAGCTCTAAGCACTCTTTGAAGTGCGACCCAATTTCAAAAGCAGTCGTTTGCGCAAGTTTTTAACTCTAGTTTGACACACATTACTGCTTAATTTACGAGTATAGTTAATAAAACAGACATCTGTCTCAATTTGACAATATTGTATCAAATGTGTTACAGAAACAGATGGGATCGTTAATTATTTTGCGAGTGACGAATGCGCTTAGCCAAGAGGCCACGAAGCTAGCGGTACGGGGTTTGATCTTCGGCAAAGAAAAATATAATGATGAGTGCGAGTATTTGTTTTGGTCTTTGATGTTTTCTAAGTATTTTATTAATTTCTCTATAAAATATGTAATGAAAGAAGGTGCTTTTGCTAAACAAATATTAATTCACTACAATGATCCAATCCTCGCCTCGCCGGTGTAAGTCAGTTTGTTGCTCCGTTAAGTGATATTTATATTTACGTAACTAGACTTTGCCCGCGACTCCGTCCGCGTAGAAGTCGTTTATCTCTGCTCCCTCGGGAACTGTACAATTTTCCAGAATAAAAGTTATCCAATGCCCTTCCCCGGAACTCGTGCTATCTCCATACCAGATTTCATCGGAATCGGTTCAGCGGTGTAGCCGTGAAAGCGTTAGGGCCTGCGCAAACCGGCGGAGCGCAGCGCAGATCACTTTAAATTTATCAATGTATATTCTTCCCTATTTTAATTACAATAAGGTATAAATTTGAATGCTCTGAGACCTACCTCGGAGCATCACGGGGGATTTCTACTCTGCGGCTGCGGCTCTAAATTTATACCTTATTGTAATTAAAATAGGGAAGAATATACATTGATAAATTTAAAGTGATCTGCGCTGCGCTCCGCCGGTTTGCGCAGGCCCTTACAGACAGACGGAGAGTTTTCCGGGCGTTTCAACCGCCGTCATTAGTGTCACCAATATATTGACGAAATGACACTACAGCAACTTCTGATGCTGATAGAAACTACACCTCCGGTTCTGCTTCTGTTTACATCAGGAGTTGCTGTGGTGTCATCGATTTCGTCAATATATTGGTGACACTAATGACGGCGGTTGAAACGCCCGGAAATTTACCCCGGGGCGGGTACGGTCCCCGTCTTGATAAGATCGCTATAAAAATACGAAAATCGCAATAGTCGCTTAGTAATAAAAGGTAATAAAAGTCGGAACGATACGCGTTTATTTTAAACCTTAAGCGTTAATTCTTACGTTGGAATATGGAATAGATGTATTCATTTCCGTAGCACATGTCCAATTTTATCTCGTGGATGCATCTTAAGCCTGCTGATGGTGAAAACCGCATTAAAATCCGTTGCGTAGTGTGAAAGATCTAAGCGTACATAAATACAAAGGACAGACGGTGGGGAGCGACTTTGTTATACTATTAAAATAACTGATATTATGCTGGGGCCACACTAACGGGAAACGCCGTTAAAAATCAACGTCCATCGCCTTATGCGTAGTATGCATAAGGCGATAGACGTTGATTTTTATCGGCGTTTCCCGTTTGTGTGGCCCCAGATTTACATTATTTAAATAGTTTCTCGACGCAAGATATTAATGGAAATCGCTGATTTGCTATGCTAAGGGCCTATCAGTCAAATTTGGTAACTACACATCATTCGGCTTTTACTTCGCCTTCGAGCGACCCACACGAAATGTCGCAACGAAGGTGTCAAACACACCTCGCCCATCGCCCATGTAACCTACATACTAACTAAATAAAATATATATCAGGGACGGTCGCGAAAGCGAGGCAAATCGTAAAATACTTGGTAGTTACAATTATTTCAAATAACCTGTCTTATTGAAATATCAATATAATAAACCCTTAGTAGATTGGTGAATACACCAATCTACTAAGGGTCGATTTCACCAAACTTCTTATACTGGGTATAACGCTTACTCTGAAATGAAAGCTTTCGGCACACCAAACGCGTGTCAGGCGCGTCGCGCTTTGAACGCGGGCCCGCGCAAGTTGTAAAACAACAAATCAAATTGAACCCAGCACACCAAAAAGTAACGCGTGCCTGCGCAGGGCACGCGTTCGAGCTGCTTCGCGGACGCGACGCGCCGCAGTCGCCGCAGACAACTCGGGCAGCCCGTCGCGTGGCGTGTGCGAAGCAGGCGCGTCGCATCAGGTACTAGTCGTTGTATTTTTTTACAAACGCGTGGTGGGGGTACGCGCGCGCCGCGCAGCAAGTCGCACCGAACGCAGCCGCGAGGCGTGCGCAGCGCTGGCACACGTTCGAAACGCTGCCTGCTGTCTGCGGTGTGCCGGGTGCTGCGTCGCTCACGCCACGCGACGCGCCTGACACGCGTTTGGTGTGCCGAAAGCTTAAAATGAGAGATTCATGACAGATTACTATGGCATTTTGACATTTAAACCCCAGAGTAAGCGTCACCCCCGTGTAAAAAGTTTGGTGAAATTGACCCTAAGTGTAGTAATTCGATCGATTTGGCTGTTTTTTTTTTGTGTTCTTAATTATCAAGACGAGCTTTGTATGAAAGATGTTTTTTTTTGGATCATTGCACCCACGCGAAGCTGGGGCGAATCGCTAGTTTATAAAATAAAAATGTATGTTTTTATTAACCCCCGACGCAAAAAGAGGGGTGTTATAAGTTTGATCTGTTTATCTGTGCGTTTGTATATCTGTCTGTGTCATCGTAGCTCCTAAACGGGCGGACCGATTTTGATTTATAACGTCTCTATTCGATGCCGATCGCACAACCCACGTCCTAAATTAAGTACGTAGCGTCTAAAGCGGACACTCGACTTTTAATTTCACCGGCTTTCTCTTTCATATATCACGGTGTTGAGGCTCATTGGCGTACCTAGGGCTACTTTCCAGGGGGGGCCTGGCCCCTTAGACTATTCGCGGTTATCGCCGTACAAGACACTGACATAATGCGTGCCGCGACACCTACATTCGCAAATTCACTAAGGAGCAATAGAGATAAATTGATTTGAGTGTCGCGGCGGTGGTTTCTATGTGTTTCTATGAAAGCGACGTGTCGCTAGCTACGGAGGGAATTTGATATTACCAGATTGTATGGTAGTTATGATTCTGGTGTAGGAAAACAGATTTCAGCTATGGTTAACATATTTTTTTTTTATGACAACAAGTCATATTTTTGTTAATACTAGAATATTCTCGTTAAAATATTCTAGTACACGAAAAATTTGATATCGTCGTGGTTACCATCTAAGAGTTACAGAGTATATAAAACATGCATTTGCAACAGATTTTGTATACTACACAAAATTTGTTTCCTACGATAGGTACTAGGTAAATGGTAATAGGTACTAGAAATGATGTTGTACAGAAGTAGAATTTTCTATTAATGTGTAAAAAACGTATAGTTGTCACATATAATACACTAAAATCAAGTAGAGTTTACAATATTCTGTTAAAGGAAACTAGTTTTTTTTCTCCGTGCAGTAGTGTCGCGACGACACGTCGTCTGCTGCTGCTGCGTGTAGGCTACCAACTGACACCTTAAGCTATTAACTTGTAGGGTTTGTCTCGCATCTGAGTCTACATATTGTGCCATGGAAGGTGTTAACTTGTAAGATCTGAGCTGCCCGAAGTTGAGCGAGTTGGTAGGTACTTAACTAAATTAGCACGTTGGCCCTTTGTTCGTGAGCCCCAGTTTGGTTTTACGAAGTTTTCGTTGGGATGTCAATTAGGTACCACTCGTTTATATATATAATAATAATAATCCAGCCTATATACGTCCCACTGCTGGGCACAGGCCTCCACTCACTATGAGAGGGTTTGGGCTATAGTTCCCACGCGGACCCAGTGCGGATTGGGAACTTCGCACACACCGTCAAATTTCTTTGCAGGTGTGTGCAGGTTTCCTCACGATGTTTTCCTTCACCGAAAAGCTCATGATAAATTTACAAATTATATTTCGTACATAAATTCCGAAAAACTTAGAGGTGCCCCGGGTTCGAACCCACGACCCTCTGCTTAAGAGTCGACAGGTCAAACCATTTATTTGTTAAAGTGTGTTTGTTGCGCCTCCACTGTTCTGCCCTCATCATCGTCATCATTATCAGCCCGTACTAGTCCACTGCTTCCGATCTTCAGCTTCTCTCATCCAACCTACACCGGCCAATCTGCGCATATCGTCGCTCCATCTTGCCAAGGGCGTCCCACACGACGTTTGCCGAGACGCGGTCTCCATTGCTCTCAAGAACGTCACATATATATTACATGGTTTCCTACAGAACTACGCAGATATTTTATATTATTTGTTTTATACAGGGTGTCCCAATATCAGTAACCCACATTGACACCGGAGGTAGACAAGCCTAAGACGGACCGAACCAGCCTAACATGACCTCAGTAAAAGTAGCATGGTTCTCGAGATATGCCAGTTTAAAGTTTGTACTGGAAAAGAACTTTAAACTGGCAAATCTTGAAAACCATGTGATTATTCTAAGATCATGTTAGGCTGGTTCGGTGTGGGGACAATGCGTAACGCTTTTCCACTCCGTTACAAAAAAAAAAAACAAAAAAAAAAAAAGGTTTCTGGTTCGGTCCGTCTTAGGCTGGTCTACCTCCGGTGTCAATGTGGGTTACTGATATTGGGACACCCTGTATAATGTTAGAATAAGTAGTAGGCATCGTTGTCACAACTAGTAATTAGTTAATGTTTAAAAAATGACTAACTGTTGAGTTTCTTGCGGCGCTTCTTCTCAGCAGTGGTCTCCTCTTGGGAAGCGCTAGTAGATTTTGACGTGTAAAAGTGCCCGTGCGGCCTACTTACTGAATAAATGTCTTTTATATTTTCTTTTCAATAAAATCTAGAAAAAATACTCCTAACTTCGCAAACATTATATCAACATCCCAATCAACAGGAAAATGCTTTCAACACACTAAAGTGCCAAAATGACTCTAAACCTGACCGGATCGAACCCCGAACCACCCCGCTCAACGGCGTATTACTACGCAGATATAGAACGCCTCAAGCGCAAGAACCAAAACGGAACGCCACACATACCTGACGAAGACCCAAGGAATCCAGATGAGCTCAGCGAATATGTTGAAGCTAATGAGGTTATCAATGAGACTCCAAAGGTTGACGTTCCTCCGTTACGCGATCGGCAGTACAGCCTCCCTGAATATACGACGCCGGAAGCTTGCAGGATGCCTGGAGAGACCTACAGCACTGCGGGAACTTTTCCAATGCCTGAACCTAAGGAAAAAGAACCTCTTTTGGCGGAATTGGAGCTGGTAGGGAGACTGCCTTTGACCCAGTTGGATTCAGGGTCTGGAGTCAGGAGGAGCAGGAGTTGGTATCTGTGCTGTCCTAATGTTGCTGATGAGGAAGTGTCTAGGGAGTCTTCTTGGAGGTATTCGAGCCTGCGGCCCGTTACCGCGCCGCCTATGGCCAGGAATGAAATGAGTTTGGTGGTAGGTCTTAGCTGGTGTTTCATGTTTTAGAATTAATTCTTTTTTCTCTCATATGGAGCAGTCGATATGATAGCTGATCTGTCCTTTGTGCCGTTTACATCACGCCCCCTGCATGCACGAGATAAAATACAGGTGCTAGGAAAATGAATACATCTATTCCATATTCTAACGTAAGACTTAACGCTTAAGGTTTAAGTGTCTCGTCCTGAATTTTATTACTAAACGACTATTGCGATTTTCAAATTTTTTTATCGATTGTATCAAGACGGGACACTTTTATTTTAAATCTTAAGCGTTAAGTCTTACGTTAGAATTTGGAATAGATGTATTCATTTCCCTAGCACCTGTCAAATTTTATCTCGTTCGTGCGTGTTACGCCATAGATTCATATCTACAAGAGGGATTTAACAACAGATGTATACGTTGTTTTGTCTCGTGGCGTTCCCACTTGTCGGGCCAGGCGACATGTCGGGCGCTCCGGTGGCTAAATATTTTATACGAAGCCAAGTGGGAACGGGCTGTCATGAAGATCACCCGACGGTAGGAGGACTCGTCACGGTGCTGTTGCTCTTGGCGCCTTTACTACTCGGCTAAATAAACATTTAAAGGGGTTTGGGTAAAAATGTTGTCATTTATGAAGTGAGCGGCCAGTCATACAAGTGGTAGCTTAGGATAGATCCGTTCAAAATAAACATATTTTGTCATATAATATAATACTCTAAAGTGCGTCGGAGCCGAGATAATTGCAATTATATTTTCTTAGCTTCACATGGGCAAGTGAGCACTTTAGAGGATATTATATGACAAAATATGTTTATTTTGAACGGATCTATCATAATCTACTTACTACTTTTATGACTGGCCGCTCAAACCTGAACAATAAATGTGTTTGTGTATCGACGACCTCTTGAAACTTAAATCTTCAATATCTCGGTTCCGATATTATTTAGCGACTTACATGATACATATTCATGTGTATTAAGTACATAAGAATCATCCGTGGCTGAAAAAAAAAGGCAACAGTCTTCAAACAAAACCCATGCCCTTTGAATAAAAAAAAAAACTCTCCAAACACAGTCATACATTTTGACATGGTATTTCATTTTAGTGAAACGAAACCATGTATTTTAATTCTCGTTGAGTTGCACAGACGTAAATTAATTTTAGGGTCACTTTAAGTTGCGTTCTGTTGCTTTCTATATTGATGATTTAGAAAGCGACAGGTGTTCCAATGTAATATTCATTAGTGCTAATGAACGTTTGTGCAACTGCGTGAAAGGGAAGTAATATGTTTAATAGGCCATGTTCTTAGTTACCATGATTTTTAGGCAAATGGAGTTTATAATTTGTATACTAAGAAGATATTTTAATTTAGTTCCTGTTTTTTCCAGTTGACAACACAAAGCAGCGGCCACCATGACGTCACCACCCTCCGATGCGAGCGCGACGCGCTCGCGCGCGCGCTATCGGCGGAGCGCGCGCGGGCGAGCGCGGCGGCGCGCGCGCACGACGCGCGGCTCGCGGAGCTGCACGGCGTCATAGCGGAGCTGGTGCGCCGGCGCGCGGCGGAGAAACAGCCGGGGGCGATTTTAGAAGAGGATGGGGAAGGTTAGTAATCAAAATCAACTTTTTTGAGTTGGACATGACTTAAGAATCTCCAGGCAATGCCGTGTTAATCAAAAGAGCATCGCTTATACAAAAAAGAAGTGTATTTTTAGGTATCCAACGGGGCCCTCAAATTCTTGCGTGCTGAAAGGCCCCGCCATAATCTATGGCGGCGTTGTCCAATCGTGTGTTATCTTCTCAATAGTCTGCCACTCATCTGTGCTATAATATAAATAATCATATTGTTCTACTTTTTATTTTTGTTACAGATGAATGTGAATCGACTACTCAGCCAGCTGGTGATTTGGACAACGACGCCGATAGGTCCAGGACGGATCAGGTAAAAATATAAATATAACAAATAAATATCAGGTACAGTGACCACACGGGATTGTTGAGCCACTATAGAACTCTCTCACAGAAAGTCGACGGAAAATTTTGACGTAATTTCTTTTGAGCGACTTGACGTTGTCATTATGACAGGGTTCTATGGTGGCTCAACAATCTCGTGTGGTGACTGTACAATCTCACACAAATCGACCTAGTCCCAAACTAAGCTCTAGGCTTGTACTATGGGTACCAGGCAACGATATACTTATATAGAGAAATACATACTTAAATATATAGAAAACATCCATGACTCGGGAACAAATACTCGCGCTCATCACACAAATATTTGCCCATACCGGGATTCGAACGAAAAGATTCAAGTATCTGTGTATATCTGTGGCGTTGTAGCTCCTAAACGGATGGACCGATTTCGGTGATTTTTGTTTTGTTTGAAAGGTAATTTCATCGAGAGTGTTCTTAGCTAAGTTTAACGAAAATCCATCAGGCCATTCAAGGGTTACGAGCTCTGAAAGCAGTGGTCCCGATTTTGTCGGGGGCTTAGACTAAAGCAAAAGGGGAAGACACGTTATCGCCGTACAAGACACTGACATAATGCGTGCCGCGACACCTACATTCGCAAATTCCACACACACAGCTGTAAACATGCACTAAGGAGCAATAGAGATAAATTGATGGACTAACGTCGTGCGCGTACGTGAGACAGCCATCTCACAATAATGACGACGTCGCACGTGTTGACAGATCGGTGACGGCCGCACAACTGACTCAACATAGGCGCTCAGCGCCTATATTTAGGTGTTCAAGCTCGCGCGCCGGTCACGTAGCTTCCTCTTTTTCTTTTCATCTAAGGTCGGGGGTTTTTATATATTTAACTAGCTTTTGCCCGCGACGCGGTTCGCGTAGAAGTCGTTTATCGGTTTTCCCTTGGGAACTACCAAATTTTCCGGGATGAAAAGTATTGTATATGTTAATCCAGGGTATAAGCTATCTCAGTTCCAAATTTCATCCAAATCCGTCCAGCCGTTGCAGAGTGAAAGAGTAACAAACTAACGCACACGCACACACGCACGCACGCACACATACACAAACTTTCGCATTTATAATATTAGTAGGGTGATCATTGTTGTTGGTATTTATATTGATAAAACTGTTTTTTTTTAGAATGACAGCTCATCCATCATCAGTCCCGCTGAACTGCCAACGCCTCAGGAGCCGAAGGAGCCGGAGCCGGCGGATAATTTCAAACACGAGGTGCAAGTCAGGTAACGGAAACATTTAATTTCTTAATTGTCTGTCTCTTTCGCTCTTCGGTTTGGATATATTCGAAGAGGAAAGAGATAAAAAGTAATTTTGAAGTTCGTGATCTGATGTCAAATTGTCATATTTTTCAAATACCAAATTTGACGCTTGTATGTTTTTTTTTTTATCATAAATGGGTTTGCGTTTGGCCTCAGTCTCACCTGATGATAAGTGACGACGAGGTCGAAGATGGTACACGCTTACCCAGAAAATGCCTATTCACTCTTGCCTTGAAAACACCAAGGTTATAGAACAAACCCTATAAAAAAACAAATACAAAAAACCGGCCGAATGCGCACGGAACCCTCAGTGCGCGAGTCCGACTCGCAATTGACCAGTTTTTATCACAAGTGTTACGAAACTCGCTCGCGTGTGAACCCAGCTTCCTTCCTCAGGATCGAGAAGCCGCAGGAGATCAGCTCGAGCGAGACGCACCCCGCCGACTGCGACACGAGCCTCGACTTCTCCAACCGGGACTCGGAAGTGTGCCTCAGCACTGCCAGGTACTATGCTATCACTGCTAGGTTAGTTGACCCTGCGAAGCTAGCGGTCCCGGGTTCCCGGTATGGGCAAATACAGGGTGTCCCAATATCAGTAACCCACAATGACACCGGAGGTAGAACAGCCTAAGACGGACCGAACCAGACACTTTTTTTTTTTTTTTTTTTTTTTACTCAGGGGAAATTCGTTAGGCATTGTCCCCACACCGAACCAGCCTAACATGATCGTAGTAAAAATCGCATGGTTTTCAAGATTTGCCAGTTTAAAGTTCTTTTCCAGTACTTACAAACTTTTAGGCTGGTTCGGTCCGTCTTAGGCTGGTCTACCTCCGGTGTCAATGTGTATATACTGGGTGTTTTTTTATTCGTCTTAAACATTTTGGGGGTTAAATCAGTAAGTCATACTGATCAACTCTCACTATGGGACCAACCCCGTAATCGCGAAAAAAAAATTGACCATCCCATACATTTTGGCTAGTCAGCTGACGATGTTTTGTATGGGAGGGTTCAATTTTTTTTCGCGATTTCGGGGTCGGTCCCATAGTGAAAGTTGGTCAGTATGACTTACTGATTTAACCCCCAAAATGTTTAAGACGAATAAAAAAACACCCTGTATAAATACTAGCCTTTGCTCTCGATTCCGTCCGCGTAGAGGTCGTTTATCGCTGCTCCCTCGGAAGCTCCAATTTCCAATTTTCCGGAATAATAGAAAGCTAGAGAGTATTAGAATATTTTGGTACTTAATATTGTCTTGTCAATCAATGTATGAGCAAATGCAAAAACAATTCAAATTCAAATTCAAAAACATTTATTTCGGACATAATCCATAGTTTGTTAGTAGATACGATAACACATACATTAAATAACTTAAATTCTACGGTTAGGTTAAAACACTAAAAAAAAAACACACAAAAAGCAAAACCAAAACACACATCAAAAGCGACGAGGCGTCGCCGCTACTGGAACGTGCAGGCTTACCCAGTGCTGCAGCAGCGGCGAGTCCCAGCGCTGGGCCAGAGTGCTCAGAACGCTATTCGGGCTGGAGCGAACCCTGTTTAAGAGGGAGGCACATCGCTTTCTGATTATTGAACAGAAGCTATCAGCCTGCGCCTCGGCGAACATAGCGGAAGCGCTGCACCACCGCGGCAGCCCGAACAGCATCCGGAACGCATCGTTATACTGGACGCGCAGAGCGCTGTATGCACGCTGCGTATACTTAACCCACAAACTGCACGTGTAGAAGGTTTGGCAAAAAGATTTAAATAATAACAATTAACCAATCTTAGTTTATAAGTTCAGCTTGAGCAACAAAATGTATTTAATCCAGTAGTGGAAACTGTTTTGGTCAATGTGATTGTTACTGTGTATTAACTATATGTATTATTAATTGCTGTTTGTTTCCCATGATAAATAAATAAATAAATAAAATAAAAAGGACTTAAAGGAATATGCTTTTCACTATTAATATGAAACTATTTTCAATAAATTATAATGTCACTATTAAAATTATTTCACACATAGTGACGGATTGAGAGCTCGTCATCAACTGGCACTGTCTCTCATACTTAAGAGATTTGTATGAACGCGTCGGCAATGGTTTTTTAAATACTAAACTTTTTTAAACTACGATATGTACAAACATTTGTTATATACCATTTTGAACCTTATTTAATCAGCTAACGAATTGAATAATAGCAATACAATTGGTCAACTAGTTCTTGGTTGGTTGTCAATTTTGGTGAGTCACATTTGTAGGTAATCGTACGAGATGTAAGTACAAATATGATAGATTATTTGCCGGTACTGTACACACACCTCGTTACAATCCGGCTGGAGAAAGATTTCTCTATTATTCTGTTTTTTTTTTTTTTTTTTTTTTTTTTTTAATATATTCGTGACCATGGATACTAGTCCTTCAGTCGATCTTTTCTCTGTATGATCCAGGTGTTGTCAGTACACGCGGCACGGGCACAGCGCGGGAAGCTGCGAGAGGGACCACGGCTCTTCGGAAGGTGCCAGGGTGTACACCGTTTCACCAGGTATGTTCACCATTAACAACCGACGCAAAAAGGGGGGCGTTATAAGTTTAGCGTGTGTATTTCTAGGGTTCCGTAACCTAAGGGCTCCCAACAGGACCATATTAATATGCCTACGCTGTCCGTCCGTCTGTCCTAACTATAAACAGCTGCATCTTGTGAACCGTAATGGATAGCGGGTTGGTTTTTTTTCGGAATATGTGTTATCACGGCGAAAGTGAAATAATAAAGGGATTCCCCATACAAGAAACGGTTTTTTTCAATGTATTTTTATTTTTGTTGTATCGTAAAAACGGTAAAACATACAAGCGTCAAATTTAGTATAATTATAGAGCAAACCCTATAGAATAACAACAATTACTAAAAACCAGCCTAATGTGTACGGAACCCTCAGTGCGTTTTTTATTGTATCCGTCTATGGCATCGTAGCCTCAAACGGATTCGAACGGATTTGGAAAACCAGGACCCTCCTTGTGGCTACCCTTGGCTAGGGTACTAGTATAGTACTAGCTTCTGCCCGCGACTTCGTCCGCGTTGTTTTAGAATTGGGTCCAGAGAGAAGTGTAACGTGTGAGTTGTCGCTACACGCCTTACACCATTTATATCCGGTCAGGACCGGCCTTACAGTCTTTCCCTTCTGCCGAGGTATGCGATCAAATGATCTTGCAAGTTTATAAAAACTACCCATTTAGTCGATTATTTGATATACACAAATTGTGAGAACACTTCAAAAAGAACCAACCTCCCATGCAAACTACCACCCCCCATTTCATTCCCTTAGGGGTAGTTTAAAAAAAATCGCTAGTAGTAGTTTTTTTTTTATTTGATACCAGTTGCCGATGTACCAATTTCCACGTTCCAAACTTCAAAAATGACCAAACTCCGATACAAAATTCAACCCCCCATTTCAATACCTCTTAGGGGTAGTTTATCTATCGCAGAAAGTAGTATGTTTCATTTGTAAATAGTAGCCTATATACCAATTTTCACGTTTCTATCTTCAAAGATTGATCACTTTCATACAAACTTCCAACCCCCTTAGGGGTTGAATTTTGAAAAATCCTTTCTTAGTGTACCCCTAGACCTTATAAGGAACCTACATGCCAAATTTGGAATCTCTAGACCCAGCGGTTTAGGCTGTGCGTTGATATGTCAGTCAGTCAGTCAGTCAGGACTTTGAATTTTATATATACAGATTATACAGGGTGGTACATTTAGATCGGTCAGTATGGGCAACTCTGTAACTATAAGACATACAAAGATTTGTTCTTAGGAATCATGTCATCGATTTTAGTGACAAGAAAATCTGCATACATAGATTAAAAAAAAAAACTTGTACTCAGTTCGGGAATCGAACTGGTCGTATTGAAAAATAAAAATTACATTACTTCTATTTGGATATCAATTGTGTAGCTCTCTATGATGTGTTCAGGAACCGCATGTTACGGCCGGCATAGCGGCATTGATCAATTATTAGAACGTCAAAAATGGCGGCAACCGTCGTTTTTTTTTTAATTCAGAGACAATCTAGAGTCGGCCTCTACTATCACATCGTTCGATATCAAGTAACATGCGAGATTTGTCAAAATTGTATGCAATTGACATTTCATTTCGAATTAAATGTCATTTCGAGTGATATTAAAATTGAGGTCAAATAAAATTGTTTTGTTTTTCAAAGATGTTCGAAATTTGAAACTCATTACTTTATCAAATTTTATATCGTAATTAGAACATTATGTTGCTGCTACAGATAAGAAAATTATCATAGTAAAATTGATTGCTGTAATGCTGATCATTGCCAACGGATTCTGAACGCATTATAGAGGACTTATGATATGTGTGTAGATAAAAGTATTTATATGTATTATTGCAGGTCGCTGCGAGTCTCGCCACGCCAAGGTAGCGTCGCGGGTGCGTCTGCGCAGGACGGACGACAGCGACCTGAACCACAGCAGCAACGACGAGGTAAACATAAAAAAAAAAATGTCAAAGACCAGGGCTGAAATTACACCTTGTTAAATTAGTCACTAACGAGAGGGACGCCGCAATACGTTAGATACGTATGGAGATATCTCCACCTCACTCAATGTATTGCTGCGTCCCTCTCGTTAGAGACTAAATTAAGGAATATAACCCTTTTAGCCTAGTTGGTAGTATTTCTCTATATAAGTATGTATATCGTTGTCTAGTACCCATAGTACAAGACTAGAGCTTAGTTTGGGACTAGGTTAATTTGTATGTATGTAGTTATGTATGTAAACTGTTTATTGCACAAAAAGTATTAGTAAATAATACAATTTGTGTGAGTTTATTCCCATATTTTTGGATTTAATGTTGATTTTAATTTTTGTTTTGATTTAATATCTATTTTATTTTGTTTTTATTTTAATGTAATGTATTATTAATTGTATTGTAATTATTAAGTCTAGTATTATCGCATAGATGTTTAATTTGAAATAAATAATTTTATATTATAGTATAATTATATATTTATTGTAATTTTACCATGAGCTTTTCGATGAAGGAAAACAACGTGAGGAAACCTGCACACATCTGCAAAGCAATTTGACGGTGTGTGCGAAGTTCCCAATCCGCACTGGGCCCGCGTGGGAACTATAGCCCGAACCCTCTCATTGTGAGTGGAGGCCTGTGCCCAGCAGTGGGACGTATATAGGCTGGATTATTATTTATTATACTGGGTGTTTTTTTATTCGTCTACAAAATTTTGGGGGTTAAATCAGTAAGTAATTACTGATCAACTTTCACTATGGGACCAACCCCGAAATCGTGAAAAAAAATTGACCATCCCATACATTTTGGCTAGTCAGCTGACGATGTTTTGTATGGGAGGGTCAAATTTTTTTTCGCGATTTTTTTTAATTTATAATAATGCTTAGTGGTAATGTTTGTCAGGCGTGGTGCGGCGAGGCGGCGGAGCGCCTGGCGCTGGACGTGTGCGCGCAGGCCGGGCTGCGCGAGGCGCTCGTGGCGTCCGGCAACGACGGTCACCGCTTACTAATATATACACTGTCATATCAAAGGGAACACACAAATATTACGAAATATTTTCTTCCGAATATTCATTTGTCCGAATTTCCAATTTTCCGAAATCTACGTTACGCTGGTGTTATTTAAAATTTAAAAACATTTGAATTGCTATACGTAGGTTAGGTTAGGTTTAATTTAAGTGCGATATGAAAAAATAAAATCTTATAGAATTATGAAAATTCGGGATTTCAATCAATTCGGAATTATGACTTTTCGGAGTTATGTAGTGTACCTCATATCAAACGGCGTTCCCACCGCTTGTCGAACTTCTAATTAACGAGTCATCTAACTATTGGCTATGGCCAACTACCGACAATTTTGAAGCTTATACCCAGCACAGGCCTGTATGGTTTAGCATTTGGTTCTATATAAATTCTTTAATAATATTTAACAATTAGATGACTCGTTAATTAGAAGCGCTGATAGATTTTGGCGTGTAAAAGTGCCCGTGCGGCCTACTTACTGAAAAAAAAAAAGAAGGACAGGGGGCGGTTGAAACGCTCAGAGAATATGCGCATACTGCCCTTTTTGCGTCGCTCGGCACGCAAGTTAATTTTAAATCATTTATTCAAGAAACATATCCAACATATTGTCAACATTTCTGTGACTTGTGAGGCCGATCGTATTGAATTTGTAATATTGTTTAATAATGAATGGTTGCGCGTGCGCAGGCTGCGCGCTGTCGCTGGCGGCGGCGGCGTGGCGCGCGCGCGCCCGGCGCCTGGAGGCCGACGCGCGCGTGCTGCGGGCCGCGCTGGCGCGCGCCGCCGACGCCGCGCACAGGTCACTCACTTCTGCTGGCCCAATAGCAGTAACCCACAATGAGGTACCAGCCTAACATGACCTCAGTAAAAGTCGCATGGTTTTCGACATATGCGAGTTTAAAATTTGTACTGGAAAACAACTTTAAACTGGAAAATCTTGAAAACCATGCGATTTTTACTAAGGTCATGTTAGGCTGGTTCGGTGTGGGGACAACGCGTAACGCGTTTCCACTCCGCTAAAAAAAAAAAAAAAAAAAGTGTCTGGTTCGGTCCGTCTTAGGCTGGTCTACCTCCGGTGTCAATGTGGGTTACTGATATTGGGACACTGTATGTACTTACTTCATAAAACGTGTGCTACACGGTTTCAAACCACACTTCCAACGTCACCGCGGTACTCGCGACCTGCTACTAATTAAAACCCGTTTGTTTGAAGCGCGTCTGCCAAGAGCCTTTGAAGGCCGTACGAATTGTTAACAAATAGCCTTCAACACAGAGTCATCTATGTCAAACTTAAGAACAAAGATTATAGTTCCAAACTGTTCTAAAGATGGCGCTGTTACATTCGTAACTGTAAGAAAATATTGCAAATAAGCATTAGGATAATCAACATTATGGCATTTACATTAGGATAAACGTTATTATGGCAAAAGACCATTTGACCACAGTTGGAATTTACAAATAGGAAAAAGGATATTATGGATTCCAATATAGACCCGCCCTAAAAGATTTAGGTTTGAGCGGGCTGTCGTTGCGTCGTTTACAGGTTGTCATGCGCGTGCGCAGTCCAGGAGTCCTCGTCGGTGTGCGTGTGCCTCGCGCTCCGCGCCGCCGACCGCGCGCTGGAGACGTACGACGTGCTGCTAGCGCTCGCGGAGACCGCTCATAGCGCTGAAGACGAGGTACTGACGCTGTTCCGAGAGAACTGTGCCATTTATCTGTATGAAATAAAGCCTATGTCACTATGACGACGAGGTTAGTCTAGTTGGTAGTGGCCGTGCCTACGAAGCTAGCGGTCCCGGGTTCGAATCCCGGTATGGGCAAATATTTTTGTGATGAGCGCGAGGATTTGTTCCTGAGTCATGGATGTTTTCTATATATTTATTTATTTAAGTATGTATATCGTTGCCTGGTACCCATAGTACAAGTCTATATAGAGCTTAGTTTGGGACTAGGTCAATTGTGTGAGATTGTCCCCTGATATTTATTTATTTATCTGTATAAAATGAAGCCTATGTCATTATCCTCGTAAGTCCTGTGTTTTTTTTTAAATCAGTAGTCCTAACTACCAAATGTACTATACCAAGTACATACCCATTAATAAAAGTGAAACTAAAGGTGAAGTACATTTGGCAGTTATTCATGTCAGGTCCGAACTACTATCATTGATTTGTACTTGTGCAAGTACGTAAGTAGTCCGCTTCAAAATTTGCAAGTTAAATTTGACCCACTCCATGCAAAGTCGGTGACAATGCAATATTTTGGCACCATCGAGCTGATCTGACGACGGAGCCTGAAGGTGGCCACGGGAACTCAGCACTAAAATAATGCAACAACACCGTGTTTGGGCTCGTCGGATTTGTCTTGACTGCTAAAAGTACAGTCGAAAACAAAAGCTTGTTCCAAAAAAATATTGACAGATTTTTTTATATTCTCAGCGCAAAGCCGCCGAGCTGGTGGCAAAGCAGCTGCTATCGAGACTGGACTCGGAAGACACCTCAGCAACCATCGGGGAGCCTCTGCTGTCACCGGGACCTTGGCTGCAGCATGACTCGCAGTGAGTAGACAGACAAACCCTAGACAAAGTATATGTCGCAGATAGATTGATTAATTGGGAACATGTATGTTTTTTTGCTTTATTACAAAGTCATTCATGTTCAAAAAGCCCTCGAGTTGAATAATTATTGAATGAAGAAAATTCTCATTCAAATACTGCGTATGGCTGACAATTGCCTGACATGCGTGTAATGTTCTTTCAGAGCGCCAGCCGAGTTTGCGTGGACGCCTGAATGCGAGACCCGGCTGCGCGCGCACGCGGCTCGGCTCAAGAGCGACACTGTGACGCTTCGGAACGCGGCGCAGGCGCCTGCTTTATTCACCTACCAAGGTTAGTTACCTTCTGTACTTTCTGTAATTTTTTGTCAGGCATTTTACTTTGGAGTTTCACAGGGCTCTATACTAGGCCCTTCCATCTTTTTTTCATATATAACTTGCCACCCATAGGTGATATTTGACGACGCGGTTAGCCTAGTTGATAGTGACCCTGCCTACGAAGCTAGCGGTCCCGGGTTCGAATCCCGGAATGGGCAAATATTTGTGTGATGAGCGCGAGTATTTGTTCCCGAGTCATGGATGTTTTCTATATATTTAAGTATGTATTTCTCTATATAAGTATGTTTATCGTTGTCTAGTACCCATAGTACAAGCCTAGAGCTTAGGATATTGTCCCTTGATATTTTTATGTTATTTACCAACACTATTATTCAAATATCGATGTAAATTATGTTTTATTTGAATGTTTTTTTTTCAGACGCTGATGAAGACGACATGCCCAAGTCGGTGGGCAACGAGAGTATGGTGGAAATGGAGGCTGCCGTCATGATGCAGGTATTGTTGAAGCACTAGCTTTTACCGCGACTCCGCCCGCGTAGAATTATACTGGGTGTTTTTTTATTCGTCGACAAAATTTTGGGGCTTAAATCAGTAAGTCATACTGACCAACTTTCACTATGGGACCAAACCCGAAATTGCGAAAAAAAATTTGACCCTCCCATACAAAACGTCGCCAGCTTACCAGCCAAAATGTATGGGATGGTCAATTTTTTTTCGCGATTTCGGTATTGGTCCCATAGTGAAAGTTGATCAGTATGACTTACTGATTTAACCCCCAAAATTTTTTCGACGAATAAAAAAACACCCAGTATAGCTGTTCCCTCGGGTACTGTCCAATGCATTACATTTTTTTATCGCATTTCATAATAAAATATGAAGATACCGTAAAAGAGATGGCAATAAGTGAAATTAAAAATTTAATTCGCCCAAATAATACTGATAATATAAGCATTTAAAAATTACTAATTAGACAGAGAGATCCGACATGTACTGTGACGTCAGCGTGCACTAAGGCCATATAAACTCCATGTTAAATTCTGTTTTGCTAGAAAGAGATAGAAACAAATCTTTAATGGCTTGTTTTCTATGTATTTATAATAGGATTTTTAATCTCACGGAAAAAATGTAAACAAAGATACGTCATTGTCAAAGTGACATTTCAGGGGATCTCACAGTATGGGCGGGTCAATTTCCGGGCGTTTCAACCGCCGTCATTATTGTTTTTAAATATATTGACTAAATCAATAACACCTACCAGCAATTTATGATGTAAACAGTTGCAGAACCGTGGGTGTAGTCTTTAATAGCATCAGAAGTTGGCCAATTATTATAAACGTGCTTAAATGTGTTTAACAACATATTTTACTCCATCTCCGTTAAAGAGCAAAGACGTGGTCGTTTCTTCACAGGAGATAACATATAGTCTTCCTTTGACCGAGGATTACTCGGACCAGGGTCCATCCTTCCTTCCACACAACAATGAACGAAAAACAACGGAAAACGTAACAATGAGCAACCTAACAACAATAGAAAACGTAACAACAATAAAAATGTAACAGAACAGTCACTGGAAAACGACTACGGGATCACGGGAGCATTCAATCTAGAATGTTCAGTGAAGCGAGTGATGTCTCACGTAAAGCGGCCCGCAACTTCATGACCCAGGTGTATCGAGACAGTGATACCACTGCAATAAATAAATTATGCATACGAAAACAGTATTCTCTCTTTAAATTAATATAACAAAGAGTTTATGTCAAAATAAAGTTTGGCATCATCAAATTAAATTATTTTATCTTGATTATAATATGCATTTTATTTATACAAAGTCGATTTCTTAAAAATGTGTTGAGTATAAATATTCCGAATGTTTAAAATTTTTTTCGTTAACGGCAACACCTTTCTTTAAATTTTTTCCGTGAGATTAAAAATCCGATTATAAGTATGTATTTCTCTATATAAGTATGTTAATCGTTGTCTAATAGCCATAGCACAAGCCTAGAGCTTAGTTTGGGACTAGGTCAATTTGTGTGAAATTGTCCCCTGATTTTTATTATTTATTTATATCTTGTTTATTATTATAGTTATTCGAAAAATATTTTTTCTCTACTGCAAAGCAAAATATAAATTTCATGCATATTCCGCATTGTGTACGTAAATAACGAAATAAACAAATGAATTCGATTTTTTTTCATCTTCAGGAAATCCTAGCGGCGCGCGAGGCCCGCGCGGCGGCCCGGGCTGCCGGGGCGGCCGCCGGCCTCGCCCCGGACCGCAAGCACAGGGAGTGGGAGCACGCGGAACACAAGGAGCATAAGGTCAGTGTACACACGGCGCGAGGTGGCAACATTCAATGCTTAATTAAAAAAAAATAGACTAGTTATAATATATATAAATCAAGTGCCGTGCTTTAGTCTCGCTAAAACTCGATAGTGGTTTATATAAAAAAAAAGTGGTTTGAAGTTCACCAGACCTCTAGTGTTTAAAAAAAGAACCGACTCCAAATCATAGGAGTTTCGTTGGTGTTCCATCGATCCCACGGCCAGATCTTGAAGAAGTTCCAATGGGATCTTGAGCTACCTATTCAATAAAAAAACATAAAATCGGTCCACAATTGTTGAAGATGTTGCGTAACAACACAAAAAAAAATGCAATCGAATTGGCTAATCAAAGTAAATTATTTTCACACTACCACTAAATCAAGCTTTCGAAAATAACACGGAGAAACCTAGCTGTCGTATATTTTTGGAATTTAAACGATTTGTAGTTCAACAAACATTTTATAAAGGAACACTGAAAATTGTGACGTCACATTTTACTATTTTCATACTAACTCCATAACTACCGGATCGCTTTGACGTTTCAATGAAAGTTGTTGATTTGACCAGTCAGCCAAATAGCCAATTGACAACCTCCTTTTTTGAAGCCTGTAGAAAAGTATCCTATTTTCAAGCTCTCTATATAACATTTCAACAAAATCATGTCAGCTGTATAACCATAACAGCGTAACAGACAGACACTAATCCATTTATTAGAAAGCTGCGAGAAATTTAATAAATAATTTGACACTTAGGCTCGATTGATTCAATCTACAAATAAAAATATCTATCAGATAAAGTTATTATTTCTCTCCTTTTCCTAGTCGTACTGTTTTCAGATGGATTTAAAAAAACAGTCCTAATGTCTAAATTCTAAAATATCTCTTTGTTTGTCCTTAGAGCGAGTCTACAAGAAGCCACCGCCGCCGCGAGCGCCACTGGCTAGAAACGCAAGCATCCGAAACAGACCTGTAAAACATATCTATTAAAAAAATAAAAATAGTAGAAAAAATATTACGCTGGCAATGTTAAAGTTAAAACTACCACAATCGTGTATCGATTTATAGCTAATTAAAAGCTAGCTATTTAAAAGAAAGATAATACATTTATTCGCAACAACAAATGAGAAGAACACAATAATACAAAAAACAATGTCAACTTTAATAAAAATTTGGCATCGCATTTAATTAAATATAAAATCTACTATGCGTTATGTTCATAGCAGTGTTAGTAAAATAATAGTTTTTTTAGAAAAAGAAGGAGTTGGCCACATTTATAAGTGAAATTAACATGTCACGTTATAGATTAAGTCACAAATTTACAGAGGCTGTTTTATGATGTCAAAACAGTAAGTAAAGGGACAGCACTATGACATTGACATATCTGTCTCTCTCGCTGATTAAAACTTGATAGGTTAGTTTAATCAGTCAAGTAAAACTGGTCCTTATGTTACTGTACTGCAAAACTTGATAGATCGAATAAGTTACAATAACATATTAATTATTAGTGGATTATGCTAGTAACCTATGAAGAATCATCTTGCATGGGTGCGTATTGAAAAAACTACCAATATTTAGTAATTTTTGAGCTTGCAACATTGACGTAACTGTCACTTTGAACATGTATGAAGCCTGCGAGCATGATAGGCTTATGTCAAACACTCTGTATGGTCTAGATTGTACGCTATAAGTAAATAATAATTAAAAAACCGAACTAGCTAGAATCTACAGTACATTTATAAGCATTATAATAAATTACAATTAGAAATAGTACAAATGTCTTGCAAGGCAGAAATAAATCCACCAATTTAAATATAACAAACATAATTCTAGTGCAGTGTTAAAAAAATAGTTTGGGAATAGATTAATTTGTGTGCGATTATCCCTCGATATTTACTTACTACTCTGTCAAGAAAGTACCGGGAAAAGATCAATAATACACAAACTGTTTGTTAATCATCCAAATTTATTTTATCACCTTCAAAGTATGCTCCTTCAGAAACGATACACTTACGCCAACGAATAATCCATTCATCAAAACATTTTTTAAACGCTGTTTCCGGAATTGAATTCAGTTCTCGGCGCGAATTCTCCTTTATGTCTTCTACCGATTGAAAACGGGTGCCACGAAGTGGTAATTTGAGTTTAGGAAAAAGAAAGAAGTCGGCAGGAGCCATATCTGGTGAATATGGTGGTTGCTCGATGGTATTTGTTGAGTGTTTGGTCAAAAATTCTTTCAAAAAATTAAGACAAACTCTTTGTTCAATGTTTTTGTCCATTATGAAATTCGCAATACACACTAGATATGATATAACTAAAAACAGCACTGTATTTAATATAAATAACAGATGCAACTCAAACTCCGCGCCAAAATAGAAAACAGTTGTGCCAATCTAACAACAACAAAAAAAACAAAAATTTGAATTTGGAACCATAAACAAATCATCCATTCCCGATACTTTGTTGACTGAAGGTATTACCACAATATTATATCACAGTATAAATATAGCTAAAGCAGTTCGTCGCACTCACACAGACGCACGCCTCAACGAGACCCCTAAGCGGACATGGCAGTGCGGTCAGTGGCGAGTGTCGCAATGGTGTGTGAGTGCGACGTTTCGAACGTTTGTTCGTAGTGTCTTTACTGCTTTAGCTATATTTATACTGTGGTTATATGTTGGTTCAGAAATGATCATTATATGTGACGTTCTCAATATAAAGGGACCTTATGGAGGGAGGCGGTTACGCCGTTTTTAGAACTGTTACCATAGTATTCGTATAGTTACAAGAATAAGAACAGCTTAACTGCCTTCCTCCATAAGGTCCCTTTATATTGAGAACGTCACATATTTATCTACATTTAATATGTATAACAGGTAGCTAGTCCAAAGGTAAAACTTGAGATGGTGATGCAAGTCTGCCCTAATGACACCCGCGTAATTCAAAATACAATATCTTGAAAGGTCGATTGCAACAAAAATAGGTTAGTGTTATTATAATGAAACATTTACTTCTGTCTGTTCTCAAAACAATTTAACATAAAATGCATGTGTTAATTAAAAAGGCTTTTTAGCTTTATAATTGTCATGAAAGTAATAAAATCAATTTTAAATAATTATTTGTAAGAAAAATTCCGTTCTAATGCATTTAAAACGCGTTATGAAAAAATACATCGATATTTTTTGTCCAAAATTTTTAATATTAGCATTTAACACGAAGATTTAGAAGACTGGTTTATTGCGATGTCAAAGATATATGGATGTTGATAGTTGCATCTATATTGTAGCTATGTCTGAAGACCAAACTATAGCGATATTGCGTCATAGCTGTTAATTATGACGATCTTTAGAAAGCTATCTCAAGCTGTTGAAGTACTGGCTGATATTATGATGATGAATTTTGTGTTTTCAACTTACGAAGTCGCAGGCTCCGTCTAACAGCCAGCGCGGCGCGACGCGGCGCGGCAGTCACGCTGCAGGATAACGTCGCGTCACGCGCAACGTGTTCTCGCAATCTCGATCCACGTTAACACATTTGTAGCTTTTATGGCTCAAATCATACAGTACTGGACGTTCTCTAACACAATATATAATTTTTTCTACATCCATGGCCACAAATACACTGTAAATTTGTAAACAATTACAACGTGACTATGTCTGACGGCGCATACGACTCCTTGTTAATTGCCACGCTAAGAACGCGCGGCGCTACTGTCGCGCCGCGCCATGCCGGCTGTGTAACGAAGCCTTAAGTCGCGCTCCAATACAGAGTGCAAAATTTATTTCAGTTGTGCTGCTCTTAGTGGATTGAAAAACTATGAAGCCGCCTCTAGACTAACAAATTTGTCAAACTTTACGTCGACAGATTTAACAAATAAGGCCGCAGACGTCCAAACAAAATTGTCAAATCTCGAAACAGTTTGACAAACAATCGCGTACACGTTCAAACATGTTTGACAAACGCGTCAAACAAAGCCGCGGACAATCAAATAAATTTGACCAACACTTAAAATTTTACAAATAATTTGTTGGTCAACAGGCGGCTTTATAACTTCCATAACTTTTTTATTTATTATTTTTAATTATAGTCCAGTCAATTACTATTTTTCTAATACATATATTTTATAGATCTGTTGATGCTGGAATGATAATGTCGCATTTTTTCCTAATTAGAAATGACCAGTGGTCGGAATAGGTAGAGCTAATTTACCTAAACTTGATGCATGTTCATTCAACAGTGCAGTATTAGCCCATAAGCAAATTAAGCAATTGCTTAGGGCATCACATCTTGGGGTGCACCATAAACGGCACAATTTTTTTTAAAGACCGATACTAGGTTGCTTATGGATGGGGATTGGGGGGAGAGGAGGGGGGGTCACAGGCGTGGATTGTTTAGGACATCAAGTAGTCTTAATCTGGCACTGTTATTCAATATTGTGTTCCCATCTCACTCACGCATTAATGAACATGCGTCAAGTTTAGGTAAATTAGCTCTACCTATTCCGACCACTGGAAGTAACCCTAAACATCTGCTACGCTGGAGTTATAGAGCTCATGAGGGTATGGATTAAGGTAGAAACACACTTATCCCACGTACGCAACGTATGCAACGCATTATGATATTCTGGACTATTGAATTTGTATGATTAGAAACACACTTATCATACGTGGCGTTGCATATGACAAGTGTGTTTCTAATCATACAAATTCAAGAGTCCAGAATATCATAATGCATCGCATACGTTGCGTACGTGGGATAAGTGTGTTTCTACCTTAAGTCACTTATACAGGGTGTCCCATAAATCAAATATAAGTCGTACATCACATTGACACCGGTGGTAGAGCAGCCTAAGACGGAACGAACCAGCCGTTTTTTTTTTGACGGGTGGAAAGTGGAAATACGTTACGCATCGTTCCCACACCGAACCTGCCGGTAAAAGTCGCATGGTTTTCAAGATATATCCAGTTTACTTTAAATTAGCAAAACACGGTTTAAACCAACTTGTTAACGTTACTAGATAACATAATAAATAACGTTACTTAACGGTAATTTCATAAAAATATTTTGGTAACGGTATACATTTTAATGTTATTTGGTAATGTTAACTTACTAACATTAATTTTAACAATAGCCCGAGGCTTGTTAATTACTAGATGATAACATAATAAATAACGTTACTTAAAGGTAATTTCATAAAAATGCCGTTAAATTAAAGTTAAATACTTTAAAAAATAACATTATATCAAGCGGATGATGGACGCGGATAACGTTCGTTAAATAACATTAATATTAACAATACTTTGCTTTTAACGTTACCTCAATGTACCGGTAATAATAACGCTAAAATATATTAACAAAGTTTTAACGATATATTTTGCCAACGTTAACTGTCGATCAGCGAGTAACGTTAGCAACTTTTTAATGTTAAATCAAGCCCTGGTTTAAACTGACAAATCTTGAAAACCATGCGACATTTACTGAGGTCATGTTAGGCCGTTCTTAATGTGAAGTGCGACTTATGGAACATCCTGTATATTTAAATGACAATCTCAACAGACATTCAATGTCACAAGCAATGATGTGTGTATGTTAATCTGTTCTGAATCTGCTTTTTTTTTCAAGTAATTTATCTACGCAAGTCGCTACGCTCTGTTTGCGAGTCTGCCGGTCGAATGAAGGCAGTGTTACAAAAAAAGATTTATAATATGGGATGAAAGAAATTATGTAAATTTATTGAATTAGAAAAAAATCTCAAATATATAGTGTCATATAATCTATTTTTGATCAGATAAGTATCGTTATTGTATAGTGCTATATAATATCCATTTATATGTAGAAATTAAGCAAGATTTACCGCCTGCCTCACGATCGTCAAGTAAAGCATATCTGTCAAATAAATTTAGCCTTTTCCCTTTCTTACACTTGAAAATAGACAAGGAGAGGACTATCTTTATTTGACAGATGAATTTTACTTGTCGATTGTGAGACGGGCCCTTAAACTTATAGATAATTATCACTTCCCAGTGTTCCACTTAATATATGTATTTCAGTGAAAATGTGGTGTCCTTTTCTTCAAATTCAATTGCTGTGAGGAAGACAAGGACATTATGTTTTTACGCATTCAACGTTTATGAATAAGCCGGTTATCTTTTTTTAACACGTTTTTTTTTTTTAAATCCACTTGTTGACCATCATTGGTAAATCTACAATATAATTAATTGGATTTTTAAAATCATCATATTAAAAAATTGATGAAATTTAAACATAATATGTGAGAAATAAAAAAGATTTTTAATCCAGAAAATCTGTTAATCATACCAGCAGATCTAGCCAAGTGTCACACGCTCTGTAGCGTTTCTGTTCGTTTCACGTCACTGGTAGACGTGATATGATAAGTCAGGTGGTCTACCATTGACGCGATTGGACTAGAGACGAAACGAACAGAAACGCTACGGAGCGCGTGGCACTTGGCTATAGGGTCAGGACGGCTAGCACGAGTAGCCGTTAATGGTCAACAGGTGAAGTTCTGCCCTGTAGAATTTAAAAGCAGTAAGCACACCACGACCACCATATCTTGATCTCATACAGATTGCCAGTTGTTCAAAGTTGGTGTTCAACCTGAAGTGGCCGATTTACGCTTACTGCGTTAGTTCTGCTGCGCAGTTGGTGTCTTAAATAATGCTTGCTTCAATATGTCTATCACTAAAATTATTGCTAAATATCATAGATTGGCGGTGGTGGGAAAAATAATACTATCATAATAAAATCAAAACTGTGCTTACAGATGTGGAAAGAGAAAATTGCTACACAAAGTGATTTTAACAAGTGTTACCATTTTTTTGTCCATGTTTTTGTCTCATCTGGTGAGATGATCCATGATCAGTCTAACGTTATTCTTTGTTATTTAACCAAAACTTGCTCATAATTTTAGAAAGTGGTTTTAAAAAAAATATCCAATGACAGAATAATTGAAAATGGTAGTATTATTTTTTTCTCTCGCGGCAACACTTAGCGCGGAAGCTGTAATGTGTGCGATTGTATAAATGTATAGTGTACAGTGTAAGGCCGGTGCTAGCCCGCGGCGCGGGATTTGGTGAGATCTAATAAATGCTATTACCTTTTCTATGTGTATTATTTTTACCGGTGAAATGGCTAGCATAGGAGTCCCACAAGTCGTACGTCACATTGACACTAGAGGTAGACCAACCTAAGACGGATGAACGATTTTTTTGACTGGTGAAAATGCGTTACGCATCATCTTGGACCAGCCTAACATGACCTCAGTAAAGTCGCATGGTTTTCAAGATATTTAAAGTTTGAATTGACAAAAAACTTAATGCCATATCTCGAAAACCATAACCTCCTGGATCCAGGCTTTTTTTTTGCGAGTTGTCATAAAAGCCCAATGTCCTTTATAAAGTACTTTACCCTTGAGTCCTGCACCTTCAAACACTTGAAATAATAAATAAGTACTTTATAAAGTACACTCGGCCGTTCCGGGTGAGTTTTGTTGCGTTGTGTCGGGACTCAAAGCGAGCATCCATTTTGTCCTTTATATAGGACGCGGGGATCCAGGAGGTTATGACTTTCACTGAGGTCATGGTAGGCTAGTTAGGTTCATCTTGGGCTAGTCTACCTCCGGTGTTATGTCACTGTGGTTTTTGAAAATAAGTTATTGGCCCTCCCGGTTCTCCCTTTTTGTGTGAAATAAAAAGTTATGAGTATGGAAACGATAGCATCTTATCCCTCCAAACTTTTTACCCCTACGTCCTACGTAATTTGCTAGCAACATACTTCGGAACGAGTTAATAAATAATGTAATCCACACAACTAAAAGTGGGATTGAAATGATCTGTGAATTAAAAACTAGTTTGCACTAATCTTGCAGTGTTGTTAGAGGACTGACGTTTTATGACACATTTTCCACCACTGAACACAAATTTATAAAGCATTCCAGTGATATTTGGTAAGATTAAACTATGATTAAACATAAGCAGAATTATTTCCGAAAAAAAAGAATATGAAACCGGATACTTCTAATTTAGTAGATTTTCTCTTTGCTGTCAACACTACAAAATTCGAAACGTCATTTTGACATAGGCTACGTTCATATAGAAACTAATGCCACTAATTTTTATTAAAACTGCCTGAATATATTGTCACGTAAATACAAACTTTAATTGCCAATGTTATATGATTTAAAATTGTTTCGTCAGTGATTGATCACTAATTGATAAAGTTTAGTATCTACGGTATATTTTCGTAAAGTAATTCGCGACTCGCGAATATTCGCAGTTTTTTACGGTTTTCACTATTGATTTTAAATAAAATGTGTTTTTTGTATTAGAAATATTAAAGTATACACAATATGGCATCTATTAAGCTCGAACTAGATGCTGGAGAGTTGTTAGCTTGTCGGATATGCCTCGCCACCGACACCAAGTTGTTCGGGATTCATGAGAATCGTTTGGATGAGATTTTCGTCGATACTATTGGAACTACGGTAAGTATTTTGAGATCAGAGCTTGAAGAAAACTAAGGGAATTATTTTGTTAAAGGCACTGCTCAGTATCCTAGTCGAAGTGAAAATATTAGTAATTTCTAAATACCTTGTTTTGTTTTTATGTTTTATTCTAACATTTTAAATAATTTTATCGAGCTTGTCAAGACATTATGGGCTCGTTTCGACTACCTATGTGGTATTGTGGTAGGGGTCCATGTGGTTCACCTTCAGCATTTTCCTAGAAAAAATACCAAGGGCCAATTTTTCAATTTCCTGATAAGTTTTAGCTCTGTCTTTTTCTATGGTATGTCAAAGGGAAAGAGATAACTGTCAGATAATTTTATCATTACCAACTTTACTAGTCTGCTAACCATAGTTATATTGTACTAGCAACCCGCCCTCCCTCTGCTCTGTGAAAAAATATCTAACTGATGGTGAAAACTTAAAATCCGTTTTGCGTAGTTTGAAAGATCTAAGCGTACATACAGAGGGAAGCGACTTTGTTTTATACTATGTAGTTATGTGACGATGACAAACTAGGCCATTAATTGAATAATTACTACACCGCACACTGTCTGCCAACCTGGGACTTCCTCGAGGCATCGTCCAGGAAGGAAGGTTTTCTCCAGATCAAGGTCTGTAGACAACATGTAAATATTAGGGAATTAGGATATCAATTACAGTTATTTAAACTCTGAGATTGGAATTGATGGCAACTCTATAACTAGGGACTAACAACTTACCATCTAAGAATTGTGAATTTATAACATAAGAACCATTATTTTAAGTAACACGACCAGCCTTCCGCTGAGCTAAATCTTTCTTCGTAGAGTAAGAATTATGTGCAAAGTTATATTCACAATTTTATAACATCATGTCTAGAGCTGCATAGGAATAAATACTGTGATAATTACTAACCTGTTTCATTAAGCTCCTTATAATATTGTCCCAGATAACTCCATAGGTCTCTCAGTATCTTACTCTGCAAACTTTCTGTTTCTGCATATTTTTAGTACCATTTCCGTTTTGTCACGTGGCGTACTCTCCGGGCATTCGGTACGCATGTGACAATATTGACTTATGTTTACCAATGATTATCATCCTCAGTTGTCAGTGTGGGATGGGTTCCCCCAACACCTGTGTAGCTACTGCCGAGCTCTGCTGCTAAAAGGTTGGGAGCTCCGGCAACGATGCAGGAGGGCCGAAGATCTACTGAAGCAGGCGCTGTTGCATACACATTTTGTAAGATTTTACTGCGCTTGGTTAACGTAACTTTGTGAGATAATTTTCATTAGCTTCGTCCTACTAATATTATAAATGTGAAAGTTCATGTGTGTTAGTTTGTTACTCTTTCACGCTGCAACGGCTGGACGGATTTTGATGAAATTTGGAATGGAGATAGCTTATACCCTGGATTAACATATAAGATACTTTTTATTCCGAAAAATTTGGTAATTCCCAAACCGATAAACGACTTCTACGTGGAGGGAGACGCGAGCAAAAGCTAGTTTTTAATAAAGTTGTTTCAAATTACTTATTAAATATCATATTCCTTATCTCACCAACATCGCCGTGGTGACGCGACCCATTTGGCACAATTTAGCCCATAACTCCTCTAGCATGCCTGTACACGTCCGACCCATTCTTATTTCAGCTTAGCAAGTTTGGGTCACATAGGTTTTGGATCATAGTGTCTCGTAATGTGGTCTGTTAATTTCTTGTAATGTCTAGTGTTATTAATTCATAAATGTATGTTTTACTATATTTTATAATTCGTTAGCACTTAAATCGTAACAAGGCAAAGGTTGATTGAGAAATATGCTACATCTATGCTATAAAGTAAGTTTAAAAAAATGCTTATTTTTAGACATCAACAGACTACATCCGTACAATAGACAGAATAGCCAACAAACTATCTCTCCACCTCTCTGTCACTCACATCGATCGTCCTAAAGATACAGTCGACAAACTTGACCCAGGTGACCTTGAAACAAATGACCTTGAAACCAATGACCTTGACCTTGATAGTGACAATGATTCTCAATTAATCTCGGTCCTCTGTGAACCTGAAATATATGTCAGTGATGTCAAATTTGCAGAAGTAATAGCATCAGAAATAGATATAAAACACGAACCTATGACTCTTCGCAAGAGATTAAAAGTAAAAAAACCTAAAAGTAGAAAAGAGGTTAAAAAAGAAGTGAAAGAAAAAAAGATGAAAAGAAAAGGGTTCAAATGGTTTTTTAGTACAGAAGAGGATTATGTGAAATTTGAAAATAAATACAATATTAGAGTGGTGAAGTTAAATGAGGAGGAGCAAAGAAGGGAGATGGAGTGCAGGAAGGAGACGGAGAACTATCGCCACGCGCATGTGCGCTGCGAGAAGTGCTGTAAAGGGTTCCTGTCTAATATTACTTTTGAGAATCATAATAAAATACACGATCCGGTAAGTTTATAATTACTTGAGTTCTGTTTTGTTTACTCTGGACCAATTATGATGTCTGAAAATAAAGATATTTTATATTTATTTATTATTATAATACCATATCAAGTATTATTCGTTTTTTCTTTTTTTAACCCCCGACGCAAAAAGAGAGGGGTGTTATAAGTTTAACGTGTCTGTCTGTGTATCTGTCTGTGGTATCGTAGCTCCCAAACGGATGGACCGATTTTCGTTTAGTTTTTTTTGTGTCATAGATAATTTTATCTCGAGTGTTCTTAGCCATGTTTCATGAAAATCTGTTCTGCCGTTTGAAGATCATCAGCTCTTTTCTAGTTGATGAGGGGATCTGATTTTTTAATTCTTGAAATCTTCTAGCGACGAAGTCCCTCCAGTGAAAATGTACGTGCTTGGAGCCCGTTAAAGGTTTTGCTCATTGCTCAGAAGGTTTTTAGGCGCTGATATCGGGGGTTTTTAACTCGGTTAGGTTATTCAACAAGCTTTTATTTAGCTTTGGTAGTATGGGTCAAATCTTGCAACTGGATTTTAAACCACTTCCTGGTGGGTGTCTGATTGAGCTCAAATTTCGTATACCTACGCACAGTGCCAGATTAGCCCATAAGCAAATTAAGCAATTGCTTAGGGCATCACGTCTTGGAGGCCACCATAAACAGCACCAAAAAAAAAATTTGACCTAAAAATGAACATTTTAATTTAAGTCTTTTATTAAGTTGTTTTAGTTTAAAATTTCTGTTGTAACCCAATTTGCTTAGATTTTATTTATGTGTAACTGCTGCCTGCCGCGCCCCTGGTCTCCGGCAGAATATCGGCGCTGCAGCAGCAAAGCCGCAGCACATGCTGAGCCGGCGCCCTTTCACGGTTATGCCGTGACAATGAATTAATGTAAATTTGTTTTCTTTAGTCATTATTAATCTTGTCTCTTTATGTTATGTGTTCACGGCATAGGGGAGACCGGGGGTAGTTGACTATAGAGGCAGGTTGACCAACTATCAAAAACTCGTCCGATGCAAAGGCCTTGAGCCAACCAATAAGGCACGAGAGTCCGCCACCTCCCCCCGCTCAGTCACCGGGGGAGGTGGCGGACAATCCCCGGTCTCCCCTACTTATTTAAGTGAATACATTTTTTTCTATTCTATTCTAAGTGTATCTTTCGCAGAGTACGGGCGCGAACGAGTGCGCTCTCTGTTTCTCGCGCTACAAGTTCCCCACGCACCTGAGACAGCACATGGTGGAGAGTCACTCGCACAAGTACATCTGCAAAGTGTGCGATCAAGTCATACGGAGGAGGTGAGTGAGGTTCTCATTTTAAGAAGACGAGGAAATATGTTTATTGGTTGTGTATTATGCAAAATGTGTGTATTGATTAAAACGCACACGCACTCAGAAACTTTTATAATATTTATAATATTAGAAAAAAAAAGCCGTGGTAGCCTAATGGTTTGACCTGCCGACTCTTAGGCCTCGTTTACGGAGACGCGGGGCGTCGCGCGTTGCGTTGGGCGGCGCGGCCCGCACTTAATTCAAACATATGGCGTTGTATAAGTGCGTTTACGGAGAAGCGGGTTTTCACGCGTTTGCTTGAAATGGAGCGTATTTTGTGGCGGAGCCCGCGGATGGCAACGCCGCGTCGCACGCGGCGTTTATCGCTGCGGCGCACGCAGCGGCAATTCTCGATGAAGCGATGCCCGCGACGGGAACCTTCTGCCAGTCTAATTTGGAAATCCCACAACGCAGACGTATCACTGTCGCAATGGAGTACGATATAATCGACTTTTTTTAGAAGAAAATTGTATGTTAAAAAGTGAATTATTTATTATAAGAAGTGGCCCAGTGTTTACAGCAACGGAACATGAGAAGTTGGGAGAATATGCAACTCTTTATAGGTCAATAAGAGAAATAGGTTATGATGTATTTCATGGTTATACACGGATGTCTACTACAACTTTTGATTATATACTAAACATTATAGGTCGGTATATTACGATATATTTTAGTATATTTCGGGCAAACAGAGGGTGTTCCTTTTTCAACACTCTTCGTAACCGAAATGTACACATTACCGTCACTCAATTTAACGACTAAGTCCCTAAAACGTCGAAATTACTTGACTCTTGTTGGTTTTACCTTGTCGTCCATACAATGATACACTCTATGTAGCATCACTCCCACTCAATAACGACTTCAATACGTCAAGCAATAAACAGTACTTTCTAAGTTGCCGAAATTAATAAGAACTGCAGCTGTGTACGTTCTTCTGCTTATTATTTTATTGCTTTATTGTCTAGCCTAGTATTTACCTCGACACTTTCGGCATCAAACGTACCGAAGATTCTGAGAAATTCGTTATTTTGTTTATTGTGATTACCTTGCACGTGTTTACCTCGGCTGTTATACCTGCTGCAAACCAAATTGGCACACCGTCGTTAGGTTATTATGCATTATCTATACGTTATCATATTTTATACTTTATTAGTAAATAATTCATATAAAGTATAATGGTAAAATAATATTGATTGTTCTTCAATCCATTTAACGGCAACTCTCAATAACGCCATATAATGCGCAGTCCCTTCAGTGTCGCTATTATATGTATATAGAGTTTGCACTGTATATCGTTCGTTCAAATAGTGTGCAGTACACCCACACACTGCTATAGAAACCATACATATAATATTATCTGAATAGCCCATTATTTAATAATTTAATATAAGATACATATTTCACATTCATTTTTATAATAAATTACCCGACGTAGTTTTAGAGTTACCCCTTCCAGCACTTAAAAATTACTTGAAAAAGTCGTTGATGTCAAAGGCGTACTATAGGGTCGAGGACTATCTAACGGACAAAAATGCTTGGCCTAAACCAGAAAATTAACTAATGTTTAATGTTCAATAGCTTACCTACTACTCGTACATACCTCATAAAAATCATGTAAACGCTGTATCTTGTCTAGGGGACACGGTTTATGTAGGAAGACATGTCAAAACTGTTTTGTGTGATATATATATATATATAAATTTTCTCGTAGTCATTCTGACATGTTTTCCTGCAAAACTACGCAGATATTTAATATTATTTTTACAGTTTTATATAATGCTAGAATAAGTAGTGACATTGTTATATTTTTTATTAAAAAAATGACTAACTGTTGAGTTTCTTGCGGCGCTTCTTCTCAGCAGTGGTCTCCTCTTGGGAAGCGCTGGTAGATTTTGACGTGTAAAATATATTTTGGTATCTTTGTCGTGTGTGGTGCTTAGCTATAATATAATATATATTTTGGTATATTAATATATATTATTATAGCTCTATGTGTGTGACGCGACTGAGGATCCGCGGCGGGCGCCGCGGCGGGCGCCGCGGCGGGCACCGCCACTTTTCCCGTCTCGCATCTCTATGATCAACATCGTATATTGCCATATGTTTGTGTTTGCGCGTGCGATGACGCGGGCCGCTGCACGCACCGCCTGTCTATAAACGGAAAAAACGTCCCACGCGCCGCGAGACGCCACGCCGCACGCGACGCGCGACGCGCCGCGTCTCCGTAAACGAGGCCTAAAGCAGCGTTCGTGGGTTCGAACCCGGGCTCGCACCTCTAAGTTTTTCGGAATTTATGTGCGAAATATAATTTGTAAATTTACCATGAGCTTTTCGGTGAAGGAAAACATCGTGAGGAAACCTGCACACACCTGCAAAGCAATTTGACGGTGTGTGCGAAGTTCCCAATCCGCACTGGGCCCGCGTGGGAACTATAGCCCAAACCCTCTCATTGTGAGTGGAGGCCTGTGCCCAACAGTGGGACGTATATAGGCTGGATTATTATATTATTATTATTATAATATTAGAAGGATTCGGTACGGAATCCTAAATATTTTAAGAGACAAGGCCTTTAACTTCTTTTCAGGAGCGCGGCCATGCTGCACTCCGCATTCCACGCGGGCAGGACGTTTGAGTGCAACTACTGCGGTAGAACGTTCAAGTAAGTTTTTTTTAATCTCTCAGCTAATCTTCCATAGATCAATATTTTACACGCATTTCTCTAACGCAACGACATAGATAAAGCAATTTCTATTACGAGTCAACGAATCATTTTAACTTCTGTTAAATCTTCCGAAATGTAACGCTTTAACGGTTTTTTTTAGGCTGTTTTAGTGTCCCACTGCTGGGCAAAGGCCTCCCCTCTTTTCCGCCATTCGTCCATATTGAGCGCATGCTCCCGCCACTCGCTCCGAAACGCGTCCAAGTCATCCCGCCATCTCCTTTAACGGTTAACGAAGTTAATATTTTTATTAGCGGAGGTTAACTACTTGATTAACTGCCCAGCTGTGTCTGTGACACCTTGTTATATGGTAGGTCGGGGTTCCGTTTTATAGTACATTTTAGTTTTACAGTACTAACGGCCGCACTCAGAGACGTCAATTAACTTTTAAGTTTCATTAAAGTTGCTGCGTCTTATTCTATTGCTATAGCAAAGAAAGTGACAGCAGCTACTTTAATGAAACTTAAAAACTAATTGATGTCTCTGAGTGCGGCAGATAGACAGTTAAAATTGCCTCTTTTAGCTCGCACAATCGGTTAAAATAAACGCTAACTGTTTGATTAACTGCCCAGCTGTGTCTGTGACACCTTGTTCTATGGTGGATCAGGGTTCCGTTTTATAGTACATTTTTACATAGACCGTTAAAATAATTGCCTCCTTTAGCTCGCTCAATCGGATAAAAAAAACGCTTAATACAGGAAGTCATCGACGCGGTACACGCACATGCGCATCCAGCACCCCGGCGAGAACGCGTCCGGCGGCGCCTGCGACGTCTGCGGCGAGACCTTCACCGGCGCCCTGGGCCTCCAGCAGCACAAGACCCGGAAGCACAACAAGGTTGTTCAACTGCTTGGGGGCGCGCCAGATTTATATACAGGGTGTTTTTTTATTCGTCTACAAAATTTTGGGGCTTAAATCAGTAAGTCATACTGATCAACTTTCCCTATGGGACCAACCCCGAAATCGCGAAAAAAAAATTGACCATCCCATACATTTTGGCTAGTCAGCTGACGGTGTTTTGTATGGGAGGGTCAAATTTTTTTCGCGATTTCGGGGTTTGTCCCATAGTGAAAGTTGGTCAGTATGACTTACTGATTTAAGGCCCAAAATTTTGTAGACGAATAAAAAAACACCCTGTATGTAAAAGAAAGTCGTGTTAGTTACACTATTTATAACTCAAGAACGGCTGAACTGATTTGGCCGAAAATTGGTGGGGAGCTAGCTTAGAACCAGGAGAAGGACATAGGATACTTTTAATCACGGAAAAAAAAATATTGCCTCTAAGGCGGAACAAAGTTCGCCGGGTCAGCTAGTTTCATATAAAATTGCAAGTTAGATTATTGGAACTCCGAAAATGTGTCTCATACAATTTTACAACCTAATGATCATTGTACATAAACTTTTTTATTACTAACGATCGAAACTCTTACTGCCGCACTCAGAGACGTCAATTAAGTTTTAAGTTTCATTAAAGTTGCTGCGTCTTATTCTATTGCTATAGCAAAGAAAGTGACAGCAGCTACTTTAATGAAACTTAAAACTTAATTGACGTCTCTGAGTGCGGCAGATAATCATCAGATTTCATAATATCATTAATTATACACCTTGTTTATACTAATATTTGTTTTCATATATTTTCTTATACTAACGATCGAAACTCCTAATAATTCTAATTCATAACGAAGGTCTCCGTTAGGTACGACGACGAGCGAAGCGAGGAGGGGTGTTAGGTAGAACTGCGACCCTACAGCGCGCGAGCCGAGCGAGCGAAGCGAGCGTGCCGCGGTAGCAGCCGGCGAAGCGCCAGAAATGAACATATTTTTAACTAATACTTACATATAGTAGACGATGAGCGAGGAATCACCCTTCTATTTCTAAGTCCCTGCTTCGTTGGTAGTAATAAAAATGTGTGAACAAAAAAAGTATGAGGAAAAAAAATATGAAGAGTGATTATTATGAATACAAATGAGTATTCATAAAAAAATATGATAACTGTCTGTTATGAGTTCCGTTGGTAGTAATAAAAAATTATGAACAAAAAAATTATGAAAAGTGATTATTCAAATCTTATTATTATTACAAATCGGTAGTAAAACAAAAAATAGGAATAATAATTTTATATGAGCCAATATGGACCCACTGCTTGGCCAGATTTATGGATGGGAAGACGAGCAGACAGATCGTAAGGCGATTGACAGCGTGGGCTGAGAGGGAAAGACGGATAGATTGTAGTATAGAATGTCAGTGCACTAGAACTCCGTTCACCTGGAGTCCAGATGCAACATTTACAATGTATTTTAATAATTGGTTGTCTTACTAACATAGTTGTAATACTAACACTATGGACAATGTCTGAAATAAATGAATAATATTAATAATAATAATAATAGATGAATAGAGATGGATAAAGACAGACATTCAGATTGCAGGTCGGATGGACAGAGATAGACAGATGAGGTGGTTGGAAATACGTGTAGACAGATTGTAGGACGGATGGACAAAGACAGACGGGTGAAACGACGTGCAGACAGATTGTAGGACGAAAGGCCAGGGATAGTCAGAAAGACGGACAGATCTATTATAGGACAGATAGACTGACGTGTGGACGGTCGGTTGAATGGACATTTTTGGAAGGATGGATAGTCAGGACTTCATATGTGTGTTCATTCAATGTGTTCAGGAGTTAACAATTTACATTATCAATTTCCAATTTCAATTTAAATGTAAATATATTGTATTTTTTATTTTTAGCCAGCTGTGCCGGAGCTCAAATGCGACGTGTGCAACGTCCAGTTTGAGAGTTTAGACGCCGTGGCCAGACATACAGACAGGACGCCGCGCGGCGTCTGCGACCCCACTCTATGGTA